>OY970823.1:15925788-17157038 GCA_963853835.1 Calendula officinalis
ATCATTAATAGTCAAATTTTTAAATAATTTTTGGCTAGTTTATTATTTTTGTTAATTAATAACAATAAAGTATAATAAACAATTAAATAAAAACCTAATGATTTTAATAGTAACTAAAATCAAGATAATTATAAAATTAAGGAGGAAATAAGAAACCAGTTTATGGGTAATTTAATAATTATCAGTTTGGTAATTTAAATTATCAGTTTATTTATTTAATTAGAATGACATAACCCAACGAAGAGATATTGTGTTTACTTTAAATTTTTCGGAATTATTTTTTATTTTTCGGAAACTTTTATAAAGTTTTTATTTCTTAAATGCACAAAACACAAAACCTAGTCTTTGGGGATTACAAATCTCAAGCTTCCAAACCGACAGAGATGATTACAAATCTCAATCGGGATTTGTCTTCACACTAAACGGAGGAGCTATATCTTGGAAGAGTCAGAAACAAGATACGATAGCAGATTCGACTACAGAGGCTGAGTACATTGCCGCAAATGATGCTGGGAAAGAAGCCATGTGGCTTAAGAATTTTATCGAGGATCTTAGAGTTATTTCCAGTGGAACAATAGCGCAAGCTGTTGAACCAAGAGAGCATCAAAAGACCATGCATATATGCAGGAAATATCACCGCATACGTGAGTATGTAAGAGAAGGTGATATTGTAATTAGAAAAATACCAACGGATGACAACATCGCTGACCCGTTGACAAAACCACTAGCTGGACCAAAGCATGAGAAACATGCGCACGCTATAGGAATGCAGTACCTAAATATTGGTAGCTAGTAATTTTGATTAGAATCATAGACATGTTTGAAATTGATACATTATGTAATAACATTTCGTGGGATTGAAATAGAAAGTTTTACGTAATATTTTCACATTGTCTATTCTTAACATGTTTTAAACCTATCCTTGATACACAAAGTTTTTGAGTATCTAAATTGTCTGTGGTTGCTTGAATTTAGTGGGAGCTAGATTCAAGAGTTAATACCATTATGAATATATATCTATTTCATAGTTATCGAATAGAGAAACAAGGGTTGTTAAAATAAATATTCATAGATGTTTATAGAGTTTGCTAAACATTAGACGTGACCAAAAGATCGAGATTACTTCATGGAGCCTAAGCATGAGTAATTTCGAGTAGATGTCCTCTGACCTGAGACGTTTTGGTATGAGACACGATGACTTCTGATCTTAAGTTAATTATAAAGAAGAGAATAAATAATAATAAGTTAATTATTATTTGTGAGGATGGTTAAATATTAGGTTAAGTATTTAACGGACAGTTTATTAGTAGTTAATTAAATAACTAGTAAAAGTCCAAGGGTTTAAAGTGTTAATAGGAAGTTTAATTATGAGATTAGTCATAATTAAACTCCAAGGACTTAATTGTAACTTAAGTCCTTATAAATAAGGACTTAGGGTTAAGGCTTAGGGGTTGATTCACTTGCTTAGAGAAACCCTAAACACTCTCTCCCTCTCCCTATCCCTTGCCGTCGACCGAACCAAGAACCCCAAAGGGTTTCGGTTTGGAGTTCGTCGAAACACACACACACACACACAAGCCTTTGTGTGATACTTTGTTGGTACAACGCGGTCTTGCAGCGTGTCCAGGTGGTGCAGTAGAGGTGGATCACTTCTTTAGCAATCTAAAGGTAATGTTCATCATCTCCTTCTTCTCGTGATCTCATTGACTAGTAGAGATCCAATAATGTGGTATTCATGTTCCGCCATGTGAATACTACAAGGTTTTCCTACACAAAACACATCGATACAACAAATCACCAATCACACAGCTCCTAGAGATAACGACCAACCACTTCTCCGGTTATTACTGGTACACCATCTTCCATATTCGCAGAGTAGACGATCAATTGTACACGATTGATGAAGGAGACTTCTATATCCTCGAAACTCGAGATATATAATGTATATACAATAAAGTACGAGTTCTTCCAGACAGCCCACATCCAGTCAAAAATCATGCGAGAAATTTCGCTCAAGCTGCTCTGAAGCGCTTCATGCTCGTCAAAACTCTTGCTGCTCGAATGGAAGATGTACAGATGGCTGTTGAGAGTGGCACAGAAAAGGTTCACCTAGCTGCACCTTACAGATCACTTCCCTCCGAAATTCATACTCGGAGAACAGTCGTTCTGGGTGAACCTAATTTGGGAATGACTTACACGAACCTCTTCAATGAAAGACTTTTCTTCCGTGTTTCAGACATTGCCAAGTTCTATGACGGTACATTAAAAATCCTGAAGAAAAAGTTGGAGAAAAAGGGGAGACACTTGAACAGGCTTCCCAGCAACCCAGAGAACACCTCCCTACGAAGCAACATTGACAAACTAATCACTGCCATCAATGAAAGATTAAAATGGCGCATAGTGATTAGACATTTTGAGGTTCATCTGGGGGTACGAGACCGAAGCAAAATGCCCACCTACACAACTAAAGTTAGTAACCCATTGCAAAAATTCGGTCAATATCATGGCATCCGATGGCCGGACGAACCAGTTGCTCTTAAAAGACACAACAAGAGGGGTGGCCCACGTTAATATTCAATTACTGGGAGGTACTCCACCTGTCAAAAGTATCCACTTTATGAACAATGGCTTCTGATCAAATCAGATTCAGAACCCACTCATAACAAGAAAGGACGAAGCTCAATCATTCTTAACCGCAAAAACTCTTCTCCAACCCTCTGACGATGTTTAAGGTACGTACTCAAAACTCTCAACCTTTTCATATCTTTGTTTTGTCGAGGGGGGAAATATTAATTCTAGGGGGAGAATTAGTATTTCAAGGGGGAGAATTAGTATTTCTAGGGAGAGAAAATTTATAAAATCAAAACAAAATACCCAAGTGAATAAACAAACGACAAATCTTTCATAAGACAATACCTTCCCATGGTTTGCCAGATCCGGTCTTACCTTCCAAATGAAATATTTCTGCCAAATGGTAAATGTGAGGGTATACGTCTAGGGTATAGAACTAGGTGAGTGCAAGGTGATGTGAAAACATGATAAATTTAAGAAAACACACCTTTGAGTGCATCCAAACCGTCAATAAAACCGGGCAACCAACCGAATAGGTGATCATTCATATGTTGAATGTTTCACTAGACTTTACTAGCCCAGTAAAGCGAATGCACGCCACCACCAACCACTCAAATTCCTCTTAACATGAATTTGTTTCAATTCATTAGGGGACGTAGCACAAAAGCTACTGACTAATCATTCGGAGTTTGTCGGTATTGAAACATAATAACCTCCTGCCCCGGGTTAAGTCTCTTTGTATGCACAGTGTGTCTAGTTCTCACCCTCAAGAATCTTCCAAAATAGGACACTTGCACCACAAAAATGGATCTCCGTGAATCCAGCAGAACACTCGTAGTGGCATCACAATCTGATGTTTCACGAGGATCGAGTGGAAATCCTGCTAAAGCTAAAATCACGCCAACTCTAAACGCATGTCACACACTTGAATCAACGGTTGTGCAAATGACTACCGATTCATATCGTGTGCTAACGGATACTCTATGTGAGTCCGGTGTTACCTAAAAAGAACAAGTTGTTGTGCCTTACCATCAATCAATCTTTCAGGCAACGACTTATACCGGAAACACATAAAATTCTGAAGAAAAATCCATGTGAACTCTTAAAATGCAACATCTGAAAAAGCTGATTAAATTGCACATGAGCGTAATAGACCACTCTCAAAATACTCCTATGATCTGCTATATCCAGCATGATCTTCCCCGGAGCCACCGACAATATAGGAACTAAAAAGAGAGGGTCCTAGGTCTAGGTGAGCAGAATCAAGGATCGTGGGGTCTTGATTGGGGTGCGCTGAGGTAAAAATTGAGAGGGGGTATGAAGTATGGGGTGCAAATCAGCTTATCACATGGTAACACAAAAATGAGGGTGTGGTTGAAAATGAAAAGGTCAGTTGAGTGAGGAGTGTGTGAGAAAGGGTTAAAGAAAACGGAAAACCCTCCCTAAACCGAACAAAAGACTGGGTAACCACATCTATATCAGATTGCATAAGTTGCTTTCTGATTAAGACATCATGGACCCAGTGATGCAATGCACAACCCCTACTGACCACTCAAGTACAAAAAGTACTTGTTTCAAAATGACAGAGATTACCACATCTGCTATCGACATCTCATTTGGAGATTGTTGATATTGAAAAAGAGGACCCACCTCCAGTCCTCGCCTTCGTTTGTCCGCGTATAGAGTATAGTTACGAATTAAATATCTCTAGGACACAGGCATTCCACCAAGCATATCCTTGTGATATTGCCTGAACATTCATAGTGATACAAAAAATTTTGGTATTCCACGACGATTGAATGGAAATCCTACCAGTGCTAACATCAAAGCCAACACTGAACGTAGGTCACACAGTTTATGTAATTGTTGTGCAAATAGGCAAACTATGTGATCCTGGGTTACCCTGATACCTTCTTGTGCGAAGATCATACGACTGTACTCCACTCTTATCAACAACAGTCACTATGTCTGATAGAGGATCTGCTGACTATACTCCATTCTTATCAACAACGGTCAGAAAATCCAAATCAAATCAATATACCGCACTTCTTAGACTTCAACAAATATCAGGAACCGAGGATCATCAGCAAATCGAGAAAGCCACAACTTCAAGAAAGGACTTCCGCTGCTAACCGCTCTATCTATGGGTCTACAATTCATCGATTTGCTTGAAGTCTTCTGGAATACTTTATATTGGTTGAAAAGCCAATTAAAAGTATAGTTATCACCGTTCATCAAAAGGCGAAGCTGATTTATCACAAAACTGCACAAAGGTTAATCACTCAGCTCGAGCTTTACCATCAAAGAAGACTTCAAAGATTTGCAACCTAGACTATTGTTACAAAGGGGAGATTGTTAGGACTTATTTGTTGTAAATAATAGTCTAGGGGGTAAATTGTAACATTGCATATTAGTTTAGTTAGTTAATTAGGATTAGCTAGGCAATTAGACATATGGTATAAATACTCAATTGTAATGCTTAATCCTTAAGTTTTGCCATTAATCAAAGAATCATTTCAGCAAAACCCTCTCCCTTCTCTCTAGCTTTCTCTCTCTAAGAGCCCTCATTTCTTCACAAGTTTTTCATCCAAAATCATCATCTAAGAATCAAGTAATGGATTGATTGCTATTTCAAGGATTAACAGTTTTATTATTCCAGATTTCTGATATTCTTGTGGTTCGGAATTATGGTGTGGTTGCACAATAGGAGACATTAAGCAAGCATTGGGTCAGTTGCGGGATTGAGCAGACAAGTTTATTGATTTGCAAGTGTGGGGTTGTGCTTTCCCCTTCGCAAAATTCGTGAGCAGATTTATTACCGAGCCGGACTTCTTACTTTAATTCGGTAGTCTTGTTTTTTCCTTTTTCTTTGTCCGATTTGTTCCTAGTTTCGATTGAGTATTACTGCAATGTTTACTGCTGTGATAGGTTTAGGTCGGGCAAAGTGAGACCGAGCCAATGAGGGCTCGGTTCTACCGGTTTAATCGTTTCTTTTGGCTTGTTGATTGTTGTTGCATTCGTTTGATTGTTTCGTCGGTTGAATCGTCTAATCGTTTCTGTTGTTCATGAGGTTGTGTAGGCGGTTTGTTGGTCACTGAATTGTGGTGGATGTCGGGTTGGTTTGAGTTAACGTCTTTTGGTTAAATGATCGGAAACCGAACCTTTAGGTTCTTGGTTTCCTAAACCAAAAGAGTTTTAAAAAGAAAAGAGTTAAATATTTTAATCTGGTTTCTAAGTTAAAAATGAGTCTCGGGGCTGTCGGCTGTCTCGGGAATAAGCGGGTTGATGTCGGGTTTTCAAATCGGGTTTTAATTATCAAACTAAAATTTTGACAGAATCTGTCCTCTGAGTTCGGGGCTGTTTTTACCACACTTAAAATATGTTATTGGATTTTTGGCCCGCGCTAGTCTTTAGTTTTATGAGTCCTCTTTCCGTTGCCGATGACGGCTTGTTAATCTAATTTGGCGTTCAAAATATATCGTTGTTTTTGTAGACCATCGCAGAATAGTTTCGGTTCAGCTATTCTGTCTTGTGAGTCTGTTTTGAGCCCCTTCTTTTCGGATTCGAGTTCCGATGTCTTCTAAAGATTTTTAGCCCTCTGAGTCATTTAGCTACTGTAAAAATTTGAATAAAATCTAGTGAGCGGTTTGAGAGTTATAACCGTTCCCACGAAAGTGCTAAGTGCTGTTTAGTTCGGCTGAAACAACCTTTGAGTCTAATCCTAACCCGAGCTTCCTTGTACCTTGTAGGACCTTCTAGGACATGTTAGAGGCGCTCTACTGTACCGAGGATATTTAGGAGCTTACGGTTATTCGAGGTGAGTATTCTCACCGTGTATTCAGTTTTAACGTTATACATGCATGACTTACGTGTTACCGTTACTTGCACCATATGTGCTATATGAGTATCTGAGCATTTGTTTTATTATTACTGATTTGAGAGATTAGTGTCTGGGTATCTGAGCTCAGCATAGGGTTATACTGTGCTGCCGTGCACTTATCTGAGTTATCTGTGATCTGAGCTATATGGGTTATCTGAGTTAATTATGTTAAAGAGATAAAAACATAATATATTTGACTTGACACCGAAGAGCACTAGTGTCAGACGTTTTAACTTGACACCGAAGAGTACTGGTGTCAGACGTTTTGACTCAACACTGAAGAGTACAGGTGTAGGTGTTGAGGTGGTGTGAGGCGGGTCGAGGTTGATCTCTCGTCCCAGGTCGCACAAGCGCGCTATATAAATTAAAATTTGAGTAATAAAATCTGAGAAATAAATTTGAGTAACTAATTGAGTAGATTCTGAGTAGGAGTACACCAATGTGCCCTCATGTGTTGTATGTTATGATTGTTTACATTTTGAGATTATTCACTCAGCGGTGGCTGACCCCAAACGCTCCCTCCCATTTTGCAGGTACTAGCAAGGACAAAGAGAAGGTCAATGGTTGATGAGTTGCGTTTCAATTTATTTATATTTATGGATTTGGATTAAAACATTTATTTCAAGTCAAACATGTTTTGTTTTTAAAACCTTTAATTATTCCGTATTTAAACCACGAGATGATTTTATATTTTTATATATGAGTTGGGACCTTTGAGTTGCTTGTATTTTTTAGGAAAAATGTAATATTTTATTGATTAAAATTTTTTAAATTTCCTCTGATTTTTGGGATGTTACATTACCACAGAAATAACAGAAAAGCAAGTGTTATGCAAGCAATTCAACGGCATCAAGCTCTACAATATCCCAATCATCTCGAATTTCTTCATCCAAAACCTCAATTTTCAGAAACCCTAAATCAACATCATCTGAGCGGCGGTGATTTCCCAACAATTACTTGGTTGATGGCGGCGGTGATTTCCTTAGAGATGAGAGTATGGGAGCGAATAATGGTGTTCCAACAAAAAGTTGAAGGATTTCTAATGAGATTGAATATAGAGAGGGGCAGTGCACTGAAATGGGGCGGTGTGGTGGACCAAACATTAGGGAGTTGAAGGTGTGGAGGATGGTGGTGAGTAGGTGATTGGCGAAGGAAAGGTGGAGAGAAAGGAGGCCTCTGGTGACGACATGGGCATGGATTTGGTGGATTGTTTTGATTGATTTGCATTGGGTTCTGAGAAAAAGTAGATGAAATGGGGAAAAGGACCAAAAATCTCTAACATGCCTTGCATTTTTCGTTAGTTAACGGCCAAAATTGGATGGAAGTACTAGAAAACTGAAATCCAAAAATCTTTAGGGACAAAAAAATCGAAGAAAAAAGTTTAGGGACATAAATACAGAATCAGGTATACCACAGGGACAATTTCTGTAATTTACCCTAAAAAATAAAAGATAAATTAAAATTTTAAAATAAAAAATAATAAAAGAATTATGTGAGTGTCAAATAACCAAACTACTCATTCATGTATAAAATATGTGTTCATTCTTAATCATTAATTAATTATTATGATTTATTATTTGAGACTAAATAAAAAATTAATGACTAATTTTAACATAATTATATTGATTATGAGTTTTATATTAAAATATATCAAAAATCTAAAGCGTATAAGACTGGGCGTAATGGGTGACCAAACCCAGTTTGGTCACCCCTGTCACCTCTGCGCCACATTAGCTTTCTCTCTCCTGATCAATCACACGACCAGACAGCGACCAAATGCCCGTAATGGGTGACCGTTCGGAATTTTTTTTTTTTTAATTTAAATTAAAAACAAATACATTAATTATAAAAAAAAACATTACATTAATAATTAAAAAAATAACATAAAAAAAATAACATTACAATAAATACTAAAAAAAAAATAAACTATCAGTCCAAATTATATTTGGCCCTGATTTTCGCCTTCTTTGCCAAAACCCACTCAAGATTTCTGCCGGTGAGGTGATCATGGGACGAATTGTAGAATTCCATGTGCTTGAGCTCTTGGGTATCTTTTTGTATCTCCATGAAATCAGATATGTTCGCTTTGCGGAAGTCAAAAAATTCATTCGTGGCCTCTTTCCAATGCCCGACTAATTCCTGAGCCGATGATGGCGGGGGGCACCGTAATCTGAACTTTGAAAAGCTGATGACGATGCCGCTGCTTTCTTCGCCTTGTCCCGCCCCATTGGTCGAGGGGGTGCAACTTCCACTTCTTCATCATACTGATCCTCCTCTTCTGGACCAACCCCTGAACCTTGCGCAGCGGATGATGAGGAAGTCCTTGATTTTTTCCCCCTAGCCTTCGCGAACATCGCCAACTGTTTTGGGTATTCAACTTCCTTCCACTTTGGATGGTCCTTCAAAATTCTCCAGCACTCCACCTCTGTGAACTCCCCTGCATGTTGAGCACTAAATTCACCACAAGCACGCTCGTACAAAATTTGGTCGTTCGCCCCACTTGGGTTTCTTTGTACGAGGTTGTCATAGATCGCACAAAAGTTTGTAATTTTAGGACGAAGCCTACTCTTCCACTTGCAATTGAGGGAGTCGTATGTTCGGTTCGTCCCACCCATTTCGCTCGCAAAGCGAACTAACACATCCTGCCAAAATCCACATTTAGCCCTGGAGTTCGACTTGATGACATTTTCGGAAGTGTCGATCCAAGCCTTGCATAAGCCTATCTCTTCAAGCTTCTTCCATGACGCGCTTCCGCCGGTGACCCCCTTTGTCGGTGGTTGACGCCTTTTTGGTACCTTTTTTGGCGCTACAACGGGCTCGGGCTCGTCGGAAGACTCGGAAGACTCGACGTCGAGGGGCGCGGCTGGAGTGGCGGGGGAACCACTTTGTGTTCGTGGTTGGTAGTCGTATTGGTCGAGCCCGGCGAAAGGATCAAAATTTTGGTGGTCGTATTGGTCCCCACCAAAATAATTTTGATAACCTTGTTGTGGTACTTGTTGATATTGTGGTGGTTGTTGTTGTGGTCGGTATGGTTGTGGGAAGTAGGGGGGAGCAAATGGATTATTTTGATAACCCTGTGGGATTTGGTGACTTGTTTGGTGTACGAAACCGGGTGGTCGAAAGTTGATCGATGGTGATTGAGAGGGTGTAGTAGAGGGTGCTCCGCGTCGAGATTTTGTAGCCTTTCCTTTGTTCTTGGATGAAGACATTTTTAGAGAGGGTGATTGAGAGATTTGAGTGTGTGTTTGAGTGGAGAAAGAAATGAGAGTTGTGAATTATTTGGTAAAAGAATTGGGTATTTATAAGGTAAAAAGGGGGTGTTTTAGCCGTTGGAGAGGGGGAGAAAGAGCCGTTCAACGGTCGTGTTGAACGGTCGATTACTCAACCGTTGGAGCTCCTCGACGCGTCGCCGGAGAGGGGCCGTAACGCGGGGGACGCGTCGCCGAGGGTGACTTGGCCGGTCGCGACCGAGCGATCGGTCGTGCATTACGGGCGGTCTAAGGGACCAAGTCAAATGGACCATGTCAAGTAGACTCAACAAAGTTAATTAATTAAAATTTCAACTATTAGTTTCAAAATGGCTCATGAATTTTTGAAGAAAAAAACTCATTTTGTTTATACTATTTCTCGTATTAATGTTATTGTATCGTGAGTCATTTAAGTCATTAACATTCGAATATATATTTTAACGAGTAAACAAAATGAAAATGTGATCATTATTAGTAGGTTAATGCACCAATAGGTCAATGTACTTTCTGGAAAGTATTCAATTTGATCATTATACTTTGCGAAAAAAGTTCAATTTAGTCATTTTACTTTATGAAAAAGTTCTTAAATAATGGTGATAAATTGTTGCTAAGAGGTTGTAGGTTGTAGTTCTTAAATAAGTGTATGTGATTATATATTTTGTATCCAATAATTAATATTTGTGTAATACAATAATCTTAATAAATAAAAAAATAGAATGGCCAAAGTGAAGTTTTTTTTAAAAGTACGATAACCAGAAGTGCATTAACCTTCAAATCTTTACCCACACAATGCGACAGAGGGTATCCTCTTAGCAACGCTTAATTTTCAGTCAACTCACTTGCTATTCGGGAAATATTTATTTAGAAAAAATTAACACTCTCAGGACTCGAACATGTGACCTTCATCTTATTACTAAGAGGCTCTAACCAAGTGAGTTACTAGAATATATGTTAATTATTATACTGCAATTAATTATGTATCCAATTATATATATTAATCCCTTAATACATATCAATCTATCGACCACCACCATCAATACCCCCTACCGTCACCCAATCACTACCGCCACCGTCCATCATCACTATACAACACCACCAACCACCATCAGTATCATCACCACAAAATATAATTACATGGTACCCACCACAACATTATACTTATCCTCTGGAACTCTACTAGTAAATATGTAAAATATGGTCATGTTTGGGTCTGTTTATGAAATCTTCTTATTGATTTTTTAGAAGGAGAAATCAATAAGTAAGGCGCTCCTTACTTATTGACTTATCTTTTCTAAAAAGCCAATAAATCAATAATGAGAAGTTATAAGCACTCCCAACATAACATTTATAATCAACAAGCCAAAGATTTCCAATTGAAGCTTACACTCATTTGAAGAGTTGCTCAGCAATTTTCTAGCACTTTACAAAAAACCACACGAGTTACAAATTAGCATTTAACAACATATACCATGGCAAGTTTTTTGACTATCCAACAGTTATAAGCTACAGCTGAATATAATTACCATAATAGCGTTGCCTCATTAAATCAAAGCACACGCGATTTCGAAAATAAGTTGAATTAAGCTTTTACGAAGTAATAAAAAAGAGTTCTTGTGTTTTATTGAGGTCCAAGTTAGAATGTTTTTTTCTCCTGGTTTTGTTTAATGAAAGTTTATGAGAAAATGCCGAGATGGTCCGCCTAGAAAAGTTACGGACAGGGGATGGAAGGAAAGGATGCGATGCAAGATTGGTGTCATTTGGAAGCAGAAGAAGAAACGACGGGCTATGAAGAAATGGCGGTGTAATTTGTGTCTAGGGTTTTATTTGTTAAACAATATTGAGATCCATACCCACTAACAAACACCTTTAATATAGTGAAATGATTTATTTACGAGGCGGAAGGTTGTTTAGGAAAGGTTTAAAATCAAATAATTCGTTGATTGCAAAGCCTTCTTTCAGATAAGTCATTTAGAAAAGAAAAAAAAAACTCCATAACTCCGAAATTTGGAGTTTCCTACTTTCACACAGTTTAGAGGGTTCAACAAGCAATCGATATTTCACAATCAAGGGTGTAATACGCTTTGGGGTACTTTCATTTGTAAACATCATTAAACTCACTTTAAATTAATTAACTAAGATTACTCAAATTATACTTTAAGAAAAATTAATGCTTAGTGATGTTTGATAAGCCTGATGATTTAGCTAAGAGTAGAACATTTTAATCGGACAGATTCAGAGCGTTTGATAAAGCTTTTTAATCAGCTCCTGAATTAAAAATTAAACATGTTCTGCCTCTTAATCGAACCGTTGTAAGGGAAAATCTGAATTATTCAGACATTTACATCATTTTGAATCAAGGAGGTGGACTTGTTTTTGAAGGCCAACTTTATATATACAAGAAAGCTTTCAAAAACCAGTATTCTCGCATGATCAACTGTATGTCGGCTTATCAAGAGTTAAGAGCAAGAAAAGATTGAAGGTCATTTTGTTGCGCCAAACAAGTACACTGATTCAACAACAAATATCGTTTACAAAGAAGTTTCTCGTCTATAAATTTCATATAACATTGATTGATGTATCAAAAATTGTTCCTCGTTATTACAATTATGGATTTCTATGTTATTTAAACAGTATCAATATTTTATTATTTTTCTATATATATCTCGAATCATGTCCACCCATTCGGGCGGACTTTGAATGTAATAGCATATATGAAGCAATTTAATTAATAAAACATTAAATAATATGACAAAAATAAATAAATTATTCTAAAATAGTTATAGGGACCGATAATTATTTACCAAATCAGATCTTACCACTAACCCTTACTACCTCTGTGTGCTGCTTCTTTTTTACTGCTACGATTTTGACTTGTTTGCATACCGCATATCGCAGAGAGTAAACCCTAGTTCTAACTCAATTGTGGCGTTGAGACGCCATCTTTGTCGAAATCCAATTCGCCTTATCCACAACCTTCAATCATCCATTACTAATACACACAGGAGGTAAATCCTTCAGTTCCAATTTTACACTGTTATGCTTAAGTTTCTGTATAACAATGTTCCTAATTTTACGATGATTTGAAGTCTGAATGGTTTTAATTCATGATTTGTAGATCTTGTATGTACTTGTTTGAGAGATTCAATAAGCTTATAGTGCTGTATAATATATACATATGAGTTTAATTTCTGTTGGTCGCTAATCTCCATTCCCGATATAGGTTTGGTAGGGTTTTTGGTACCAGTTTAATGCCACAGTTGTTTTGTTATAAAATGGACATAAATCATTTCTTCTGTGAAAATTGCAATGCTTCTCATTTCTGAGATATGTTACTCTTGCATGGTATGGATTTTTGTTGTTTGAATGCAATTAGTTTGTTAGTACTATATTGAATTTGACTAATAGTTGAAGAATCTCATATATCTCTTGTCAAAACTTGCAATTTTAGTAGGCAAACATGATATAATAACTTTTTTTCCAATAAAAGCTGCTAGTGTTTTCTCTTGAATCTGATTTCGTTCCCATCACTTTCTGTTTTCATAAGTTCTTCATCTCTGCTTCTTTTGTGTTTAAACATCGGATTTTGCTATAATTATATCTCGTTTTTCAGATTCTGTCAAATTAGCAACGAGATGGCAGAAACGGATAGTGGGAGATCCTTCAAAAGGAGAGACCAGCTTTTGGAAATGGAAGAAGAAGTAAGAAAATGGTGGGATGAATCTCATGTTTTCAATGCTGAAGCTAATGAACAATTTCCCAAAGAAGGAGACAAGTTTTTTGGCACGTTTCCATTCCCATATATGAACGGTTATCTTCATTTAGGGCATGCATTTTCGTTATCTAAACTTGAATTTGCTGCTGCGTATCATAGACTTAGAGGTGCTAATGTTTTGTTACCATTTGGATTTCATTGTACCGGGATGCCGATTAAAGCATCAGCTGATAAACTGAAAAGAGAGATCGAAAAATTTGGTAATCCACCGGTTTTTCCGTCAGTTGAAACAGATGAGATTGTCAGTGAACCCGAACCGAAACCTAATGAGTCAAAGTCAACCAATCCGGAAAAATTCAAAGGTAAAAAGTCAAAAGCAGCATCAAAAACCGGTAGAGAGACTTATCAATGGGAAATCATGAGAAGTTATGGTTTATCTGATGTTGAAATCGCAAGATTTCAAGATCCGATCCAATGGCTTAGGTTTTTCCCACCATTAGCTGTTGAAGATCTAAAAGCCTTTGGATTAGGTGCTGATTGGAGAAGATCGTTCATCACAACAGATATTAATCCCTTTTTTGACAAATTTGTGAGGTGGCAAATGAGAAAACTGAAACAATTCGGGAAAATCATTAAAGATTTAAGATACACAATTTATTCACCGTTAGATGGACAACCATGTGCTGATCATGACCGTTCATCTGGTGAAGGTGTTATTCCTCAAGAATATACACTAATTAAAATGGAAGTGGTCCCACCTTTTCCCGCCAAATTTGCACATTTAGAAGGGAAAAAAGTGTATTTAGCAGCTGCAACACTTCGGCCCGAAACTATGTACGGTCAGACTAATTCTTGGGTTCTGCTCGATGGCAAATATGGAGCTTTTGAGATCAATGAAACTGAAGTTTTTATCTTGACCGAACGGGCAGCCCGCAATTTGGCTTATCAACGTTTGTCTCGTGTTCCTGAGAAACCTACTTGTCTCATTGAGTTGACTGGTCAAGATCTTATCGGGTTACCATTAAGATCGCCGTTATCGTTTAATGAAGTTATTTACTGTCTTCCTATGCTTTCGGTTCTTACTGATAAAGGTACTGGGATTGTTACTAGTGTTCCCAGTGATTCTCCTGATGATTTCATTGTAACGACCCGAAATTTTAATAAAATAAAATATGGGAAAAATATGATAAATAAGGATAATTCATTTCAGAACCGTAGGAATTGGTTTCGGGTCATTTGGACACCGTATGAGAAAGTTATGGGCGAAACCGGGTTGAGATAAAGATGAAAAAGTGCAGCCTGGGCTACCTGAGGTGTTCGCGACGCGAACTTCGGTTAGCGATCGTGAACTCGAGGCAGGAAATTTGGTGATCGGACGTGAAGAGTTCCCGACTAGTTACCGATCGCGAAGTGGGCTCGAGGCGGGAACTTCACGACGCGAAGTTGTGTTCGCGATCGCGAACTATGGACGAGCAGAATAAAATCGGGTTTGAGCTAGGGTTTGCTCATTTTTCACCCAAGTTGTGGTGCAGCCGATTTTAGAGAGAGAAGGGGCGATTTTGGTGATTCCTTGCTCAAATCTTCATCCATCTTGAAGGATCTAAACATCAAAGGTAAGATTTCTTGATTGTTGATGTTATCTAGCTAGTTATGAACTTTGTATGGGTAGAAATGATGGTTTGGGGAACCATCCATGTCACCTTTGGGGAAGATGACTAATTATGGGTGTAGAACACTCATTGTAAACTTGTAATCGATGTGTACAAATTGGATTTGGGATTATTGATGGAAATCTTGAACTAGGGTTTGAGATTTCACCAAGTTGGATGAACTTGGTGGTTAAGAATGTTGTTATGAGTTTATTGGTAGCTAGTTATGGATAATAACTAGATTTTATGATGATATGGATGATAGGTCAAGAAGGTCTAAAAATTGGTGACATTTCACAAGTTGGAAAGCAAGGATTCGTGTTTTTAGACACGATTTGGAGTTAGCTTGGCTAAGGTGAGTACATGAGACTTTTACTGGGTACATAGCAAATGATTTTGAAAACTATGATGTTTTAAGAGTCTTTATTAATAAACGTTTTTAATAAAGATATGATTGATACGATAAGAAAATGCTAGTAATGAACTATTTAAGTATGTTTAAATGATTGATGATTTAGAAAGAGTTATGATAATGAAAAGTATGTAATGAGTTTTCATAAATAAGATGCATGAATAAAGATAATGATTTAAAAGAGCTTGATAATCGGTTTATCAAAAATATGTATTAATAAAGCTTGAGACAATGATTTTTAAGTAATAAGTATCTATTAGTATGTTATACTAATGAGAGTAGTTATTGAATTACTAAGAGAATAAGTATAAAGTGACTAGTAATAGACACGTATTCTAGTCAAAGAGGAGTCAAAGTAATATGATTTTGATAAACAATAAATATGTTTTAATTTGGTAAAGGACTTGGTAAAGTCGAGATTAAAACGGAATAAGTAAAGAGAACAAAATGATAAATTAGAATATATGTATTCTAATAAGTGATGAATTCGATGAAAGGATCTGAGGCTCATATGTGAAATGAAAAATCCGGAATAAGACCGCCTAGAAATGGGGGAGCATGAGACGTCTACTTGGGGTGGTACCTCCCTGCGCAAAGAGTAGAATGTCACAGTTTACGACACCCAATGATGGGTGAGCATGACGACCCGGGAACGGGGAGAGCTTATGAATCTCGGTAAGATGGGGGTTCCCAATTACCTTGATAGTTTACCTATGACGTCCCATATCGGGAGAGTTGGCTTCGGAGAGGTCCGTCGCATATGTGATAATGAAAGTGTAAGTTTGGAGATAACTTACAAGTATGTGATTAGATGACGAGTAAGCTTACGATAAGCTTATTACTTTATACGGTTAAATGAATGGAAGATAAATTATGAATTAATAAGAAATGATAAGGATAAGTATTTTTAATGTTATAAATAATATTTTATAAATCTTTTGAGAATGGGTCGAAAACCCATGTATCTCACGAGACTATTTTGTCTCACGTACTACTTTGTTTTTGGCTATGTACTCAGGTTCAGGATCGTTGGATTAGGGGTCGCGTTAGAAGTGGCCCAGTGTTGGTTAGCTCGGGAGTTTGTAGGTAGTTCTCGTTTATCCTATGGTTATGATATTGTATTTGTAACACCGGCTTTAATACTCTGATAAACTTTTATTGGTTTTTGTTAAATCGTATTTTGGGAACATTGGACATTGTATTATTTTTATTTAAAAATATGTTAAAAAGTGTTTTGAAAAATGAGGTGTTACAACACTTCGGCCCGAAACTATGTACGGTCAGACTAATTCTTGGGTTCTGCTCGATGGCAAATATGGAGCTTTTGAGATCAATGAAACTGAAGTTTTTATCTTGACCGAACGGGCAGCCCGCAATTTGGCTTATCAACGTTTGTCTCGTGTTCCTGAGAAACCTACTTGTCTCATTGAGTTGACTGGTCAAGATCTTATCGGGTTACCATTAAGATCGCCGTTATCGTTTAATGAAGTTATTTAGTGTCTTCCTATGCTTTCGGTTCTTACTGATAAAGGTACTGGGATTGTTACTAGTGTTCCCAGTGATTCTCCTGATGATTTCATGGCATTACAGGTAATTCTAATTAATAATTATTAATGTTGTATATTCAGTTGATATATGTTTTACTATGTTATAATGTCGTTTGCTTCTTAAAATTAATCTATGATATGTGAAATAGAATTAAAAAAATAGTGTACGCTTATTGGAGAATGGGTGATTTCTTAATATAGACAAAATCAAACCAAGATTTCCAAAAAAAATTTAAAATCCGTGCGACCGTGCTACCCCACTAGAATGGCGCCATGTGTCCAGTTAGTGCTGCTCAAAGAATATTAATACAGCTTAAAAATGGTTACTAGTGCCAAAGTTTTTACTGCTCAAAAGTTAGTGCTGCTCTGTAGTTAATGCTGTCGCACGGTCTATTTTGGGAATTTTGAAGTCGATCAGTCTTAATTGGGGATTGAATAGGTCGCACAACCTATTTTAGTAATTAATTCTTAGAGAATTGTTCAAGGTACTCATTAATTTTCATGTAGTCCCAAGGGACAAATCTCAACCATTGATCAATAATAATTAGTGTCCAAGATTAATCATATTTAATCATATATTTTATACATTAATAGACCAAGATTTATGCCTTGATTTATGGCATAATTGTTTCCTATTTATGTATTCAATCATTACCTAGTTTAGGGGTTATTAGTTCTATATAAAGGACCTCTTGTAATACGTTTTATACACAATACAATATACACTCAATTCCTTCTATTCTTATATATGAAAGGATATATTGGTTATTTGACACCCACATAATTTTAATCCAAATTTATTTTATTTATTTTATATTTTTATATATTTTTATTACTTCCTCCGATTCAAAATAAGTGATACACTTGGGGTTTCACGGTTTTTGAGGCAAAAGATTATAATAATGGTTAAATTAGATTAATTTGATGGTTAGTGGGGAATGGGTCCCACACCTTTTGAATAAAGTAAGGTTAATGATGTTTAAAAGTAAAAAGTAAGGGTAAATGGGTCATTTCACTTTGTTAAAGTAGATAGTTAGTGTGTGTGGGTCCCATTTTTTTGCCAAATAAAGAAACTTTTCAAAGTGTATTACTTATTTTGAATCACCCCAAAAAGGAAAGTGTATCACTTATTTTGAATCGGAGGAAGTATTATTTATTATTATTTTTTTTGTTAAAAAAATAATATTATGTGATAATCACATGTGATTATATACTTGATCACATGTGATTTTTTTTACAATCACATGTGATCAAGCATAAAATCACATGATTTTTGTTTAACAATAAAATAAAAGATTAATAAAATAAAATCTAACAAGAAAGAATTCAAAAAAATTATGTGAGTGTCAAATGACCAAAATACTCCTCCATGTATAAATATGTAGTTAATCTTGACCATTAATTATTATTGATCAATGGACAATAGTTGAGATTTGTCCCTTGGGACTACAGAAAAATTAAGGACTACCTTGACCACATCTCACGCTTATTAAGTTATACAAGCAAGAAAACTGTATTATTCTTTTTTCTACATTTTCGATTTGGATTTTATCACAAGTTTTTATTTTTATTTATATATATTAAAGGATCTGAAATCAAAAGCACCATTCAGAGCCAAATTCGGCATAAAAGACGAGTGGGTATTACCTTTCGAAGTGATCCCGATAATAAACCACCCTGAATTCGGTGACAAATCAGCCGAAAAAATCTGCACAGACATGAAAATAAAAAGCCAAAACGAGCGGGAAAAACTCGATGCTGCAAAAAAGGTAATTTACAAAGGCGGTTTTTATGAAGGAACAATGATTGCTGGAGAACAAACTTGTAGAACATTCTCAAGCAGTTGTCTACAGTGAACCCGAAAAAAAAGTTATGTCAAGATCAGGTGATGAGTGTGTTGTTGCATTAACCGACCAATGGTATTTAACGTATGGTGAATCCAGCTGGCGAAAAGCTGCAGAAGAGTGTTTGAGTAATATGAATTTATATTCTGATGAAACTAGACATGGGTTTGAACATACTTTAAGTTGGTTAAATCAATGGGCATGTTCTAGAAGCTTTGGGCTCGGGTCCCGCATACCTTGGGATGAAGAGTTTTTAGTTGAATCGTTATCTGATTCGACTATTTACATGGCGTATTATACCGTTTGTCATTTACTGCAAAACAGGGAATTATTCGGTGCGGATGCGTCCACCGTAAGGCCCGAACAGCTCACGGATGAAGTTTGGGATTATTTATTTCTTTCCGGGCCCGAACCGGATTCGGGTATTTCGGGCTCGCTTTTGAAGAAAATGAGACGAGAATTCGAGTATTGGTATCCGGTTGACTTACGGGTTTCCGGGAAGGATTTGATACAGAATCATTTGACTTACTGTATCTATAATCATACCGCGATATTCCCGAAAAAACACTGGCCTCGCGGGTTCAGATGCAACGGGCATATAATGTTAAACTCAGAAAAAATGTCGAAATCAACGGGTAATTTTAGAACATTAAAACAAGCAATTGAGGAATTTTCAGCAGATGCTACACGATTCTCTCTAGCTGATGCTGGCGATGGTATGGATGATGCTAATTTCGTGTTTGAAACCGCAAACACTGCGATTTTGAGGCTTACAAAAGAACAAGTCTGGATGGAAGAAGTTATTGCTGCTGAGTCAGCATTACGCGTGGGCCCGCCTTTGACTTATGCTGACCGTGTATTTGCTAATGAGATGAATTTTGCTGTTAAGATGACAGAGAAGAATTACGGTGATTATATGTTTCGGGAGGCTTTGAAATCCGGGTTTTATGATTTGCAAGCTGCACGAGATGAATATAGATTTTCTTGTGGAGTAAGTGGGATGAATCGGGACTTGATTTGGCGGTTTATGGATGTACAAACGCGGTTAATTGCTCCTATTTGTCCGCATTACAGTGAATTTGTTTGGAAAAAGTTGTTGAAAAAACAAGGATTTGTTATCAAAGCTGGATGGCCTGAAGCTCAAAACCCTGATCTTACTCTTCAAAAGGCCAATAGATATTTGCAGGATTCTATAACTAATTTCAGGTTTTCTTCTATAATCTGTATTTTGTCTCTTACCTTCAAATGATTAATCGGTCTCGGTGGTGATTAATGAATTTCTAGGCGGTTACCATAAAATACAAATGAGTTTATTTTTATATAAAAATAAATACTACCAATATTCTAACAAAATAACTAATTAGTCAATAACAATGGGCGTTCAAAAAAAAAGTCAATAACCATGCAATTGTTTTTAAAAATGTTCAAAATCAAAACCATAAGTCTAACAAAATAACAAAATTAGTCAATAAAAATCCTAAAACTGATTTTTAATATTTTTTAAGTAAGTTTGACTTTCGTCGACCTTGTCCAATTTTGACCTTGGCCGATAAATAGCACCGTTTACTAGGGTGGCCGCCGATAACAGCCTAGACCTAGCTAAAAGGGAAACATGTCAGATGGGTTGAACTGGTCCAAGGTTTCTTACTTTGTATTCTAATACATAAAGTCTGTTAAATCTTTTTTTATTCAATTTTGTCAACTTCATTAATCATTAACCTCTAACTTTCATGAACATGTTAACTTACTTATTGAGAGGCTGTTTTGAAAAATGGATAATCACATAATCAGCGCTTAGAAAACGTGATTCTGAAAAATAATATTTGTTTAGTTTATAGGTAAAATGCAAATAATCAGTTTTCAATACGCAATAATCACCTCACTTGCCTGCTTTTTCAAAACTCCGTTTTAGATTATTTGTGTTTTCAAAAAGCAATAAGCAGATAAAACGCAATCCCAAACACCCCCTAATTGGTTTTTGGTAATAATGACTTGCAGGAAGCTTCTTTCAAAGAAAGCATGTGGCGGTGGTTCAAAGAAAGGCAACAACAAAACACCAACTCCTCAAATCAAACCAACAATCGGTCTAATATTCATAAACGAACAATACGACGGATGGAAAAAAGAATGCTTAAACATATTACGACAGAAATACGATGCTCAAAACCGCAAATTTGCACCCGATCAAGAAATACTCAAAGCACTGCAAGAAAGCTCAGTTGGTGAAGATGGGAACTTTAAACAAGCACAGATGCTGTGCATGCCGTTCTTGAGGTTCAAGAAAGATGAAGTCTTGACGCTTGGCGTGCAGGCATTGGATCTGAGGTTGCCTTTTGGGGAGATTGAGGTTTTACAGGAGAATGTTGAGTTGATAAAAAGACAAATTGAGCTTGAACATGTGGAAATATTGTCTGCTAGTGATGAAGATGCGGTTAAAAAGGCGGGTAGGCATGCTTCTTTGTTGAAGAACACTCCACCTTCACCGGGGTCTCCTACATCTGTTTTCTTGACTAAAGATGGTATGTAGTAATTGTTACTTTTATAGGGTGGGTCACGGGTCATTCTTTGTGCGGGTTGAAATGGGTTGTTGTCAGGTTGGCCTGGCCTGGCCTGAAACACTTCTGTGTGATGGTTCTATTTTCTATTTAGAGTAAATTACGTAAATGGTCCTTTAGGTTTGTACCATATTGCATATTTGGTCCTTTAGATTTTCTTATATTTGAAACTATTGACACGTTTGGTCATTTACCTAAATCTACGTTAACTTTTCGCGTCAAACACACTGGTTTTTATGGGTTTTAAATTGGTGAAGGGAAAGGGAAAAGAACAAATTTACCCATCAAAATAAACGTTTGTTTAGGTAAAGGACAACACGGGTCAATGGTTTTAGAAATAAGGACCACTAGTGTAATTTATGAAACTAATGGACCAAATATGTAATATGGTATAAACCTAAAGGACCATTTGTGTAATTTTACTTTATTTATAGTGAATCAATTTAATGCATTGTAGTAATTTGAAACTTTAAGTAAAAGCAATTTAGGAGGTTGAGTGAATTAAAAATACACTCAGGGATACTTTTAATCCGTTTGACCAATTCACTTTTTAGATAGTCTTGTTTTTTTCTTCTCATTTGACCCGTTTGAGATTTAAATAAGCAAAATTTAATTAGTTTAGCTGTTGTTATTGTCAGTTAGCCCACTTTGGCTGACAATATCGTTTAAGTGTTGGTTAGTGAAATAATATCATGAATGTTTGTATTTTAGATATGGCTTGAAGATTGGAAGAGACAGGCAGCAATGAAGAACCCTAATTTTATATCATTATTATAAAACCTACTTTTTTGCCAAGTTGCAGTGGATCGAATTTTTTATTTTTTTAATACCGAAGTGAATCTGAAGTATGTTTTTTTCTTCTTCTGAACAGCTGTCACGTCATGTTTGTAGAACTACAAGTTTTTCTGATGGTTGTACAAGTATAACTTTTGCTGCTGTTTGTAAGCTACATTTATGCTCACTTTTTCTACTTCTTGGCTTTAGTTATACACATACTTTTTAACCCTTGTTATTAAAAGTTATACAATTGACTACTGGACCAATAGATATGTAAACGGGTCTTGCCTTAAACTACATTAACCCATCCACATCTTCCAAAGAATCCGTTTGGTTAAGAAAAACGGTTTTCGTTTTCTATGAAAATTTTTCTAGGGAAAAGAAATGCTAGTTTTCATTTTCCAATTTTGGAAAATTAGAAAACTTGTTTGGTTGTATATTTTCCACATGTTTTCATTTTCTGTTTTTAGTTACTTTAAACAATACAATATACTTTAAAATACAATATACAAAATATTTGCTCTTTCATCAACCCACCTTCCACATCTGCACCCACCCACCCCATACCCTACAACCGACATCTACCAACCCCCAACCCATACCACCACCCCTAACTACCATATTTATCGTCGGGCTACCTTGTTATTTCAGCTAAATAATATCAACTAAAATAGACAATCTTTTGTATACTTGCAACACGTTACATGTTTCCATTAGCAATTTCATGAAAGATAATAGC
Source organism: Calendula officinalis (assembly GCA_963853835.1). Classification (NCBI taxonomy): domain Eukaryota; kingdom Viridiplantae; phylum Streptophyta; class Magnoliopsida; order Asterales; family Asteraceae; genus Calendula; species Calendula officinalis. Next base: position 15,948,723 of record OY970823.1, read on the forward strand.
ATAAAATCTACAAACTCTTTTACAGAGTCTCAAAACTCATTCAAGTGAACTGATCTTCACGTGCTATGTTCACATGCAAAATTCTAGATCTAGTGCCTTATTTTTAGGGTATCTTTGTTACTTTTAGAATTAAAATCCATGTAATCGACTACATTAATGATAGACAACTATGATTGCTTTTAAAACACAGTGTAAGATAGCAAAAATAGAAAAGGAAAATTAGGAAAATACTTGAGCCGATCCGACTTGGAGTGAAGCTGTGGTTGCTGGAAGTGAAGCTTGAACGCCGGAGAAAACTCGAGAGGTGAGCGGAAGAAATCGAGCCAAATTCTGCCGTAGAAAACTCGAGAGGTGAGCGAGAGGTGTGCGGAAGAAAGGGGATCTGGTTTAAGGCGGTGAAAGAAATCGATTGTGTCTTATTTCATATTTTGGGCTAGTTTATTTATTGGGCTAAAAAAACAATTCCTAATATATGAGCCCGATTCATGGAAACTGTACATAAAGATATGAACTCAATTGAATATTGTATGGATAGGAATATAATTCAATAATAATTTACTTTGTACAAAATAATTGATACGACATAACCATATAATTGATTTTCTCGTAAATAATTCAACCATAACCATAACCAATTATTCAAGTTCAACAAGTGCTATGTTAATACTACCTTCGCATCAAAATAAGTGATATATTTAAAGAAACACGGTTTTTGAGACAAAAGATTAAAAAATAGTTTAAAATAGATTAAAGTGGATAGTTAGTAGAGAATGAGTCTCACTTTGTTTGAATAAAATGATAATAATGATGTTTAAAAGTAAAAGCAAGGGTAAAAGTGTAATTTCACTTTATTAAAGTAAATAGTTAGTAGAGAAATGGTCCCATTTTTTTACCAAATAAGATAAGATTTAGAAGTGTATCAATTATTTTGAGTTACCTCTAAATAGAAAGTGTTGGGTCGCTGTAGAGCATCCCTCACTGAAGAGATTTAATGAAGACAAAAAAGTAAATAGTTAGAAGACAATCTGAGGATTAGTTCCTCAGATTGTGGGTAATTGAATCTGATCAGTTTGGATTTCAGTTACCAGTTACACTATCTGATCACTATCTGAAACAACGATCAGTTCCCCGTGCGGAATCAGATACTGGTTAACAGATCAGATAGTATAACAGGTTCAACGCATTAGACAAAACGCTGAACCATTGAACATATACTTCTTTAAGCAAAACTCTTAGTGAATGTCACTAAAGCTGAAGGTCATCTGAAGAAGCATGAGTACCAGAAGACTCATGGCCACCAGAAGTGTACATAGGCTGGAAGTTTCAGTGTCACAGAAAGACACAAGTAAAGCACAAGTTTGTGCATCGCTGATTATGGGAATATCTTGCAAATCTTCTAAAAGATATCAACGATCACAAGACGACAGAAAGTACTGTCAGAATTCCGTTAGTTGTGCGCGCCCCATGATATATCCTCTGCACGAACGGAATTCTCACACGTGGAATCGATCGATCATTCATTTGGCTCTACGTTTCCCAATGATAAAAATTGAGGACTTAGACGATTGATTTCTGTGTGCATCCAACAAGGTTACACGCTGCTGCATTTACTCCAGAACTTTATTCCCTCAAGCAGAGTGTAAACCACCAGCTAACTTTAGTTATCTTATTCGAGAATTAAATGTGTATAACGAAAGTGTCTGGTCTTGTGCTTGATCATTTGTTGATCATAAAATTGTCTTAGATAATAGCAGTTTAGCTAGGATTTGTTCTTAGCTATTCCGCAAACTGCTTGCACCTTTATTGTATCATTATTGATTAATAAAGAAAAATTTAAAAAGTGTTTAGTGTCTACAAAAAATTTAAATTGGTCAGTGAAAGCGTGTAGGTGTAGAAATTCACATGTCCAGGACTAATAGAAAGTGTATCATTTATTTTGATACGGATGTAGTAATATTTTATAATATGTTGTTAACATAGTATAAAATTATTTACGTCTAGTTTATATCCTAAATATGCATCAATAACAAGTAGTTTAAAAAACTAATTTAATTCTAAATATTTCAGTCCACGATTAAAATAATACAATATAGGATTTTCGAAAACCTTTAATAAATGATTTAAATCATTAAATTAATACGTATACTTATATCAAAGAAGTTTTATTTTTGTGTGTGTGTTGGGGGATTGGGTGGGTAGAGTGGAGTGGAGAGTGGGCATGTATATATTTTAGAAAAAAAAATTAGAAAAAGAAAAGTATAGAAAACAATAAAAATCACTTTTTAAAAATTTTCAGAGTTCTTCACAAATTTGAAAGACAGGAAATTTTCATTTTATTGGAAAAATTTGAAAAACTTATGGAACCAAACGCGCTTTCCGAACTTTTGTTTTCTTGGAAAATTTCCCCGGAAAAGTAGAAAATTCTCCGTAACCAAACGGAGCATTAGCGTTTCTGTTACGACATTTTGTGTAACACCTCAATTTTTAAAACCCTTTTTAAATCATATTTTTAAATAAAAATATTACAAGTCCAACATTCCCAAAATACGGTTTAACAAAAACCAATAAGAGTTTATCAGAGTATTAAAACCGGTGTTACAATGCAATATCATAACCATAGGATAAACGAGAACTACCTACGAGCTCCCGAGCTAATCAACACAAGGTCACTTCTAACGCGACCCTCTATCACTTCAAACCTGTACCTGACTACATAGCCACAAAACAAACGTAGTACGTGAGACAAAATAGTCTCGTGAGATACATGGGTTTTAGACCCCAATAATAATAGTCATTTCATAAATATATAAACACATATATAAGCTACATAAATACCGTCTAGTCACCCTGTTGTGACTCTAGCTACTTTGCTTTCTTAGCAACCATATCTAGTACCTAAACATATAGGTACCAGAAGCCCAATCATATCTAGTACATAAACATATATGTACTAGAAGCACCAACATGTCTAATACATAAACATATATGTATTAGAACCGAACATACCTAGTACCAAACATATGCGTACTAGAAGCACCCGTGTGCTTAGTGTATAAACATATATACACTCGGTGTATAAACATATATACCACCGTCCAGTGACCGGGGGTCCCCCGCATCACCACCATCTGTCTCTTACCATAACCTAACAGTTATGACAGTCAAAGCCTTCGGCTATCACATCCAACATCAAACAAGTTAGTCATCTAATACTAACGACATATAATTAGTTCATCACAGTGTGAACGTACCTGTATGGTCCCATGGACCCGATCATAAGCAACCAAAGTTACTTCTGCATCTATGAACCCTATGAGGTCCATACTTACTTTATACATAAGATACATTTTTTATTTATCGATAACATAATACTTTTATCTCTTCCTTGACTATAATAGACAATTATTACTAGTCACATCATATTCTTTCTCATATATATTCGCTCTTTACCTTTATTAGTATATCTTACCAATAGGTACTCATTACTATAAAATCATTCCCAATTGCTTTACTAATACATATTTATTAATAAAGGCTCCGTATACATTCTTTTAATCAATTACTTCATTATTATTGTTCATTAACATAGATTCCATAATTACTTGAATCTATCATAATTTACTTCAAATTCATCAATCATACTAGACTCATTCTAGTATCACATTCTACATACTCTCATACATTTTCAATTACTATCTTTATCAAAATATTTGTTAATAAAGACTGATACAATATCATATGTACTTTCAGAACTATTTGCTATGTACCCAGTTTAAAAGTCTCATGTACTCACCTTAGCAATTAAGTGCTCCAACCGTATTCTTTACGTCAGTTTCCTTGCTTCACAATTTGGTCAACCTTCCAAGAGCTCACCAAATGCCTAATACAATAATCACAAGATTATCAACATCACATTCAACTACCAATGTGCCCATCTATCTCTAGATAACACTTATTAACTCATTTCCCCCAATTATGGTGATTTACCAAACCCTAAGTTTAACCAACCCTTAAGATTCTTACAAATCATAATCATACACTTGTTTCATTTGATAATATACCATCTATTAGGTGTATACATCACATATATCACCATAACTCATAACCCCAAGAACTAGGGTTTCCAAACCCATACATCAGAATACATAGATCTTAAGCTACGAAGATCAAAGAGTGAATATATACCTTTAATCTTCAACTAGGAGTGAAATCTATCAAGATTCATGGAGGAATCACTCAAGAACTGCACTAGAGCTCCAAAAATCGCCAAAGATGTATCTAGGGTTTGAAGATAGCACAAATGGCTGAAAACCCGATTTTAATGCTGTCGTCAGGAGTTCGCGTCGCGAACCCCAACTTCGCGTCGCTAACTTTGCGTGCTCATGAACTTCGCGATCGCTAACTGGTCGGGAACTACTTCACACTAAATGGCCAAATTCGCTGTCGCTACTTCGCGTTTCGCGAACCTAGTTCGCGTCGCGAACTTCATATGCAGCCAGGGCTGCACTTTTTCATCATCGTCTCGACCCGGTTTCGCCCATAACTTCCCTATACGGTGTCCAAACGACACGAAACCAGTTCCTACGTTCTTTAAATTAATTATCCGTATTTGTCATAATTTTATCATAATTTATTTATTCAAAATTTCGGGTCGTTACATTTTGAACCCCCGTCTTTTATGAAATCGTCTTCCAATGGACCTTCAAGATCCACCATTGACCAATTATTTGGGTTTTCCATTTTCACCACCACTAGAGTTCCCGTTTGTTTGATTTGGGGGTTTGTTTGATTTACATTATTTTAATTTTGGGTCTGTTTTTGAATGGTTTTTTTCCGGAAGAACTCTAATTTGGGGTTGTTCTTAGTGATGGTGGTGGAGAAAAGGGCGATTTTAGGGTTTTTTTAAGGAAGGAGATGAAAAGAAGAAGATGGGAAAAAAGATAGAAAAGAAAAATTTTAAAGGGAAAAAGGAAAAGGACGATACTACGCTCACTTTTTTGGCATATTCCGTTAGTTAACAGCTAAATTTGGACGGAAGAATATAAAACCAGAATTTTAAAAAGCACAGGGACAGAAATCCCGAAAGAAAAAGTTTAGGGACAACAAAATAGAATCTGGAAAACCAAAGGGACTGCGTAGCCGGCGGAAGCGAGAAACAATATAGTCTGAATATGGTGCAAGAATATGGATAAAAGGGAAAAAAATCAATTAATAGAGTAAAATTTCACGGATTGTTCATGTGGTTTATCACATATTACATTCACAGTACTTCATCTTCACTTTATTATAAAATGCTAAAAGGGTAAGGAAGGCAACCCTTGAATTTTCGATACCACCCCCACAAAATGGTATACCAATTAATTTTAATGACAAAGAGGATACATATATATTCATCAGTACTACAATTATTAGAGCTAGACCGATTCAATATACCGAGTAAACAACGACTTTGTCCAACACGTAAAACTTTTGTGTATTTAAATATATAGAATATGGGTATGGATCCATAGAAAATGGTCCTTATTTGAAAAAGTTGAAGAAGCAATGCATTTTCGTAAAATATACATATATGTATACATATACATACATGTATGTATATATACATATATAATTAGATCATATATATTATATATATGCATATTCATGCCCTATATGTATGTATATATACACATATATATACACATGCATTTTACATAACTTGCATTTGTATTTTCATATCGGAACTTGCATTTTCGTTTACGAAAATGCATATATATACCGTATATATATATATGTGTATATATATACATATCGAGGGTATACATGTGAATATATATATATATATATATATATATATATATATATATATATATATATATATATATATATATATATATCTATGGTCTAAATATTTATGTATATGTACATATATGTATGTATATGTGTGTTTATATGTATATTTTACGAAATTGCAACCCTTTTCTAGCTTCTTCAAATAAGGATGCTTCTTTCTTGATCCATATTCTATAGAATATTTAAGTCAACTTATTTAAAATAAACATTATTATTGTAATAACGTAACTTTAATTACTTTTATGTTAATATCCATTTGTGATCTTTTGCTAATGACTAAATCTAAAATCCATAAAACTCACATGCTAATTCGGGAAGTATATATGTTTAGAAAAAATTGACAATTTCAGGATTCAAGCATGTAACTTTTATGTTTTTAAAAAAGGGCTCTAACCAAATGAGTTACAAGGGAAGATGTTAATTATTGGAAAATGTGCACAGTTGGTTAACCAGTGATGTCACCATAACTCATAACCCCAAGAACTAGGGTTTCCAAACCCATACATCAGAATACATAGATCTTAAGCTACGAAGATCAAAGAGTGAAGATATACCTTTAATCTTCAACTAGGAGTGAAATCTATCAAGATTCATGGAGGAATCACTCAAGAACTGCACTAGAGCTCCAAAAATCGCCAAAGATGTATCTAGGGTTTGAAGATAGCACAAATGGCTGAAAACCCGATTTTAATGCTGTCGTCAGGAGTTCGCGTCGCGAACCCCAACTTCGCGTCGCTAACTTTGCGTGCTCATGAACTTCGCGATCGCTAACTGGTCGGGAACTACTTCACGATAAATGGCCAAATTCGCTGTCGCTACTTCGCGTTTCGCGAACCTAGTTCGCGTCGCGAACTTCATATGCAGCCAGGGCTGCAGTTTTTCATCATCATCTCGACCCGGTTTCGCCCATAACTTCCCTATACGGTGTCCAAACGACACGAAACCAGTTCCTACGTTCTTTAAATTAATTATCCGTATTTGTCATAATTTTATCATAATTTATTTATTCAAAATTTTGGGTCGTTACAACTATCCACCCCTTAAAAGGATTCCGTCCTCGGAATCGCTAAGAATTTCGACCCACATACAACTGAGCATTCCGCTCTCATCCCCTTGTGGTCATTACCATCAAACTTTCCTCATTCCTGACCCGTAAATCATTACATATCCAAACGTTCGCTTAACTCCGTTAAGTCCGAACGGTCTAGACCTAAATTTTTTTAAAACTCATAATACTCAAACGGTCAAAATTTCACAATTCGATCCGAACACCGACATTCTCTCGACCGATCTTTTCATTCTCATAACAATGGTATGACACAATCATACCATTAAATAGTTGATTTAAACGAATGCCAAACTCTTGCTTTGACCCAACCGATATATCCCAAATATTGGTATATCCCCACATCATCTACTCTTTGACTTAAGCACAAAGTCAACTATACTTTAACATTTTCCTTTCTCGATAAGAATTACATAAATCCTCCTTTCCTTTACAATCGACCTTTAATTTATGATCCATCTACAACCATATACTCGATTCCCAATTCCAAATCTTGACAACACCCCAAACGGGTCAAAGTCGTATAAACCGACTACAATTCAATCAACCATCTCATCAACTTTTTCACAAACATATAATCGACACATTATGCTATCAATATTCATTAGTAAATCAAAACGAGAGTCAAAGTCCATCTTAGACCAATTCAACCAATCACGGGTTGACTAACGTTGACTTTTACATAAAGTCAACCATACCTTTTTCCAAACTAGCAATTTCCGTACACACGGCATATCATTACCAACCCATCACTCTCAGTTCTATCCATTATTACTTTCTCAACAATCGTCCCCGTTAATCCAAAGGCCACACCTTAACATAAGGTCACAATAACAATTACCGTTTCTTGATCTTCACTTGGTCACTCATACTATCACTTAGTATTCTTTCAGCCATCTTTGTATCACATTGATCAGTTTGAATTATCGGTACTAGACCCTCTACTGTAACACGTCCCACACCCTTATACGGTGTACTATGTCTTTGTTACCACATGGTAATTTGCTCACTAGGAGTTCTCTTTCATCCTATTCCATAATTCGTAGGCATCTCCTACTCATACATTATCTAAATGCAACCCGCATTTCAAGCCAAATTCTCATTTACCATAACATAATGGCAATACTCATTAACCACATGGTTCTACATTCATCATATAAACACATAAACATATACATACATATATATATATATATATATATATATATATATATATATATATATATATATATATATATATATATATATATATATATATATACATATATACATCACGCCAATTCAATATAAACACCTCTATTGTGCACATATACAAACATATGTATATGTCACCAATACCATCTATACATCTCTATTGTGCACATATACAAACATATGTATATGTCACACCAATACTATCTGGTTTCCATCTTTTTACATTACGTAGCTTTGCTACTTTCTCACTCGTTCGATCGCCCAATTATTCATCATGTATTCTAGCACCAATTGCATAATATCACATTATCGTTTTCTTGCATATCTAACATGTTTCTCATCTAACATATTACTCAACACGATTCCCATGACACTACCTTTCCATCGTCCTATGCCCTTGAAGGCCATCACATAGTGCACATGCATTAGATCCCGCGGATAACTAGTAAAACCTCGTTTCACTTACACATTAACCGTCATTAATCGGTTCATTTCTTTATTACCATATTTCCAAATCTTTTGTCACTACAGAAGTAACTATCACTCAATTCTATTAACCATAACTCGCCGGTCATCCCGGTCATCTTTGAGTCAACCAACCGACTCCGGTCTATGATTCTCAAAAATACGAATTCATTTAACCCGGAAGATTATTCCCACGATGACTATTCACGTCATACAACTCATCTACTAATTCCCGCAAGCACCAAATTGGGCAACAATCTAACAATATGGCTATACTCACACAACACACTGGCTTGGTGCATACTCAACCAATCCATCACAATGGTCTTACCAAATTCCTCTACTCTCGTCGACACTTAATTAATCTTGCTAATTCAAATCTTTTAAGTAAATAAAGTTTAACAATAACATTCATAACATTCAAAACATGGTTTTAACAAGAACATTTGGAAAGGTTACAATAGTACCCAAAACTAAAGTCTTAGGGAATCAAATGGTACACCGGCCTAATCATCCAATGCTACAATTACTGGCCGCCTAATTCTTAGCTCCCGAACCTGACGCCCCATCGCGCGCCTCCTCCCGTGAGAGTATGAAGGACCATCCTTTCACCTTTGCCGGCTCCGCCTTCTTTTGAATCGCGGACACAAGCGATCCGGTTTTCTTCTTCGGGCACACATGGCTATAATGCCCTTTCTCATGGCACGAGTAACACTCAACCTCGGCCATTGGTTTGGATCTACAATCTCGGACCAAATGTCCCGTCTTCCCACAATCATGGCAAATCTTCGGTTCCCCTCTGCATTCGCCGGTATGACTCTTCCCACACCTCTCGCACGAGGCTATACTTCCTTGCCTAGAGAAGTTCGACGTGAACTTCCCTTCTTAACCGTACCCGAGCCACTCTCGGCATTCCTCTTATCTCCCACATACGCCCTCTCGGCAACTTTTGCCTCGTTCACCCCTTCCACGCCTCGGGCGGCACTAATGGCCTCATCCAGAGTGACCGCCCTCTTTACCTCCAACTGATAATCCCAAGGTAGCCCACTAGCATACCTAACCACCCTCAACCTCTCCTCGGAGTAGGTATTAGCAACAAACGGAAGTAATTCCGTGAATTCCCTCGTGTACTCTTCGACCGACATATCACCCTTCCTTAGGGTCACAAACTTTTCATGCATTTTCTCCAAATCCCTGTCGGGACAAAATTTCTTCCTCAACCTCGCGGTAAACTCATCCCATGACATTCTCTCTATCACCTCCCTCCCGAGGGTTTCATAAACTATGTCCCACCATACCATAGCATCCTCTTTTAGCAATTGTGATGCATACAACACCATATCGGTTTCCTTGCACTTACTACTTCCGATGACCCGCTCGGTCTCCCGGATCCACCTCATAGTTACCTTCGGGTCCGAACTACCCGTATACATGTTTGGCTTACAAGCCATGAATGTCTTAAAAGAACAACCATAATTTTCATCGGGCCTTGCCTTTGCATCACTACAACCACATGTGGAGGATTTCTCCCCTCGAGTACCACCATCCCTGGAATTCTCATCCGATCTGGCCTCGGATACACGATCACTTCCCGACTTTTCACGGCTTCTCATAATTCGGTGCACCTCTCCGGTCACCACTCCCTTGAGTCGTTCAATAATAGTTTGGAGGTCCGCAATGGTCACCGGAGTTCTATTAGCTCCGACCTCCGATTCACCCACCCGGTGCATCGACGGTTGACTTTTCTGTTCAACCACAACCTCGACATGAGGTGCATCCTCCTCCCGGCTCTCCGGGGCTTTCCCACTTCTTCGAGTGTTAACCATTTCTTTCGATCTCGAATATACAAAAGACATTAAACAATCAGTACCTCGTGTACGATTCATGAGTCTCATAACACTGATTATCCATAATCACATCACTTTCATAGGTCCCCTAGGTTCAACCCTAAACTTAACATAAAGTCTCAAGGTCAACCTAATGATCTCAAGGAATCTTACATTCCTAATGCTACAGTCTAAGACTAGGATGGACATCCAACCTAATTCACTTAAACTATAGCTCTGATACCAAGTTGTAACACCTCAATTTTTAAAACCCTTTTTAAATCATATTTTTAAATAAAAATATTACAAGTCCAACATTCCCAAAATACGGTTTAACAAAAACCAATAAGAGTTTATCAGAGTATTAAAACCGGTGTTACAATGCAATATCATAACCATAGGATAAACGAGAACTACCTACGAGCTCCCGAGCTAATCAACACAAGGCCACTTCTAACGCGACCCTCTATCACTTCAAACCTGTACCTGAGTACATAGCCACAAAACAAACGTAGTACGTGAGACAAAATAGTCTCGTGAGATACATGGGTTTTAGAGCCCAATAATAATAGTCATTTCATAAATATATAAACACATATATAAGCTACATAAATACCGTCTAGTCACCCTGTTGTGACTCTAGCTACTTTGCTTTCTTAGCAACCATATCTAGTACCTAAACATATAGGTACCAGAAGCCCAATCATATCTAGTACATAAACATATATGTACTAGAAGCACCAACATGTCTAATACATAAACATATATGTATTAGAACCGAACATACCTAGTACCAAACATATGCGTACTAGAAGCACCCGTGTGCTTAGTGTATAAACATATATACACTCGGTGTATAAACATATATACCACCGTCCAGTGACCGGGGGTCCCCCGCGTCACCACCATCTGTCTCTTACCATAACCTAACAGTTATGACAGTCAAAGCCTTCGGCTATCACATCCAACATCAAACAAGTTAGTCATCTAATACTAACGACATATAATTAGTTCATCACAGTGTGAACGTACCTGTATGGTCCCATGGACCCGATCATAAGCAACCACAGTTACTTCAACATCTATGAACCCTATGAGGTCCATACTTACTTTATACATAAGATACATTTCTTATTTATCGATAACATAATACTTTTATCTCTTCCTTGACTATAATAGACAATTATTACTAGTCACATCATATTCTTTCTCATATATATTCGCTCTTTACCTTTATTAGTATATCTTACCAATAGGTACTCATTACTATAAAATCATTCCCAATTGCTTAACTAATACATATTTATTAATAAAGGCTCCGTATACATTCTTTTAATCAATTACTTCATTATTATTGTTCATTAACATAGATTCCATAATTACTTGAATCTATCATAATTTACTTCAAATTCATCAATCATACTAGACTCATTCTAGTATCACATTCTACATACTCTCATACATTTTCAATTACTATCTTTATCAAAATATTTGTTAATAAAGACTGATACAATATCATATGTACTTTCAGAACTATTTGCTATGTACCCAGTTTAAAAGTCTCATGTACTCACCTTAGCAAATAAGTGCTCCAACCGTATTCTTTACGTCAGTTTCCTTGCTTCACAATTTGGCCAACCTTCCAAGAGCTCACCAAATGCCTAATACAATAATCACAAGATTATCAACATCACATTCTACTACCAATGTGTCCATCTATCTCTAGATAACACTTATTAACTCATTTCCCCCAATTATGGTGATTTACCAAACCCTAGGTTTAACCAACCCTTAAGATTCTTACAAATCATAATCATACACTTGTTTCATTTGATAATATACCATCTATTAGGTGTATACATCACTTATATCACCATAACTCATAACCCCAAGAACTAGGGTTTCCAAACCCATACATCAGAATACTAGATCTTAAGCTACGAAGATCAAAGAGTGAAGATATACCTTTAATCTTCAACTAGGAGTGAAATCTATCAAGATTCATGGAGGAATCACTCAAGAACTGCACTAGAGCTCCAAAAATCGCCAAAGATGTATCTAGGGTTTGAAGATAGCACAAATGGCTGAAAACCCGATTTTAATGCTGTCGTCAGGAGTTCGCGTCGCGAACCCCAACTTCGCGTCGCTAACTTTGCGTGCTCATGAACTTCGCGATCGCTAACTGGTCGGGAACTACTTCACGCTAAATGGCCAAATTCGCTGTCGCTACTTCGCGTTTCGCGAACCTAGTTCGCGTCGCGAACTTCATATGCAGCCAGGGCTGCACTTTTTCATCATCGTCTCGACCCGGTTTCGCCCATAACTTCCCTATACGGTGTCCAAACGACACGAAACCAGTTCCTACGTTCTTTAAACTAATTATCCGTATTTGTCATAATTTTATCATAATTTATTTATTCAAAATTTCGGGTCGTTACATTTTGAACCCCCGTCTTTTATGAAATCGTCTTCCAATGGACCTTCAAGATCCACCATTGACCAATTATTTGGGTTTTCCATTTTCACCACCACTAGAGTTCCCGTTTGTTTGATTTGGGGGTTTGTTTGATTTACATTATTTTAATTTTGGGTCTGTTTTTGAATGGTTTTTTTCCGGAAGAACTCTAATTTGGGGTTGTTCTTAGTGATGGTGGTGGAGAATAGGGCGATTTTAGGGTTTTTTTTAAGGAAGGAGATGAAAAGAAGAAGATGGGAAAAAAGACAGAAAAGAAAACTTTTAAAGGGAAAAAGGAAAAGGACGATACTACGCTCACTTTTTTGGCATATTCCGTTAGTTAACAGCTAAATTTGGACGGAAGAATATAAAACCAGAATTTTAAAAAGCACAGGGACAGAAATCCCGAAAGAAAAAGTTTAGGGACAACAAAATAGAATCTGGAAAACCAAAGGGACTGCGTAGCCGGCGGAAGCGAGAAACAATATAGTCTGAATATGGTGCAAGAATATGGATAAAAGGGAAAAAAATCAATTAATAGAGTAAAATTTCACGGATTGTTCATGTGGTTTATCACAAATTACATTCACAGTACTTCATCTTCACTTTATTATAAAATGCTAAAAGGGTAAGGAAGGCAACCCTTGAATTTTCGATACCACCCCCACAAAATGGTATACCAATTAATTTTAATGACAAAGAGGATACGTATATATTCATCAGTACTACAATTATTAGAGCTAGACCGATTCAATATACCGAGTAAACAACGACTTTGTCCAACACGTAAAACTTTTGTGTATTTAAATATATAGAATATGGGTATGGATCCATAGAAAATGGTCCTTATTTGAAAAAGTTGAAGAAGCAATGCATTTTCGTAAAATATACATATATGTATACATATACATACATGTATGTATATATACATATATAATTAGATCATATATATTATATATATGCATATTCATGCCCTATATGTATGTATATATACACATATATATACACATGCATTTTACATAACTTGCATTTGTATTTTCATATCGGAACTTGCATTTTCGTTTACGAAAATGCATATATATACCGTATATATATGTGTATATATATACATATCGAGGGTATACATGTGAATATATATATATATATATATATATCTATGGTCTAAATATTTATGTATATGTACATATATGTATGTATATGTGTGTTTATATGTATATTTTACGAAATTGCAACCCTTTTCTAGCTTCTTCAAATAAGGATGCTTCTTTCTTGATCCATATTCTATAGAATATTTAAGTCAACTTATTTAAAATAAACATTATTATTGTAATAACGTAACTTTAATTACTTTTATGTTAATATCCATTTGTGATCTTTTGCTAATGACTAAATCTAAAATCCATAAAACTCACATGCTAATTCGGGAAATATATATGTCTAGAAAAAATTGACAATTTCAGGATTCAAGCATGTAACTTTTATGTTTTTAAAAAAGGGCTCTAACCAAATGAGTTACAAGGGAAGATGTTAATTATTGGAAAATGTGCACAGTTGGTTAACCAGTGATGTCACCATAACTCATAACCCCAAGAACTAGGGTTTCCAAACCCATACATCAGAATACATAGATCTTAAGCTACGAAGATCAAAGAGTGAAGATATACCTTTAATCTTCAACTAGGAGTGAAATCTATCAAGATTCATGGAGGAATCACTCAAGAACTGCACTAGAGCTCCAAAAATCGCCAAAGATGTATCTAGGGTTTGAAGATAGCACAAATGGCTGAAAACCCGATTTTAATGCTGTCGTCAGGAGTTCGCGTCGCGAACCCCAACTTTGCGTCGCTAACTTTGCGTGCTCATGAACTTCGCGATCGCTAACTGGTCGGGAACTACTTCACGCTAAATGGCCAAATTCGATGTCGCTACTTCGCGTTTCGCGAACCTAGTTCGCGTCGCGAACTTCATATGCAGCCAGGGCTGCACTTTTTCATCATCATCTCGACCCGGTTTCGCCCATAACTTCCCTATACGGTGTCCAAACGACACGAAACCAGTTCCTACGTTCTTTAAATTAATTATCCGTATTTGTCATAATTTAATCATAATTTATTTATTCAAAATTTCGGGTCGTTACATTTTGAACCCCCGTCTTTTATGAAATCGTCTTCCAATGGACCTTCAAGATCCACCATTGACCAATTATTTGGGTTTTCCATTTTCACCACCACTAGAGTTCCCGTTTGTTTGATTTGGGGGTTTGTTTGATTTACATTATTTTAATTTTGGGTCTGTTTTTGAATGGTTTTTTTCCGGAAGAACTCTAATTTGGGGTTGTTCTTAGTGATGGTGGTGGAGAAAAGGGCGATTTTAGGGTTTTTTTTAAGGAAGGAGATGAAAAGAAGAAGATGGGAAAAATGACAGAAAAGAAAAATTTTAAAGGGAAAAAGGAAAAGGACGATACTACGCTCACTTTTTTGGCATATTCCGTTAGTTAACAGCTAAATTTGGACGGAAGAATATAAAACCAGAATTTTAAAAAGCACGGGGACAGAAATCCCGAAAGAAAAAGTTTAGGGACAACAAAATAGAATCTGGAAAACCAAAGGGACTGCGTAGCCGGCGGAAGCGAGAAACAATATAGTCTGAATATGGTGCAAGAATATGGATAAAAGGGAAAAAAATCAATTAATAGAGTAAATTTTCACGGATTGTTCATGTGGTTTATCACAAATTACATTCACAGTACTTCATCTTCACTTTATTATAAAATGCTAAAATGGTAAGGAAGGCAACCCTTGAATTTTCGATACCACCCCCACAAAATGGTATACCAATTAATTTTAATGACAAAGAGGATACGTATATATTCATCAGTACTACAATTATTAGAGCTAGACCGATTCAATATACCGAGTAAACAACGACTTTGTCCAACACGTAAAACTTTTGTGTATTTAAATATATAGAATATGGGTATGGATCCATAGAAAATGGTCCTTATTTGAAAAAGTTGAAGAAGCAATGCATTTTCGTAAAATATACATATATGTATACATATACATACATGTATGTATATATACATATATAATTAGATCATATATATTATATATATGCATATTCGTCCTCGGAATCGCTAAGAATTTCGACCCACAAACAACCGAGCATTCCGCTCTCATCCCCTTGTGGTCATTACCATCAAACTTTCCTCATTCCTGACCCGTAAATCATTACATATCCAAACGTTCGCTTAACTCCGTTAAGTCCGAACGGTCTAGACCTAAATTTTTTTAAAACTCATAATACTCAACCGGTCAAAATTTCACAATTCGATCCGAACACCGACATTCTCTCGACCGATCTTTTCATTCTCATAACAATGGTATGACACAATCATACCATTAAATAGTTGATTTAAACGAATGCCAAACTCTAGCTTTGACCCAACCGATATATCCCAAATATTGGTATATCCCCACATCATCTACTCTTTGACTTAAGCACAAAGTCAACTATACTTTAACATTTTCCTTTCTCGATAAGAATTCCATAAATCCTCCTTTCCTTTACAATCGACCTTTAATTTATGATCCATCTACAACCATATACTCGATTCCCAATTCCAAATCTTGACAACACCCCAAACGGGTCAAAGTCGTATAAACCGACTACAATTCAATCAACCATCTCATCAACTTTTTCACAAACATATAATCGACACATTATGCTATCAATATTCATTAGTAAATCAAAACGAGAGTCAAAGTCCATCTTAGACCAATTCAACCAATCACGGGTTGACTAACGTTGACTTTTACATAAAGTCAACCATACCTTTTTCCAAACTAGCAATTTCGGTACACACGGCATATCATTACCAACCCATCACTCTCAGTTCTATCTATTATTACTTTCTCAACAATCGTCCCCGTTAATCCAAAGGCCACACCTTAACATAAGGTCACAATAACATTTACCGTTTCTTGACCTTCACTTGGTCACTCATACTATCACTTAGTATTCTTTCAGCCATCTTTGTATCACATTGATCAGTTTGAATTATCGGTACTAGACCCTCTACTGTAACACATCCCACACCCTTATACGGTGTACTATGTCTTGGTTACCACATGGTAATTTGCTCACTAGGAGTTCTCTTTCATCCTATTCCATAATTCGTAGGCATCTCCTACTCATACATGATCTAAATGCAACCCGCATTTCAAGCCAAATTCTCATTTACCATAACATAATGGCAATACTCATTAACCACATGGTTCTACATTCATCATATAAACACATAAACATATACATACATATATATATATATATATATATATACATATATACATCACGCCAATTCAATATAAACACCTCTATTGTGCACATATACAAACATATGTATATGTCACCAATACCATCTATACATCTCTATTGTGCACATATACAAACATATGTATATGTCACACCAATACCATCTGGTTTCCATCTTTTTACATTACGTAGCTTTGCTACTTTCTCACTCGTTCGATCGCCCAATTATTCATCATGTATTCTAGCACCAATTGCATAATATGTTAGGTCACAACAACCCTGGTTTATAATGTTAATTGATAAAATATTATACTTAGAGAAATGTTAAATCCACTAAGTGTGGCTTGTTGCGGAATAACAAGACCACTGATCAATTACAAAAGATGTGAATGTGTAAAGTAAATTGGTGAGTACTCCTTTGCAAGATGATCTCTATTTATAGTGTTATAGAGATCTTAAATAATGAGCAAAGGAGTAACCGAAGGACTAAGCAAGGAAAATGACTAAGATCAAGGGATTTGATCTTAGTCCGTTACTATACTGAGTATCACTCAGTCCTTCTACTCAGTATCACTATCTGATACTGAGTACTGATACTGAGTTCTAATACTGATCACTCAGTATCAGACCTAAACTTAGCTATATTATTCTATATATAAATCAAAGCTAGTCTAGGTTGTTTTGTTATCTTAAGATCCAAAGGGGTAAGGCTTTTTGCCTTAACAATCTCCCCCTATCTAATGATAACAAAACAATTACAAAGAAAAACTAAACAAGATAAGCTACAGGCTGCAAAGTCTTCTTCTTTAGTCTTTGTTGATCGATTCAAACTCGTAGAAGACTTCTTTCTTCACATGGATGAACTCTTCTCTTTTCTTCAGTTCATCTTGCCTGTTGTTTAGTACATCAACTATCTTTTTTCTAAACCAAGCATCTTCTTTCTTGGTTATCATCCATTTAAGGCCCACCAAATGGCTGATAGGAGCTGTTGCCAAATCTGCTTCAATAATGAAGCATTCCCTGTCATCTGAGTCAGTATACATGTATCCAGATGTTGGATATATGGTACTCTTTTGATCCTGAAAAATGAGATTAGGAGGAACAGTATATGTGGGAATTATTCTGAAAGTATTAAGACACTCAGGTTTGTTGTTCCTCATAGCTTCAGTCATCACACTGAGTGCCCTGTATTCTGCTGCATAAAGAATGCCTTTTTCATAGCATATAGCAGATACAGCCCAGATTTCATCCATCATCACTTGGGCTTCAGAAGATCTTGAAGGCATTTCCTTGATCAGTCTAGCAATTTTTATCCAATCATGAAGTCCCATATTTTGAATGTCATGGAGGAGAAACTTCATTGGAGGACTGACTGGCCCAGTACAAGTTGCAACAATTGTTTTATCAACAGTTTTGACCTTTATTTTGTTGACAAACTCATTTAGCCAGTATATGTCTCTTACAGTTAGAAATGCTTTCTTCCTCAGCATACTCATCCTTGTTTCCCTATATCTTGTTCTTTGTGCCACAATGTTCCAATACTGTTCAAGTAATTCATCTCCAGTTCTTCTTACAGTATGAGATCTTCTTGGAACATCTTCAGACTCAGATTCAGGTTCTTCCTTAACAGGGAAGAACTTTTGGGCCTCAATCTCATCCTCAGCTTCACTCTTTTCCTCAGTGAACTTAGCAGATCTTCTAGGTCTTGAGATCAGAGGAGCTGGATCTTGTTCTTCACTAGATTCTGAGGACATAACCACATTTGTCATTCTTCTGGTTATTGGTCTTCTAGAAATTCTAGAAGGTCCTTCAGCTTGAGATGAGATAGATTTTCTTGTATGCTTTTCATCATCTGAGAATGATGATGAAGAGGTTTCTTTATTTGCTTCATCCAGTGCAAAGTTTAAAAAATCTTCTGATTCCACTGGATGTTATTCATCTTCATCATCAGTAATGGGCCACACAAAAGGTCTATAGACCACAATTTGCAAGTTATTTTCTTCTAGAGCAGATGGCTCAGTATAAGCTTGCTGTGGTTGATCAGTATGAGTCTCCCCCTGAGCAGATGGCTCAAGTGGGTCTTGAACTTGTAATTCTGACCTTGTTCTTTGTCTTCTTCTCTCATACTGAATGCGAAATGGCTCAGTATGAGGGCTTTGCTGATGTTGTTGTTGTGGAGGTTGATCTTCATTCAATCTTCTTCTTTTCTCCCCCTGAGCAGAAGGCTCAGTTTGATCAACCTCAGAATCTCTTTGTCTTTTCTCCCCCTTTTTGTTATCATTTGATGAGGAGGGAAGAGGATCAGTATCACCACCCATGTCCCCTTCAGGTTGTTCAAGATAAGGGGAGGGCATGGGCTCAGTTGCAGCATCAGTATCACCAGCACCTCCTTCTCCTTCTCCTTCTTCATTGTGATCACCATGTGAACCTGGTGGAGTTTGTGGAGGCTGCTGTGGTTGTTGAAGGAGTGATACTGACTGTTTTATTAAATCAATATCACCACTCATCTTGTCCATTCTGGCTAGTATTACATTTTGAGTTTGTTGTATGGCCAGAATGTGCTGCATGATTGCTTGCAGAGTCACTTGGTCTGCTGCAGCTTGAGATGCCTGAATGCCCTGCACAGATGGTGCTAAAGAAACAAAAATGTAAAACTGGTTAGAAAGAAAGGTTTATCAAATAGAATTGTGGTGTTGTTTAATTCTACAATCATATAAACAGAGTTTGTGAAGTCTGTATTTCATCTGGTATAGGATGAAATATTGTGGACTTGTGCATAGCATGTGTAAGAAGATTTTAGTAAAGGTGAGTGTGAAAATTTAAGTAGCTCAGTATAGGATAAGTCACATTTACTAAAAGGTTTGGGTGTGGGAATTCGAAGCCTGGGATGTGCTTCTTGTTATTTTCAATGTTTATCACTCGGTATGAGAGTGATAACAGAAATGTGGCTAAACCCCATTGGATATTTTTTGGATTTTGTGGCTTAAGGGTTTGGGATCATTTCTTGAATGATGCTACCCAACTCAAAAATAAGTTGGACATTATTCAAGCAGCACCAGTGGGTGTCAGTATGACATCAACCACCATTGTCTCTTTAAATGTTGAGACAATTGTAGACTGACAATGATCAATTTAGTGTGCTCAGTATATGAATTTTGCATAGCAGCAGTGGGCTAGCTATGTTGGCCATAAGAGGATATATATTTGAAAGATCGTTTGAGACTTTGGTCAGTATTGAGTTGGTACTGGCCAATACTTAGTCTCTATTTGGGAATGAAATATATATATATAAGTTTAACGGTTTTTAGAAATTCATACCTGAGACTCTGTCAGATTCCCTTCGAGCATCTGTAGAGGTCGGTGCAGGATCATGTGTTTGTTGATGTGCAGCACCAACATCTTCAATACCGACCCCTCTGTCATGCTGAGCACCTTCCAGTGCAGTTTGTGCATATTGAATCTCCACATCAAGAGGAACATGAGGTTCCTCAGTTGGTGGAGCAGGTGGAGCTTGTTCTGGACCTGGAAGGTCAGCGGTGGCTGCAATAAAGCTTTGGGCTTGAATAGATGCAGTTAATGATGGAACATTTGCAGGCTGCACCTCCTCAGATGATAAGTTGCCCATAATGATAGGAGAAACATTCCTTCTTCTTCTGTGAAGGACCAGTGGTGTGTCTTCTGAGGACTCAGTCTCACGATCGGTTTCAATATGTGGAGCAGCAAGATCTTGTGCAGGTGGAGAGATAGTTGGTTCTTGAACTTGTGGGACATCCTGCATCTCAATATCTTGACCAGCCTGTGCTCCATTTCCACTATCATCATCATTATCATCATCATCTTCATTGTCTGACTCAGTATCAGACATGTGTTCTACATCATCAATGTGCTCTTGAACAATGGCCCACATAGGAGGACTTAGAAGAGGTTCTCCTTCTCTTGGTCTGTAAAAGAAAATCTTCTCACTGAGTGGAGGAAGATCAACTCTTGGACTGTGAAAATCATCATAAAGCTGTGTGGGCATTGAGTGTTGAAAGATGAGTGATAGAAATCTGCAGAAAGGGACATTGCATTCCCTTGTGTTTGCTCGAACCAGTGTAGCTAATTCATTGAAAATTAGGCGAGCATAATCGATATTTCTTCCATAGTACAGAGCATGTACTATTTGCATCCCAAATTCATTTATTTGGTCCAAAGCTCCCGACTTGTGGGTCATACATCTAATTATTGTTGTGATAAGAATACCCCACATAGGACCAAATTCATTTCTTTTGATTGTGCCCGTTGTTCCTCTTCGACCCAGAAAAGGCAGTACAGAGCGTGCCTCTGATCTATCAACAAATGGGTCATACTGAGCTTGGGCGGGAAGTCTCAGTGCTTCACGAATGATTGCAGTAGAAACAAATGCCCGTCTTTGATCTCTAATTACCCACCCAGCAATCATATCTGGAGAATCGAGTGTAGCAGAGTACCAAAACTCGCATAGCATTTCTGGGTAAATTGCTCGAGGAGACAAGGTCAGTGCACGAGCAATTGGGCAATTTTTCAGAAAAGTGACGATGTTCGTGAATTCTTGGCATGCCCAGGCTTGAGGAATATTGAAATTTGCTGTGATGTTGTTCCTCGCAAACCTGGGTACTTCATTATTTCGGAATTGGATTTCCGATTGAACTTCTGGAGCAACAAAAGTGTAATTCGCCATCTGTGATTTTGATTTGAAAGAAGTTGCTTGCTAAGAGAAAGTGAAATCGTTAATCGCAGAGAGAATTTAAGATGAAAGAAAGAAATAACAGTTAAAAAATTTGAAGTAAAAATAAACGGTTATTTATAGGAGATTTGAAAGATAATTAAGGTATTGGGAAGTAAAAACGGCTGATTTGACTGCCTTATCCTCTGCCAACGGTAATTTTCTTATTAATAAAGGTTACCGTTTGAGCAGTATGAGGATTAAGCTCGGTGTAATAGCCGTCATACCCCAAGACCGAGTAAAAAAAAATTAATTAAAAAAAATTTTAAAAAATATAAAAACAATTAATTTACTCTTGAAATTAATAAAAAAAATTAAAATTTTAAATTTTGATGATAACAGACTAGTGATACTGAGTGGTCAGTATCAACAGGAGTGATACTGAGCGCTCAGTTTTAAAGAAATTTAAAAAAAAAAATTAAGGATTCAACATACCTAATTGCCCTAGTAAATACATAAACCTTTCCTCAGGAAGAGGTTTAGTAAATACATCAGCCAATTGTTCATTTGTTGGTACATAATCTACTTCAACCTTACCCTTTTCCACATTATCTCGAATAAAGTGGTGTCTGATATCAATGTGCTTGGTTTTGGAGTGATGGACTGGGTTCTCTGTGATAGCAATAGCACTCTTGTTATCACAATGAATAGGAGTCTTATGAAAGTTGAACCCATAGTCTAAGAGTTGATACTGCATCCATAATAATTGAGCACAACAACTTCCTGCAGCAACATATTCTGCTTCTGCTGTGGAAGTTGCTACTGAATTTTGTTTCTTGGATGACCAGCCAACTAGTCTTCCACCTAGGAATTGACATCCTCCACTTGTGCTCTTTCTGTCCAATCTACAACCTGCAAAATCTGCATCTGTGTACCCTTCAAGGTCAAAATTTGAGTCTTTGGGATACCAAAGACCCAGGTTAGGAGTACCTGTAAGATATCTAAAGATGCGCTTAACCGCTTTCATGTGTGATTCTTTAGGATCAGCCTGATACCGAGCACACAAACATGTGGCAAACATGATATCAGGCCTACTAGCAGTTAAGTAAAGTAAGGAACCAATCATACCTCGGTATGTGGATTGACATACTGGTTTACCAGTTTCATCCTTACTTATCTTAACCTGAGTACCCATAGGAGTGTGCATGGAAGATAAATTTTCAAAATTGTATTTCTTTAACATGTCATGCACATACTTACTTTGATTTATAAAAGTGCCATCAGGCTTTTGTTCAACTTGTAAACCAAGAAAGTAAGTAAGTTCTCCCATCATACTCATCTGATACTGAGTTGATATTATCTTAGCAAACCAGTCACACATTGACTTGTCAGTGGAACCAAAGATAATGTCATCTACATATATCTGAATGAGTAAGATGTCAGAACCTTTCCTTTTTGAAAATAGTGTTTTATCAATTTTACCTCTTGTAAACTTATTTTCAATAAGATACTCAGACAAGGTGTCATACCAGGCTCTTGGAGCTTGTTTGAGCCCATATAGAGCTTTATCAAGCTTGAAAACATAATGAGGAAATTTGGGATCAACAAAACCTGGAGGTTGTTTAACATAAACTTCTTCTTGTAGTTTTCCATTTAGAAAAGCACTTTTGACATCCATCTGATAAACTTTGAAATTCTTAAAGGCTGCATATGCAAGATACAGCCTAATAGCTTCAATTCTTGCAACTGGTGCAAAAGTTTCATCATAGTCAATGCCTTCTTCTTGCCTGTAACCTTGAGCAACTAACCTTGCTTTGTTTCTGATGACAACACCATCCTTGTCCATCTTGTTTCTGAACACCCACTTAGTACCAATAATAGTTTTGCCAGAAGGAGGTGGTACTAAGTTCCAAACTTTGTTTCTCTCAAACTCTGTGAGCTCTTCTTGCATAGCCTCTACCCAAGCTTCATCTAATAAAGCTTCATCAGCTTTCTTTGGTTCAATGGTAGATAGAAAACTTGAGAAAAAACAAAAGTTTGCAGTTGCTTGGGTTGGAAATTCTAATTTTCTTCTTGTTTGGACACCTTCTTCAATAGGACCAATAATGTTTGAGTGTGGATGGTCTCTGTGTTCCCTTAAATTGTTTCCTAAGGGAGCATTTGAAATAGGATCAACAATATCTTGTTGATTTGGTGTGTTGTCTGTCTGATACTGAGTGGAATTCTGATCAGTATTAGACAGTGCAGGTTGCTGTTCATCTTCATTTTGCAGAGTTGATGTGGATTCTTGTGAAGTGTTGGATGTTTCACCTTCTTCATAAATAGAGTGGTTCAGATCATTAGTTGGAAACTCAGTATGGAGGTTCTCTGATATGGGAACCTCAGTATTAGTCTCATTTGAGTGATACTGAGTTTGAACTTGATCAGTTTCATTAAACTTATTAGGAATAAAGTGTGGATGAAACTTAGGCTGTTCAGCAATGGAGTGTTCTGGATTGCATAGAATATCTATGCCACTAATGTCTTCACTTGCTGAGGTAGAATGCTCATTCTGATCTTCATCGAATGTGACATGAATGGATTCTACAATCATCTTGGTTGAGATGATATACACTCTGAAAGCTTTGGAGTGTGGAGAGTAGCCCATGAACACACCTTCATTTGCTTTAGGAGCAAATTTATTGAGATTTTGTTTTGTACTGAGTACAAAACATTTACTCCCAAAGATGTGGAAATATTCCACATTAGGAATCTTGCCATTGTATAACTCATATGGAGTCTTCAGATGTCTTTGGACTATAGTGGCTCTATTCTGAGTGAAGTTTGCACAGTTTACAGCTTCAGCCCAGAAACTCAGTGCCAGTCCAGCATGGCATAATAAAGTTCTTGCAGCTTCAATCAGTGTTCTGTTCTTTCTTTCTACAACACCATTTTGTTGGGGTGTGTAGGCTGCAGAGAAGTTTTGAATGATTCCTTTTTCTTCACAGAAATCTGCTAATACTGAGTTCTTAAACTCAGTACCATGGTCACTTCTAAGTTGCTTGACCTTGTTGCCTTTTTGAAGTTCCTCTCTTTTTATAAAGGCAATGATTTCTGTTGTTGCATCTGACTTAGTCTTGAGGAAGATGACCCAAGTATATCTTGAGAATTCATCAACTAAGACTAGAGTATAGATCTTTTTGGCCAAAGATGGTGTGCTGATGGGGCCAAAAAGATCCATATGTATCATAGTAAGAGGTTCATTGATGGAATGATTGACTTTTGACTTGAATGAACTCTTCTTCTGCTTGCCCATTTCACATGCTGAGCATAACTTATCTTTTGAATAAGTAATTGTGGGCAATCCTCTCACCAGTTTCTTCATACTGAGCTCGTTGATATTTCTAAAATTTATGTGAGAGAGTTTCTTGTGCCATAGCCAATGTAATTCTGGCTTGACTTTAGAAAGCAGGCATACTCGAATAGTTGGGTCTATTTCAGACAGGTTGACCACATATACGTCTTTTTCTCTTCTAGCAATGAGTACAGGCTGCCCTTTATCATTGTAGATGATTCCTGCAACCTTTCTGAATCGAGCTTCATTTTCATCATCACACATATGGCTAATACTGAGCAGATTGTGTTTAAGACCCTCTACATAGGCAACTCTTTTAAAAGTTATGTTGCCTGCCTTGATCACACCATAACCTCTTGTCTTTGCCACCGAGTCATCTCCAAACTTGACAGAAGGACCCTTCTCTGGAGTATAATTAAGAAGGTATTCCATACTGCCTGTCATGTGTCTTGAGCAGCCACTATCTAAGTACCACTTTCTGTCACCCTGCACAAGACACAAAATAAGAGTTAGTTCCTTTTAGGAACCCATTTTTGAATGGGACCTTTGGTGGGATAAACACAATTTGACTTGATCTCTTTATGTGGAGAGGTCGGTATCACTTCAAGGGGTAACTTTAGAAGTTTTCTTTGGTGATACTGACTTAGTTTCTCTCCTTTTCTTTGGTACTGAGTACCTAGGACTTGAGAGATCAGTCCAGCATTCATCTCCTTTATGACCAGTATGATGACATCTATAACATTTCCTAGGTCTATTTCTGAACATATTTTCATATGGTATTTTAGAAAAATGTTTCACTTTTGGTAGGTCAGTATGAACGAGTTTTGCAAATTGTTTACATAAAGATTTGACCTGATCACCAAGTGTTTTTAAAACATTAATTTTGTTATTTCTAATAGATGTATTAACATTGTTTTTAACTGGTTTAGGAGATGGATGATCTGGTTGCTTATTTTTATTTGACAGAGAAGTCTTTCTAATTTTATTAGTGGTAGACTTCTTGTCTTTGCCAACCAAAGACCTAGTTGAAGTTGTCTTTTGTTTATCATGTTTTGAAGGAACAACTTTAACAGGTTCTTTAGATGTCTCAGTATTTGATGTTTCTGTTCCTGCAACTTCTGTATTTGATGAAACATGTGAGATAGAAGTTGTTTTATTATCATTATATAATTCAAAAGTTGTTGTATTAAATAATAATTCAAAAGGTGGAACAGCAGAAGTGTCATACTGAACTATTGGTAGCTCGGTATCAGAAATTTCTGTTATATGAAATTCAATACTGAGTTCTTGTAGCTCAGTATAGCACTTTGAGCAGATGGAAGGACCAATAGGTTTTTCTAAAATTTCATTTTCTTCATCATCTGACTCAGTTTGACATCCAACTTCACATAAAGTTTTAGCTTTTACAAAATTAATAGGGTTCATAGTAGAAAACTCTTCAAATAAATCAGCAAAATTGTTTCTGTTTTTAAATTGAGGATCAACACCAAGTGCAGCCCTCACATTTTCTGGAAATTGTTCATTTAAACATTTGTTTAATTTTATTGAAGCATTTCCCCAAGATTTACACTGTTTTTCAAATTTTTCTTTTTCAAGTTTGTGTAAATGAGCTTTATCAGCTAATCTTTGGTTAATGTCTTTTAAATCTGAAAAATTTAGTTCTAAATCTTTATATTTTGCTAGTTTATCCAAGTTTTCATTATTTACCCTTTCAAGTTCTTTAATTGTTAATTTTAAAGCTTTTTCTTTTTGTACAGAAGTTTTAAGATCAACAAGCATATACACAAAAATCTTAATTTTTTCATTCACTGAATAAGTTTGAAAGGAACTTACCTTGTACAACTGAGTGGAATCCCAATCAGTATGAACACTCATCCTCTCAGCCTCTTTGATATCCTTTTCAAAGGAACTCTTCAAATCATCTTCAGTGAAAGCCATAAAGGCTTTATTCTCAATCTCCTCTTCATCATCACTTAACTCTTCATCCATCCAGGCTTCTGAGTAAAGTGCTTGATGAGGTGCTCCATTTCCTTCTGCCCTCTTTCCCTTGCTCCAATTCTTCAGCTTGACATATTTGTCTCTATATCTTTTTGCTCGGTAAGCAATCTTGTCATTTTGGTCAGTCTCAGAAGACTTAGTATGACAATTTGCAGCAATATGTCCAGGCTTTCCACACCTATAGCACAGACCTGATCTAGGGTCAGTATTAGAAGAGCTAACACCAAGCCTCTTCTTCTTCAACTGATCCAGCTTCATAGACATGAGAGCCATTTGAGTTTCAAGCTCTTCTGCCTCAGCATCAGCAAGATCAACTTCTGGTTCTTCTGGCTCAGTCACAGTATAAGCCTGTTGCACAACTAGAGCCATACCAGTGGAAGACTTGTCAGTTTTCTTCCAGTTGATCAGTCTTGCAGCATTATTCTCCTCATGATTCAGCATTAAACCATACAAAGTTTGAAGAGTGTATGACTCAATGTTGTTAGCAGCATTGACAGAGTTTGTCATGTCAAGAAATTGTTGAGGAAGGCTATCCAGAAACTTTTGAACAAGCTCTCCTTCCTCTTTCACAATGCCTACACTGATTAAATCATGGATAACAGTATTGAACCTGTTATAGAGAGTGGTGATGTCTTCATTTGGAGTTGAAAAGAAATTTTCATATTTCCTTCTCATGTTGCTTTTTCTTTGCAACTTCACCTTTGCTATACCTTCATAAGTGACTGATAGGCTATCCCACATAGCCTTTGCTGTTGGCAATTTCATAATTGCATTAAGTATCTCTTTTGTAACAGCATTACCAATCACTCCTTTAGCTCTGGAGTCTAAAGCATACAACTGACGGTCAGTATCAGTCCAGTTGTGCTTTAGTTTAGGTACAGATCTTATGCCCTCAGGAGCATCATCAGTAGCAGCAACCGGTTCCACAGTTTGTGGAATAATGGGACCATCATTTAGCACAGTGAGCATCTCATGGTGAATAGATTCAAGATACCACTGAGCTTTGAGCTTCCATTGATGGAAGTCTTTTCCATCAAAGATGGGTACTCCCTTTCCAGACATAACTGGTGCAATAATTGTAGACATTTTGGATTTTTGAGTGTTGGAGGGATAGATGTAGGAAATGGCTGCCAGGGTTATAGATCGACTAAATAAAAGATTATTTAGCCTGCTCTGATACCAGTTGTTAGGTCACAACAACCCTGGTTTATAATGTTAATTGATAAAATATTATACTTAGAGAAATATTAAAGTGATAACACAAGAATATAGTCAATGTATAAATCCACTAAGTGTGGCTTGTTGCGGAATAACAAGACCACTGATCAATTACAAAAGATGTGAATGTGTAAAGTAAATTGGTGAGTACTCCTTTGCAAGATGATCTCTATTTATAGTGTTATAGAGATCTTACATAATGAGCAAAGGAGTAACCGAAGGACTAAGCAAGGAAAATGACTAAGATCAAGGGATTTGATCTTAGTCCGTTACTATACTGAGTATCACTCAGTCCTTCTACTCAGTATCACTATCTGATACTGAGTACTGATACTGAGTTCTAATACTGATCACTCAGTATCAGACCTAAACTTAGCTATATTATTCTATATATAAATCAAAGCTAGTCTAGGTTGTTTTGTTATCTTAATATCCAAAGGGGTAAGGCTTTTTGCCTTAACATAATATCACATTATCGTTTTCTTGCATATCTAACATGTTTCTCATCTAACATATTACTCAACACGATTCCCATGACACTACCTTTCCATCGTCCTATGCCCTTGAAGGCCATCACATAGTGCACATGCATTAGATCCCGCGGATAACTAGTAAAACCTCGTTTCACTTACACATTAACCGTCATTAATCGGTTCATTTCTTTATTACCATATTTCCAAATCTTTTGTCACTACAGAAGTAACTATCACTCAATTCTATTAACCATAACTCGCCGGTCATCCCGGTCATCTTTGAGTCAACCAACCGACTCCGGTCTATGATTCTCAAAAATACGAATTCATTTAACCCGGAAGATTATTCCCACGATGACTATTCACGTCATACAACTCATCTACTAATTCCCGCAAGCACCAAATTGGGCAACAATCTAACAATATGGCTATACTCACACAACACACTGGCTTGGTGCATACTCAACCAATCCATCACAATGGTCTTACCAAATGCCTCTACTCTCGTCGACACTTAATTAATCTTGCTAATTCAAATCTTTTAAGTAAATAAAGTTTAACAATAACATTCATAACATTCAAAACATGGTTTTAACAAGAACATTTAGAAAGGTTACAATAGTACCCAAAACTAAAGTCTTAGGGAATCAAATGGTACACCGGCCTAATCATCCAATGCTACAATTACGGGCCGCCTAATTCTTAGCTCCCGAACCTGACGCCCCATCGCGCGCCTCCTCCCGTGAGAGTATGAAGGACCATCCTTTCACCTTTGCCGGCTCCGCCTTCTTTTGAACCGCGGACACAAGCGATCCGGTTTTCTTCATCGGGCACACATGGCTATAATGCCCTTTCTCATGGCACGAGTAACACTCAACCTCGGCCATTGGTTTGGATCTACAATCTCGGACCAAATGTCCCGTCTTCCCACAATCATGGCAAATCTTCGGTTCCCCTCTGCATTCG
Organism: Calendula officinalis; assembly: GCA_963853835.1. NCBI lineage: Eukaryota > Viridiplantae > Streptophyta > Magnoliopsida > Asterales > Asteraceae > Calendula > Calendula officinalis. The sequence continues at coordinate 15,978,548 of OY970823.1, forward strand.
CCGGTATGACTCTTCCCACACCTCTCGCACGAGGCTATACTTCCTTGCCTAGAGAAGTTCGACGTGAACTTCCCCTTCTTAACCGTACCCGAGCCACTCTCGGCATTCCTCTTATCTCCCACATACGCCCTCTCGGCAACTTTTGCCTCGTTCACCCCTTCCACGCCTCGGGCGGCACTAATGGCCTCATCCAGAGTGACCGCCCTCTTTACCTCCAACTGATAATCCCAAGGTAGCCCACTAGCATACCTAACCACCCTCAACCTCTCCTCGGAGTAGGTCTTAGCAACAAACGGAAGTAATCCCGTGAATTCCCTCGTGTACTCTTCGACCGACATATCACCCTTCCTTAGGGTCACAAACTTTTCATGCATTTTCTCCAAATCCCTGTCGGGACAAAATTTCTTCCTCAACCTCGCGGTAAACTCATCCCATGACATTCTCTCTATCACCTCCCTCCCGAGGGTTTCATAAACTATGTCCCACCAGACCATAGCATCCTCTTTTAGCAATTGTGATGCATACAGCACCATATCGGTTTCCTTGCACTTACTACTTCCGATGACCCGCTCGGTCTCCCGGATCCACCTCATAGTTACCTTCGGGTCCGAACTACCCGTATACATGTTTGGCTTACAAGCCATGAATGTCTTAAAAGAACAACCATAATTTTCATCGGGCCTTGCCCTTGCATCACTACAACCACCTGTGGAGGATTTCTCCCCTCGAGTACCACCATCCCTGGAATTCTCATCCGATCAGGCCTCGGATACACGATCACTTCCCGACTTTTCACGGCTTCTCATAATTCGGTGCACCTCTCCGGTCACCACTCCCTTGAGTTGTTCAATAATAGTTTGGAGGTCCGCAATGGTCACCGGAGTTCTATTAGCTCCGACCTCCGATTCACCCACCCGGTGCATCGACGGTTGACTTTTCTGTTCAACCACAACCTCGACATGAGGTGCATCCTCCTCCCGGCTCTCCGGGGCTTTCCCACTTCTTCGAGTGTTAACCATTTCTTTCGATCTCGAATATACAAAAGACATTAAACAATCAGTACCTCGTGTACGATTCATGAGTCTCATAACACTGATTATCCATAATCACATCACTTTCATAGGTCCCCTAGGTTCAACCCTAAACTTAACATAAAGTCTCAAGGTCAACCTAATGATCTCAAGGAATCTTACATTCCTAATGCTACAGTCTAAGACTAGGATGGACATCCAACCTAATTCACTTAAACTATAGCTCTGATACCAAGTTGTAACACCTCAATTTTTAAAACACTTTTTAAATCATATTTTTAAATAAAAATATTACAAGTCCAACATTCCCAAAATACGGTTTAACAAAAACCAATAAGAGTTTATCAGAGTATTAAAAAGGGTTATGAATAAGATGAAGCTCCTCAGGGTGAATTATTCAGTAAATGAACTCCGGCTCTCACAACTGATCATACGAATCTTCAATCGCTGTGGCGCAAGACGATAAGGCCTAATTTTTTTTTTCGGAATGCTCTAAAAGGATCTTGGTTTAACGTCAAAAATGGTGTCGATACATACGCGAAATAACCCACAACATCATGCTAAAATGTCTTCTTGTTCTCACAGCCAGACACGGTCCCTGCACCCAGCGTTTAACGTCGCGTTGAATCTCCGATTCAACTCCACTTGGAAATTTGCTACTCATTTGTTGATGATACCGATGATCTCGGCGTAGTACTCGGCCATCTAATCCATACTCACAACCACACACAGCGCTCTCATGGCGATAGGGATAAAGTTTATGGAGAATTTCTTTTCGCAGGGCTCAATCAAACACTCGCGATACACTTTAGTAACATAAAAGGTATTATCATAAACAAATCTCTATTAATAATGGCTCAGAAAGGTCCTCTACTCTATGGGACATCAGTTTGGCTCAAGCATAATAAGCAATTTAGTGGTTTACACCATTATCAATTTATACAAAAATAGTAAATTATTCACAAGAAATGTACATATCACACATAATTATGATATACTCAGGTATATAACTCAGAAATATGACCCAGATATATAACTCAGAAGTCTAACTCAGAAATAAACGCAAAAAATATCTCAGGAATATAACTGAGAAGTAAACTCGGAAGTATAACTCAGAAAGTAAAAATATTTACCAGCAATAGTGTTACCTACCACGCATGAAACTCATATATAATCATGAGAAAGGCATAATTCCACATATCCGATTCATCTCTCATCTACCCATTTATATATATTAGGTAACCTCTGACTAATAATTAAAATATATGTACCATTAATTATGACGAATTATTTCAATATTAAATATATCTCCCCAAATTTCTCATTTTGCATATATTACAAATACACTCGATTAAAATTTCCATAATTCAACTTTTAACTTATCGCAGTCTATACTAACAAATTATTTCAACTTCGTTTGACGACTTCTCACACGTCAACCTTTTAACTTCTTTTGATTATTTTGCCCACATATTTACTCGTTAAACTCATATTACCCACTTATTACAAATAGAAAATATTTAAGTAAATTCATACACTTATTTTTAACGATTTCTCATTACTCAATTTACGAATTAATTCCTTAGTTCTCATTTACTTAATACGCAGTTACCCTTTATTCTAAATTTTACGGTTTTCTCATGTTTCATTAATTTAGTATATTCTCGTCTTTTAGAAATTTCTCCTTAATTCAATATAAATTTATTGAATAGTTTTCCTCAACTCAAATTTAATAATAACTCATAAATAGAGTTTTCTCATAAAAATTTTATAACCCTCAAACAATTTTTTAATACAATATTATAAGTAGAATTCTTTAAAATTCTATAACTCTAAATAAAATGTATTATTCACAAATAAAAATTTCTCATAAAAACCTTTAAATACTCAGTAATTAATATTAAAATATATTATTCGATAACTCTAAATAAAATATATTATTCACAAATAAATTTTTCTCATAAAACTATATAATACCTCAAAAACTCATAACACTTTATAATTCCTCAAAAAATTTGAATAAAACTTCCCGTTAATTTAAAACTTTTCTCCTTTGACTCATTTAATAACCTGTTCATGTAATTCGGTTTATAAATTTCTTATTACTCAAAATTACTCAATAATTAATCAAAATAAAATTTTATCTTTTAGCTCATTTTAATAATTCAGTATAAGCTCAAAATAACAATCTCATTTTAACTCGCTCCTCCAAAATTTCATTTTCTCATTATAATCACAGAAATAAGTATATAATTATAGTACTTATTACTCCTCTTTTTCAAAATTGCACTCAACTCAATTAACTTGATTTATTAATTTCTCCATTAAACTCGATTGATCTATTTGTTATAAACTCTATAATTACCCTTGAAATAATTTTTAATTATTCTCAACTCTCGATTTGATAATTACTCTTATAATTTCTCTGATCAATTTTATGTATCTAGACTTCACACTTTAAAATCCTTACTCAGTTAAATCTCTCTTCATAAGCGTCATGATCATAATACTTATTAATAGCACACAATGATAATTATTTCTTGGAAATTTTCCTTTTTACTCCTGCTCAATCCTACTTAGAGAAAAACTCATCATCGAGTTTGAAAATTGGCATTCTCTACCAAAATAAAACAAACAAACATATAATCACTCAAGCAATTAGGATACACTAACTAAATTCACAATAACAAGCATTGGTCCATCGTTCCCCTCAAAATCTCCTCATAACCAACCAAAAGTCCTGTGTGGAAAGTAATAGGGGCCCTCTATTACTTTCGACACCTACCTTTGTTTGGTCACGAGTCAATCCCAAAGTTCACAACTTCCCACACAAAATTTCATCACACCAACAAATCACATTCGGAAGAAAGAAAAAATTATTTTTCCATATTTGATAAATACATATATGCACTCAGATGTGTGTACTCAAAATCTTATAAACACTACTCAGAAATGCACTCAGCAAAAGGCACTTAGTCAACATATTTCATTATGTTTTTAACTCAGAACATAATATAACTAATAAGCTCTTCTTATTCATTTTAAAATAGATCATCACCGAATTCATGATGATAGTATCCATTTAGTTCACTTTTAATAAATAGCCTTTAAGATAAACTTGAATAATTTCTGTTTAATTTGACTCGGCAATCCTCGATTAGTTGGTATAGCAAACATATATAGTTTATTCAATATCTCTGCGTTAATTTAATAATCTCTCACTGAACTCATTTAAAAAAACAATTATGGATTTTCACACTCAGCTATTTAAATCACATACTTTAAAAGTTTTCTCGTTTGATCTCAATTTAATAAATCTCAGTTAATTAGTTTCTCAGCAAAAAGATTTTCTCAATATATCATGTCTCATCTCTTTATAAAAGCATTTTCCTTTTTAATTGTCCAAAGATTTCATAACACCCAAAATTCTCATAAATTAAAAATTTATAAATTTGATAAATAAGTGAAAAGGTTCCACTAAATAGAATCTCAAATGATAATTCAACATTTAAAAAAAAAACATGTTTAATCCAACTGAAGTTTTTAAAATTAAAAACTAAAACGACTCTGAAATAACGGATAAAAATAAAATCTAATTCTAGTTAAGATTTCTCGTCTAGCTCAAATGTAAATAATTTAAAATAATTATCAAAAAAAATAAAAAAAAAAGTTTATATATAAATATATGTTCTCGGTATTTTCACTTTACTCGACTTGATAAACCATCATAAAAATATTCTTTAAATCATTTGATAATAAAAATATCTTTCATTTACTCGTTTCACAGTTTACTCATTTCAATAACTCTTTTTATTAAGTACTTTTCCAAAACGGAAGATTTAATATTTTCTCAATATGAAAAATTTATTACTCCTCATTTCTTATTTACCCAAGACATGTTCTCATTAAATAATTTATTGAATTTATCTCATAATTTCATATCCATTTATTACCCCTTTTGGTTAAAATTTGTCAAAATAAAAAAAATCTCACAAATTATATAAATTATATGTAATTATAATTTTTAGCGTGCATGAGACAGATGCACTCAGAATTACAGAAGGAAAATATACTCAGAAAAGCGATCCTCGTTGCGTAATAAACTCGGAGTTAAATCAGAATTGTACTCAAAATAATAATAGCAATTCTCATATTTGTCAATCCTCAAAACTCAGAATACATCGAAATTACCAACTAAATAAAAGCTCTTAAATATTACCGGCAGCAGGAAAAGCGAGAGGTCGACGTGACAAGCTGTATATTGGATGTGGAATCTTTACTCGGAAAATATTTTACTAATTTCTCATTTTAAAAACTCGTAACTCAAACTTGAGTTTGAATGCACCCCTTGTGAATCCAAATCCCTCAAGTCAGCGCTCTGATACCAACTTGTAACACCCAGAATTTCACAAAGTTTAGAAACTTTTTAAGTACAAGATTTAAATAAAAAGGTCTTAATATAAAACCCAAATATAAATGTTTAACATTTAAAAATGTAATTAATGCGGAAAAAGGTTTTAAATAAAAATTAGGTTTAATAAATAAGTTTAAAATGATACAGCTGTCAACCATCCACCTACTCTCTTCCATTGCTCGTACCTGAAATAATGGGGGGAAGTTTTGGGTCAGCGGGGAAGCTGAGTGAATATTCACAAAATGCAAACAATCATAAGATGCAACACATGAGGGCACATCGGTGTACTCCTACTCAGAATCTATCAATTATTACTCAGATTTATTTCTCATATTTTATTACTCAGATTTTAATTTATATAGCGCGCTTGTGTGACTCAGGACGAGAGATAAACCTCGCCCCTCCTCACACCCCAGATTTCCACTCAGGCTAAAACTCAGATTTTCCACTCAGGCTATAACTCAGACGGGAGGTGATCCCAAAATAGGCATATAGCCAAAACTCAGATGTTTATGTATTATGTTTTTATCTCTTTAACATAATTATCTCAGATGCCCTATGTAACAACCCGAAATTTTAAAATAAATAAATTGTAAAAAAATATGATAAATAAGGATAAATCGTTTAAAGAGCGTAGGAATTGGGTTCGTGTCTTTTGGACACCGTACGAGAAAGTTATAAACGAAACCGGGTCGAGGCAATGACCGAAAAATGCAGCCCTGCTGCATAGAGAAGTTCACGCCGTGAACTTTAGTTCCCGATCGGGAACTTCATTCAGCGATTTGTGGTTTTTGATCGATCAGAGTTCACGCCTAGGTCGTGATCGGGAAGAGTTCACGACGTGCAAAGTTCACGATCGTGAACTAGTTCACGCCGTGAACTTTTGCAGACAGCACCATTAAAGTCGGGTTTTGGTCATAAATGCTATCCAAAAACCCTAGTTTTCTCTCATTGGCGATTTTCGAGTGCAAGTGCTGATTTTGGTCGATTTCTTCATCAAAACTTGGTAGATTTTACTCCTAGTTGAAGATTAAAGGTATATCTTCACTCCTTGATCTTTGTAGCATAAGATCTATGTATTTTGACGTATGAGTTTGAAACCCTAGTTCCTGTGGTTTTGGGTTATGGTGATATAAGTGATGTATACACTTTATAGATGGTATTTTAACAAAGGAAACAAGTGTATGATTTGTAAGAATCTTAAGGGTTGGTTAAACCTAGGGTTTGGTAAATCACCATAATTGGGGGAAAGTGTTAGTTAATGGTATCTAGAGGTTAATGGATACATTATTAGTAGTATGTGATGTTGAACATCTTGTGATTGTTGTATTAGGCTTTTGGTGAAGTCTTGGAAGGTTGATTGATTGTTGGAATAAGGAAACCGGCGGAAAGAATACGGTTGGAGCATTTAATTGCTAAGGTGAGTACGTGTGGACTTTACTGAGTACATAGCCCTTGAATTACTTTTCTTACTTGTGTTATGGTCTATTTGCTTATTTGTGTACACTTATACTATGTCGAGTTAGTGATAGATATTATTGATAATATTGGACCAACTTGTTTGATGATGAAAGTGTTAGCCGAGAGCTAGTTGACATAACCGTTGAGTTATGGTGAGTTTGAGATGATGAGATGACACGGGTGACTCCCGGTCATGAGGTGTAGATTGAGGGGCAGTTGGGTGAATTCCCATCGACTCATCCACGCTAGTAGTCTTACTAACTGGACGTATTCCGGCGAGTAAGGCAGGTATCGGTAGATTGGGCGATTCCCTCTTGCCGGTATCTTCTTGTTTCTGGTTAGTTCGGGGGCAACCCGATAACTAGATATATATGTGCTTCTAGCTAGTTCGCGGGCAACCCGATAGTTAGATATGTTTGCTAGGAGAGCAAGATTGATAGGGTCACAATAGGGTGACTAGATTGGATAGATGATTATATATATATATATATATATATATATATATATATATATATATATATATATATATATATATATATATATATATATATGTGTGTGTGTGTGTGTGTGTGTGTGTGTGTGTGTGTTTATATGTAATGTGACGTTTTATTATCATTGGGTCTAAACCCATGTAGCTCACGAGACATTTTTTTTTCTCACGTACTCCTTGTTGTTTTGCTATGTACTCAGGTTCGGGATTGAAGGTTTCGGTACGCATGGATAGAGATGCGGGGCCCAGAGTAGAAGAACATTGGACTGGATTTATGCTTAGCTTTGGTTTTGATCTATTTTGTAACACCAACTTTATACTCTGATTTCATACCAAAGGTTTTTGTAAATCTATATTTTTGGAACGGTTCTTCTATTTATGAAAATGATATATTTTGGGCAAATGTTTTGTATTAAAATTTAAAGGTGTTACACCCTAGCAGGTAATAGCACAGAATGACTCTGCGCCGAGCTCAAACACCCGGGCACAATGTATCAGATCAGTATAATAAAAACATATGCTCAGATACTCAGATAACAACTCAAACTCAGATAGCAAATATATATGGTGCAAGTAATGTAACACGTAAGTCATGCATGTACAACGTTAAAACTGAATACACGATGAGAATACTCACCTCGAAAACATAAGCTCCAAAGATCTCCCGACACTCTATGCTACTGTATGGCTGACGTCTAGACGAACCTAAGGCACGAAATATCACCTTGATTAGACTCAACTCAAATCTTGTTTTAACAATGTAAAACCTTTCCTTTTGATTAAAATATTAATAAAACCCCTTTTTCTTTGATTAAAATATCAATAAGATATCCATAATTAAATATTAATAAATTTTCCCATTATTAATTAATAGTAAAGTTTTCTTTTGATTAAATAAAGGAATCTAATTAAAATCTTAATTTAACCAAAACCCATCGGACCATCCTTACTCTCGAAAGCACTATTTTCTTAAAAACTTATTTTAAGTAAAAGAAATGGAAAGATAGCATCCGAATGATTCTTTCACTGCCAAAACAAACATTACCCAAAGCATGTAATATTACTACCCAAATATGAAAATAAAGAAAACTTAACCGGAAAAAGACCAAAAAAAACCCTTCTCTCTAACGCGGACAGTAACGAAAACGGAAAGAAACAAGGTATACCGATCACTTTTGCTCGAAATTGTGGACTCCTTGAAATCGCCGGCTAACTAGCTACTACTCCTCGAAATCCTTACTGCTCAAGGTCGGAAATATCAAAACACAAACACCTCCACGCGAAACTGCTCGGGACCGTAACTTTCTTGTTTCTCTTCTCCGCAACCGGACAGAATCACGATGGCGAGCAGAACTTGAGAGTGATGTGCTCGCCAGAAACTAGATAGAACCGGAATAAGTAGCTCGTCGGAGAACCAAAGGAAATCGGAAAGGAGACGATGCTCGACGGCTGCTGAACGGAGATGGAAAAGAAACCATCGCCGGCAGCAAAACAGAACCTAAGAAAGGACCTTCGTCGGCGACCAAAACAGAAGGACGAAAGTGGTGGTGGAACTCACCGGAACAGAAAAGGGTGTGGTATCTTCGGCGAGAAAACGAAACAGATGGTGGTTATCGGTGGTGCATTGCTCTTTGCCGGAATTGAAAATAAGAAAACAAAAAGGGTACGGTGGTGGTGGCGTTAAACAGAATGAAGATTACGGTGGTGGAGCAAGAACAGAAAAATATGGAGAAGGTGCCGCTAGATGGTTTTGCACAGAAATGGAAAAGTAAACTTTTAATGAGCAAGAAGGAAGTAAAGGAGGGTGGCGATGGAAATGGTGAAGTTTTCAAGGAACGATGTTTTGATTACAAGTTTTCTAAGACAAAAACAAAAGATTGGGAATTGTGAGCCTGACGGCTAGGGTAAAATAATGCCAAATAAATACTATAGATGATTATCAAGTTTTCTAAGTTGAGGTTTAAGCCCAATTTTCAACACTCATGGGCTCATTCCGAATGTGATGAAAGAAAAAAAAAACTCGAGCCCAAACAAAGGACCGCAACACACGGACCCATCTCTTGCTATGGTTAAACACCTACCTTTTTAAAAATCCAGACTTTATATTAGGGAAGGATAATTTAAGATATCTAATTTCCTCAGGGTAATATTAACCATAGATATCTAATAGCATAAACGGTTGTATATAGTAAATCATGAAAAGGTAGCATTAAACCTTAATTTAACGCACGTAATCGGCACTTAACCTTTGATTTATTTAACAATAAAGTGGTATAAAATTATCATAAATTTTGGGGTGTTACAATTTCTACCTCAAATTTCGATTTTGATTCTTGAGCTATTTTTCTTCAAAATCTTCAAAAACTTGCTTGATCTCTACTGATTTGGATCGAATCTATTGAGACTTTTGCTCTAATACCAATTGTAGATTGTAAATACAATGATTAATTCATGGATTAAGCAATATCAAGTAAATTTAGGAAGATTTAGATTGATAAAAAAATTTGAACACTTTGCTATGGATATGACAATACAAAATAGGGTAAAGGTTTATGGAAATTAGGTTACTACTTACTATTTATACCTAGGCCTACTATCAACTAAATACAAAATGGTCCCTAGACTATTGGTTACAACAAATGAGACCCAACACCAATGATTTTCTATATCCGGCATGATCTTCCCAGGAGCCACCTACGATATAGGAAATGATGTAAGGGTCCATTAAGTCTAGGTGAGCAGATTTAAGTATCACGGGACCTTGATTGGGGAGTGATGAGATAAAAAAAATTGAGAGGGGTGATGAAGTTTGGGGTGCAAATCAGCTTATCATTTTATAAATGTAAAAAACAATGTTATACACGATGCATTCAAACATTGTTGATTAATTCAAACACATGATGAAGTTTATGAGGGAGGAGTTGAAAATTTAAAAAGAGAGCTTGAGTGAGGAGTGCGTGACAGGGTTAAATAAAACGAAAAACTCTTACCAAACCGACTAAAAAGCTGGGTAGCCACATTTCTATCAGACTGCATATGTTGCTTTCTGATATTGAAGAAGTCATCATGGACCTAGTGATGCAATGCACAACCCTCCTAGCTACTCAAGTACTTCTTAAAAAGTTCTTGTTTCATTTTTCACGGAGATTAGCTCATATGCTATCGACATCTCATTTGGAGATTGTTGAAACTGAAACAAGAGGAAAATTCTCTCCAGTCCTCGACTTCATCTGTCCACATATTGAGTCTAGTGCCATATCAAACACCATTAGGACACATGTGTATTCTACCAAGCATATCTTTTGTGATATTTCCGGAACATTCATAGTGATACCAACATTCTTGGTATTTCACGATGATTGAATGGAAATCCTACCAGTGCTAACATCACAGCCAACGCTGAACGTAGGTCACACAGTTTCTGTAACTGTTGTGTTAACGGGTAATCTATGTGATCCCGGTTTACCCTGATTGACTGTGGTGCAGGATTTGATGACCGTACTCCAACATTATTAACAACGGTCTGAGAATCAAATGAAAACTACAAGATCGTACTTTCATGTCATCAACGGTCAAGAAGAATTAAACGACAAGAAGATTAGACCGTATTCCTACACTACCAACATCGTTCAAGAAGTCAGATGATAAATTTGATGACCGTACTTTAACCTTATCAACAACGGTCAAGAAATCAAATGATAAACAATAGGACTGTACTTTTGTGTCATCAATAACAGCCAAGAGATCAAATGATAAACAAGAGATCGTACTCCTATGTCATCAACACGGTCAAAGAATTAACCGATAAACAATAGACCGTGCTCCAAAATTATCGACAACGGTCAGGTTTTAACTGATAAAATGTGTTATATATTGATTAATTCAAAAAATGAATATATCATTATTCAACACATTTTTATCAATGAGCTTCGTCGTACTCAACTTATTTCTTTCCTTAAATCGAAGATTCTTCCTAATTTGAACTTGCAGAACTTCACGTTTTACATGATGAATCAGATAAATCTTATTCATCATGAGGGGGAGAAGATACATTACAGAAATTCTTTTTATAATGATCGAATTGAAACGTTCAGAGGAATATTCTTCTAAAGCTCAATCTGCGGGAACAAATTTATGGGAATCTTTTAATTGTATGGAGGTTATCGATACGTTAGCCCAGTTTACTCCACAATATATAATAAGATATATGCACCGGTTAAGGGGGAGTAAACAAGAAACCAACGACCTAATGAAGATTTCAAACAACTTTCATAGTTGAATTAGGAAATTCGTTCACCGGAGAGTAAATTTCAAAACGTTCAATTCAACTCCCGTGATGAAATAATTGTTTGTTCAAGGGGGAGAGAAAACTTTATCAACATTTTACCCAAATAACAACTATCAAGAATAGATCGACATAAAGCCACAAACTTCAATAAAAGACTTCCGATGTTAATCTCTCTATCATTATGAGTCTTATTTTTAGTCGATCAATATGTATCTTCAGTCAAAAGTCTTCAAAATACATCTTGTTGGTTGAAAAGCTACAAGAAGTATTCATATTCACAGGTGAACAAAGCTCAAGCTGGTCATGATACGGAATTATATAAACGAAAAATCTACAAGGTTCGGCTTTTGCTCAAGATGAAGACTTCGAAGATACGCTTCCCAGACTATTGTTACAAATGGGGAGATTGTTGGGTCATATTTGTTGTAACTAATAGTCTAGGGACTTGTCTTGACACATTGTATATGTTTAAACTAGTGATTAGGATTACCATAGACAATTAGTGATAGGGTATAAGTAGTCAAGTGTAATTACTAATTGTAACTTTGCCACATTAATCACAATTACTGGCATTGTTCACTCTCTCCCTCTCTCTACTTTCTTTCTCTAAAAGCCCTCATCTTCTCTACCAAGTTGCATCTTGAATCATCATTAATGGATCAAACTATGGATTGATTGCTCTTTCTAGGATTAACAAAACCGTTCTACATATTTTATGTAGAATTAGGGCTTTTGTTAATCATTATATAAAGTGATAATGATGAAAACCTTGTTTAGCAATACAAATCTGTTCGTTTAATTCCGCATTGTATATGATTTGTATATGTGTATTCAATGATCAAGAACTAACCATTCTTGAGCCTAAAGATCGATTTTTAGAGTTGAACCAAACTCATCAAGTGGTATCAGAATAAGTGTTAACACTCATCAATATACATTGAAGCTTTTTGTGGTAAACTATGTTCTTAATAATTCATATTATTTGCAGTTTATTATTCTTGTTAATCACAATAAGTGTTAATCCGCGGTAACTTCTCATTGTGAGTATGTGATTCAATAACCATTCTTGTGTTATTCGATCCTGACAAGTGGTATCAGAGCCAAACAGAAGGCATATGGCCCCTTTGTGGATCTTACTGCGTAGGCTTGAACCACTAACTAGGCGTTAAAAAACAAAATTGTTACAAGTATTTATGTATGTTATTTTTGTTTAGATTTCCAAGATCCTAATCCTTCAGGGGTTTAAGGACTGAGTTTGATCTCAGTTCCGATTTTAGGGATCAAATCAGTTTGTTAGTTCGGACCGGTATGAACAAGTTCGTGTTCATACCAGTATGGCTCGAATCACTAGAACATGTGAATCCTTTTATTAATTACTTGAATAAAATTAACATTATCTTTATTAATCTCTGAATTCATATCATTATATTGATCACAACCATCACTATTCATCACCACCACACGCCACCTTCAACAACCACCACAATCACTACAACCACAATCACTATTGCATTGCCACTACCACCATCCATCATCATCGCCGCTGCAAAATACAGTTACAGGGTATACGTCGTCGCATTGTGTGGGTACCCTGCTAGTTACATATAATGCATTTGAGAACTTTCCTAATTAGTTAGCCCTAATTTTCAGCAAAGAAACTATTTCAAGAAATATTTCCATTTTTGGAATAAATGACAGTTCTAGGACTTAAACTTGCAACCAACATGTTATTAGCAATGAGCTCCAACCAAATGAGCTATTTGGGTAGATGTTAATTACTTTGATGAGATTACTTATATACCATATTATTTTTATTAATCACTAAACGTACAATGTTCTATTGACCACCACTCGCCACCAACATCATCATCACCACAATTACTACCATCGCCACCCATCATCGCTAGAAACCGCCACCGCATTGTACAACCCACTAGTAATTATATAAATTTAATCAAACTAATAGTCATAAGAATACTTGTATATATATAATTCCTTCAAGTTTGTAAGTTACATAAAAAAATATTCTTATTTATTCGATTTGGTTTCAAAAACCAGATTGGAAAAGGTTGGCATTACATTCTGAACCAGATATGAAATGAGCGGGACCAGTTTAGTGACAAAAAGATCCTGCAAATAACCACCAACACACTAACCGTTAAAATATGGATTATTGGAGGAATCGCTACCACTCCTTACACCTTCCGTCACCTTCTTGTCCTCTGCCCCACACCCACCCCACCCCCCACGCTACCCTACCCCCCACACCCATCTTATATCTGCCATTATTCTACTTAATTCATCTCCATTTTTCTTCATTAAAGAATTAATTCATAAATCCATGTTTCATGGGTTCTTTAAGCGAGCTTCTAGCAAAAGAAGGATTCATCCGTCATAATTCCAATTCCAATCACAAAAAGGCCCAATTCAACAGAACAGTTCCAGCTCCTGATCATGACTCAATCTCATTACCAATCTACATCTGCCATAACCGAAAAAGCTTCCAACTCCCAAAACCCAAGAAAACTTCATCAACCGTTTCATCAAAACCTGCTCGTTCATCAATTTCCAGCGAGCCCGCCATTGATGAAGTTGCCACCAAAGCTGTAATCTCAATCCTAAGTGGATACCCAGGAAAATACCTAAAAGACAAAGATTTCCGCAACTCATTACGCGAAAAATGCCGCTCTTGTTTAGTTAGAAAAACCAACGGTTTATCGGATAATGGCGTTTTCGTGAATATGGAATTGGGGATCGAGAGCATCGAGAAGTTGATCGATAATCCGACAACTGTTAAAGAGCTTAAAATGAAATCATTAAGGAATTCAATCGGGTTTTTGACAATCGTTGCATCGTTAAATTCGAAAGAATCAAGAAACGGGACAACGTGTGGAACGCCGAATTCGCAACTTTCGGCTTGCGCGCAGCTTTATTTATCGATTGTTTATAAACTCGAAAAGAATGATAGAATTTGCGCGAGACATGTTCTACAAGTGTTTATAGATTCGCCTCAATTAGGTCGAAAACATTTGTTACCGGATCTTTGGGACCATTTCTTTCTTCCTCATCTTTTGCATTTGAAGATTTGGTATAACGAACAGATTGGGATTATTTCGGATGATTGTTACAAGGATCAAGAAGAAGAGATTAAACATTTGAGTAAAGTTTATGAAGATGGAATGGATTTCGGTACAATTCAGTTTGCTCTTTACTATAAGGAATGGCTTAAAACCGGTGGTCAGCCTCCTGCTAATCTTCCTTCTGTGCCTTTGCCTGAGATGAAATTGTCGTCTTCACGAAGGCGAAAGAGTTCTTCATTGAATAAAATTGTGTAAGTCCTAAAAAACTTTGAAAATGATCTGATTTAGATAATTGATGCAAGCTTAAATGTGGAGTAATGGACTCCATTTGTTATTTGAAACCCGCACTGTAATGGGCATAACTTTTGCCAGTCAAAAGTTCCGTATCAATGATTCACTGAGCTTTGGGGTCCAAAGATGCTATTTTTAGAAAGTTATTTGCATTTTTAGTTTTTTATTTTTATTTTTAAATTGGACTTTGTATTAACCTCAGTTTTTCGGCCCATTTGCGTTTTTTGGCTCGTTCGTAATTCTTGCGATTATCTATCTAATGTTTGTTTCAGATTCTAGAAGAGTTAGTTTTTGATTTGAAGAAAATTGAGGTTTTTTCTCCTAAAATTCTTGTTATTTGTGTTAAACAGGTTTTTAATATAAAAATCCACAATATTCTTGAATCAACGTGGTTTTTAATTTAAATTGTCCTGTATACTGGACCCATCTATGTTATTGTTTTTTATAGTTTACATAAATATTTACTGAAATTATGATATTTACTTTTCTTTCATGACATATTCTTGAATCATGAAGACATCGGGCTATATTCCGTGTACCTGTTGAGGAACAATCATCAGCAGAATTTGATTATCAACAACAATCATGTTTACATGATTATGTTCATCAACAAAGCAATACTCAAGTATGTTCATCAATCTTTCTCAAACTTATACTTAAAACTATGCAAAACAATTTATCAAATTTTCTCGAATATATACTGACAGAATAGACTCAAAGAACCATCAAGCTTAACTTCAAACAAGCCCGAGCCCGATTACACAAGCTTTATCCCATGCCAAAACTTACAACCCGAACCTCAAATTATCAATTCACCAGACCTAAACCGAGCTATTTCAACAATCAGCAGTAGTGAAAGTTTACCCGAATGTGAAATGGCGATTCGGGTCATAACCAAAGCATGGTTAGATGTCCCGTTAATCGAAAAAGCATTATCCAAATCTTCAGTAATAGAAGGTATGCTTGAGGTATTATTTGCTTCCACTAATGAAGAAATTCTTGAACTAGTAATATCATTACTAACCGAATTCGTGACAAAGAACGAGTCAAACGGGAAAATTATACTAAATCTAGATCCACAACTCGCGGGTTTCATGAATCTCGTGAGAAATAGTAGCTTGTTCTTGAAAGCGGCATCTTTACTCCATCTAATAAAGCCAGAAGCTAAACAGATGATATCAACCGAATGGATTCCATTGGTGTTGCGAGTTCTTGAGTTTGGAGATCAAACACAAAGGTTGTTTAGTGTTCGATGTAGTCCACAAGTGGCAGCATATTACTTTCTTGACCAACTGTTGACCGGGTTTGACCAAGGGCGGAATGTGGAGAATGGGAGACAAGTGATTTCGCTTGGCGGGTTGAGTTTGTTGTTGCGAAGAATGGCAGTTGGGGATGTTTTGGAGAAGGCCAGGGGCGTTTCGGTCATTTACCGTTGTATTTTAGCCGATGGAAGGTGTCGACATTTTTTGGCTGATAATATGAATCCCGAGCTTGTTCTTGAGATCTTGATTCAAGTTAAAGAGCACGATTGCAATGAGATTGCGGTCTCTTTGCTTGTTGAGTTAATCTGCCTCCACAGGTAAAATTCAAGCGGGTGGGGAAAACGGTTACTTATTTCATAACGAGTTTAACAAGTTGGATTGTCATGGAACACTTTTTTTCTAAATGTTTTTTATACGTATTAATAAATAATTAATGTGTCAAATGTGATATACAATGGCTTAAATGATTTAAAAAGAAGTTATAGTTTGAGTCCTTAAACTTGTACAACATTTTCATGATTACCTCTTTATTAAACATTTTTAAAGCCCTTTAGGAGTTTTATCAAGTAAAATACATTATGAACAACTTTCAACCAATTTGACACATTCATCCGTTTGAGGTTATTCAACCCAAATCTACCCGTTTGACCCATTCACCAGAAAACTTTGGGGTTTGATTATGTTTCCTTGATTCAGATTCGAGAAACGAACCAAGCTTTTCGACAAATTATTAAAGGGATGGGATTGCTTGAACACTATGCAAATACTACTAGTTTCTTTACAAAAAGCTACACGAGTAACGCGCCCATTGATTGCTGCCACAATGCTTCAGCTTGATCTTATGGTAACGTTTTCATGATAAATCACTAACTAATTAATGCATATTTTTATCGAGTATAATTGTCATTTAGCATCAGATTATTGCAGGGAGATCCGTTAAAAAGTAGTGTTTATCGGGAGGAGGCAATAGAGGCTTTAACTGAATCCTTGAATCATCAAATATGTGATGAAAATGTTCAAGAACAAGCAACGAAAGCTTTGTTGATATTAGGTGGTAGGTATGGTTACACAGGGACACCAGAAGCAGAAAAATGGATCTTGAAAGAAGCTGGTTATGATGAAAGCTTGGAGGGTGGCTTTCATGGAAGATATTATGTCGTTGAAGGATCCAAACATACGGTAATCTTAAACCAAGATCCGAAGTTTTACAGTTTATTTTATTCTTTTTGCTTTTTCTCTTTTATTTTAGAAAAAACTGAGGATTCGTGGAGGCAGGTTGGTCGGAATAGGTATTAGGTCAGAACGGTAATTTTTTTACACACAAAACCGGTCAGGTTGACCCAAGATACTTTTTGTTCAATTTTTTATTACTATTTTAAATAGAGTAAATTACATTGATCGTCCAAATGGCTTGTATGAACTTACAGATTTCGTACTTCTTATTATATGGGTAGTCACTAATTTTGTAATTTGTAACACCAACGGACTCTTACATAATCCACAATTTCTAGATATTCATATGTTAAATATGAATAGCAATTTTATATTGCAATAATCTAATTATGCAAATAAAATGATTTGGGATGTTTTATGAATTAACAACACATTCCGGCCAACTATCGCCCCTCAAGCCTGTTTCCTATATAAGTCGATTATTATTGCAATTTTGGGCGGTTGAAATTGGCACTTATATTGAGAATTAATTATGTGATTTAGAATGAAAACGATGAAATAGAGCACTGGCAAACGAAAGCTGCAATGGCGTTATGGATAAGTGGGGGAGAAAAAGTAATCGGAGCACTTGGTGAATCAATAGCTAACGGTATTCCGTGTTTGGCACGTGCAAGCCTTGTGACAATTGCATGGATGACCAAATTCGTGCATACGGTTGGAGATGGAGACATTTTTCAAAGTTACCAATTTTCAAGTTTAATAAGGCAGTTGATACAATCTCTGAATCGTGACAACACAATTGAAGAACGAGTTCTTGCTTCATTTTCATTATTGGCTCTTTCTAACACTTCAGGTATGTGTATTTGCGGGTTTTTAGTTACAAAAACATAAATATAAAATGGAATCATTTCATGTGAAAAAAGAATCAAGAAACAATCCGATTTGGTTTGGTTTTGGTTCGAGACCATGGTGTGTTAAGAGAACATGGTACGGAACCAGAACCACTTTTTGAAAAACCATAGACTAGTCGGACCAAAAGAGGAATGGTTAATTATAAAGTGTGACATCTTGAATGGTGTAAAATTACCATTTTATCACAACATATGATTTGTAATAAGTTCATTGGTTGAAGTCAAGGGTGAACTTAACGCTGTGTTCCAAATTTTAAATGAAAGAAAAGAGAATATGATAAAAGGGAGAAAAGAAAAGAAGACATATTTAGAAAAAAAAATTATTTTTATTTTTGTATGTGTTCCCAAGTCGGACAGAAAAGAAAAATAATATTTTTTTGTCTTCCTGAGTGTTAGAAATAAAGAAAAAAAGTTAAAAAATTTATAGTTTTACCCTTAAAATATATATTAATTATAAAAATATCAAGCGTAATTTGGTAACTACACTTTTTCAGTAATTCTAGCTTCTCTTATTTACAAATCTTCCCACTTTTTGGAGAAAGATTATGAGATAAATAATAACTCAAAATTTCTCTCATCTTATTTTCTCTTCTTTTAAAAAATATATTCTGGAATACGATAAAAAATATATATATCTCCAAATGTCTTCTCTTCTCTCTAAATAAAACCCAGGAACAAAGCGTAAGCACTTTAATGTGTTTTGTGTCACTTTTGGCAGGTTTTTTGTTGGAGATCTCAGAAGATGAGAAAATGGCGATGGTGGTTCATCTAAAAAACATATCCAAAGTAACATGGACTGCAAAAAGACTTGCTTCCATCATAACAGGAAATCCATCAAGAAGACATTCTGACATTTAACATCAACATTGCAGTGTTGGGTAGCATTTATGAGTGTACAAAAACCTGTTTTCCTAAATTTTATCTCTTAGTGACGAATTAATGCTCTTGTTTATACTTGTAAAGCAACTTACTAGATGCATATATCATTTTATAATGTTTTATTTACTCGGAATAAATGCGCATACTTTATCATGTTTTACTGGGTGAGTGCTCATAACTTGGTGAGGATTGTTAAGACTAGTGTTCCTTGATAATGATTCAATATCTGGTCATGAATAAAAATAAAGATCGAATATTTTTTATAATGATCTAATATTTCTTAAACGATTGGCTGAGAATTCTCCTTGTAGTCCTCACTAATTTTTTAAAAACTCACCGGAAATTGACCAAACTATTACAATAAAAAGTAACTCAATCAAGATGATCATTTTGCAGAACTTTTTATCATATGCTATAAAACGTATTTCGCAAGTATTTTCGAGATCTATCCTTTACGATTTGCGTCAAAATATGCGGAAGTTCAGCTGTGTCTTTACTGAATGCTCTTTGAACGTCTTCTTTGAGCTCCACAAAACGAGTTCGCTTGATCACTTGTTCTTCCCAAGTCCCACTTTCCAAATAAAGTGAATTGTCCACCATGAATTTGTCAAGGACTTCCGAACAATGAGGGAAGAATCGTCGACCCATCTCCACTACATTCATAAATTAACGGTCAAACGTGAACAACGTATATATAGGTAACTTTATTTGACTCCTTAATATTCATTTTTTTTTGTTGCCGTTTTGGGCATAATATTCGTTATTATATTTAATAAATTAATATGAAAAGAAAAAAATAATTTGGCATCTTACCCGTTTTCGAAAGCGATTCTATTTGTGCAACGAGTCTTTTATGCTGTACAGATGGTGTCTCGTTCAAATCCATCTTATTCAAGTTCACATTCGAACCCGCAATCTCCATCGCAAGTTTCGCTTCTGCCGGAAATAACAATCGTGCAAGCGCCACTACGAGAAAAAAATAACCGACACAAATTAGAAAACTGTAAAAGAAAAGTAAAATATTAATTTTACACCAACACAAAAAAAAAAAAAAAACGTTACCTCGGTTTTCTAAATGATGTAATTTCATTTGCAAATCATCAGCCCCACAAGACAACATCATCGGTACATCTCCCGCAATCGAAGTCCTAATAATCTCTCGTTCCAAAAGATCGATACAAATCCAATCCTTATTTGCATCTTGCCCGTGTTCGGTTTTTGCATTATAATCCTTTGGTCTCGTTAACCGTTTACATATTCCAACCGCATTTTGTCCATCTCGTGTCACCTCCAAAACCGACACTTGTTTACTCAAAAGAGACACAATAATCGATGGTTCTTTTCTCATAGCTGCAACATGAAGCACGGTATACCCTCTTCCATTTCGCCGATTAACATCGGCTAGATCCAAACCGAGCACTTCTTTCACTACTTTCGGGTCACAATATGCAACCGCGTAATGTAACGCGTTTGCTTCATCCAACGTGATGTTTGACTCGGTCAACAGAAGTTTGACCAGCTCTACATCGTCTGAATCTAATGCTTTGTGTATTTGTCTGATTCGTTTTTCACATAATGCATCTTGATCGGATTTTAGTGAGATGGTGAATTCGTCATCTTGGAATTTGTTACGAAGTGACTTTACGTCTTGTGAAACTTGGTGAGGGAGTTCTTTTTCGAGTGAGATGTTGTCGAGGTCTGACCTGGCGACTCGGTGGACACACTGAGTTAAGATGTGAGTTAACTCGCAATGGAATGCTACTGTAAGTATCAGGATCACATCTTCCACAAGAGCCTTTTCTATAAAGTTGAGAAGCCGTCGCTGCATTTTTTTTAATATTAAAATTTATAAGAACCGGTTTGACTACAGGATAAAAAGCTAAAAATACTACTGGTAGGTCAATACTACTGGTGTAGTATTGACCTACCAGTAGTAACTCACTCAAGTGTTTGACAGATTCAACAAGCTAATCGGTGAACTTAACCAGGTTGGGGTTAAGATGGATCAAGAAGATGTTAATATGAAGTTCCTAAGGTCTCTTAGTGAAGAATGGGCCATGTACACAGTGATATACAGACAAAGAGATGCACTAGAAGAAAAGGAGTTAGATGAACTCTACAATGATCTCAGAGTATTTGAAACTGAGGTAAATCAAAAGAACCCTTCTATTTCTTCTAATAATGCTGCATTTGTATCTAGTATAGGTCAAGGTCAAGAAACTGCCATAGGAAAAGCTACAGATTCTGAAGATGCTGCAAGAGAATCCTTTTTCACTAGTCATGTGCATACTGTACTGATTAGTGATGATTTGGAACAATTGAATACAGATGATCTTGAGGAGATGGATCTTAAATGGCAGATGGCTATGCTGAGCCTAAGAACCAAAAGGTTCTTAAAAAGGACTGGTAGGACAAGTCTCAACTACAACAAAGGTGACAAAGCTGGATTTGACAAAACTAAAGTCAAATGTTACAACTGTAACAACCTTGGTCACTTTGCAAAAGAATGTCCTCGGCCAGACAAAAGATCAAAATCAACTGCTCTTGTTTCACAACAAGGACAAGGCTATGACTGGAGCTTCCAAGCAGAAGAGCATGCTCAAAATCAAGCTCTCATGGCCTTTACTGACAGCAAATCTGAGGTAAAACCTAAACCTTGTACTTCTGAATGTATTAAAAATGTTAAAAATTTAGAAAAAGAAAACACTAAATTAAATGAAGATTTAGCAAAAGCATTAAGAAGAAATCATGAATTTGATGGTGTGATTGCTGATCAAGAACATCAGATAAAGGTGTACAAGATGATTGATCAAAGGATAAAGGAAGAACTGCTCCAAGCTGTAGATGAGAAAGAGTACTATGAATTAAAAAATAAAGAACTAACAAGTAAATTAGAAGAATGTCAACTTGAAATTGAACAAAATAAATTGACAATTAAAAAATTTGAAAGAAGTACTAAAATTCTTGATGAACTAACTAACAATCAAACTACAGAAAAAGTTGTTCATGGGGTGGGATATCATGCTGTACCACTTCCATATAAATTCATTCCTCCACTCAAAAACAGCTCAGAAAGAATAATTAATGAATTAAAAAATGAAGAATCAACACTACTGATCAGTAATATACATGCTACTACTGCTGCGTTGACTGATCAAGTATTAATCAGTACTGACCGAAGAAAATTTTGAAGAAAAATTTTGATACTGATTTCTTTATTTGAACGATACATCATACTTTGGAAAGCATGACACACACCATGTTCATTCCATACTACGGTTTATTGATCGTATCTGATAATAATGTGAAACGAATCACATTATTCACACACACAGGTTGAAGGCTTGATGAAGATAAAGGAAGGTGATTTTATTTGTTACATATTTGATCTTCATCAGTTGATTACAGAAGATAATTGATTATATTTTATTTGAAGAAGAAGTGGAAAGTCTTACTACATAAGATGTTATGTATTGTTGTAACTGCAATTTAACAGAATCTTAACGAAAAGATATGTTGAAGGCTAAGATAAGCAAGTCCCTCATACAAGATATGATGTTGCTGATTACTATATTTAGACGGAATGTGATGCTTAGTTTGAGTTTCTACTTCAACTTCAAATAGAAGATAGTTGGTTTTCAATGTAATTAATATAGTCTTGAAGAACACAAGAATGATAGCACACTTTTAGGGGAAGAAAAAGTGTTGATCATTCAAGGGGAAGTTCAAGTTTCTCGGATTTATTTGATTATGTCAAAAAGGGGAAGAGACTTGAAGATTCCTAGCTAATTCTACAAGTTTTGTCAAATCAAATAGGGGAAGATTGTTAGGAATATTTTGATTAATATTCATTAAATATTTGATATGTCAAAACTATTAAACTACAAGGACCTAAGTCGGTGATATGAAGTTCAAGATTTGAATAAGATTTAGGAGATAATGATAATTGTAAAAGATATAGTATATCTTGTTTGAATTTAAAAGATTTAGTATTATCTTTTCCTTGTAAGTCTTAGGTTTTCTAGTATATAAAGAAACCTAATGACATAGAATTAGATGTTCGTGGAACCCACGTTTTAACGTGTATGTGTGTGTACTCTAAGCCTCAAGGTCGTTTGATCCTGTTTAACGAAAAACCGTTCTACATATTTATATGTAGAATTGGGGCTTTAAGTAATCATTGTACATAGAAGATGTTGATGAAACCTTGTTTAGCAATACAAATATGTTTATATAATTCCGCAAGTTTGTTATTTGTATATGCTTATTCCAGATAAGAACTAACTATTCTTGAGCCTAAAGATCGACGTTTATGAAGAGTTGAAACAAACTCAGCAATTGTCAGGATCGATTAACTATGAAGAGTTAATAAACACCTTTAGATCTAATTGATAATAGAAGTTGCAGCGGATCAACACTATATCAATATATTAAGAACAAAGAACTGTAAAACAATATGCGAGAATATTAAGAACACAGTTTCACAAAAAGCTTCAATGTATATTATTGATTAACAATACACACGTACGTTTACAATTCGTAAGGAACTATTTATAATAGTCCTTGAAGCTAAACTATTTACCCTAGTTATTCTAGGACTTGATTTACATTCGAATTATAAAGATATACATTGAATTACATTCTATAACTATCTCTGCGAAGATCTCGGACTTGATATGTTCCGTAAACTCGTATCAGTAGTAAAACTAATCACCAGTAGTAAATATGCAACATCAGTAGTAAGTCTGGTGATCAGTAGCAAGTCCAAAACCATCGTCAGTAGTAACTACTATTGATCAGTAGTATCTTCAATATGCCTTGATCAGTAGTAACTAAGTTATAGACTTCACCAGTATCAACTTCATCAGTAGTAAGTTTCTGCCCCATCAGTAACAATCATAGTATTCATCAGTAGTAACTATGATCAGTACTAACTGCAGCATCAGTATTAAGTTGACCTGTGATTTTGTTCCAACAATCCCCCCCTAAACTTATTGATTCTCTTTCAATCACATAAGTTTCTTTTGTTCTTCCTCTTCTTTCTTTCTTTTCTCCAAAGTTCTTCGATTTGGTTGATGTCTTTGTGCAATGATGTATTTGATGTTTCTCTTTGTAAAATAAGTTAATTTATTCTGGAACATAATAGCATCATATGGCTTCATCATTGTGTTTGTGAATATCTGATACATAGTCTTCTCAGAATGTGGATATTCTTTTTCATATAAGTATAGCTCACATACTTTGCCTGACTTTTCAAAGAAGTACATATTGGCAGTTGGAATCACATTACAAGCATAAACATTTCCTGGATCTGTAAACTGTTCTGGGTAGTTGTCTGGATAAAATGCAGCATCTATCATTCTTGTTAAGTATCCAGCACCAGATTCTTTCCATGATTTCTTTGACATTCTTGGTTTTCCAATGATTAGAAGTTTAATAACATCACTTCTTGAGCATGAACTAATCAATGGTAATCATCCAGTAAATCTTTGTACAACTTTATCTTCCCTTATAATCTCTATGACATTGTTAGGCATAACCCTCCAATTGATGATTGGATTGTTCTGCAAGGGAGCAATAGGTACTTCAAGAACAGGTATGATTTGTTCTGTTTTTGACTTCTTTTTAGTGCTCTGTTTTTGAGTAACAGCTTTTCTCTTCTTTGGTTGGGGGAGTTGAAGAATCACCAGTAGTTGATACACTACCAGCTTTGATTAATGTTGGACTGATTGGAATTAGGGATTTAGATTTCTTTGCTTCTTTTTCTTCTTGTTCAGCCAAATTCTTCTTCTTGGCAGCACAGTATTTTTCAATAATAGTCATCATCTTCATTTTGCCAAATGACTTTGCACTATGCCCTTTTGTTTTCAAATAATCAATCATATTGGTCTTCTGTTCAAATACATCATCAGTTAATTCACTTTTAGTTCTCTTGCATTCAGATACCAGATCTTCAAGACAATTAATATGTTCTTCTTCAACTTTTCTAAGTCTCTTGAATTCTGCTTTTTGAGCTTCAATCTGAGCATCTTCTATTTGAACAGGTACTTGAACAGGAATTTCACTTTGAGCCTTCTTTTGTTCAAGAGCTTGATACTTGGCCACTTTCTCCAAGTATCTCTTGTGTTTTACCCTCCATCTGGACTGTTTTTCAGATCTGACATGATTAATTTTGTTCACCATTTGGTGACCTAATGCTCTGTTTGGATAATCATCATCATATATTTCCTTTCATTTTCCAATACAAGCAGATGGTGGAGGTGGAGTGTATTTCATATCAGGTACACCCAGAATCAGAAGTTTTGGATAAAATAAGTGTAGTTGATCTTCTGATAAAATTTTAGGGTGTGGAGGAAGTGCACATTCATCTACCTCAAACCAATTCACATTATCATCAATGTCAAATATGATAAGTGGTTGATTAGGAGTTGGTGGTTTGGAGATAATGACATGTCTTTCCCTTTCAATTAACTCTGGGAGTTGTAGTTCTTCCTCTTCAGTAGTAACCAAAGTAGTTACTAATGGTGTGACTTCAGGAGTTACTACTGATAGGGCATCAGTAGTATTTGTTGCAGTTATTTCCTCTTCTTCATTTACTACTGCTATGATATCAGTAGTAGGAGTTACTACCGATAATTCTTTTTCAGCTTGTTCTTCCATGGGAGCAGTAGTCATCGGCTCATCATCAACAACCATCTTTTCTGGGCTTTCATCAACATTTGTTTCTTTTAGATTTAACAGAGAGGATGCTGCTGCTGCAATTGATTCATCAATCATTGTTTGAATATTATCCTTATCCCCCTTAGTGAGCTCAAATGGAGGAGCCTCACTATCATCAAGCTTCTTCTTCAATTTCCTTATGATTTTAGTTTGTTGATGAAGCCTGTGCTCATAGAATCCCATTCTTTTGTTGATGGTGTTCATGTGCCTTTTCATTGCAGTCATTGTTTTTCCTTGGTTTGTAAGATACTTAAGACAATCTTGTACAGTGGATTCAAGAGAATCCACTTTATCCGTCAATTATTTGGTTTTAATACTGCCCTCACTCCATCTAGCAAGATCATCGGGCTTACTGACTGGTACATTGGCTTTAAGGTTTTCCATCCTTTCCATCAAATCCATAGATCTACCCTCATCACTTCTTGGTGATTCATTGGGTTGTTTAGACACCCTCTTCTTCCTAGAAGAAGCAGAAGTGCCCCCCTTGTGGTTTCTTGGCACCGGGGTCCTTTAAGTAATTCCTCAAATGAGTCATCACTTAAAGTTCCCGAGGTCTGGGTCTTAGTTATGTTTTCACTGTCCTGTGCACCCACCTTTAGGGCATCAGTAGTGAAAGCCCTCGCCTCATGTCCTCTCTCATCCTTGGAGGACAACTCTTTGAGTCTGGGGTTTGACTCGATTTGTCCCCTGGTGTCCTTGAAAGAAGTTTTCTTTCTTTTATAAATTGTGGATATATTTTGGGTTACATTGGGCAGGTCTTCCACAGAGTGAAGAGTAGCACTCTGAGGATTTATTTCAAGTTCCTGGGACACATTCAGGACTTCTATATGTGTGGGTGATTGAGGGACTATTTGGGGTGGTGTTTGGGCTGCATTTGGGGGTGATGGAGTGGGTTGAGGTTCAATTTGGGTTGTATCTATGATTGAACCCTCTCCAAGTTGTGGTTGATCTTTGATCATATTAGGAAACAAAGGGGTTTCCTTGCCCGAAAATTTAAATTGTTTTCTCATATTTGAGAAAACTTTCTTGTTCAACTCAGGAATGATAAAAATGTTTTTGGGAGTTGACAAGTTTTGCAATTCACAGTTTATAATATGTTGAAGAAATCTGGGATACATTAAAAATTTTGAGGAACTAAGATTTCCCAACATACCTTCAAAAATCATATATGAAAAATTAAATACTTGGTCTGTGCATAAACAGACAACAGCAGAGACTATTGCCTTATTAAACTCATTCCAAGTACTTCGTTTAGGAGAAATGCAGTGCTGAATAGTATGTACAAGAAATTTCCATTGTGGGGAGAGAAGACCTTTTTGAAAAGTTACTATGTTGAGTCTTCCCTCATAACTCATTTTATTTAAAATTTCAACAATGAATTCCTTAGGAAGTGTAAACATACCAGCATCATCATGTAGTTGTAGATGGTGTCGAATTGATTGCTCAGTGATTGTGATCGTCTTGCCATCCACCGATGATTTTATCATAGGTACAGTTGCACCTTCTGTTCTTTCAGCATTGGTCCAGAAATCCACCAAGTGTTGTTGGTATGCTTTTGGTTTGACAGTTAAAGCAAACTTTATATAAGAATTTTTCAAGAAATTGACTATCGGGCGAAAATCTTTTGTTCCGTCTGGATTGCGTAGAAACGCACACATATTGTGGAACTCTGAATATTTGAGATCTGTTTGAATATTGAGAGATTGTAGAGTTGCCATTGTTGTCGATTTGAGAGAAACACGTAAGAATTTTGTTACTGATGAAGGGTTTTTGATCGTAAGCTAGGGTTCATCGAGAGGATTTAGTAAATCGAAGTAAAGATAATGCTAAGCTAATCGACTGCCGCCTTTTATATCTTTCGATTTAACCTGCAAAAAGACTAAATCGCCCTTCGAATCATAACATAACGGTTATTTTCACGGGGGTTAGTTTGGTAATTTTGATTCTGAAAGACCAGTAGTAAATTTGATACCAGTAAGAGAACGTCAGTAGTATCTACGAACATCAGTAGTAACTAAGGATTTTGACATCAGTAGTAACTATAGACATCAGTAGTAACCACCAACACACAAGACCAGTAGTATATGTGAATACCAGTAGTACTGACTTACCAGTAGTATTTATGTAAACCTAATACACACCAGTAGTATTGACCTACCAGTAGTATTTTGTGCACATTCCTACACACCAGTAATACAGATCTACCAGTAGTAAAACACTTAAACAAATAAATAACTTTTTACAACAAAACTTTACACATGATTTTAAGTGAGATTTTAATTTATCAAAATCATTCCAATACTGCTAACCAAGAAGTTGAATCTTCCTACATCAAATGCTTTTGTAAAAAGATCTGCTAATTGATCATCAGTATGAATTTTAACTACTTTGATTAATTAATTTTCATTACAGTCTCTTATAAAATGAAATCTTATTTCAATGTGTTTAGTTTTAGAGTGTTTTACTGGATTGTTCACAATACTAATAGCACTTTGATTATCAATATAAATAGGAGTTTTAAGGATAGAGATACCAAAGTCTAGAAGCTGGTTTTGAATCCAGAGTACTTGAGCACAACAAGCAGATGCAGTACTCTGCTTCAGCAGTTGATGTTGATACATTTGTTTGTTTCTTACATTGCCATGACACCAGTCTTGATCCAAAGAATTGACATCCACCAGTAGTGGACTTTCTATCTTGACATTCACCTCCATAGTCACTATCTGTGTAGGCTATGAGTTCAAAGGGTGAATCATGTGGATACCATAGACCCAGTGATGGTTTGCCTTTCAAGTATCTGAAAATTCTTTTGACAGCCTGTAAGTGTAGTTCTTTAGGTCTTGCTTGATATCTTGCACACACACAAACACTATACATAATGTCAGGTCTTGATGCAGTTAAGTACATCAAAGATCCTATCATTGATCTATATAAGTATTCATCTACATCCTCCCCCTCAACATCTGGATGTAGGTGTTTGCGTGTTTCCATTGGTGTGCTTGCACTCTTGCAGTCTTTCAAATCAAACTTCTCCAAGATGTCTTTAACATATTTTGATTGGTTTATCAAAATACCATCTGTTATTTGACTGACCTGGAGTCTAAGGAAGAAGTTCATTGGACCCATAGAGCTCATCTTGAATTTGATTTGCATCAGTTCTTCAAATTCTTTGCATAACAAATCATTGGTTGAACCAAAGATGATATCATCTACATAGATTTGTACCAGTAGTATATCATCTTTGACTTTCTTTGTAAACAAAGTTTTGTCAATGGCTCCTCTTTTAAAGTTATTCTTCAATAGATATGATGATAATGTATCATACCATGCTCTTGGTGCCTGATGTAGGCCATACAGAGCTTTATCCAGTTTGAACACATAATCACCATGTTTTGGATCTAACCAGTAGTATTTTGTCAATACTTGTTCAACAAGCTAATCTGTCAAACACTTCAG
Source organism: Calendula officinalis (assembly GCA_963853835.1). NCBI lineage: Eukaryota > Viridiplantae > Streptophyta > Magnoliopsida > Asterales > Asteraceae > Calendula > Calendula officinalis. Next base: position 16,008,004 of record OY970823.1, read on the forward strand.
CAGTTTGTCAATAACCATGCAAAAAAGTTAACAATATTCAAAATAAAAACTTTTGCGTTCATAACAAAATAACTAAATTAGTCAATAAAAACCCAAAGATTGATTTTTAAATTTTATAGGATTGACTTTCGTTGACTTTGACCGAGTTAGACCGATTAGGACCGATTACTAGGTTGGCCCCCAATAACCCCCTAGGCTGCCCCTAGACCGATATCTACAACACTGGATTAAAGTACACCAAATGAGGTTTCTAAACATCAAATCATATATAAAATAGTTTCATGTGGTTCAAATTTCCAAAGTAAGCATGAATCATTAAATATTTCACCAAAAGACGATCAAATTATCATTTGAAATCTCAATTTTAACGGAATGAAAATCATAACCATAAATAAAAGATTTTCTTTTATATAGAAGGCAAGCGAACAACAAGCTGCTTCGCTAGCCCTTTTTGGATTGCATACCTGAAAAAGTGAAACTAACTCATGAACCTGAAAAATAACCGAAGCGTACATCAATTCAACAGAAAACACAACAGCTGGCCTACAAGCATCGTGCTGGCATCCACTATGAACACAAGTTGAAACCTCTGGTGGTGCAGACTTCAATTTTCCACTATACAAATAACTCAAGAACACAACAAAAGCATCAAATCCAACGTTCCCAAATGGCAAAATATCACTCATAATGTACTTCACTTTACCATCTTCATCACAACAATCTTTGGTTTCCTTGAACAAATTGCAGAAAAACTTGCTTCTAGCTGCTAAAATACACCGATGAATGCACACATTATTTTCTTCCACTACAATTACAGCATCAGTATAATTCGAATCAAATTCAGTTAACAGATTTCCTAAATTGTTACTGAGCTTGCTTAAGCTTGTGAGTTCGAGATTTGATTGTGTGTCAGTGATTGAAGAGGATGATAAATTACTGTGGCCATTAGAGCCATTGGATATATGAGAATGTGATGTAAAGCTTATAGATGATGATGGTTCCGAATAATTCCCCATTCATCAAACTCTAAGTTTCTAAATTCGACACCGATTTGAGAAAACCAATAAGAAATGATGAATTGGGAATCAGGAATTAGGGATTTACATGTAAGAGATTAGGGTTCTGATTCGAGATCACCATTTGTTGCAAACGACGAATTTCAGAAATTAAAACACGCATCTAATCAAGAAGATGAATCACGCTTTTAAAGATGCACATTTTTATCAATTATCAATGTTTCCAAAAAATTAACCCGTTTGCCAATTTCAGCAGATCAAGGAGAGAAAGATGCCCAATCGTTCTATGGTGAGTTATACCTTATGCTGTGGAAGTTGTACTATAGCAAAACTGCAACACAGAACATGAACTTGATCACGGAACACTTGAACGACTCATAGATTCGTTGTATTTTGAGCAATTTACATGAAATTCATCATCAAAGAAGTAAAGAAGATCCAACATTAATTGAGAAAAAGGCGACAATTGTGTTCTAGTTGATGAATCAAAGAAAGCAGGAAATTTCGAAGAGGTTTCGTTGTAAACGGTTGTCGGATTGTAAAGAGAGGGATGTGTATGAAGTAGTTGTGGTGACGCAGATGATGACGTCATTGTAACTAGATGGGTTTTGCATACGCAGTCAACATCGTCACTTGCATGGCTTTAACTCGTAAATAGTCAGGCTGGTCTAATAAGCAAATGGGAATGGAGTTACTTGAAATAAACCGGTTAGGCCTCACCCAATCATTACACATCAGTAAACTCATCAATAGCATCACATCAACACATCTTTACTGACATGCTACTGACACAGTCGTACCAATCATAAACCATCACTAATCTATCAATAACACACCCTTTCTCACATCATCATTTTAGTTAAAATATAAATTTAATTTATTATACAAATAAAAATGTAAAATTATAATAATTTTACAAAATTAAAAAAATACAACGATAAAAAAAGTCTTTTTTAAAAAAAATATACAAATATTATAATTTAAAACACCCTCTCTTCCCCCTGGCAAAATTCCCCACGGCGCAAGCTTTAACACGTCGCCACCAGGACGGGATTTTACCGACGCGGCTCACGGCGGAATGGTGCTAACGGCGTCGTGCGAGGATGGGTTCCAAATTGATGTTGATGGGGTACTGATGTAGACGTTGGCACCGGTCTTAGATCCACGAAATGAGAATAATGACCCATAGATTATATGTTTAAGTTATGTTATAGACAAGAAAAAAAATAGATCATGTGTCATTTAAAAAAATATATTGATGGAATGGGAACGAAGTTGATTAAGGGTACCTCTGAAATTCGTCGATTAGCATACGCTGTATGACACCGTTCCTGATACTCTAATACCGATGTCGAAAAACTCTATGCTTTTCACAAGACATGGGTTTCCTGGAATGATAGTAAACATTGATTGTATGGATTGGTTGTGGGCTCAATGCCAAAGCATATCAAGGTTAAATTTGTAAAGGTGATCACAAATCAGAAGCATTCATTTTATTGGAACTGTATGCGCCATAAGATTGTGGTTTTGGCATGCACTCTTTACTGTTGTCAGGTTGAACAACGATATTAACGTTATGTGTCAATCATCTATTTTCAATGATTTTAAAGACAGAAAAACACCAAAGGTTCCATTTGTAGATAATAACAAGACTTATAAATGAGGATATTATCTTACTGATGGGATATATCTGGAGCTACTCTTGTAACATCTCAGAATCCCGTAGCACGATATTGTCCGCTTTGCCCACCAGTGCACGGTTTTGTTCTTGGTATGGACCAATCCACCCAAAAGGCCTCATGCTAGGAGAGGTATCCACACCCTTATAAAACATGTTTCGTTCTCCTCTCCAACTGATGTGGGACAGATGTTATAACTCTTGTTAAGTCTATTTCACATATAGGCGTGAATAAGGTATAAGAAAGAAAGTGCACGAAGCAGCAAGGAAAGACGTGAAACGAGCTTTTGGCCTTCTAAGGAAAAAGTGGGCTACAATAAGAACTCGCGCGCAATCCCAAAGCTTTAAGAAAATTACGAATTTAATATACATTTGCATCATATTACATAATATGATTATAAAAGGCAAAAATGTGGCAATATCTCCTGAATTTTATCCAAAAGAGGTACATGGTAAAGATGATTTAGCACGATCGCATGAAAAAAAAAATACTACAAGTTATTAGAGAAATAAACAATCAGGAAGCTTGTCTGTCTTTTTTTTAAGGACACCTAATCTACCCTTTTTATGGCGGGACTTGAACCCAACTTATCTAAGACATATAGTCGATTTATAAGTACTAAATTATATTGTAATATATTCTTAATTATTAATGAAACTATAAAAAATTAGAAAAAAGTTCAATGAGTTTGGTTACCACTATCTGGATTTGATCGTAATATTTTATATATTTAGTGTAAAAAGAGAAAATTGATATTTGGCTTACACGGACCAAACACCATTACAATTAGCCATGGACCACTCAACCGCTAACGTCTTTTTCTTTGTTTGCTTTTTTTAGTAACACAATTAAGCATACTAACATAACATTTTATTATATAAATCTTTGTTTAATGACGTTTTGACTAAATTTAATGTCACATGATTTAATTACAAAATTCTGAATACGGCATGCTGTACGTATACATATTTAAGAAATTAATAAAATAAAAAAAGAAACGTCATTGCTTATAAAATAATAATTTGTTATTTGTTACCTAACCCGGTTTAGTCGTTCGTGACGAAACCATGCATGTGGTGGAATTAGGAATAACTTTCTTATTTACTTTTTTCTTTATATGTATTTCAATAATGCTTTGATTGATGAGTTTTTAAATTACTTTACATGTTAAACGTTAATCATTTACTTTTTTACAATATAAAACTCTAAGTCAATGCTAAATTAGTTCATTCTAGATTAGAACATTTGCAAAGAGTGGTTGAAATGGGTGTTCTTACGTGTTGTTTTGATGACTTATTTAAAAAGCTTATTGCCTTATTAGCGCATATAAGCTTAATAAGTTCATATTAAATGTTTGAAAAAAAAAACTATATATTTGCTGATTTTGTTTAGTTCTTTGCTAAACTCTAGTTATATATTTGTTGTTCAAAAAATAAAAATAAAAAATGTTCGGAAGAGCTTGCTAGCTTATTTAAGTTCTCTTAGAAAATGCATTTTGATGGGGGCATTTTAATGTACTAAAAACGATAATAAAGATTGGTCTCTGTTGATTCTAAGAATACACGGGATAATTTAAACCAAAACCTCATTTATTCAACAATAATGTGAATTTGATTTTTAAAACATGTTCAACACAGATAATAAGAATTTTAAGAGAAAAAACTCACTTTTTATAAAATCAGAAAACTAAATTTTACAGAGTCTCAAACAAACATGAAATAAGCACAAAAATTTCAAACCTGCCAAAAAACACAAATGGACTGATAACTGAGCTTAAAATAAAGTTCAAATTTTAAACAAAAAATAATTAAAAATGCAAATACGAGTTTTTGGCCCGAAAGTTTACCAGCACGTAAGCCTCATCAATACAAAACTGTTGACTCGTCACTCGTCTGAAACGGAGATCCGGGTCAGGTTATGTCATTTGCTGTGGAGCCCCTTTTTTACACAATCATGAGTTTCAAGAAGTAAAAGGTAATGTTCCTCTACATTTGGTTCTACTCTCTTTTCGATAATTTTGTAATCTCTCACCTATATATGGAGCAAGGACATGATTATTTTATGATGATATGTCTTAGCCAGCCAATCACATTACTCTTTAATGATGAGTCAAACGCTGACTCAAAGGGTACCCTGGTAATTTTACAATCCAGCAACCACACGTCCACACCTATCGACCCTTTCATTTTAGGGTTTTTTTTTTCAGATACTCACACACTTTCTCCCCTGCCCGTTTGACTCATCCTCATTCCAAATCCGCTTTCCTCAAAAATCGAATCATACTGCCGGTCTTAATTTCCAGGTTAAGAATCAAGAGTTGATAGGTGTGGTTTTACCTGTGATGGAATCAAGGTGGCGCCTCCCACCGGAATACCAGCAGCAAACCATACCATGACAACAAACCGTAAGGCAAAGTCATCTTCAACCTCACAATAGCCATTATGCTTCACCGCCGGTAAGTTTTAGGTTTAAGGTTTATAAATCGGTGGCTTCTTGATTCATACGTAACAGAAATTTGGTGGTATATGGTTCTTATTCAATCGTCTTTATAAATTATGGTTTATAAAGCTTATAAATCTTTTTAGTGTTCTTAAATGTCATTGCAGATTACGAATTTCACTTTAGTCTTCAAGGAGATGTGTGATTTCTTGAATGCAGATTACAATATAACAATTTAATCTTAATGCAGATTACAAATTTCAAAATTGTTCCCAGTTAACCCGTTTGCATAATTGTTTTCCGTAATCCCTAATTTAATACAATCAACATTGAAAATCCATTTTCCATAACGCGTCATCTTCAGAAAATCTTTTAAAAATTTCTCAATTAACCCGTTTGCATAATTGTTGACATTCTCCAATCATACATAACAAAATTATGGATTAACCCGTTTCATAATTGTGTGATTTTTTTAATGCATATCCTCATAAAACAATGTGAGGTTTGACATAATTATTATATATGTATCCAATATTAAGCCCGCTTTTATCAATTCTGTGGTGTAAAACTTATAAACCTTTTTAGTGTTCTTTAATTGTCAATGCAGATTACGGATTTCAATTTATTCTTCCCGTTCAATTTAGGGTTCTCATCTTCATCTGCAAAATAAGCAGCTTCAGTAAGTTTTTTTTCTAAGTTTTGTGACAAATCAAATGGTTTGCGAAAAAGGACTGGTAAGTTTTATTATATGGATATAGTAGATAACTAAAAACTGTCCAGACATGCTTATAAAAAGTGTGCAGGTCAGAGGGGTTGACGCCCACATTTTTGAATGATTACCAGCAAATGTATATGAACTACCTTATCATAAATACGCAGTCAGTTTGTTTGGCGGAAAATCTTTTAACTGATCAAATGTAAATATTTTGCAAGCATGTTCAATCATAAATGGGCGGGTCAGGGTGTTTGGCAGCAATAATTTAATTTGTCATCAATGTTTAAAACAATGGTTGCTATGTAATTACAATCCACATACTGGGAACAATTACAAAGATCTACAAATTAAAATGGTTCATACAAAAAACTGTCAGGATCGAATAACAATCAAGTTATTAGAAACTCAGATCTACTAACACAAGAAGTTACAGCGGATTAACACTTATGTTATTATTTTAAGAACAATGTAAACTGCAATTGAATAAGAATAAAACGAAGAACACAGTTTATCACAAAAAGCTTCAATGTATTAATTCGTTCGATCAATACACGTATGTTTACAATTCATAAGGAACTATATATAATAGTCCTTGAAGCCTAAATTATTAACCTAGTTATTCTAGGAATCGATTACAATTGAATTACATAAAGATTTACATTCCATAACTAACTCTACTAGAATCTCGGACTTTATCTGTTCCAGATACGCTCATCAGTAGTAAATCAGATCATCAGTAGTATTTGCCTTTAGCAGTAGTAACTTCGAGATCAGTAGTAACCTGCATTCTTCAGTAGTAATTCAATTTTCAGTAGTAGATCGTTTCTGTTCCAACAATCTCCCCCTAAACTTGTTAACTCACTTTGAATTAATCAAGTTTCTTCTTCTTCTTTCTTCCTTTGCTCTTCTAAAGCAGCTCGTTTCTCAAGTGTTCTTTGATTTTGCCTCTTCCTTTGAGCTATAATATACTTGCTGTTTCTTTTGATAAAATAGTTAAGTTTTTCTCGAAACATTACCTCATCATAAGGTTTCATCATTGTGTTTGTGAATATCTGATACATTGTTTCTTCAGAATGTGGATATTCTTTCTCATATAAGTACAGTTCACAATTTTTGCTTGATCTTTCAAAGAAGTACATATTTACTGTGGGTACACATTCCAGGCATACACATTTTCTGTGTTTGAGAATATTTCTGGATAATTTTCTGGATAAAATGCAGCATCAATCATTTTGGTTAAGTATCCAGCTCCAGAGTTCTTCCATTTCTTTTTATCCATTCTAGGTTTTCCAATAATCAGTACTTTGATTATATCACTTCTTGAACAAGATCTAACCATTGGCTTCCATCCAGTAAATCTCTGGACTTGTCTGTCTTCCCTTATAACTTCTATCACATTATTATTAATGACTCTCCAATTGATGATTGGATTGTCTTCAATGGGAGCAACAGGAACTTCAAGAACAGGAATAATTTGTTCTGTTTGTTTTGATTTCTTGTTGATTGTCTGTTCCTGTGGAAGAGCCTTTCTTTTCTTTGATTGGGGTTTAGAAGTTTCATCAGGAGTTGGTGTTCCAGATTGAATGATTGTTGGATCTATTGCAATTAAAACCTTTGCTTTTTCTTCTTCAGTTTCTAATTCAACTAATTCTTTCTTCTTGGCAGTACAATATTTATGTACTATTGTAATCATTCTCATTCTGCCAAAAGATTTTGCACTATGCCCCTTTGACTTCAGAAAGTCAATCATATTCTTATTCTGTTCAAATATGTCATCTGGTAGTTCACATTTTACTCTTTTACATTCAGCTACCAGTTCTTCAAGACAATTTAAGTGTTCTTCTTCAATTTTCCTATGTCTTTTAAATTCAGCTTTTTGATCTTCCACCAGAACTCCTTTTATTTGTGGAATAGGTACTTCGGCTTCTTGATTTTCTTGATTTTTCAATCTTTCTTTTTCAGCCTGTTTCTTGTCTTCAAGAGCTTGAGTAATAGCCACTTTCTTTAAGTACCTCATATGGTCCACTTTCCATTTGGCTTGTTTAGCCGATTTGACATGGTTCATTTTGTTTACCATGTGATGACCTAAAGCTCTGTTGGGATAATCGTCATCATAAATTTCTTTTCCTTTTCTAATACATGCTGGAAGTATAGATGGAGGTGGAGTGTATTTCATATCAGGAATACCAGCAATTACAATTGATGGAGAAAATAACTTAAACTTATCTTCTGTTAGAATCTTGGGATGTGGAGGAAGTGCACATTCATCAACTTCAAACAAGTTCACATTATCATCAATGTCAGGTATGATAAGTGGTTGATCAGGAGTTGGAGGTTTTGTGATGATAACAAAACGTTCACGTTCAATAAGCTCTGGAATTTCTTCTTCTTCCTCTTTAGTGGTAACCAATGTGGTTGCTACTGGTATAATTTCTTGTTCTATTACTGCCAGTTGTTGTGATTGATTTACTACTGGTGAGGTTGTTTCAGTAGTTACTACTGCTAGGGCATCAGTAGTAACCATTATGTCTTCTTCTGGAGCATTTACTACTGGTGTATCTATCTCTTCATCATGACCAGTAGTAACAACCTCTTGATCCTTTTCCTCAGTAATAACCATAGGATCAGTAGTCTCTATGACCTTAGTAGTAACTGGAGAGTTTATTTGTTCTGCTATTTGTGATTGGTTTGCAGACACAAATACATCCTCATCCATTTCTTTATACAGGTTTTCACCAGAACTTTGACCTGTTTCACCATGGACTTCTTTTAAATTGAGGAGTGCTGCTGCTGCTATAGATTGATCTATCATTTCTTGAATTTGATCTTTCTCCCCCTTAGTGATCTCAACCTGTTGAGCCTCACTATCTGCAATCTTTTTCTGCAATTTTCTGATCAAATTAGATTGCCTTTGAAGTTTTAACTCGAACCTCTTCTGTCTTCTGTTCAGATTATTAATATAAGACTTCATATATGTCATGGTTTTTCCTTGAGAGTTTATTAAATTCAGATAATGTTGTACAGTGATTTTAAGGTTTTCCCTCCTATCCGTCAATTTAGTTTGTTTAATACTGCCCTCAGCCCATTTGGGTGGATCATTGGGCTCATTAGGTACATTGACTTTAAGGTTTTCCATCCTATCCGTCAATTCAATTGGTTCTGTTCTACCCTCATCACTTCTTGGTGATGAAATGGGTTGTTTGGACATACTCTTCTTCCTAGAAGAAGCAGTAATGCCCCCCTTGTGGTTTCTTGGCACCGGAGTCCTCTCAGTAATTCCTCAAATTCTGAGTCATCACTAAGAGTTGCCGAGGTCTGGGTCCTAATGATGTTCTCACTATCCTGTGCACCCACCTTTGGGGCATAAGTAGTGAGAGCCCTTTCCTCATGACCTCTCTCCTCCTGTGAGGTCAACTCTTGGAGTCTGGGGATTGACTCAATTGGTCCCCTGGTGTCCTTGAAGGAAGTTTTCTTCCTTTTATATTTGATTGAAATTTGTTTGGCTATGGTCTGGTCTTCCTCAGAGTGAAGAGTAGCACTCTGGGGATTAATCTCATGTACCTGGGACACTTGCAGGACATCTGTTGGTTTATTTAATTGAGTGGACTGAATGGGTTCTGTTTGGGCTGTATTTGGTGGTGGAGTGTGTTGGGGTTCAATTGGGTGACTTGAACCTTTTCCAGTTGGGGGATGATCAGAGATCATGTTTGAAAATAGTAGAGTGTTTTTACCAGAAAATTTAAATTGTTTTCTCATGTTTGCAAAAACCTTTTTGTTTAATTCTGGTGTTACAAAAATGTTTTTGGGAGTTGACAGATTTTGTAATTCACAGTTTAGTATATGAGTTAGAAATCTTGGATACATTAAAAATTTTGAGGATGACAGATTTCCAAGCATTCCCTCAAATATCATGTTTGAAAAATTAAATACTTGTCCTGTGCTCAGACAAACAACAGCCGAGGCTATTGATTTTTTGAACTCATTCCAAGTACTTCTTTTTGGAGAGATACAATGTTGAATTGTATGTACCAAAAACTTCCATTGAGGTGAAAGAAGACCCTTTTGAAAAGTAACTATGTCCAGTCTTCCTTCATACCCCATTTTCTTTAAAGTTTCAACAAGATCTTCCTTTGGAAGAGAGAACATACCTGACTCATCATTGAGTTGAAGATGATTTCGGATTGATTGTTCAGTGATAATGATCTCCTTTCCGTCTACAGTAGACTTGATTTTGGACATATTGGAGTCTTCAACTCTTTCAGCATTTGTCCAGAAATCAACTAAGTGTTGTTGATATGCTTTAGGATTGATGGTGAGAGCAAACTTTATATATGAGTTCTTTAGGAACATCATAATAGGTCGAAAATCCTTTGTACCATCTGGATTTCTTAAGAAGGCACATATATTGTGGAATTCGGAATATTTAAGATCAGTATTGACATTGAGTGATTTTAGGGTTGCCATTGTGCTTGATTTTGATATTTTGGTATGAATCTTGCAGAGAGAGTGATCGATTATGCACGAATTTCAGATTTGTGGAAGTAATTGAGTTGTTACTGATGGAGGGTTTTGATCGGGTTGTGCAGAGATTAGGGTTTAGCGTAGGGTTTATCATATCGAGGAGAAGATAATACTAAACTAATCTCAGTCTGCTATTTATATTTTTCGATTAAACCTGCAAAATGACCAAAATATTCTTCGAATAATAACACAACGGCTATTTTCATGAGGGTCAGTAATGTAATTTTCGTATTTTACAGATAACGGCCGATCAGTAGTAACTAAGTATCAGTAGTAGAAACATCAGTAGTAACATTTGTTTCTATACTTGACCTAATTTCTACTGAGAAGCCCTATCAGTACTAGATTGTGGAAGAAATAACAAGATCAGTAGTAGTGAATAACCAGTAGTAAACAAAAGATTTAAAGTTAAAATTTGTACAAAACATTTTACACATATTTTTCCTTTTAGACTTAACTTCTTAAAATCATTCCAATACTGCTAACCAAAAAGCTGAATCTTCCTATATCAAATGCTTTTGTAAAAAGATCTGCTAATTGATTATCAGTATGAATTTTTTCTACTTTAATTAATTTCTTTTCATTGCAATCCCTTATAAAGTGAAATCTAATTTCAATGTGTTTTGTTTTAGAGTGTTTTACTGGATTATTCACAATACTGATTGCACTTTGATTATCTATAAAAATTGGAGTTTTAAGTATAGAGATACCAAAGTCTAGGAGTTGATTTTGAATCCACAGTACTTGAGCACAGCAGGCAGATGCAGCTACATACTATGCTTTAGCAGTTGAAGTTGAAACATTGGTTTGTTTCTTGCATTGCCATGACACCAACCTTGATCCAAAGAATTGACATCCACCAGTAGTAGATTTTCTGTCTTGGCATTCACCACCATAGTCACTATATGTGTAGGCTATGAGTTCAAATGGTGATGCATGTGGATACCAAAGACCAAGTGAGGGTTTTCCTTTCAAGTATCTGAAGATTCTTTTGACTGCTTGTAAGTGTAACTCTTTTGGTTTTGCTTGATATCTGGCACATACACAAACACTATACATAATGTCAGGTCTTGATGCAGTTAAATACATCAAAGATCCTATCATTGATCTGTAAAGATGCTCATCTACATCCTCCCCCTCAACATCAGGATGTAGGTGTTTGTGAGTTTCCATTGGAGTGCTTGCACTTTTGCTATCTTTCATTGCAAACTTCTCTAAGATATCTCTGACATATTTTGATTGATTGATCAAAATACCATCTGATTTCTAATTGATTTGGAGTCCAAGAAAGAAATTCATTGGACCCATTGAACTCATCTTGAACTTGATCTGCATCAGTTCTTTAAATTCTTTGCACAATTGATCATTTGTTGATCCAAAGATGATATCATCTACATATATTTGGACCAGTAGTATATCATCTTTGACCTTTCTTGTGAATAATGTCTTGTCAATGGCACCTCTCTTGAAATTGTTCTTTAATAGGTAAGAGGACAATGTATCATACCAAGCTCTAGGTGCCTGATGAAGGCCATATAGAGCTTTGTCTAGTTTGTACACAAAGTCATCATGTTCTGGATCTTCAAAGCCTGGAGGTTGACATACATATACTTCTACTTCTATTTTCCCATACAAGAAGGCACTTTTTACATCCATTTGGTAGACTTTGATTCTTTTGTATGAAGCATATGCCAGAAATATTCTGATTGCTTCAATTCTGGCAACTGGTGCATATACTTCATCATAATCAATGCCTTCTTCTTGTGTGTAACCTTGAGCTACAAGTCTTGCTTTGTTCTTGATTACTATACCTTTTTCATCTTTCTTGTTTCTGAAGATCCATCTTGTTCCAATGGCCCTTTTTCCTTTTGGAAAAGGTACAAGAGTCCATACAGCTTGCAGCTTGAATTGAAGAAGTTCCTCTTGCATTGCTATGATCCAGTTTGAATCTTTCATAGCTTGTTGAATCTTCTTAGGTTCTTCCTGTGACAGAAAACATTCATACATGCATTCATTAGAGATTAGACTGATGTTACAAACATTAGAGTTTATGACAGAGTTAAATTTGCTTCTTGTCTGCATGGTTGAGTTGACATCACTTAGGACTAGGTCCAAAGGATGATTCTTTTCAGTTCTGGTTCCAGGAATTTTGTCAACATGGATTTGATAGTCTAGGTTTGACTCATTTGATTCACGGATTTGTGCATCTGTCCATGTTTCTTCTTGATGGTTTGTACATTGTGAAGATTCATCATTACTACTGGTGTCAGTAGTAACGTTCTCTTCATTGACTTCAGGAGTATCATCATTGTTGTTACTGACATCAGTATTGAGTAATTCATCATTATAACTCTGAGGTTCAGAGTTACTAATGGGATCAGTAGTATCTTCAGAATTTGAGTTGTTACTGGTATCATTGAAATTAGGGTTACCAGAGTTACTACTGTACTCAGTATCAACTGTGGGAGCAGTATTAATTAGGATATATTTCATGATTTCTTGACTTCTATTTGATGATGGTCCTACTTGTTGGCTTTGATTGTTTGAATTTCCTGTATTAAATTCATAATTGACATCAAAAGATTTGGTTAGATTATCAATGTTAAACAACCAATCTGGACCATTTCCTTGTTCATTCATAAGATTTTCATTAAAGGATACATTTACACTTTCTTCAATGATCCTCAGCCTTTTGTTGAACACTCTGTAGGATTTGCTTTGAGTTGAGTATCTTACAAATATTCCATCATCTGCTTTGCAGTCAAATTTACCAATTTGTTCTCTTGTAATTAAAATAGTACAAGGACAACGAAATGATTTTAAGAAACTTATTGATGGTTTTCTTTTGTTAAACATTTCATATGGTGTTTTAAAGTGGGGCTTAACTATTAATACTCTGTTCTGAACATAACAAGCAGTATTAACAGCTTCAGCCCAAAAAGTTATTGGTAATTTTGAGTCTGCAACATAGATCTGGCTGCTTCAATGATGGTTCTATTTCTTCTTTCAGCTACACCATTTTGTTGTGGAGTTCTTGGTGAGCTGTACTGCCTGTCAATTCCTTTAAGATTACAAAAATTAATTAGATTAGTATTTTTAAATTCAGTTCCATTATCACATCTAATTGCTTTCACTTTGAGATCTCTTGTATTTTCCAGCTTTACAATCAGATTATTGATTATTTCACTTGTTTCATCTTTGGTCTTGAGAAAGAATACCCAAGTATATCTGGAAAAGTCATCAGTAATAACAAGGCAGTATTGTTTCTTTCCAATACTCATTACATTTATAGGTCCAAAAGGTCCATATGTAAGAGTTGCAAAGGATTAGAAATAGAGTTAATTGCTTTGGTCTTATGAGAAGTCTTGTGTTGTTTACCTTTTAGGCAGGCAACACAATGATGATCACACATAAATTCTTTTTGTGGTAGACCAACTACCAAATCCTTTTTAACTAAATTGTTCATATTTTTAAAATTTGTGTGACACATCCTTTTATGCCAAAGTTCTGATTCATTTGTGTTTGCCTTAGATATAAAACAGTTGATCTCATTTGATGAAATGAGTTCTCCCCCTATATCCAGTCAATACACATTGTTTCTCCTTGGTGTTCTTAATACAACATATTTTTCATCTAAAATAAAATCAGGAGAAAGAATGATGCACTCAACATCTGTAAAAAGAATTTTGTTCTTCTTATCACAGACTTGAGACACACTAACCAGATTGTATTTAAGCTCAGCAACATAAAATACATCATCAAAAGTAATTTTACCATTTGATATTGTACCTTTACCTGTAATCTTACCTCCCCTGTGATTTTCTCCAAAAGCAACATACCCTCCTTCAAAAGACTTGAAATCTCTAAGTATTTGAAGATTTCCAGTCATGTGTCTAGAGCATCCACTATCAATATGCCATGTTCTACCTTCTTCAGGGATCTGGATACTCTGCACATAAAGTAACAGGATTAGTTAATTTTGGGAACCCAAGCTTGTTTTGTCTTGGGTTCATCCTTTGAAGAATAAGTCTTTTTAACTGAATGAGTCTTATATGCAGTTTTGTACTTGGTACTGATGTTTTGAGTCACTACTGATCTAGGTTTATACCCGTAGTTTTTAGCTTTTGAGAATTTTACTACTGATGGACCAGTAGTGTTTGGGTAATATGAGTTTTGAGCATAATCAGTAGTGTTTTTGTAGTTATACCAGACATCATTGTAATTAGGGTTTTTACCAGTAGTAAACCTGGAATAGTTTCTACTGATGTTTGAAAACTTTGAAAATTGAGGAAAACGATTTTGTGTTCCATTGTTTTTAAAATAATTGCTTCTGTTTGGACTTTTATACCTGGTATTTTGCACAAATCGTGGTGCAGTTCTTCCAAATTTATGAGTGTCAGCACATGGTTTATTGAATTCCTTTTGGTTTGGTGTTTTAGATTTCTTTTCTTTTGATTCTTTAGTTTGTTTTAATTTTAAGGCTTTTTCCTTTTCTTTGTTGATTTTGAATTCTTTAAATTCTTGATTGTTAATTTGATTGAAATAACAGTTTTTAGCTATGTGGTTAAACTTGTTACAGATTAAGCATGATAATTTTGTTGATTTAGAATTTTCAGGTTTTCTTTGTTCTTTTAATTGGTTAAAATTCCTTTGATTTCCCCTTCTTAAAATGGTAGGTATATTTTCTGAGTTGTATTTTGGGGATTCAGTTTGACTTTGTGTGGTGTGAAAACTTGTTTCATTTGACTCCATTGTTTGATCATCATTAGAAGATTCATTTGATTCATTACTGGTTTCAGATTCAGTTTGACTTTCAATTTTTAATTCATTTAAAACTCTTTCTGTACTAGACTTTAATGGAGGAATAAAATTTGTTGGAGGTGGGACTGCATGATATCCCACTCCATGAATAACTTTTTCTGTAGTTTGACATTCTTCAAGTTTGATCAAAGTTTCTTTTAATTTCAATTCAGTATGTTCTTTTTCATAAGTGGTTTGTAGCAATTCATCTTTTATCTTTTGATCAGTTATTTTATAGATTTTAATTTGGTTTTCTAAATCAGCTATACAACCATTATATTCAATTCTTCTGTTTCTATTTAAAATCATCTCTTCTAGTGTTTCTTTATTTAGTTTTTCTAATTCTTTGTATGATTTAATGCATTCAGGAGTACAAGATTTAGAATGTACCTCAGTAGTAGAAGGATCAGTAGTAAAGGCCATGAGAGCTTGGTTATGTGCATGTTCTTCTGCTTGGAAGCTCCAGTCATACCCTTGTCCTTCTTGAGATACTAAGGCAGTTGAGTTGGACGTGCTGTTTTTGTTGTAGCTTGATCTTTGATCTTTGCTTGGACATTCTCTGGCAAAGTGACCCAGATTGCTACAGTTGTAATATTTAACCTTGGTCTTATCAAAACCAGCTCTATCACCTTTGTTGTAAGATAGGTTTTGTCTTCCAGTTCTTTTAAGAAACCTTTTGGTTCTTAAGCTTAGCATAGCCATCTGCCATTTAATATCCATCTCTTCCAAATCATCAGGATTGAGTTGTTCTAAATCTTCACTAATCAATGTAGTATGCACATGACTAGTGAAGAAAGATTCTCTTGCTATATCTTCAATGCCTGCATTCTTTACAACCTCCTGACCTGTTCCTGTATGTGACACAAAAGCAGCATTGTTTGAAGGTAGATTTGGAGTTTTAGTACTTACCTCAGATTCAAACACTCTCAGTTCATTGTAGAGTTCATCAAGTTCTTTTTCTTCTAGTGCATCTCCTTGTCTATATATCACAGTGTACATAGACCATTCTTCACCTAGAGACCTGAGAAACTTTCTGTTGACATCATCATTGTCTGGTTTATAACCAACTTGATTCAGTTCACCAATGAGTTTGTTGAACCGATCAAATACTTGAGACAATGATTCATTCTCCTGTCCTTTGAAGTTTTCAAAGTCTTGTTTCAGAACAGACTTCATGTTTCTTTTTGTGCTCTTTGTACCAATAAACCTCTTTTCCAGAGCCTGCCATAATTGCTTTGCATCATCATATTCAACCAAGAGACGTTGATAGTCGTTGGGAATGGCAAGCAAAAGAGTGCTTAGAGCTTTGAGTTTAATTCCTCTGTCTTTCTTCTCCTTTTCACTCTTAAGTTTGTCTTCTTCAGTTGATGAACTTGCTGCTTGAGTCTGAATCGTTTTGTTGCCTTCAACAACAACTTCCCACATGGAATAATCAGTAATAAGCATATACTGCTTAATTCTGTTTTTCCACATCCCAAAGTTGTTGGGAGTGAGAATTGGAATCTTGTTTGCTTGAGTACTTTCATTGTTATCAGACATGATTAACAATTTTTTTAAGATCGAAAGTATGAAACTTTTTGCTGTTCTTAATTCGTAGATCTAGAACCGTAAAGCTCTGATACCACTTGTCAGGATCGAATAACAATCAAGTTATTAGAAACTCAGATCTACTAACACAAGAAGTTACAGCGGATTAACACTTATGTTATTAGTTTAAGAACAATGTAAACTGCAATTGAATAAGAATAAAACGAAGAACACAGTTTATCACAAAAAGCTTCAATGTATTAATTCATTCGATCAATACACGTATGTTTACAATTCATAAGGAACTATATATAATAGTCCTTGAAGCCTAAATTATTAACCTAGTTATTCTAGGAATCGATTACAATTGAATTACATAAAGATTTACATTCCATAACTAACTCTACTAGAATCTCGGACTTGATCTGTTCCAGATACGCTCATCAGTAGTAAATCAGATCATCAGTAGTATTTGCCTTTAGCAGTAGTAACTTCGAGATCAGTAGTAACTTGCATTCTTCAGTAGTAATTCAATTTTCAGTAGTAGATCGTTTCTGTTCCAACATTTTTAAATATGGAAAAAAGATGTTTCGGGTCAACCTCACCTGTACTAGAAAAGGTAATCGTTTTGAGGCGAACCCAGTATGACTTATGACCCGTTAGCTACCTGCCAACACATTGAGTTTGTCTCTATTTGTTTTTAATATAATGGCGAAACAAGGTTTAGAAAATTTGGTGCAAGTAGTATGTTTGAAACACAAAAAACCAACATTGCAGCCTGGCTAATGGAGCTGATTTCTATGGCCAAAAAATAAAATCGAGCCTAAGTGGGATCATAATTGTTTCTTAATGCTTCTTATACGACTTCTGAAAGATAAAACTTGCTGAAGGATCAATTATTTGGTAGAATATGCTTTCATTCACATTATTAAACAGTTTTTGTAGATATCTTTTTTTCGTGAAAACCTAATTCAGTTGTTGTAGTGGTGACTGGTGACCTGTTTTATGTTTGGTTTGTAATTTTAAGATCAAATTCAGACCAGGTACTAGAAGATCAATTTGTTCATTGAGTGAGATTCTACCTTGGTAACATTTAATCATTTTGCATGTATGTCTCTACTTAGCATCCGTATACATTTGAGATTATAATTTTAATTCATGTATCATTGCTTAAAATATGCATATTATTAAAGGTGACTATATGATTTCATGTCCTGTACTTAGCATCCGTAGGTATTGGTGATTGTAATTTTGATTATGTATCATTGGTTATAATTATAATTTTATATGGGTGACTATGATTTCATACTATACATCCGTAGGTATTGGTGATTGTAATTTTGATTATGTATCATTGGTTATAATTATAATTTTATATGGGTGACTATGATTTCATACTTTTTATTCATAGTTACGCATATTATTTCTTGAAGCTAGCCGCCCATTCGGGCGGATTATGAAACTAGTATCCTTATATAAGCTAAACATAATATTTTATTTAGTAAAATCTTATTTCACAAGGTGCGACCATGCGGCACTAGTTACCAAGTATAGTTCAATTAAAAATGTTGTATAAATTACACGTTTTGACCCATTATCAAAGTCGCTAATTATCATTTCATACGTCCCATGTTCATCGAAAGCCAACATAATATAATAAAAAAAAGAGGGTTAACACAATTAAAAAGACACAAAAACATACCACCTCCAATATGTATGTATCCATCAAGTCTACATATCAAATTCCTACCATCATCATTCATACAATTCTTTTAAGTTCAAGTATAGTCGAGATACAAATTCATTCTCCAAGAGCATTTCCGGTTAGCCCATGCCTCACTAATACAAAAGAAGAAGATATTTTTCTTCTAGAAGCTTTGCTTTTATTTAAAGAAAGAAACTTTCACATATATTAACAAAAAACATGAGAAGCAGCATTGTTGGTCAGCGATGCAACATGTACCCGAGATAAAGGCTCACAAGTGCCACCATAAACACAAATAGTAACGGAAATCCCACTTGTGCCCTTTGTCTCTTACTTCTCAACATATCCTACACCATAAAACCATACATAACTCAATTAATTAATAATCATTTCTTCAATGATTATAAATAGTTAGTGTAAAAACATAACCCAAATCGACTCCATTTTCTATAAAAAATGGTTTCTCTAATTATGAATTACGAAAAGCAAAAGCAATCACATACCAATTCTCCCTGTAAAATGTGATTTTCTTGAGTAGCTGATCTTTTTCCTTCTGTTAAATGTAGAATTGTTGCTTTAGCCTGACAAAATCCATAACAATTGGTTAAATCTGTTTCAAAAGTAAATTCATATTTAAAAAAGTATAGACTGATAAGAAAACCAGAAATTTAAAGACACAAGTGACCTCATTGAGGTTTGACTCAAGTGCTTTGACTTTTAACTTCATCTCTTCAACATCTTTGACTAAAATCGACACTTCTGTATCATTCATCTGCATAAACTCTTTTTTATTTTCTTTTACAAATTCTTCCTTCCTTTTTACAGATTCTTCACTCCTTTTTGTAGATTCTTCCTTTTGTGTTGCCTCTAAACTTTTATTAACCACTTCAATTCCCTCATCAACCTGACATTAACTAATTAATTATTTTTATTTATAGTTAAAAACATAACTGATGAACAAGTAACCAACTTTTACCATGACATGAGAGCTATTTTTCTGAACTATCTCATCTTTCAGTTCTCTGCTTTCATTATTAATTGGTGGTGATTCTGGTGTGGGTACAAGAATCACTTTAAGCCTCTTTTCATCAACAGTTTTACCATCCTCTTTAACAAACTGCCAAATTTAATAATCAGATTAAAATAATTAAAAATCAAAACCAACATTTAATAGAACACAAACCATATTAGATGTCACATCTTCCTCATTTGTTCCCTGTGGAACAAATGTACTTTGAAGTAAGAATTTGTCCCTGCAAATCATATCTGGAGGAGCTGCCTTAGGAGCTTGCATAGTAACTGTAATCAGCACAATAAAATATCGGATTATTTAACAATTTAGAAAAAATTAACCAAATATATTCCAAAATTATTAGTAAGTAAGCTTATACCTGTAAAATCACACACTGAATTTGGATCGATAACTCCAGTATTCGGTCTGACACAATATTTCTTGGGATTGGTAGTTTTGATCTGTAAAATGTTAACCAATTTGGTAAGTCTTCTGCTTTTAACAGGTGAAATATAAGTTGGAAATATGAAAAAGTAGAGAAACTGTTGACACCTTGAAAGCAACATGGTGATTGGTTTTATTGGTCATTTGAACAGAACATGAGCTTTGTTTCTTCAGTTCAACTGTTGTAAATCACATCATATCACAGATAATCAGTCACATTTAAGGCCAAGAAGAAATCAAATTTGATCACACATGGCATTGGTTTCTGATGATTCCACAGTACTAATATCTTTGTATCACCATTAAATTTCATGTAACAGAATATTTACCATTTAATCAAACTAATCAGAAAGATAAACAGAGAGTGAGAAATCAGCTTACATGGGAATTTAAGTTCTTGCGGTTGAATTTCCAAGATTTCAGGCTTCATCTTCGCATCCAAGAGTCAAACAGAAGCAACTGATATATATTTAATCCCTTCACCTGACAACGAGTAAGCAATCGTTATAAAAACCCTAGTTAATATCAGAAACCAGACACGATTACACAATAATAACTCACTGAAGACACAGTATTAACAACAAATACACTCTTAAACTTTGAATTCGTACAATTAATTCCTGACAGAATTAACTATAGTTCTAGATTCAAAGAAACTACCCTAACTGGCAACTCTTTTGACGAATTGAGCCGATAAACAATGAAAGCGATCATTTGATCAAAAAGGAAAAGCGAAGAAAATTGAAATGGATGAAAAGAAGAATAACCTGAAAGGGCGAGAAAAACAAGAAGGAAATTGACGAAAAATGATGTAGCGATGGGGAGAGAGAATCGTAATTTTGAAATGAATGCGTAATGATTCCGTAACGGTTGGGTTGTTGATTCGATTGGGTTGGGATTCGGCACTGTCTTGGTGGGCCTTGATGAGAAACCCTAATCAAAGAAAAAAGGGAGTTTGGTGACACGCTGGTGATTCACGCGTTCACACTCACAAATAGAAGAATTCAAAGCCAAGTTTTTAAGGCATTTTGATGTCGGTTGCACTTTGGCATGGGTAAATTAGTACTCGTATTTATGTGATATTTATATTATCAAAATTATATATTAATCTTCTAAAATACACAGCTACTAAAATTTTAAAATTCTTAAAATATACTTTATTTTTCAAATCTTCCTAAAATACTTCGTCTGATTATGCAATTCAACCCAAAATTTAACAACTATAGTCTGATCGCACACAAAAAAATGGTCTCATCATAAATCAGTAGAACAAAAAATGGTATGGTAGCACGAAACACATTCGGGTCCCACAAAAAAAAACATTTGTAGTGGCAAACAAATATCAAGTTGTACGGTTTATTTTTGAAAGATTTGAGTAAGTAAGTTGTCTTGTGAATATTGGTGCATTTTGGCCTATTTTTGTAATTATCTCAAAACTATATCACACACTACAATCTATGCTTGTGTATAGTTGTACAGTGTGCTTTAAGACTTGTCTAGTTTGGTGTTTGATTCATTTTTTATGATGTAGACATCGCTCATAAATAAATGCAAGACCCCCCTCACGACGTGTCCCCCTAACTACGACGATCCAACCCGAGGCATCTCCAATTATTGGTTGCCCACAACACATAATGCTCATGCCTGTAACAACCCTCAAAATCAGGTATTTCACATCATATTTATTGTGGCCTAAATTCATTGTAGAACATATTTCTCATTTATGGAAGCATTTATATTGCATTTAAGTCTAGCAAAACATTCATAGCATGTCTCACTACTACATATCATCATCATTTATGCACATGTCAGTTTATTTGTGTCTCATATCGTTAAAACTGTACATTTAGCAAGTTTGTGACGTATCAATAAAATTAAAATTGAACAGAAAGTAAAAATTTTATACTTCTTAATGAATCATTTATTCAACCAAATAAACCAGTACGGAAAACAATGTACGAAAATCTTACTCGATTAATTTAAGCAAGTAACAATATTTAAGACTCAGTGTAATACAGTGTAATACGAAAATACATAGAATCTATACTACTTTAAAATGGAGATTGAACATTTCTAAAAGAGGAAGTCTGAATTTCAACCCTTCCGTTCTTAGCAATGCCTAAACCCACGTTAAAATTAAAATTTAAAATTGCTCCTGTCGAGATTCGAACCCGGGTGGGCAGGTACCCCAAGCAGGAAGCTTACCACTAGGCTATAAGTAACTTGGTGACTATGTTTCGTACACTAAATATACTAACTGTCCCGAACCCGTTTAACGTTAAATTTAAAAATTTAAAACCCGCGCTTGCCAAGATTCGAACCCAGGTGGGCAGTTACACCAGGCAGGAAGCTTACCACTAGGCTATAAGCAACTTGGTGACTATGTTTCGTACACTAAATATACTAATTGTACGGAAACGCGTTTGACTATATTAAATAAAAACGTTTACCTAATTAATTCCTTCCTTTTATAAACAGCAATTTTAAAGGAATATAGATTCGGGATATTAACCTGATTAAATAACTTTAAGCCTATCTATAATAGAGGAATGCGTTTCGGGATATTAACCTGATTAAAGGAATGAGTTTCGGGATATTAACATTTAAATCATTGAAAG
Source organism: Calendula officinalis (assembly GCA_963853835.1). Classification (NCBI taxonomy): domain Eukaryota; kingdom Viridiplantae; phylum Streptophyta; class Magnoliopsida; order Asterales; family Asteraceae; genus Calendula; species Calendula officinalis. The sequence continues at coordinate 16,030,480 of OY970823.1, forward strand.
CATGCTTTTTTTTCAATTATGATGTGCGTTTTTTTATAGTAGAGATATAATGAATTTAACGTTTTTTTCTAAGCTATCTATATATACTCCATCAACTTATGATGGAGTTGTTGTGCAACCTACAAATGAGGTGAAAACTTACAATCATATTAACCTTTTTCATGGCTTTAATCTGAAGGATTTATGTGCACAGATAAGTACACGTGTCACCGTGTCCAATGTTATAAGACACTAAAGGGTCACACCACTACACACCCAATAATGGACAACCGAATAAAGTAAGTTGTATGGAATAATTAACTAGTTAAGTTAATTATAAAGAAGAGAATAAATAATAATAAGTTAATTATTATTTGTGGGGATGGTTAAATATTAGGTTAAGTATTTAAAGGACAGTTAACTAATAGTCTATTAATTAACTAGTAAAAGTCCAAGGGTTTAAAGTGACAATAAGAAGTTTAATTATGAGATTAATCATAATTAAACTCCAAGGACCTAAACGTAACATGTAACCTTATAAATAAAAGGCTTATGTTAAGGGTTTTAGGTCAATCACATTACAACACACTAAAAACCCTAGAAGCTTTCCTCCCTCTCCCTCTCTTTCGGCCGAAGTTGACCGAAACCCTTAGGGTTCTTCGGTTCATGTTGGACGAACGAAACACACACACACAAGTCTTTGTGTGATACTTTGTTGGTACAACGCGATCTTGCAGCGTGTCCAGGTGGTGCAGTAGAGGTGGATCACTTCTTTAGCTATCTAAAGGTAATGTTCATCATCTTCTCTTTCTCGTGATCTCATTGACTAGTAGAGATCCAGTAATGTGGTATTCAAGTTCCGCCATGTAAATACTACAAGGTTTTTCTACAGTGGTATCAGAGCTTTCTACTAATCTCAATGAGATTCGGTTGAGTTTCTTTTCATCTAGAAAAGAACCCAAGAATTTTCGGCCAAGAACATTGTTCAAGTTTATGAACAATTGGTTTGAATAGGGTTCTAGATAAAAAGATATTAGGCTTCTTTTTCTTCCTTGCTTTTTCCGAATTCGTGAACATATATATGTAGAGTTTCATAACACTGATCGACCACTTGGGTCAACCTCCTAGTATGCTTGGTTCGACCATACTGACCAAGAACATGAACTTGTTCTTGACCGGTTAAAACCAACTAGCTGATTTAATCCCTAAATGCGGAACTGGGATTAAACCTAATCCTTAAACCCTAAAGGATTGGGATGTTGGAAATCTAGATTAGGTTAACAAGACAGAAACCTTGTACAAAGAACTCGAACACACACATACTTGTGTGTGTTCATCGACTACTACCAAGAACCCTAGGGTTCTTGGTTCGACTTCGAACAAGAGGAGAAGGAGGAAGAGTGTTCCATGAATCATACCTTAGGTTAATGCTTAAGATAAGTCCACTGATGATGAACACAACGAACGATCCTCTAGATGATCACTTGCAACGATCTTGGATCTTGGAAACTCGAAGAACACGAAGAACGAACGAAGAACACGAAGAACGAAGAACACCAAGTGGTGGTGTCTTGATCTCGGCCGAATGGAAGAAAGGGGGCAAGGGTTTCGCCTTTTAGGTGTAACCTAATAAGTGATGCCTAAGCTCTCTATTTATAATAGATGGACTTTCACTTAGGGCCCTTCTAGTTTAATTAAGATTAATCTCTTAATTAAACTTATCCTTTTACACTTCCATCCCTTATAGTTTTAACTAGTTTATTATTGTTGCACTTAACTATCAAATGTCTAGTATTAACACACTAATAATTCGGTACCCATATACACGAATTATATACTTGTATTTATACTTTTAATAGTTAATTATATAATAACCTTTATATAATTCATACAATAATATTATCCAATTACTATATGATTTAATAGTTTTAAATCATATCATGGATAACCTTTAATTAACACATTGTATATTTATTCAACTAGTAAATGTACAACTACTTATATTAATTAGTTAGTTGAACTAATCTAGTAATAAGTTAAACTTAACTTAATACTTAACTGATTCATAATGACTATTATGAATCATTCCTCTTCGTAGTATCATTGCATAACTTGCTCGTATTACATGTACTCACCGGTGTGACCCTTAAGTGTTTCGTAGGCATGGATGTATCATCATAGGTTGACTAACTGTGCACATAATTCCTTCAGACTCCCACTTGTGCAAGTTTGTAACCTTTGTCTTAATGATACGAGCTACAGTGGCCTTCTAGATGGGCATGTAGGTAACCAACCCCATAAAAACAGCTTATGTAACCCTGGTATAGTTTTATGAAAAACTCTTAATAGCGTCTCCTAGTAAAGAACACTTTGTCTTTACTTCTTGGGTAACGTTGTTAGGCTTATCCCTCGCAGCACGATATTTGTGATAACGAATACGAGCATGGTAGAAATTATCAACTCCTGTATTCGAAATCATTTTATGACTTCTTGATTCAAACTGTTGTGATAAACGACAAAGAACAGATCAATTCGTTTGGGCACGGCCGTGCACTTGCCAGTTTCTTATCAAGTCAAAGGACCTATAAATATCTCTCCTAAAGAGGAGGTGCAATTACCATCTTGTTATATTTCGATTTAAAAATACAACTTCCTTTGTACCCAGTATCGCCTCGTATGACAAACGTATTTTAGAATTGTCTGAGTTGAACCAAAGCACATTAGTCATTGTATCCTAAACCACATACCTCAGGCTTAAGGACAATCCTAGTGAACAATACTTTTGAACTTTTCAACCACGAAGTATTGTCACGGTGGTCAATCCAATATTCGTTGAGCCTCCAACAGAATATCACCGATATTTGGTTTACACAAAACTTGTGTAGCTATCTTCGAAGAACTTCGAATCTACCAACAAATACCGCGATTACGTTAACGTCTCATCGAGGTTCCCACCAAGACGAGTAGTCACGGATTTATATCTTTTTGGATAAATAGACTTTTATTCACGGATGATGTAAAACATACAAAGTCTGAATAAAAATGATACTAACTAATGTACTATTCCTCACTGGACATAGATACTGAATTATTACTAGATCATTACTTATTTCTTTCGTTTGTGTTGATTACTTAATGATTCTTACAAACTTAGTTGTAACTTTATCACTAAACCAATCATTTCTATTAAACTAAAGACATAAGACGAGTATATAGGAATACTATTACTTTTGCCTTTGTTAGATATTGTTCTTGCAACAATCTAGAACATATTCTAGTCTTGCATTTTATGTAATTCTGTAAACATAGGAGGATTGTAAATTAACTCCTTGGTTTCTTGAATTCATAAAATTATCCTTGTAACTAAAGCCTCTTTTAGTTACCTGATTTGTAGATATTCTTACTAGTTAAAGAAATTTCCTTAAATGACTATGTTATCCACTGAAGGGTTAACAACCTATTAGATATGAAATAATTAATCACAAGACTTGTGATCACGCTACTAGGTTTGCAATAATCTAATTAACGATCATTTATTATTTCTCTTAACTCTTTGGCTAACGACTTGGTAAAACCTTGTTGTTTAATGTCTTACTAACTTACTGAATTCAGTAACATCTTTAATGAATTACGTTAGTCTTAGCTCCCACTTACTTTTATGGAACTTAAGCATCTCTTAAACTACTTTGACCTAGTCAATAACTTGTAGTTTAATCCTTTTAAGAATTCTATCAATAATTAAGATCATCATTTGGATTTGCGAATATCCAACATTCATGTTTAGGGAATTATGATCTTTATTGATTACTGTATCTAACAAGTATAAAACACTTGAAATGATACTATCAATTCTTAAACACATTAGTATTCTTTTAAGAATCTTATTTAATGCCAAAGTCATTACTTGGATTTCTCAAATATCCATTATTCCTATAAGGGAATTATGACTTGATTAAACATTGTGTTTATTACAAGTATAAGAGACTTGCAATAATACCCTTTAATTCTTAAATGCTTTAATATAGTTTGTCCCTTTTAAGAGTCATTTAATGTCTAAGTCTTTTTACTTGGATTATGCGAATATCCAATTAATCCTATTAGGGAATTATGACTTCATTAAGTCCTTTACTACAAGTATAAAAGACTTGTAATAATACTCTTAAAGTCTATCTTGATTATATCCAATAATCATACTATATTAATACTAATACTTTAAAACTTTCTATCATAAGTAATGACTATTACTTAAGATGTTTTAACTAAGTTTAATAACTCTTGAACCTTATGCTTCCATAAAACTCTTAAATACTTTCATTAGAAAAACTTTCTAATTACTAGTATCTAAATACCTTGTGCTATCAAGACATTATTTATACAACAATCAAACAAACATATATATATATATATATATAAACATGAAATATAAGTAAATCAAAACTTGACTTACAATCTAGTCATAAACCTTGACTAGTGTAATTATCACACATGCACACAATATAATTCAACCATGGATTCGAAATTTATTTAAAACCAAAATAAAACTTGTTAAAATTATTCAAACAATAAAGTAAAATTGTTTAAAACGACTCCACAAAATACTGAATTATAAAAAACTTAGTGCTCGTGGGATCATCACCATCTCATGCCGGTCACTATCACTTTCCATCTCCTCCTGCAATAAACGATTGCAAAAGTTAGATTACTCGTAATGTACTTTACAAGTATCTTAAAGTGATTAAGAAGTGTGGTTGTGTTACCTGAGGAACTTGCGTTTCCTCTACTACCACTTGCACCCTTTGGACAATTCCTTTTCCAATGCCCAGCCTCACCACACTTGAAGCACCGGTTCTCGGTCCTCGCAGTGTTAGGCTTAACCTTCTTGACCTTTTGTTTGACACCTTTACCATTTGGCACTTCTCGGTTAGGATAGGTTTTACCCTTTCCTTTACCACCATGCCCTTTTTCATCTTTGTCGTCAGTTGTGCGACCCCTTTTAGAATTGGTCTCAATATTCAACTCAACAGCCTCGAGCATAGATTGTAGCTCGGGAATGGAATTATCCATATCACGTTTGCCGTACTTGGCTACAAAGAATTTGTAGTCATCGGACAATGAGTTGAGTATCATGTCAATTGCAAACTGCAATGGCATGTGGTGACCAAGTCTAGTAAGGTGATCAACATGCACTTTCATTCTCATGACGTGTGCACCTACTGATGTTCCCTTAGCCATTTTGCAAGAAGTGAACGCCTTACAAGCGTAAAATGCTTGTCCTGGTTCGTTTTCTTCATCTTTGGCAGGGGTTCTCAATACGTTTCTTTCTCGGTCAATCCTTTCCCTCTCTTGTCTGAGCATGATCTTAAAATCACGCTTCCAATTGAGGAAATTTGACCCAGTCTTTTCTTTCTTTCCTAGGAAGAAACGTTGCGAGAGTTTGTTATAGGTTATCATTGTGTTTGTTGCTGCCATCTACAAATCAAACCCAGTTTAATTAGTAATCATCAATAAACATTCTCTAAAATATATTATAAACCCATAATTAATATTTTAGGCCTAGGATCAATATATCACATTCTCGCCGCAAGGTTTGGGCACTTCCCGATGAGATATGCTATTTCTGGTAGGTAACATCCTTACCGATCGTATCAAGACTTGACACGATTCCTAGGGGTCGTAGAATCTTTAGACTTGTAACTTATTACAACCTTGTACAATCTAATCGTACATTTTTAAGTTAGTAATAAAGTCTAGTATGTTTATTCTACTCAAGTACTTTTTGGGCCGGGACTCCCGATTATCACCAGAGTAGATCAGACCATCTAAGACAGTGCGATGCTCTGCCCGGGACTCCCGATTATCACAGAACCTTACGCACCCTAACACTCGCAATGATTTGAATCCATATCTAAGGTACTTTATCCTTACAATATTAATATCGTTTAACAAGTGAGGTGTTCCATTAGGTGGATAGTAATTAGATCTAACATTTTCTTGGGTTTGTTTAAGTCTTAAACTAAACTTAAACCTTTATTCCAATCTTAATCCTTGTTTAAAACGTGTGACTTGTGAATTGAAGAGTTCTACAAGACACCTTTTTAAAACTTAAGAACTATTCTTTAAAACTTATAGTTTCAAGAATTTACACGATTTTATATGCATACCTAAAACGAGGTGTACAAAATGTTTTACTAGATTTTGTGAAAAACCTTATCTAGAATAAAACTTGTTTTATCTTACTTGAAAAACTTAAAACTTATGTTAAACTTTTAATTCTTTTATGATTCATGAACTTGAAACATAAACCTAGTTTAACACACTTAGTTCTTCATATGTCTAATAATGAAATTAAACATTTGTTTTGACTTACTAGATTCGACCAAGACTTATGTCTTAACGACACACTTATAAACTTTGTGATTTTCTTGTGTAGCTCCCACTAGCTTCAACAACCATGATGAAACTTAAGCTAACACAATCACCGATTTATACTTGGTGAAAATAATAAACTTATTATATAAAAACTATATATAATAATTCTTAGTTTGTTTAAACATTTCTTATATTTAACTTGAACTAGTTAAATATATGTTCTTGTCATTTTCACTTGATCATTAATCTAGTATATTACATAACTTTTAAAATACTTATATTATGCTTGTATAATTATCTAGTTATAACAACTTATAACTTTATACATCTTAATATATATATATATATATATATATATATATATATATATATATATATATATATTTCTAGTTAATCATATAATTTCAACTTGTACAATTTCTAGTTATAATGAAAAAATAACTTTGTACTTTCTAGTTTTAATTATATTATAACTTATACAATAACTAATTATAATATTTTCCTTAAAGATCAAAATAACATTATCTTTTTTTAATTGTTCCATTTTTATCTTGTATTTAATGTATTCGTATATATGTATATTTTATAATAAACTTGTAACATTCTAATAAGAATATTAAATCTAGTTTATACATGTGTATTTTAACTTAATCTAATTAAAATACGTATAAACTTATTATATCTTTTTAAAATTCAATTTTACTTAATAATTTAAAATTCTGAAATTTATTAATACATATATATAAATAATTAAATACACCTTGTTAATTTTAGAACTTAAAAATTAACATCCTCTTTATCAATTCCCTAAATTAATTAGATGAGCCCTAATCTTGTTTTTGACCAATCAAAACTAGGGTTTTGACTTTCTTGATCAAAGACATTATTCTAATTAAAAGACTAATTTTAATCAATCCTATTAAACAATAAACTATGTTTAAATTCTAAGATAGATTATAACTTTTAATAAATTCATTCAAACTTTTTAATTTAAACCTTATAGACAATAAAACCTTTGTCTAAATTACTAGGTTTTAAGAACTAGCTTTAATAAATTTATCAAAATAATAATTAAACCTATTAGACATAAACTTGTCTAATTAACTAGGTTTTAGATTATTATCCTAATTAACACTTTTAAACTATTAAACTTAAACTAGTTTAATATTCTAGGGTTCTTTAGGGTTTCGAAATTCTTAAGCCTAGGAAACTTTTCCACCAATTAAACTAGGCTAGTTTAATAAACTTGGTGTCCAAGTAACCTCTAGATTTTCGAAATCTCTAAGGGATTAGGAAAGAATCCTTTTGATCAATTAAACAAATCTTGTTTAACATACTTGATCCTAGGGTTCTCCTAAGTCACGAAAATTTTAAGGAACTAAGGAAAGAATCCTTTTGATCAATTAAACATATCTTGTTTAACATACTTGATCCTAGGGTTTTCCTATGGTTTTCGAAAATTTGCTAGGGTTTCTAGAAACCTTCTGACCAATTAAACTTAGACTAGTTTAATGTTCTTGGTCCTAGGGTTCTTCCCTTTTTTCGAAAATTATGAAGAAGAAGAAGAAGAAGAAAACTTGAAACAAAAAAAAAATTAAAAATTAAAGTAAACAAACAATCTTTGTTAACCTAGTCTAGATCTCTAAACCAACGCTCTGATACTATTGTAGGGTTTCATAACACTGATCGACCACTTGGGTCAACCTCCTAGTATGCTTGGTTCGACCATACTGACCAAGAACATGAACTTGTTCTTGACCGGTTAAAACCAACTAGCTGATTTAATCCCTAAATGCGGAACTGGGATTAAACCTAATCCTTAAACCCTAAAGGATTGGGATGTTGGAAATCTAGATTAGGTTAACAAGAAAGAAACCTTGTACGAAGAACTTGAACACACACATACTTGTGTGTGTTCGTCGACTACTACCAAGAACCCTAGGGTTCTTGGTTCGACTTCGAACAAGAGGAGAAGGAAGAAGAGTGTTCCATGAATCATACCTTAGGTTAATGCTTAAGATAAGTCCACTGATGATGAACACAACGAACGATCCTCTAGATGATCACTTGCAACGATCTTGGATCTTCGAAACTCGAAGAACACGAAGAACGAACGAAGAACACGAAGAACGAAGAACACCAAGTGATAGTGTCTTGATCTCGGCCGAATGGAAGAAAGGGGGCAAGGGTTTCGGCTTTTAGGTGTAACCTAATAAGTGATGCCTAAGCCTTCTATTTATAATAGATGGACTTTCACTTAGGGCCCTTCTATTTTAATTAAGATTAATCTCTTAATTAAATTTATCCTTTTACACTTCCATCCCTTATAGTTTTAACTAGTTTATTATTGTTGCACTTAACTATCAAATGTCTAGTATTAACACACTAATAATTCGGTACCCATATACACGAATTATATACTTGTATTTATACTTTTAATAGTTAATTATATAATAACCTTTATATAATTCATACAATAATATTATCCAATTAATATATGATTTAATAGCTTTAAATCATATCATGGATAACCTTTAATTAACACATTGTATATTTACTCAACTAGTAAATGTACAACTACTTGTATTAATTAGTTAGTTGAACTAATCTAGTAATAAGTTAAACTTAACTTAATACTTAACTGATTCATAATGACTATTATGAATCATTCCTCTTCGTAGTATCGTTGCATAACTTGCTCGTATTACATGTACTCACCGGTGTGACCCTTAAGTGTTTCCTAGGCATGGATGTATCATCATAGGTTGACTAATTGTGCACTTAATTCCTTCAATATATACATATATTTAAGTTTTTTTTATCTTAGAAAGAACCCTAGTAAATTTAATCCAAGAACATTGTTCAAGTTTATGAACAATTGGATTGAATAGGTTTCAAGATAAAAAGAATTAGGTTTCTTTTTTTGTTTAGTAAAATAAAACCTAGTACTTTTAATTCAAGTATGTTATTCAAAGATCTTGAATAATTGGAATAAAAAGGTTTTAAGACAAAATTAAGAAAAGGTTATGTTAGATTTTACGTTTATAAAATTTAACACTTTATTTGTTTATTATTGATATTATTACCGAAAATATATAAATATTTTACGATAGTCGAACCCGCCTCAACCGAGTTTCGGTCGAAGCAAGGCTCGACCATCGAGTGGCCGTCGAACATCATCCCACCGAGTTTCGGTTGGGGTAACTTGGTGGTCAAGAAACTTTTATTTTTGGTCCAATATTTCCCAACGTTTTTGGGAAGTATGTGATCCTAAATAAGGGATAAAATCTACAAGTTTCTAATGTAAGATTTTATCATTAATAGTCAAATCTTTTAAATAATTTTGACTAGTTTATTATTTATGTTAATTAATAACAATAAAGTTTAATAAACAATTAAAATAAACCTAATGATTTTAATAGTTATGAAAATCAAGATAATTATGAAATTAAGGAGGAAATAAGAAACCAGTTTATGGGTAATTTAATAATTATCAGTTTGCTAATTTAAATTATCAGTTTATTTAATTAATTAATTAAAATGACATAACCCAAAAGAAGTGATATTGTGTTTACTTTAAAATTTTCGAATTACTTTTTATTTTTCGGAAATTTTTATAAAGTTTTATTTTTAAAATACATAAAACACAAAACCAAGTCTTTGGGGTTATGGCATGGCAATTTTTTTGAAAATTGCAAGTATTATTTATTTTTTGTTTATTTATTATAATATGAAATAATAAGGTGGTGATTATAAACAGTTTGTTTAGAAAACCAAGATTTAATAATATGGTAACTATAAACAGTTTGTTTAGAAAACCAAAGTATAAATTAATCAGATGGTGATTATAAAAAGTTTGGTTAGAAAACCAAGTTTTAAAATTAATAAATGGTAAAGTAAACAGTTTGTTTATAAACCAAGTTTTATAAAATTCAAATTAAAAGTGGAATTTATAAACAGTTAGTTTATAAAACCAAGTAATTAAAAAACTGGCTAACTTTTTCGAACAAAGGAAAATCCTTTTTAGAAAATCTTAGATCAGAGTGCAACCCACCTAATGGAACACCTCACTTGTTAAACGATATTCACATTGTAAGGAGAAAGAACCTTAGATGAGGATTCAAATCATAGCGAGTGTTAGGGTGCGTAGGGTCTTGTGATAATCAGGAGTCCCGGTGCAAGGCATCGCACTGTCTTAGGTGGTACGATCTATTTTGGTGATAATCGGGAGTCCCGGCCCAAAATGCACTAGAGGGAATAAAACATGTACAAGTTTGTTGTTCAACTTGATATCCCGAGGATCTAGGAATCGTTTCTAGTCTAGAGGCGATCGGTATGGCTATACCTACCAGAAATAGCGTGGCTCTAATGGGAAGTGCCCAAACCTTGCATTAGAGGATATGAAATATGGGTCCTAATCTAACTATTATTATTAAAAGGTAATAATATTAGAAGTTATTTATTTTATCTAATCTTACTAACCGTTTGTTTGTTTTTCTTATAGATGTCTGTACTGTCAGAAATTCCGTTTTACTCACCAAACGAATCGCGAAAGTTCATCACTGGAAAATGGAAGCTTACTAGTCCGAACTACAAAGTTTGGAAAGTGCACTTTAGGAGTTACCTAAAAGCACATAATCTACTGTACGTGATAGACGAGGTGCCCAAGGGACAACCAGGGCAAGATGCCCAGGATGATGAGCTTGACGCTTATTATCAGTATCTGGCAGATGAATCACAAGTTATGTTGATTCTTATTCTTACTTCATTACCAGAGCTTATTGATAATCTACGTAAGAAACCATGCTATGAGTTTGTCCAGTATCTTGAGGAGACGTTTAAAGATAGTACTGAAGATAGCAAGCAATTCATTTTACAAGAAATCATTTCGTCAAAAATGAAAGATGATCAACCACTGAGTGATCACCTTATTAACATAAGGAGGTTACTAGATTGTCTCACCCTAATTACTGGCACATCAAACGAGCATGAACAAGTCCTGTTCTTGTTTGGATCTCTCACTCAGTACTATCAGGACAGGGTAGTACGTATAGTCGGGAATTTTGATTTGAGTGTCGCAGGTCTGCACGAGAATCTCTTGTGTATACGCGATGTTCAAAGGCTAGAGGAAGAATCTCTCCCCGAGATTCAGGAGGACGAGTTTCAAGAGTGGTTGAATGACTTTGCTGATTTGTGTTGCCCAGCTTGTGACAGCAAGGATATTTGCGAGCACACGTCGGACGTGGGGCTGTTGGACGCTGACTTTGTCAGCGATTCAGGTATCTTTATGATTGATTGTCTCGTTACTTCTAGTGAATCCTGGGTATTGGATATCGGATGTGGTCATCACATTTGCAATCATTTGCAGGGATTTAGGAAGAACAGGAGGCTGGGACGAGGGGATGTTGAACTACGAGTAGGCGAAGGTTCCAAGGTTGGAGCTGAAGCTGTAGGAACATATCTTCTCAAGTTGCCTTCAGGAAGAGTCTTGGAACTTAAAGATTGTTATTATGTTCCTAGACTTATTAACAATGTTATTTCTTTTGATTTACTTATAGACAGTGGTTTTTATTATGAGTTTTATGGAAAAACAATTTCAAGTTTAAAAGATGACATTTTATATTTTAACGCAAATTCTCATAATGGTCTATACCTGTTAAATCTAAATAACATAGAACGAGACGTTTATCATATAAGTAAAAGATCCTAGAGTAACTTGAATCAAACTTATCTTTGGCATTGTCGTTTAGGTCATATAAACAAGACTCACATAAAGAAGCTCCACGATGATGGAATTCTAGAGCCATTTGATTTGGAATCATATGCAATATGCGAAGCATGTTTATCTGGCAAAATGACAAAAGACCCTTTCAACCACTACAATGAAAGGGCAGGCGAGTTGTTAGGGATTATACACACAGATGTGTGTGGACCCTTTACTCCAAAAGCCAGAGGAGGATACCGCTACTTCATTAGCTTTACAGATGACTTCAGTAGATATGGTTATGTCTTTCTTATGAGACTAAAGTCTGAGAGCTTTGACAAGTTCAAAGAATATCAGAGGGAAGTAGAGAACCAACTAGGCAAGAAAATTAAGTCACTTCGGTCTGACCGAGGAGGCGAATATTTGAGCCAAGAGTTCGACAATCATTTGAAGGAATGTGGGATTGTTTCACAACTCACACCTCCGTATACACCTCAGATGAATGGTGTATCAGAAAGGAAGAATTGCATCTTGTTAGACATGGTACGTTCAATGATGTGTCGCGCCCCACTACCACTATCATTTTGGGGACATGCACTCGAGACTGCAGCATTCACACTGAATAGGGTTCCGACCAAGTCAGTAGAAGAGACTCCGTTCGAGCACTGGACGGGGAGAAAACCTAAATTATCTTTTCTCAAGATTTGGGGTTGTGAAGCATACGTTAGACGTAACTTCACAGACAAACTAAACCCCAAGTCAGACAAGTGTATCTTCGTTGGATATCGAAGGGAAACCTTAGGATACTATTTCTATCATCAAGAAGACAACAAAGTTTTTGTTGCTCGGAAAGGAGTCTTCTTGGAGGAGAAGTTTCTAGGAACTGAAACTCCAAGAAAAGAAATGGAGCTTCAAGAAATTGAAGAGAACGAAGATCCACCAACGACTTCAGTCGAACCAGTAGTTCAACAAAGAATTGTTGATTCCCAACTAGACCCACCGGTTGAGGAAGAAGAAACACGCAATCCGCGTAGGTCCAGTAGACCACGCCAAGAACCAGATAGGTATCTTGGATTCATGATCGATGAAGATGATGGAAGTCTAATAGAACCATTAACCTACAACGAAGCTGCTAACGGCATAGAGTCTGAAAGATGGCTCGAGGCTATGCAAGCAGAGATGCAATCCATGTATGACAACCAAGTTTGGGTGTTATCAGACTTGCCACCACAGTCTCTTGCTGTTGGATGCAAGTGGGTTTTCAAGAAGAAAACTGACATGGATGGGAAAGTACATACTTACAAAGCACGACTCGTTGCGAAGGGTTTCACGCAAACACATGGTATGGATTATTCTGAAACCTACTCGCCAGTCGCCATGCTTAAGTTTATTAGAATTCTTATGGCCATATCAGCATATTACGACTATGAGATATGGCAGATGGATGTTAAAACCTCCTTCCTTAACGGGGAGTTGAATGAGGACGTATTCATGATACAACCGAATGGTTTTACTGATCCATAGAATCCTGATAAAGTATGTAAATTGCTAAAATCCATTTATGGATTGAAGCAAGCATCTAGAAGTTGGAACTTACACTTTGACAAAAGAATCAAAGAATTTGGTTTTGTCAAGAGTGAGTTCGAGGCGTGTGTCTATACAAAATTCAGTGGGAGCATAGTAATCTTCCTAGTCTTGTATGTTGATGACATACTGCTCATAGGAAACGATATACCATCATTACAAGGAGTAAAATCCTGGTTAGGTAAATGTTTCCAGATGAAGGACTTGGGAGAAGCCGCATTTATACTGGGTATAAACATCTATAGAGATAGATCTAGGCGGCTTATTGGACTTAGTCAAAGTACATACATTGACAAAGTACTGAAGAGATTCAGTATGAGTGATTCCAAGAGAGGAATCATTCCAATGACACATGGCATTACACTGAACAAAGCTCAGAGTCCCACATGTAGCAAGGAAATAGCTAGAATGAGTTTGGTACCATATGCTTCGGCAATTGGATCAATCATGTATGCCATGTTATGTACTAGGCCCAATATTGCTTACTCCATAAGTCTCACAAGAAGATATCAAAAGAATTCCGGTGAACCCCATTGGGTGGCTGTCAAGAAGATTCTCAAGTATTTGAGAAGGACGAAAGAAATGTTCTTGGTCTTTGGAGGTTCGTTGGAAGAATTGTGTGTAACTGGTTACACAGATGCAAGCTTCCAAACCGACAGAGACGATTACAAATCTCAATCAGGATTTGCATTCACACTAAACGGAGGAGCTATATCTTGGAAGAGTTTCCGCCGGTTCCTTGCTCACAATTCGTCCACTTCAATACTTCACCGAATGTCTAAAACAATTATCACAACAAGATTATCATCACAAACTACTACCAATGTGTTCATCTACCTCTAGATAACACCCATCAATCCATTCCCCCAAATATGGTGATTTACCAAACCCTAGGTTTAACCAACCCTTAAGATTCTTACAAATCAAAATCATACACTTGTTTCCTTTGTCAACATACCATCTATTAAGTGTATACAACCTTTATTTAACCATTAATCACCAACCCAAGAACTAGGGTTTCAAACCCAAGCTTCTAAACCCATAGATCTAAAGCTACAACTACAAAGGAGTGAAGATATACCTTTAATCTTCAACTAGGAGTGAAGAATCACAAGATTTGATGAAGAAATCAGCTCCAAATGGTGGTTTACATCCAAAATCGTTCACAAACTCGAGTGGGAGAAAAACTAGGGTTTTGGATGCATTAAATGACATGAAACCCGACTTTAATGCCTTCAGCGACGAAGATCGCGTCGCTATCTACAAGATAGCGGCGCTATCTCGATGCCCGCCATAAATCGCGCCACTAAATAGCGGCGCTATCTCGACGCTATCTCAATTTCGCGTTTCCATCAAATAGCTATTTCGGTCCGCTGCCTGAAAACCACAAGATCGCGTCGCTATCTTCAAGATAGCGGCGCTATCTTGCCCTTATGCAGCAGGGCTGCAACTTTTGCTTCACGTTTCGACCCGGTTTCGCCCATAACTTTCTCATACGGTCTCCAAACGACACGAAACTAATTCCTACGTTCTTTAAACGATTTATCCTTATTTATCATATTTTTGTACAATTTATTTATTCACAAATTTCGGGTCGTTACATCACGGTCTCCCAACAAAACACCGTGTTTTAAAAGATCAACCCCCATATGCATACTGTGGCGCGGTCAGGATAAAGTTTGAGTTCCCCACTTTTTGTTGCATGAAAGGTAAAACCAAATTGCTATCTCGGACCATTCCTGAAGAACTATATGAGCTTTTTACATCAGGAAGTGAACTGAGCAAAGTGTTCATGCACAACATACGTGCATACAACACAAATTTCTCTTTCACATCTATGAGTGTCAATTTAGATAATTCGATGACAAATATGACATCTGGAGTGTATACGTTTCGTACGCGCTGAGGTATTTACCATAACATCGATCAGTTGGTTCCCACGGAAGGACAACCTAGGTACCTGCAATTGAACTTCTATGATCCCGACACAGAATTATCCCATAGGCTTGCATGGACAAATCTTGAAAGACAGATTGTTCAAATTTTAACACGTATTCTCGCAACCAACCCTTACGTCACAACGTTTAGATCCCTTTCTGACCTAGGACCGCTTGAAGAATACAGAGTATCCCTACATGCATCTGTGGAACTCGACCAAAGGAACTACAACGTCCCCACCACATCTGAGGTTTGATATTCCTTTAATTCCATGCGCCTCCATAACTCACACGATCCGCTCTAACGGTTTTAATTTCTTCCATATGCAGGTTGCTGATATTTGGGTTGAGGGCAACAACAATATTACTGCGCATAAGAGAAGCATTGTCGTCTATGGGAGGTCTGATTACCCAACCAAGATTGAACCGTACGTTGCTTCCTACGACCCGTTGTCCTATGTGTTGTTCTTTCCAAACGGTGAGCCTGGATGGCATGCCAGAATACCAAGGGAGAGCATACCAATAAGCGATATCACTGAGGACGCAACTAATATAGAGGAATATTTTGAAGGTACAAACAACATCAACTGACATTTAATTTGCTCCTCCTTTGTAATAATATGCGTACACCTTACTAAATATTCGTAATGTAAATGAATTTCTTTCTTTTTAGATCAGAACGAAATGGCACTGGGCAGGAAGACTGTAAGCATGCGAGAGTACTACTGTTACAAGTTCCAGATCCTCTCTACTCCAAACTTGATTTTATTAGGTCAGCGACTCTTACAACAGTTTGTCATAGACATCTACATAAAGATAGAAACTTCACGCTTAATGTTTTGTGAGCTTAACCAAACCAAGATTAGGGCAAATTTATACCAAGGTATTGTGGACTGTGTCAATGCCGGTGAATTCCAACCAAATAGAATCGGCCAACGAGTTGAATTGCCCGCGTCATTCATTGGGGGGGCCCGTGACATGAAAAGACGTTATTTGGATGCCATGCCGTTGGTACAGGAGGGCGAGAAGCCTGATATATACCTTACTATGACATGCAATCCAAATTGGCCAGAAATCCAAACTCTGCTATTGCCCGGTCAGACTGCAGAAGACCGGCCAGACCTTGTTTCAAGAGTGTTCCGGGCGAAATTGGAGGATCTCAAGG
This sequence comes from Calendula officinalis, assembly GCA_963853835.1. Lineage (NCBI taxonomy): Eukaryota > Viridiplantae > Streptophyta > Magnoliopsida > Asterales > Asteraceae > Calendula > Calendula officinalis. The sequence goes on from OY970823.1 coordinate 16,047,218, forward strand.
TCCAACTCTTCAAAAGGCATGTCCTCGGTGTTGTGGCTTCACATGTATACGTAATAGAGTTTCAAAAGCGTGTCCTTCCTCACGCTCATTTCCTTCTTATAATGACATCAGATCACAAAATGACTAATCCAGATCATTATGATAAAATAGTGTGTAGTGAAATTCCAGACGCAACAAGGCATCCAGTAATGCACGAGCTGGTGAAAAAACATATGATTCATGGTCCGTGCGGGATCTTAAGATCAAGCAGCCCTTGTATGCAGGGTGACCCTAAACAATGTCGCTTCAAATATCCCAGGCAATTCAATGACGTAACAACACATGGGCATGACTCGTATCCATTTTATCGAAGGAGAGATAATGGTATTAGCGTGGACGTGCGTGGAAAACCCATAACAATAGATGGGTCGTCCCTTACAACCCAAAGTTGTTGATGATGTTCAACTGTCACATCAACGTCGAGGTCTGTTCGAGTATAATCTCGGTGAAGTATGTTTTTAAGTATGTCTACAAGGGTCACAACAGACAATCTGTCCATGTTGATCCTGAAAGTAATAACGTAGTCATTAACGAGATAAAGAGATTCCAGGATGCTCGTTATATGTCTCCCCCCGAGGCAATTTGGAGTATTTATAGCTTCGGTCTTTCACAAATTCACCCATGCGTAATGGCTCTGCAAATTCATCTCCCAAATAAACAAATTGTTAGATTTCGAGACAACGATAGAATGGGCGACGTTGTTGCCAGGGAAAGAGACAAGGCATCTATGCTTACAGCTTTTTTTGAGATGAATAGAATCAATGAAGACGCGAGAGATTTATTGTACAAGGACTTTCCCAGATACTTCACATGGAATAACATGTCACGGACCTGGAATACTAGACACATAGGATTAATGATGGGAAGAATGGTTGCCGCTAACCCCGCTGAAGGAGAACGATTCTACCTACGCCTACACTTGTCCCATGTTCCCGGTCCTATGGGTTCGAATTGTCTCTATACTGTTGGGGGTGTCGTATGAGACTTTTCGCGGAGCAGCTCTCGCGAGAGGTTTAATTGAGGATGATAATAATATCTCGGCATGTCTTGCGGAGGGTTCTATGTTTCAATTTTCACCTGCTCTTAGGAGGTTATTTGCTACTATTTGGATATTCTGTGAGCCGGGGGATGTTCGGAAGTTGTGGGATGACCACTACGAATCATTGTCGGAAGATTATAGACGACAGTGCGCAAATCTGGAGATATCCCGCAACATGGTCCTTAAAGACATCAAAGTTTTTCTCCAGTCTATGGGTAAACATCTAGATGATTTTGATCTTCCTAAATTAAATATCGACACGAGTTTATCATTTGGGGTTGTTCGGGAATTACAAGTGGAGTACTCCATAATTGTGGAAGAAGAAGACTTGGTTGCTTCTAACTCACTAAATTTCGACCAGAGAGTCGGTATGATGATATATTGAGGCATGTGGATAACAACATTCCCGGTGTCTTCTTTATAGATGGGCCTGGCGGAACAGGAAAAAATTTTATGTATAAAGCTCTCCTTGCAAAGGTCCGTTCTCGTGGTTTCATTGCACTCGCGACAGCTTCGTCTGGCGCGGCAGCCAATAACATGCCAGGCGGTAGAACAGCTCACTCCCGATTCAAGATTCCAATAAACCTTGAAAACAACTCACTCTGTAGAATTAAGAAACAAAGTGGGACCACAAAGCTTCTTACAGCAGCAAAGCTAATCATATGGGACGAGGCTTCCATGGCTAAGAGGCAGGTTGTGGAGGCATTAGATCGATCATTGCAAGACATCACGGGGAGGAGACTCCCTTTCGGCGGTAAAGTTATGGTGTTAGGAGGTGACTTTAGGCAAGTCTTGCCGGTCGTTAGACATGGAATGCGAGCCCAAATTGTAGACTCCAGCCTAAGAATGTCACCGCTGTGATCTGTCATTAAAAAGATGAGGCTGGCTGATCTCAATATGAGAGCGCGAACGGATCCATGGTTTTCCGACTTTCTTTTACGAGTGGGGGATGGGGACGAAGAAGTTATAGATGAAAAGTATATTCGCATCCCAGACGGCATGGCCATTCCGTACATGGATAATGAGGCGTCCAAGGAAGAGTTGATTAATGCGATATTTCCTTATATGGACGTCAACGGAAGATCAGCTGATTATATCATTTCTAGGGCAATATTATCGACAAAAAACGACCATGTTGATGAACTTAACGATAAGTTGATCACCAGATTTTCTGGTGAAGAAAACGTATTATAGTTTCGATGAAGCAGAAGACGACAGACCCGGCTTATATCCTATCGAATTCTTAAACTCGCTTACTGTGAGTGGTCTGCCGCCTCATGTTCTCCAGCTCAAAGTTGGGTGTCCGATTATACTTTTACGGAATCTCGATCCCTCGCATAGATTATGTAATGGCACGAGACTTATATGCAGAAAGTTTGAGACAAATCTGATTGATGCAGAAATAGCTGTTGGTCAGCATGCTGGAAAAAGGGTTTTCTTGCCAAGAATACCTCTATGTCCGTCTGAATCCGACATGATCCCTTTCAAGTTGAAAAGAAAATAGTTTCCGGTTCGGCTAAGCTTTGCTATGACAATCACAAAGCCAAAGGACAAACAATTCCAAACGTCGGCGTTTATCTTCCGGAATCAGTGTTCTCGCATGGGCAACTTTACGTAGCCCTGTCAAGAGGAATTTCACGGCAGACGACAAAAGTATTGGTAACTCTAGCAAAACAATTTAATGTTGACAGTGTTTACACAGCAAATGCGGTGTATCGAGAGGTCTTACATGATGAAAAATATACGTGCTAATTCTTCGCCATGTCTGAATTTATTTTTTCAAAACATGTAATTTAACAAATTTTAAACGCCGCTAAGTTTTCAATGTAGTCTTTATACATATTTCATTCCCAACTATCATTCATTTGTATAATAATCGTTATAAAATAACATGTACACGAACACCATCAACATCAACATCGTCGCGGAAAAGATGTATCAGTGTACCCGCCGCCTCATTGCGCGGGTACCCTACTATATATCAAAACATGTAATTGACAACATTTCAACGCCAATGCTAATTATTGACTTTTTCCTCTATTTTTATACATAGTTTTCATGCTTATGTACTGTATTCGTTATAAAAATATGTAACCAATGGACTTTTAATCGCCAGAAATATGTAGTTCGCAGCGCGCTGCATCGCGCGGGTTTTAACCTAGTAATTAAATATATATCTTAACTCATAAACTTCAGTCAGTAAATAATCACCGTAGAAAACCGAGTAAAGCCCGGTGAAAATATTATATTAGGCAAACGTACTAGTGCCTCATATGTCAGATAACGTCTAAATAAACTAATTAACAATGTTAAACACCACCCTCCCTAATTCTCGGGTGCATACCCCTACCCCATTGAATTTATGTCCGTCTGTTATAATATCTTATTCCTTTTTAATATATAACCAATCATCACAAGGCAAGAAAAAACATAAGACAACAACAACAAAGCTAAAGACTACATTTTAGAGAGTATTAGAGGTTATTGAGCTGGTGGCTGGGCCCCGGCCAAAAAATCCTATTTCGATTGTTTTTACAATTCGATGACATCTTTCCCCAGCAAATTCTTTCTGTGAAAACGGGGAAAATTCAACGTATGGCAGGTTTAGATCCTGAACGTACCGTCCCCAATTTCCAGAAGAAGTTCGGTTAAATAACCCTATTGACCCTCTTTCTCTCTTTTGGAAGAACAACGAGGCACCCCTCCCCCAGTTAGTTCCGACCAAGCATCACAACTCCGACGAAGGGGGAGACAAGCGTCTCACTCTCTCCTTCTACGTGTTCCCGCAGAGCACGAGAGATCTCCGGCGGTCCATCTCCTTCTCTCGGTTCTCTCTCTCGAACGCAAGGAGTCCTAGTATGGCAAAGGTATCCTGAAGTGTTTTAATCCTTTATGCTTATATGTGTGGACCTCGTCCCATCTTCACTCGTCGTCTTCAGATTTGAGCACAGACACGCACACAAGTGTGTCGTTCATTTAGTGTGATAACTCGATAAATTTGGTGAGTTACCAATTATCATTACTTTAATTATCTAAATTTAGAAATTCTTCTAAGCCAATTTAATTGACTTCATGTGCATTAGGTTAGCAAATTCTTATAAATTTAACCATTTTATAATATAAGTCAATGTGTGACCAAATGGTCCACACATCTTACTATCAATATAAACGTTGGTGACTTATAACAAAAGGATGAAATTATTAATAATTATTATATAATTTGATATAAAACAAATTTAAAAATAAAATTCTTCCCTTAATACATTTGTCATACAAAATACACTGTTCATTTGAAATTATAACTCCGTTTTATTTTTTGATCAATCATAATTTGACATGTTGTAAAGTCTCACGGAGGAATCTCAAGTTCTCAATACAAAACGAAGGACATGTTGGAAAGTTTAACGGAGTCACGGAGGACATCATGTTAGAAATTAAAAAAAAAAAAACCCCTAAAGTAGGGTGTAGTTTTATAAACATTTACAAATTTTTCCTTTTTTAACCAATAAACTATTTCATATAAATTACATTTTAACAATAAGCACCCAAAAGAAATAAAACTTTATGGTAACCAGTTAAAGTTTTTATTTTATTTTATCGTTATTGCTTTTTTTTCTATTTTTAATGGTACAAAGATTTATATAAGCTTATAGTTATCAAAAGTCCAAATTTCGAAATGCTCTAATTAATTACAATTTAGATTAAAAAAAAATAATATTCGCAGCAACGCGCGACCTAATCATACTCGTTAATAACATATGTGACACCTATTAAACAAAACTGATACTTCGAATGTTGATAACATGTGGTAAGGAAAATTAGGCCAACTCATAGAAATATTCCCACATTCTCATTAGACATATTTTTGTTTACTAGCAGGGTACCCGCGCAATGCCGCGGCGGGTACCCATAACTATATTTCGAAGTGACGACAGTACCCGTGGTGGTGGCAATAGCGATGGTGATGAGTGGTGGTGCGTAGTGATGGTAGGTGCCGACATTAGGGATGGTAGGATCATATCCGAAATTGGCCTTTTTTGTGGAAGTAAATATGGGACGTTTAAATAGAGAAATGATGGTTGAGTTCAGATGACGTTAAAGCTTATATATATTAGTATCTGAAGTAAATTAAAGTAATCAAGTAATTGAAGTGGTTAATGCACACACCTATGACCCAAATGGTCACGGGTTTGATTCCCCTGAGCTGTGTTTTTATTATTTTTTGTCTTTTAAAGCATTTAGGCCTACTAATAGATTAGGCCTACTAATATTAGAAGGCCTTAAAAGTTAAGTTTTTAAAACCTTCTAATATTAGTAGGCCTAAATGCTTTATAAATAGTATAGATATAGATAAACTTGTAGGGCATAAAGTTGTAAACAAAAATTAATGAAATTAAAACTCATAAGACACATTAATTTATGAGATACATAAATATAGGCAACCAAAATACATGAGTTTGTTACGATAAGTTATTTTGTTTTTTTAATATAATTTATAATAAATTTTGTAAATAAAAAAAGGCAGACTATTGTTGAAATTAAAACTTCAACTTATAAACATCCTGAATATGTACTTACCCAAAAAGCTTCATGAAATATTGCAGAAAAACAAGAGCTTTGGATCTTTCATTCTCTAATTTGTTTAAACACCTACACACCAAACACTCGTACACTTGATGCAAAATTAAACAAATTATATGGACTTCCCTTTACGCAAATACGAAGAATCAGACGACTACCCATCACCTTCAACCTGTGAGTTCTTCTTTTGGAAGATGTGTACAAGATTGGCAAAGAGCCCGTTTTTCGGCTGAGGCTTTGGTGGTGGTTTCTCTATTTGTGGTCCTGCCCTCCACCTTCGGAGCTCTAACTCCACCGCCAGCTTCGCCTCTTTTGCCACCTCCGCCTTCTTTATTGCTTCCTCTTTCAAATCTTCAAGCTCCTTTTGTGAGGCTTCTAATTTCTGTAGAATCTAATACCAATTTTATTCATTAAAATATAATATTACCTAAATAAAAATTTACAAAAATAGACAAGATGTAAATAGAAATAATAGAAGCAAAGGTATTAATCAATTTCGTGTTTGACACAATACACTTAAAACAGATTCATTGTATGTTTCGCAGACGGAGTACATCCTTCCAAGAGCCATACGCTCTCTATTTATAGAGTTCAATTATAACTTATAATACTCTTATAGTATATGTTTAATGAATCTTCATTAAGGAAATTAAATAAAATTGCCAATTAATTAAAAATTATACCCTAGAACTTATAAACATCCAGACCATTTACTTTTTCAAATAGTAAAAACTAAAAACAATATAACAATGATGATCTTAATATCAATTACCCAAAAGGCTTTATGAAATCTTTAATCCTCTAATTTGGTTAAACACTTACACTTGATGCAAAACTGAACAAATTACACGGGCTTCTTTTGGAAGATGCGTATGAGATTGGTAAAGAGGCCGTTTTTAGTTTGGGGGTCTGGTGGTGGTACTGATGCCACGTGTACTTGTTGGATCAACTTTGCACCTTCTTTCCTTCTCTTTCCCTCCACCGCCTTCTTGGCGGCTGTTGCCATCTCCGCCTTCTTTAGTGCTTCCTCTGTTGTCGTTTTTAGTTCTTCAATCTCCTTTTCTGAGGCTTCTAGTTTCTTCGTCGCTGTCCTTTTTATTGATTTATTAATTAATGCTTGAAATCAGTTATTTCATAAAAACTTGAACCTTGTTGAACTTAATCATAATAAATATACGTATAATAATACTTATTGATATATGAACAAATCAAAACTCACAATCTCAACCTCTTCCTAAATTCACACGTATATAACTTATTGTAAATATAAACATAGATTAAATATAAAATATGATGGTATTTGATCACTATTGAGGACGAGATTTGCGTAGAGTTCCTCGTTGCTAGTGTATTCCAAAGGAGAATATGACATTCCGTTTGTGGATTCGTAGTCCATAGGCCAGCCATTATTCTCCTGCATGTAAATTAAGGTTAGCGTATTTAGTTTCCTAAAGTAAAGGGATAAATTTTAATATATCTAAGGCAAATTAAAATATTACCCTTCTAAGTTATTTTACCCTTGTATCTAATTAACCATAACCTTGCAATTTATTGTTCATTTGAGCGTCTAAAATTTAGGTGAACCAGCCACCACGATGCCTCCAATCCATAACTCTGGCTCCAATTCATTTGAGCCTGCAATTACTTTGCCTCCAATCCTCCGTTGTCTCTCCGGCACAGCTTCCTCGGTTGCCTCCATCTTGCAACTCGATCTACACTTTCTGTTAATTAGCTTCCCCAACATAAACATCCATGATGGATGTTGCAAGATGGCTCCATCAGTGTTGTAACAGAAAGTGTAGATCAAGTTGGCTCCATCAGTGTTGTAAGTTGTACAAGTTTCATAAGCAGAAGAGGGAAATACTGCAATATTTGACCCCAAATTCAAGAAATTTTAACTATTCTTGATTGGTAATCTTTATGGAACCAATTAACATAAAAGTTGATCCTTGTAGTGAGAATTGGAGTTTGATGAATTGATTATAAGGAAGTGCACGCTAACTGTTTGATGAAATGTCTCAGTAAAACATCCAACATAATCGGTGGGTTTTTTTTTTTTTTTTTTGGTATTTTAGTCCTTGAGGAAATCATATAACTATATAAGTTTGGAGGAATTCTTGCGGGAGAATTTGGACGTCGAATGTCCAGGCTCATCACAAGGAAAATGTTAAATAATTTTAATTGCCTTTGAATGAAGATACGATGCCTTTAATTAGAAGGGTATAAGCGTCAACTATTTAAATTTGCCTTTGATAAATTAAAACTTGCCTTAAACAAATCAATACTGTAAGAAGATCACTCAAATATTTTTTTTACAAAAAAAAAAATAAATCACACCAAACAAGTGAATATATACGTTCTAATATGTCATTTTTTTTCATGATTACCAAAACCGGGGAAAAACAAGTTGGATCATGAATACAACCTTAGTATTTGCAAAACAAAAATACCACTCATGTTATTTCTATTTTGTAGATACAAAGTCTAGAACCATAAAAAATTTGAACAATTTTTGTATTCGATCAACATGTTTTTTTTTATTTTAAATTTGTTATAAATAAACTACTAGTAAATACCACTTCCTCCGTCTCAATATTATTGTCCATCTGACAAAAACACGCAATTTAAGAAAGTGCATTAATTACATTATGTAACCAATTAAATTTTTTTTTTTTCACTTAAATATTTTTAATTATTAGTCGAAACTTAATTAGGAGTAGATAATTATTTTGGTATAGAAATTTAAACAATTGGCTTGCCTCTTTATGCATTATCCCTGAAATAAGTAGGATAAACAACCGAAATGACATAAAATCGGAAAGTGTATATATGAGTTCATTTTTTGGTAATCAATACAATCATATATAGACGCAAATGAACCTCTTTATTTTAACAAAAAAAAAAAAAAAAAAAAAAAAACTTACTTGGATTTTATAAGCTTCCATAAGTGTCTGTAACACCAAACCCATTGAGGGTCTCTTTGAGCGATCATTAAGCAAGCATTGATACGCAATCTCTGAAATCTTATTCAAAGAACCGGAATTCAATTGGTCCTTCAAAACCGGATCAATAATCTCATCTAATTTACCTTTTTCGCAATACCGTCGGGCCTAAAAAGCGCCTTTCGTCATTCACATTCTTGAAGCACAACCTCCCACACAGTACTTCAAACAACACCACCCCAAACGAATAAACATCTGACTCTTTTGTAAGTATCCCCGTATCCATATACACGGGGATGTGTGCCCGAAGCATTAGTGATTAGGTAAGTGTCGTTTTCATTTGCACGACCTATTTTCGAAAGGCCTAAATCGGAAATAATAGCTTTCCAATTATGATCTATCAAAACATTTGCGCTCTTTATATCCCGATGGATAACCCTGTGGTTTTTTGCAATATGGTTATGAAGATAATCTAAACCTCGTGCTGCACCGATGCATATGCTTATTCTTTGCTTGTACGTTAGTGTTGTACCTAGGAACTTGTCGAGGCTCCCATGCTCGTAAACGAGGATTTTCTCATTGCGTAGTTGACAAAATCCAAGAAGTGAGATTAGGTTTGGGTGTTTGTAACGGGAGAGCAGTTGGATCTCGGTTAAAAACTCCTTGAATCCTTGACCGGAAATATTGGCATCTAATCGCTTTACAGCGACAGTTGTAAGTTTGCCAGAAAGCAAGACTTCTCCTTTGTAAACCTTGCCGTATCCACCCTTTCCTATAAGTGTGCTGAAGTTTTTTGTGCCAATTTCGATGTCGAGAAAGGGTATATTGAGGTGCTCTGACTCCTCAACCAGCGACATTACATTTTTGTGGAAGATCGAAAAATAGAAGAAACTTTATGATTATGAGAAAGGAAGGTTTCTGGGTCAACGGGGATGTAAACAAAAAAAATGATGATAATTTAGTTATACTTATAATTCTATACTCATTTGATAGGATGACACGTGTGATCTAATAATTCCATCTATTAATATTATCTCTTGCTTTTTACACATGTCTTCATCTAATGAGTAGGACTATGAGTATGACCAAATAATATGACTAAATACCGTTACTCAAACAAAAATGAAACCTTGCTTATCAAAAAGATTAGGAGAAAGATATATTCTAAATAACATATCGTGCGGCATGGTCAAACCTCGAGCCTTAGCGAGATTATAGTGTTTCTAAAGCGGAATGTAAAACGATAATTTTGTATATAAATTGTAATTATACAAACAAAGATGAAAAAACAATAATTATAAATTTATAACATAACTCGTCAATCTTTTTCTTCATCTACGTATGGCATATCCAACCATTTTTATAACTAACTAATTATATATGTTTAGTTCATATAGTTCAGTTACTTTAATACACCTAAAAACAAAACTTATTATGGGTAAATGAGAAACAAGTTGGACATCAGCATTACGTCCGAGCCTTGGCATGACATGGCAGTATGTTCAAGCCCCGAGCCCTAACGTGGCACGTCGAATCAAAAACGAGCCCTTTAGAACCATAATTTCTTCATTATTTTGTTTTATTATGTTATTATATTGCGAAATGATAGACTTTCTTATTAAACAAATGCAAATTAAACCTCCGCTGCATATTTTGCGGGTCATGCGTCAATTTAAAAAAGCTCACCCACATGCTATTAAATCCTGGCGCTTGCATTTTTGTATCCTTTCTGGATTGTAAAAAACTTGTAAAAAGTAGATAAATTTTGGGGTTTTAGTCACAAAACAAAACACGAATCTGATACTAAATTAAAAGGATTAGGGTTGTGGTAAATGCATAATTTGTCTAACTTTGTGTCCTAAATGCACGAGAAACATTAAATGAACTTAAACTTAGTATTTATATTGAAAGATATTTTTAACAAATGTAATAAAATATACTTTATTAATATGTAGTTCAATATGACCTGTAAGTTTAAGTGTATTCAAAACTTCTTATCCCATGTTCTTATATACACGTTAGACAAACCGTAAAACATATCAATGTGGTCAATCCTTTTGTGTCGTAGTAACCATTCTCAGTGTCTGTGTAAGTTGTGTTGGTCGCCTTCCCTCCCTCCTCAGGTTGCTGTTGGTAATTTAACATGATTAAAACTTTTAGTCACGAACACTCGTAATCTTGCCGTGTTTGTCAGAACAATCAATTAGGCACTCAATCCTACTATTGAAATTATATGCATTGATGCTGATTTATATTCCCATCTTTTTTAATTCTTTTTTATTATATTAACCTATACTAGACTTTCATAGAATATATATTGTAGAGCTGGCATTGTTCATAGAGAAATGGTAAAAAAAAAAAATTAAACGGCAAATCTAATCTACTCCTAATTACCACATATGTCCAAGACGGGACTTGAACTCCTGATCTTAAGGTTGAGAGACAAACACCATACCTCTAGGGCAAAGACCCTTTTGTAGAAATGCTAAATGATTTTACAATTTAACCCTACAAATAAACCTACTCAATGATACGATGACTTTTGACAAAATTAATGAAGGAATTAAAGAGAGAGATAAAAAGGATTAAAAATGAAACATGTAATTATATTATTATGTAGATCTATTTGTAGATCTAACGTTGAATATGACGTTTTAGAGTTTTTAATATTTGTTGTTCATATTAATTTATGAATATGATGTGTCTTAAGCAAGCAATGAGATGACCTCAAAATGATGACATTCACGACGACTTAAATGATATCTATATCTATACTACTTTTAAATGGGTGCTGGACATTTCTAAAAGAGGAAGTCTGAATTTCATTACTTGGTGACTATATTTCGTAACCGGCCTATACTGTCTTTCCTTTGACACATTTTTAAATTAAATGCTCGAATCTAATTATTTTCCTTCCTTGCGATTTGATCGGTTACAAACTCTTTTTCCCCACATACGCCTAATCTTCCCAGCCATCCTCGAACACTGGTCGCTCAGATTCTTCAACGTCCCTAATTGCTGGTTATGTTACTCTTCCATGGTCATCAATCTGCCCTAATTGCTTAGACGTTTCTCTTCTACGGTTCTTTTTCTACAGGTGATCCATCCATTTCTTCAAATTCTTAATTTAGTGTCTTCATTGACTCTTTCTCTGTCATTAAACCCTAAATTGTTCTGTCTTCTTCTCTCCCAAATTCAGTGTTTGCAATTTCACGTTGGCGCCTTCAACAATTGATTTAATCAATTGGGTTTTTCACGTATGCTTTAACACATGTTTTTATTTGTTTATTTATAAATAACATCTTGATGTAGCTGTGTTCATCACCAGACCATATTGGCTGATTTATTTCAAAATCACGATTCAACAATGTTACATTCTGCATTTTATTTAACAACTGCCCACCATGTGTTTGACGAAATTTCCTTCACTATATTATTGATAATCACAAATAATTGGTGTCTTATTAGTAAGTATCTATTTCTATCTTCAATGAAATTGATTGTTAGCTTTGGTTTTGCTTTTAATTCCTTCATTAGAATTTATTTTCAACATCTAGATATGACCTGATTTTAAGCCCAATTTTGCCAAGTTTAACCAATGGGTGAATTTTGGTGTGTGTAGGTTTGTGGGGAGTTTGCTGGACAAAATGTTGGTGTAGTTGGAGCTGATCATATTACATCTACTTATGCTAGAATGATGGTAAATTTTTGTTATCTAATATGGTCATGTTTAACCTTTGCAATATAGTTGTTTAAATATGATTATGGTCATGATTACCCATGCTAATACAAATCCTTTTTAAGGTATTGCTATTCTTAAAAAATCTAAATTAATTCAATGTAAATTGCAGGATTAATCTTGATAAACATCAAACGTATATTCAGTTCTTGCTGATTCAGTTTTGATGGCAGCCATTTATCCAATTTATGTTGAATAAAATTTTGTTTTCAGTTACAGGTTAGAGAAATTTTCTTTCTAGGTGAATTAATGGAATTAATTAAAGATTCATCTTTTGAACCCTCATAAAGAAACATTCAAATAACCTTAACAATCAGAACTCTTTTTCCAACAAAATATATACCCATTAAAGATTTATAATACATCATTAAATTTCTACAAATGCTAAAGTATGCAGTTGACTTGTTTCATGTGCACTCTAATTATTCGATGGAAGTACTATGAAGCCTAATTGATATTCGTATCTTTTTTTTGTGTTTCGTTTTATTTATTTTTTGTTAAAATGCAGGTTGGAACTATAGGGGTGTTCACTCACCAACACATGTTTTAGTCTTACAACACTACTAATCAAATGCTCGATGTAACACTGTAAGAGCTACAACCCTTTTCTCTAAAACAACAAATACAAACACTCTTTTTTCTGAAAATGTATTACAAATACAAATCCGGTTTATATTTCATGCCCCCGTTTTTCTTCTTAATTTTGATAATTTTGAATATGACCACTTAATCATTTTACCATGGATTCTGTTATGCCATTTGAAAATGGATTTTGACTTTTGGATTATGGGAATGGTGAAGGGTCTTCCATGACAACTACAACATTATCAAGAAAAACGGTAACGAATGTATTATCAATAAATTTTGACTCTTTAATAGTTCTTACTAAAGGTGGAGATGGTGATCTAGAGTTCTAGACACTTTAATGAATAGTGTCGTTAAAAAAATATTAAGAATAATCTAAAAAGATGTAAAGTAAGTATTCACCCCTTTTTATTTTTATTTTTAAGATAAAATAAAAAATAAATTTAGAAATTTAGAAATTTTATTTTCCACCAAATAGGGGAAGGCAATTAGATACTGTTTTCAGGTACTTATCACTTATCAGGCATTTTTTATGAACCCGAGGATTGACAAGGTGAGTTTTCCAAGTTTAATGACAAGGAGGTTATAAATTTGAGTTAAGTTTTTAAGTTTTCATATAATTCGTGTTAATTTTTTAGGTCGATAACTATTGAATGTGGGAGTAAATGTTAGCGTATATGATCAACCTATAATCTGAGGAACTACTTGATGGTGACATGAAATCCTTGGCCCAAATTGGTATATAACTTAATTTGAGCTGTACAAATGTGGTTCGGTAGTCGTGCTCAACATCCTCTAGAAGCTCTTTTGCTTCCGGGCTAACACGGGTTCCCCTCCATTTTGGTTGGTTAGAATCAACAACAGTTACTGGCTTGTGGTCAACCATATGGTCAATGCTTGTACTTTGACCTGGACATTTGATACTTATTACTTCAACTGGGTCGCGTGAAGGTCTCCTTTTGGTTGAGCCCGTTAATGTTGGTTTCATTGGTCTCAAGTGGAGACAGCCACCCGTTATGATTGAGGAAATTCGTCAAGGCTTTCAGGTGAAAGAAAGTTAAGTTCAATCTTTATATCTGACTGTAAGGAGGAAATTTTATATAAACTTGTAGATATATAACAAATTAATAAAATATCAAGATTGTGTGCAACATGATTGTAAAAATTGTATTGCTTTTATAATGTATGAATAAAATATCAAGAGGTTTTATGTACTAAAACATACAAACTTTTGACCCGTTCAACAAAATTAATGTTATCGGTCATGTATGATTATAAAATTTGTATAATGTTATCGGTCATGTATGATTATAAAATTTGTATAGTTTGATGAACATGCGATTAGTAGGAGAAGCCAATGATTATGTTGGAAACGTCTTATTACCGATTTTCATCCGAATCTAGTTCTTCTATTTTTTTTTATGTTCATTTATATAAATTTCTATAAGCTACCCGTGATTTATCACGGGTTATAGGCTAGAAGTTCATCAGGCGGGACTCGCTTATGTGAGTGGTATGCCGCCTCATGTTCTCCGGCTTAAAATTGGGTGTCCGATTATACTTTTACGGAATCTCGATCCCTCACATGGATTATGTAATGGCACGAGACTTATATGCAGAAAATTTAAGTCAAATCTGATTGATGTAGAAATAGCTGTTGGGCAGCATGCTGGCAAAATGGTTTTCTTGCCAAGAATACATCTATGTTCGTCTGAAAAGAAAACAGTTTCCGGTTCGGCTAAGCTTTGCTATGACAATCAAAAAAGCCCAAGGACAAACAATTCCAAACGTTGGCGTTTATCTTCCTGAATCAGTGTTCTCACGGCAGACGACAAAAGTATTAGTAACTCCAGCAAAAAGGTTTAATCTTGACGGCGTTTACACAGCAAATGTGGTGTATCGAGAGGTCTTACATGATGAATAATATACGTTAATACATCGCCATGTCTGAACTTTTTTTTTCAAAACATATAATTTAACAAATTTTAAACGACGATAAGTTTTCAATGTAGTCTTTATCCATATTTCATTCCCAACTATCAGTTATTTGTATAATAATCATTATAAAATAATGTAACACCTCAAAATTTAATACAAACTTTTGGCCAAAATAATCATTCAATATAGAGGAGAACTATCCCAAAATACGGATTTACAAAAAAACTTTGGTATGAAAATCAGAGTATAAAGTCGGTGTTACAAAATAGATCAAAACCAAAGTTAAGTCTAAATCCGTTCTAGTGTTCTTCTACTCTAGGCCCCGCATCTCTATCCATGCGTACCAAAATCTTCGATCCCGAACCTAAGTACATAGCAAAAAAAAAACAAAGAGTACGTGAGACAAAACGTCTCGTGAGCTACATGGGTTTAGACCCGATAGTATCAAATATCACATTAAGGATATAATCATATTTATAATTTCCATCAACACAGTCTAACCACTCTATTGTGGCTCTAATGATTCCTAACATCCATATCTAGTTGTAACGCCCTAAAATTGTAGATAATTAAATAATAATTTAAATTACATTTATTCATTTAGTAAACCTTATTGCATTATTATTTGGTGATATAAATATGCGACGTTCCATTTGTGTGACGTTTTATATTCGCGACATATAAAAATTGCCGAGAGTGTGAGTTAATATTATAAAATGAATAAAATCCCCAGTTGTGATTTATTTAAACAGGTTGCGGATTTTAGAGGACCTCGAGGCCCGGCCAAGGGGCGAACTCCTAATAGTTTTATGATTCTCGAACTCGTTTCTCCTCGTTGTTGCTCATCCAATAAATGAAGGCTGGTCCCTTTTATGTCATAAACCGGTATTTTGTGAGAAGGCCAAGTCGTGAGTTGCTAAGCCTTAGCCCCTAGCCTGCTATCTTGTTTCCTTGTGCACGTGAATGACACTAAGCCCATTTTCTTCCTTAGGCTTAAGTCTGATTGAATTGAAGAAGGTTATTAATAGATATTTAAAGTATCACTCTTTTAGTCCTACCCTAAACAACCATCGCTAGTATACCCTAATCCCCATTCACTTCTCTCTTCGAAAGCTTCACTACTTCGACGGCAGTTGTAGCATCTCCCCTTCGTTTTTCTTCCTTCTTTCTGTCGCTAGGTAAAGATGAGTGAGGATGGAGTTCGAGTAAGCAGAAATCATCACCGAGCCTCTTTATTAGTGAGACGATGGGAGAGTAAAGCTTTGTAACGTGGCATCTTGATTTACACAAGAAAGTCAGGTGGTGTTTGCTTCGTTTTGATGAAAAGAAGCAGCTAGCTTCATAATATGCCTCTAAAGTTATTCTTTCCTTGTGATTTTTTTTTATTCTACCGACTCACGTGGAATTACTCTAGACGGTATTTCATTTTTCTTTTTCCTCTTTTCGTTTGAGATAAGTATTTCCCTGATTGTAGATTGGATCATGTGCTCATGTGTTGGTGATATTGAATTCGTGAGTAGGCAGCAAGTTCTCACCAACTCACAATTTAAAATTATGATTTGGTGGTGAATTAATATATTAAAGCATAGACAACATCAATAGTTGAAGAATCCCAACCGAGAGCTGTTCAGCCGAGATGAACCGTGTGTTGGTGTTTCGAGTAATACCGTTCGATCGCATGTTGGTTCGTAAGGGTATTAATCCTAATCCTTAATTTTCTGATAGTTTCGAGTTATCGAGTTCTGACTTAATCCCGTGACTAACCTGTTTTCTGTGGAGGTATTTGAGAGCTGCGGGTTTGTGTTCATTATGTTCAAGAACCGTTTAACTTTGTTCCTTTCTCGTTATAGTAGTTTAAGTGATTGTCTTTTTCCCAAGATTAGTAAACCGAGTCTTGATTAAAATCTATTTCGTTCCATTCGTCCTAGTCTTGATTTGTTGTCGTTTGGTCACTGAGTTTTGAGGGTGTCGGTTTGGGTTGGGTAAAAACGAGATTGTTGATAATTAGACGTTTTATTAACCGAAAAACCCGGAAACTGAACCTTAGGGTTTTTGGTTCCCTAAACCGAAACTTATTGTTAAACAAAAGACTAAGTTTATTGAAAACATGTTTCTGAAACTATAAATGAGTTCCGGGACTGTCAGGTGTCTCGGTAATAAGCGGGTGAATGTCGGGATTCAAAACGGGTTCTAATTAATAAGCTAAATTCTTGACAGAATCTGTCCTTTGAGTTCGGGACTGTTTTTTACACACTCAAAGTACGTTTTTCGATTTTTGGCCCACGTTGGTCTCTAGTTTTCTGAGTCCTCTTTCCAACGACGCTAACGGCTCGTTAATCTGATTTGCGATTTAAAAGTTATTGATGTTTTAGTAAACCTTCGCTGGATAGTTTTCAGTTCAGCTATTCTGTCTCGCGAGCCTGTTTTGAGTCTTTTCTGTTTGGATCTAGCTTCCGAAGCCTTCTGTAAAATTGTAGTCCTCTGAGTCATTTAACTACTGTAAAAACTTGAATAATATATAGTGAGCGGTTTGAGAGTTATAGCCGTCCCCGCGAAAGTGCTGAGTGCTGTTTAGTTTCTGCTGAAACAACCTTTGAGCCTAATCCTAACCCGAGCTTCCTTGTACATTGTAGGACCTTTTAGGACCGGTTAGAGACGCTCTTCGGTGCCGAGGATATTTAGGAGCTTACGGTTATTCGAGGTGGGTAATCTCACTATAAACTTGTACTTACTTTCGATCCATGATTTTGTGCTATGTGTTTTGAATTGTCTTGTTGATTGAGCGTGAGTATTCTCACCGTGTATTCAGTTATAACGATACGTGCATGACTTATGTGGTTAACTGTTTTGATCTACTTCACTTTCTGTGTGATTGAACTGTTATCCGAGTATCTGAGTGGCTGTTTTTATTTATCACTGATCTGAGACAGACGTGCCGAGTATCTGAGCCGGTACAGAGTCATTATGTGCTACTATGTGATAAGGCTATCTGAGTGGTTTATGTTATGAGTTTAACCATAAAAAAAAAATAATAAATCTGTGTGGTGACCTGAGTGGCATTTCTGTGTGGTGGCCTGAGTGGCATTTCTGTGTGGTAACCTGAGTGGCATTTTAGTGCAAGGAGAGGCGAGGTTGATCTCTCGACTCGATTTGCACAAGCGCGCTATATAAATTTAAAATCTGAGAAAATAAACTTGAGTAATTGAGAATTGAGTAGAGTCTCTAGGGATCACTTATGTGGCTTGAGTTGTTTGTATTTATTTGTTTATTTTGATATTATTCACTCGGCGGTGGCTGACCCCAATCACTTCCCCCCCATTTTTCAGGTACTAGCAAGGGCAAAGAGAAGGTCAATGGTTGATGAGCTGCGTTTCTATTTTTATATTTATGGATTTGGATTAAAACATTTATTTCGAGTCAAACATGTTTTGTTTTTAAAACCTTCAATTATTCCGCATTTAAACCACGAGACGGTTTTATATTTTTACTTATGAGTTGGGACCTTTGAGTTACTTGTACTCTTGGGGAAATCGTTTTATTTTATTATTTAAATTTTTTTTAAATTTCCCCTGATTTTTGGGTTGTTACACTAGTACATAAACATATATGCACTAGACCACAAACATGTCTAATACATAAACATATATGTATTAGAATCCTAGCATATCTAGTACCAAACATATGCGTACTAGGGGCACCCACGTGCCTAGTGTATAAACATATATACACTCGTCTCAGTGACCGGGGATCCCCCACGACACCACCATCCATCTCTTATCATAACCTAACAGTTATGTCAATCAAAGCCATCGGCTATCACATCAATCATCAAACAAGTTAGTTAAATATCAACATTTATATATAACCAACTCAACATATAATAAGTCTAAGTAATAATTAAATAGACTGATGCACAAGTAAGGAAATGTATATCAAGGGCTATGTACTCAGTAAAATTTCACACGTACTCACCTTAGCAATAAAATGCTCAAACCGTATTCTTTCCGCCAATTTCCTTGCTCCAACAATCAATCAACTTTCCAAGACTTCACAAAAAGCCTAATACAACAATCACAAGATGTTCAACATCACATACTACTTATAATGTATCCATTAACCTCTAGATATCATTAACTAACACTTTCCCCCCAATTATGGTGATTTACCAAACCCTAGGTTTAACCAACCCTTAAGATTCTTACAAATCATAATCATACACTTGTTCCCTTTGTTAAAATACCATCTATTAAGTGTATACATCACTTATATCACCATAACCCAAAACCCCAAGAACTAGGGTTTTAAACCCATACATCAAGATACATAGATCTTAAGCTATAAAGATCAAAGAGTGAAGATATACCTTTAATCTTCAACTAGGAGTGAAATCAACAAAGGATTTGTGAAGAAATCGACCTCCAACTGTTCTTGAGCTCGAAAATCGCCAAAGGAAGAACTAGGGTTTTGAAAATGCATTAAATGAGCCAAATCCCGAATTTAATGCTGTCGAGAGGAGTTCACGTCGCGAACTCAAAGTTCGCGTCGCTAACTTTGCGTCCGTGATCTCTTAGCGTTCAGGAATCAGACGTGAACTCGATCAGCCAAAATGCCCAAAATCTCTGAATGGAGTTCCCAATCGGGAACCCCAAGTTCGCGTCGCGAACTGCCCAATGCAGCAGGGCTGCATTTTTCGGTCATTGCCTCGACCCGGTTTCGTCCAGAACTTCCTCATACGGTGTCCAAATGACACGAAACCAATTCATACGCTCTTTAAATGATTTATCCGTATTTATCATATTTTTATACAATTTATTTATTTACAAAAATTCGGTTCGTTACAACTATCTACCCCTTAAGAAGATTCCGTCCTCGGAATCTCATCATAGTTCACGAAATCCGGGTACCTCTTTCGAATCTCGTCTTTGACTTCCCAAGTCAAATTTGGTCCAAGGGAATGCTTCCACTTGACCAATACCAACTCGATCTCTTTATTCCGAAGTTTCTTCGTTTTGGTCTCTAGTATAGCTTCGGGTTCCTCAATCAACCGGTTCGGGGAATCGACCCGCAACTCTTGCAATGGGATAATATTTTTAACTTCCCCGATGAACTTCTTCAAATAACTCACGTGAAAGGTGTCATGCACACCTTGAAGCTCGGGTGGAAGTTCCAACTTAAATGCTTGAAGCCCGATTCGCTTCAATATTTTAAACGGTCCAACATATCTTGGACTTAATTTTCCTTTCTTTCCAAACCGCATTACACCCTTCCAAGGTGACACTTTCAACATTACCATATCACCGACATCCAAGTCATATGGTCTCTTTTTCAAACCCGAATAACTTCGTTGTCTATCTTGGGCGGCTTCCATGTTGGCTTGTATTATACCAATCTTTTCATTCGTTACCTTCACGATCTCGGGACCCGTGAGCTTTGGCTCTCCCGCCTCAAGCCAACACGAGGGAGTTCTACATTTTCTCCCATACAACGCCTCATAATGTGGCATCTTAATAGTCGAGTGATAGCTATTATTATACGAGAACTCGACCAATGGTAAATGTTCATCCCATTTACCACCGAAATCTAACACACACGATCTCAACATATCTTCGACCGTTTAAATCGTTCTTTCACTTTGACCGTCGGTTTGCGGATGATAAGCCGTGCTCAACCGCAACTTTGTACCCAACTCTTCTTGTAAACATCTCCAAAATCTCAAGGTAAACCTCGCGTCTCGATCGGATACAATCGACAATGGAACCCCGTGGAGTCGAACCACCTCATCAACATACAACTTGGCCAATCTTTCGAGTGGCAAAGTTTCCCGAATGGCTAAAAATAAGGCACTCTTGGTCAACTGGTCAACTATGACCCAAATAGCATCGTGACCCTTACTCGTCTTTGGCAAACCAACTATGAAATCCATTGTTATGTCTTCCCACTTTCCGGTCGGTACTAACAATGATTGAGCTACCCCATATGGTACTTGATGCTTGGCTTTCACTTATGCACACGTGGCACACTTTGAGATGTACTTGGCTACTCTCGCCTTCATTCCGGGCAACCAATAAACTCGTTTCAAATCTTGGTACGTCTTTGTACTTCCCGGGTGAATCGAATACTTTGACTTGTGCACATCATTCAACAATTCTTTTCGGATACCCCCGAACTTAGGAACCCAAATACGACCGCCTACGGTTTTCAACCCTTGTGCATTTTCGAGGAAATGTTGGTTCTTTCCTAACCGTTCTTGCCTTACCTCGTCTTTTCCCATAACCTCTCGTTGGGCATTCTTGATTCTTTCAATAATACTCGAGACGACTTCAATACGTGTTAATATTCCTCGGTTCGGCTTCTCATAAACTTTTCGGCTCAAGGCGTCAGCTACTACATTAGCCTTTCCCGCATGATACACAATCTCACAATCATAGTCGGCGATCAACTCGATCCATCTCCTTTGTCGCATATTAAGATCCTTTTGAGTAAACACGTATTGTAGGCTTTTATGATCCGTGTACAAAGTACACCGAGTTCCATACAAATAATGTCTCCACAACTTCAAGGAAAATATAATCGCCGCCAACTCCAAGTCGTGTGTCGTGTACCTCAATTCCGCATTTTTTAATTGTCGCGAGGAACACGCGATCACCTTCCCTCTTTGCATCAACACACAACTGAGCCCTTGATTCGAAGCATCCCTATAGACTACAAAATCTTCAATACCATCCGGTAGTGTAAGAATCGGCGCGTTACACAACTTTTCCTTCAACAAATTAAACACCTCTTCTTGCTTCTTTTCCCACACGAACTTCTCACTTTTTCTTGTTAACTTCGTGAGTGGAACCGCAATTCTCGAGAAGTCTTGTATAAATCTTCGGTAATAACCGGCTAATCCAAGGAAACTTCTAACCTCGGTAGGAGTCCTTGGAGGCTCCCAATTTGACACTGCTTCAATCTTGGACGGGTCAACCTTAATACCATCACATGTCACCACGTGACCTAAGAATTGCACTTCCCGCAACAAAAATTCACACTTCAAGAATTTGGCATACAACTTCTCCCGTTTTAACACATCTAACACAAGCCTCAAATGACCCTCGTGTTCTTCCTCGGTTTTCGAATAAATCAAAATATCATCAATGAACACTATCAAAAACTTATCAAGGAACGGTTTGCAAACTCGGTTCATCAAATCCATAAAAATAGCCGGCGCGTTTGTAAGACCAAACGGCATCACTAGGATTTCATAATGACCATACCGTGTACGAAAAGCCGTCTTCTCGGTGTCGCCTTCTTTCACCCGAACTTGGTGATAACCCGACCTCAAATCGATCTTCGAGAAATAACTAGCACCTTGCAATTGGTTGAATAAGTCATCAATTCTTGGCAACGGGTAACAGTTCTTAATAGTTACCTTATTCAACTCTCGGTAGTTAATAGACATTCTCATCGATCCATCTTTCTTCTTGACAAATAACACCTGTGCACCCCACGGTGACGAACTCGGACGAATAAAACCTTTATCTAACAAGTCTTGCAATTGAGTCATCAATTCTCGCATCTCGGTGGCAGCTAAACGATATGGAGCACGAGCAATTGTCGTCGCCCCCGGAACTAAATCAATCTTAAACTCGACTTGTCTCGACAGTGGCAAACCGGGCAAGTCATCGGGAAATACTTCGGGGAAATCCCGAATAATCTTGACGTTATCCATCGTCTTCTTTTCTTTTCGGCCATCTAATACATATGCAATAAACGATGCACAACCCTTCGATATACTCTTCCTCGCCTTTATGGCGGTAATCACATTAGGCATATGATATCGTTTTTCCCCATACACATACACTTTCTCGTTCTCGGGTGTCTTGATCGACAAAATTTTCTTACCACACAATATTTTGGCTTGGTGCATACCCAACCAATCCATACCGATTACTACATCGAATGCTTTTATTCACATGGGCAATAAATCAACCTTAAACTTTCTACCGTCTATTTCTATTTCACAATTTCTATAAACACTTTCAACCATTGAGGTTTTCCCGTCGGCTACCTCTATTTCATAAATTTCATCTAACACCTCGGACGGCACATTCAACTTACAACCTGTGACAACCCTCGAAAACGAGTCATTCTCCCAACACCGATTGTAACAGAGCACTTTCTTTTATAACATTTTATCTATAAATGAAAGCATATATTATCGTTCTGAACCTAGCAAAACATATATCACGTGTTGATAGTACACATTTATTTATACACAAGTAAGTTTGTCAGTATTTCATCCGGGCATAACCATAAATTAAAGAGTTGGTGTTGTAACGTAAATTACAGTTGATTAATTTTAAAATATAAATATTATATTTTTCAATGCAATATATCTTAATCCAATCAAGTTATATGAAATCTAAGCGTGGACCGTTAACAATGTAAAATTTAATGGATATGAAATTTGGTATATAGTAATGAAAAAATAAACGGGTAACTAAAGGAACCTAGTGTTAAGAAACAAATTAATTATATATCATTTAATAAATCAAAACCCATCTACATTTATATATCCAAGTAACTAAATCAATGTATAACTTAAACAACTGATCATCTTTTCTTTTAAAAGATAATAAACATAAAATTATGTAGCATTCTAGATTACCAACCCATAAGCCTATACCTATTTGTAAAAGTCAAACTCTATGTTTCTATCCCACACCCATTATTTTTCGGTTATCTTTCTCTGCACAACTATCTTCAAAGGCCAATTAATGATGTGATAATACATAAGATCTAAAAATGTTATCTGCTGCTTCCATTGTTTAGTTCGTCTGACACAAGCAACACCCATTTTTTCTTCCTTTTGTCAACTCATGACAACCATCACCTTACCTCCCTTTTTTTATTATTTTATTTAAACCCAATTTCAAAAAGTATACTTTATATGCATACTTTCCCACTCCAAGTTGACAACATCAGTTTCCAACCATTTGAAACCAAAACACTTGTTTAGTTCGAAACTTTAAGTAAAAGATCACAAGAAACCATTGTGTAAAACCCTCCACTAACTCATTACTTTCACCATGTCTATCATTTCATTCTTCCTAACCCCAAAATCAACCCAAGAACACTCTATCAAACCAAAATCCGGCTAAGACTTTTCACCCCACATTTTTAACTTCAAACAAGCATAACTTCCTTATTTCGGCTCCAAATTGAGTGATTCAAAGCTCCACATCATGATAGGAACATTATCTACAACAACCCACCATAAAAATCCCATGTACAAGCTTCAAGGCTGTCGAAATTCTGAAAGGAAGGGCTGTCCTCATTGTGTTTCACCATCTTCTTAGTTGTAAGTGTTGATTCTTAAGTTCTACACCATTTCTAACCTACATCTTCTATTATACTTACATTTACTTCATTTTGAGAAGTTTCCCAAGAAGAATCATCCTCTTTAGTGTCTTGGAGAAGATGAAGAACACACTATGTCTAAAAACTATCATACCAAAAGCTTTGTGAGAAACTCTCCTCTTGAAATTATTTTAGTTACATTAGATACTTTATGTCTAAGCTAGATGTGTTCACTCTCTATTGAAACCTACAAAAGAAAATACATATATCTTTCATAGTGTAAAACAAATATTAATGAAAGAAAGTTTGGCAAAACCCTTCAAATCAAAAGCTAATTTTGATGACCAACTTAAATCTACATATTTGATGTCAAGAAAAGTTAGTATAGTAATATATGCATGTTGTATAAAAAGTAGTCATCTTTCTGAAGCATGTCATGAAGCATATGTAAACATACCCTCTTATTATATTTTTATTAAACATAATCTAAGTATTACCTTAGCTTAGTGGCTAAGACACATGTGCTATGGGCCGCAAGTTTGAGCCTAGAAATCTCATTTTTGCTTGTGATTTTATAATACGAATTAAATGCCAAAATATTTCACCTAATTAAGAACAAAGTAAATAAAAACGGCTATGCAGCTAACTTCGTAATACCGATGCAAGAATTTTCCCATGCACACATGATTTTCACTTTGATAATAAAATTAGCTTTATGCATGTAGTGAAGGTACATCATGCTAAAATGTATGTACAACATTAATGATTTAATATTGAAAGTTTAAACTTTTATAAATTCACCAACGTCATTTTTAAAAGCGATCATTGGGTGAAACTCTAGCATAGACGTGACGGTAGAGCCGTCTCTTATTATTTTACTTCTATGCATTTAGGGCAGTAGACTTTGTATGGTTGGAAACTGCATAATTGCATTTTGGGAAGCTTTGCATCATGTGAGTTTTCATAGTCCCACTTTTACTGTATTTTAACTGTTTTGAGTGAGAAACATATAACTGTTTTATAAATGCACGCAAAACTCTCATCGCGTATCAGGTGTATTTTAATTATGATGAGTCATGCATAAACAGTATTTTGGTACAACTAGTCTTTTGAAAGACATTTATGAACAATACTTTGGTACAATTAATCTTTGTGAAAACTTGGATAAACTATCCTTTTGAGATAACTGGTCAATGAAAAGACATACCAAACAAGTATTTTTACGAAAAGCCTTAATTAAGACTTGTATGAAAAACTATATTTTGCGACACTAATCTTTGTATAACCGTGAGTTGATAGACGACGTACCCTATCGCCAGATCGTTTAGATCTAACATTATTGTAATCATCAGCTATAGTTAGCCAACGAATATATGAGTAGTACTATTCGGGATTGATCCCCCGCTCATGGCTAGTCGCTCTAGCCGTATAACATATGAGATATATATTCTATTAAAACGTCGTGGACTCGACATGCCAAGGTAAAGGCGGATTTAGGTTTGATTACAGGCTCATGAACTTATACTTTAACTTGTACGCCTAGCTAGCCTATAAGGGATTACGCACTAAATTAAACAATTAGGTTTCATGGATTTGAAACGGGTGAACTTGAACGTACATAGATTTGTACTAAACGACTTACCTTTGTAAAATCATGTTGAAATGGTTTTACGCACCAACCATATGCAAATTATGTTTTATAGAGTTAAAACATTATACAAACGAATTTTAAGCACTAAACATGTGCAAATTTGGTTTCATGGTTTTGAAACGGTTTTCAACGATTATTGTAGTACACGAGTTGTACTGACAAACATTTTGGAATAAATCAACGATTTATAGAGTCATAAAACCTGTGAACTCACCAACCTTTGTATTTACACTTTTTCTAATATGTTTTCTCTAGGAAATGAGAGTTGAAGCTTTATTAGCATATTCAAACGCATATTATTACATATTATGTAAAACTAATATGTTGACAATTGATAATTTGCATTAGCAGTAGTTTTATAATTATTATTTCTTTTATACTCACAAATCTTTTGGTTTCTACTGCTCCACCACATATAGATATCTACTCGCGTATGCATGACTTACAAATCCAAAACTCCATTTTTAGTATTTTAGTACCACAGATACTGTCAGGATCGATTAACTATAGACAAGTTAATAAACACCTTAGATCTAATTGATGATAGAAGTTGCAGCGGATCAACACTATATCAATGTATTAAGAACGATGAACTGTATGAACAATATGAGAAATATTAAGAACACAGTTTCACAAAAAGCTTCAATGTATATTATCAAGTTAACAATACACACGTACGTTTACAATTCGTAAGGAACATACTTATAGTAGTCCTTGAAGCTAAACTATTTACCCTAGTTATTCTAGGATACAATTTACATCTAATTATAAACGATATACATTGATTTACATTCTATAACTATCTCTGCGAAGATCTCGGACTTGATTTGTTCCAAATATGCGTTGTCAGTATTAAAACTAATCACCAGTAGTAAATATGAAGATCAGTAGTAAACTTGGTGATCAGTAGTAAGTCCAGATACATCGTCAGTAGTAACTACAATGATCAGTAGTATCTTCAATCTTTGTATGATCAGTAGTAACTAAGTTATAGAGAACACCAGCATCAACTTCATCAGTAGTAAATGTTTCTGCCCCATCAGTAATAAACATAATTATCACTAACTGCAGCATCAGTACTAAGTTGATCTGTGATTTGCTCCAACAATCTCCCCCTAAACTTATTGATTATCCTTTAATCAATCAAGTTTTCTTCTGTTCTTCTTCTTCTTTCTTTCTTCTTTCTAATGTTCTTTGATTTTGTTGAAGTCTTTGTTCAATTATGTATTTGCTGTTCTTCTTGGTAAAGTAATTCAATTTATTTTGGAACATAACTGCATCAAAGGGCTTCATTAGAGTGTTGATGAATATCTGATACATTTCCTTTTCTGAGTGAGGATATTCTCTTTCATATAAATACAACTCACAATTTTTACTTGATCTTTCAAAGAAATACATATTGCAAGTTGGGAGAACATTCCATGCATACACATTTTCTGGATTTGTAAATAACTCTGGATAGTTATCTGGATAAAAAGCTGCATCAATCATTCTTGTTAAGTATCCAGCTCCAGATTCTTTCCAAGATTTCTTTGACATTCTCGGTTTTCCAATGATCAGAAGTTTAATCACATCACTTCTTGTACAGGATCTGATCAAAGGTAACCATCCAGTAAACTTTTGAATGATTTTGTCTTCCCTTACAACTAATAGAACATTATTGGGCAAGACTTTCCAGTTTAGTATTGGGTTATTTTGAAGTGGAGCAGCAGGTACTTCAAGAACAGGTATAATTTTTTCTTGTTTTGCTTTCTTTTGAAAACTCTGTTCTTGAGTTTCATTCTTTCTTTTCTTTGTCTGAGAAGATGAGGATTCACCAATAGTAGACACACTATTATCTTTAATTAAATTTGGACTTATTGAGATTAAGGTTTTTGCTGCTTTCAATTTCTTTTCTTCTTCAGCCTCTTGTTCAATTAAATCTTTCCTTTTTGCAGTACAGTATTTTTCAATTATGGTTATCATCTTCATTCTTCCAAAAGATTTTGCACTGTGACCTTTTGTCTTTAGAAAGTCTATCATTAGAGACTTTTGTTCAAATATATCATCTGGTAAATCACCTTTTGTTCTTTTGCATTCTGCTACAAGATCTTCAAGACAGTTTAGATGTTCTTCTTCTACTTTTCTAAGCCTTTTGAACTCTGCTTCTTGTGCTTCTATCTGAACATCTTTAATTTGAACAGGTAATTTAACAGGAATTTCTCTTTGATTTTTCTTCTTTTCAAGAGCTTGATATTTAGCTACTTTCTCCCAATATCTTTTATTCTTCACCTTCCATTTATCTTGTTTATCAGCTCTCACCAGATTAATCTTGTTTACCATGTAATGACCAAGAGCTCTGTTAGGGTAATCTTCATCATATACTTCTTTACCCTTTCCAATATGTGCTGTAGGTGGAGGTGGAATATACTTCATGTCTGGTACTCCTCTTATTATAACAGAGGGAGCAAATAATTTAAGTTCATTTTGTTGAAGTATTTTTGGATGTGGAGGAAGTGAGCATTCATCAACCTCAAACCAATTCACATTATCATCAATGTCAGGTATGATAAGTGGTTGATCAGGTGTTGGTGGTTTGGTAATGATGACATGTCTTCTAGCATCAATGAGTTCAGGAAATTGTAGTTCTTCCTCATCAGTAGTAACCAGAGTAGTTACTACTGGTGTTATTTCAGGAGTTACTACTGATAGGGCATCAGTAGTGTTTAGTGCAGTTAATTCCTCTTCTTGACTTACTACTGCTATATCATCAGTAGTAGGAGTTACTACTGGTATCTCTGTTTCAACTTGTTCTTCCATTGTAGCAGTAGTAATGGGCTCATCTTCTGTAATCATCATCTCTGGGCCTTCATCAACTTCTGTTTCTTTTAAATTCAAGAGGGAGGAAGCTGCTGCTGCAATAGATTCATCAATCATTGTCTGTATGTTATCCTTCTCCCCCTTAGTGAGCTCAACTGTAGGAGCCTCACTATCATCAATCTTCTTTTTCAAGTTCCTGATAAGCTTTGATTGTTGATGAAGCCTAAGTTCATATTGTCTCATTCTTTTGTTGATGATATTGACATTTCTTTTCATAGCAGCCATAGTTTTTCCTTGATTTGTTTGATAATAAAGACAATCTTGTACAGTGGATTCCAAGGAATTCACTTTATCCGTCAATTGAGTGATTTTAATACTGCCCTCACTCCATCTAGCAAGATCATCGGGCTTACTAACAGGTACATTGGTTTTAAGGTTTTCCTTCCTTTCCATCAATTCCACAGATCTGCCCTCATCACTGCTTGGTGATTCATTGGGTCTTTTAGACATTCTCTTCTTCCTAGAAGAAGCAGAGATGCCCCCCCTTGTGGTTTCTTGGCACCGGGGTCCTTTGAGTAATTCCTCAAAAGAGTCATCACTCAAAGTTGCCGAGGTTTGGGTCCTAATGATGTTTTCACTGTCCTGTGCACCCACCTTTGGGGCATCAGTAGTGAAAGCCCTCCCCTCATGTCCTCTCTCCTCCTTGGAGGACAACTCTTTGAGCCTGGGGTGTGACTCGATTTGTCCCCTGGTGTCCTTTGAAGAAATTTTCTTTCTATGATAAATTGTGGATATATTTTTGGTTTTGTCTGGTAGGTCTTCCACAGAGTGAAGAGTAGCACTCTGCAGATTTATATCAAGTTCCTGGGACACATTCAGGACTTCTGTTTGAGTTGGTGATTGAGTGGCTATATGGGGTGGTGTTTGGGCTGTATTTGGGGGTGATGGAGTGGGTTGAGGTTCAACTTGGGTTGTAGCAATGGTTGAACCTTCTCCAATATTGGGTTGATCTTTGATCATGTTTGGAAACAAAGGGGTTTCCTTCCCTGAAAATTTAAATTGTTTTCTCATATTTGAGAAAACTTTCTTGTTCAACTCAGGTAATACAAAAATGTTTTTAGGAGTTGACAAGTTTTGTAATTCACAGTTTATGATATGTTGTAGAAATCTGGGATACATTAAAAATTTAGAAGAACTAAGATTTCCCAACATACCATCAAAAATCATATTAGAAAAATTGAATACTTGGTCTGTGCATAAACATACAACAGCAGATGCTATTGCCTTGTTAAACTCATTCCAAGTACTTCTTTTAGGAGAAATACAATGCTGAATGGTATGAACCAGAAATTTCCATTGTGGGGATAGAAGGCCTTTTTGAAAAGTTACAATATTAAGTCTGCCTTCATACCCCATTTTATTTAAAGTATCAGCAATGTATTCCTTAGGAAGGGTATACATACCTGAATCATCATGAAGTTGTAGATGATGTCTGATTGATTGTTCAGTTACAGTGATGTACTTTCCATCTACTTTCGATTTTATCATAGATGATGTTGTTCCTTCTGTGCGCTCAGCATTGGTCCAGAAATCCACCAAGTGCTGTTGATATGCCTTCGGCTTTACAGTTAAGGCAAACTGTATATACGAATTTCTCAAGAATTTTACGATTGGACGGAAATCTTTTGTTCCGTCGGGATTTTTTAAAAATGCAACCATGTTGTGAAATTCTGAGTATTTGAGATCGGTTTGCACATCGAGAGCTTGTAAAGTTGCCATTGTTGTTGAGATTTTGCAAGAATTTTGTTAAAGATGAAGGGTTTTTGATCGTAAACTAGGGTTTATCGAAAGGTGTTTAGAGAATCGAAGTGAAGATAATGCTAAATTAATCATCTGCCGCCTTTTATATCTTTCGATTAAACCTGCAAAACTACGAAAATAGCCTTCGAATCATAACATAACGGTTATTTTCATGGGGGTTAGTTTGGTAATTGTGTTTATGAAAGACCAGTAGTAAATAAGATATCAGTAGTAAAGCGTCAGTAGTATTTACTAACATCAGTAATGACTAAGGATTTTGACATCAGTAGTAATTATAGACATCAGTAGTAACCATTACCACACAAGACCAGTAGTATATGTGAATACCAGTAGTACTGACTTACCAGTAGTATCCGTGTAAACCTAAAATACACCAGTAGTAATGAACTATCAGTAGTATTTTGTGCATACACTTTCACACCAGTAGTACAGCAATACTAGTAGTAAAACACTTAAGAAAATAATATTTTACAACACTAACTTTACACATAATTTTAAGTGAGATTTTAAGTTATTAAAATCATTCCAATACTACTAACCAAGAAGTTGAATCTTCCTACATCAAATGCTTTTGTAAAAAGATCTGCTAATTGATCATCAGTATGGATTTTAACTACTTTGATTAATTTCTTTTCATTACAATCTCTTATAAAGTGAAATCTTATTTCAATGTGTTTAGTTTTTGAATGTTTTACTGGATTATTCACAATACTAATAGCACTTTGATTATCAATAAAAATAGGAGTTTTAAGGATAGAGATACCAAAGTCTAGAAGTTGATTTTGAATCCATAGAACTTGAGCACAGCAAGCAGATGCAGCTACATATTCTGCTTCAGCAGTAGATGTTGATACATTTGTTTGCTTCTTACATTGCCATGACACTAGTCTTGATCCAAAGAATTGACATCCACCAGTAGTGGACTTTCTATCTTGACATTCACCTCCATAGTCACTATCTGTATAGGCTATTAGTTCAAAGGGTGAGTCATGTGGATACCATAGACCTAGTGATGGTTTGCCTTTCAAGTATCTGAATATTCTTTTAACAGCCTGCAAGTGTAGTTCTTTGGGTCTTGCTTGATATCTTGCACACACACAAACACTATACATAATGTCAGGTCTTGATGCAGTTAAGTACATCAAAGATCCTATCATTGATCTATATAAGTGTTCATCTACATCCTCCCCCTCAACATCAGGATGTAGGTGTTTGTGTGTTTCCATTGGTGTACTAGCACTTTTACTGTCTTTCAAGTCAAACTTTTCCAAGATGTCTTTGACATATTTTGATTGATTTATCAAAATACCATTAGTTCTTTGACTGACTTGGAGTCCAAGGAAGAAGTTCATTGGACCCATGGAGCTCATCTTGAATTTAATCTGCATCAGCTCTTCAAATTCTTTGCACAATGTATCATTGGTTGAACCAAAGATGATATCATCTACATAGATTTGTACCAGTAGTATATCATCTTTGACTTTCTTTGTAAACAATGTTTTATCAATGGCTCCTCTTTTAAAGTTGTTCTTCAATAGGTATGATGATAATGTGTCATACCATGCTCTTGGTGCCTGATGTAGGCCATACAGAGCTTTATCCAATTTGAACACATAATCACCATGTTTTGGATCTTCAAAACCTGGAGGTTGGCAAACATAGACCTCTTCTTCAATTTTTCCATATAGGAAGGCACTCTTAACATCCATTTGATAGACTTTGAATTTCTTGAATGAAGCATATGCTAGAAATATTCTTATTGCTTCAATTCTAGCAACAGGAGCATATACTTCATCATAGTCTATTCCTTCTTCTTGAGTGTATCCTTGGGCTACAAGTCTGGCTTTATTCTTGATCACTATACCTCTTTCATCTTTCTTGTTTCTGAATATCCATCTTGTTCCAATGGCTCTTTTTCCTTTGGGTAGAGGTACAAGTGTCCAAACAGCTTGTAATTTAAATTGAAGGAGTTCCTCTTGCATTGCCTCAATCCAGTTTGAGTCCTTCATTGCTTGTTGGATCTTCTTTGGTTCATCCTGAGACAGAAAGCATTCATACATACATTCATTAGCAATTAAGCTTATATTACACATATTTGCAGTTAAACTTTTGTTTAATTTGCTTCTTGTTTGAAGTGGTGAGTTAACATCACTTAGAACAAGGTCTAATGGATGGTTCTTTTGAGTCCTTGTTGTTGTAGCTTTATCAACCACTAGTTGATTTTCAAGGTTGGACTCATTTGCCTCAGGTAGTTGTTCTTCTTGAGATCCTTCATTGTCATTAGTATTTGGTTCATCATTATCTTGGTCAGAGTTACTACTGCTATCATCTTCATTGAGATCAGTAGTATTGAAGTTGTTACTGGCATCAGTAGTATCTTGAGAATCTAGGTTATAGTTGGGACCAGTAGTATTTTCAGTACTATTACTGGTACCAGTAGTATTGGAATTACTACTGACCTCATTCTCAGAGTTACTACTGCTTTCAATGTTTGAGTTATTACTGATATCAGTATTAACTATGGGAGCAGTATCAACAATTATGTATCTCATCTTTTCTTGACCAGTATTAACAGATGATGTTCCTTCTTTTTGATTAAGACAATTTGAATTACCTGCATTGAAATTCATATTAAAATTAAAGGATTTGGTTAGATTGTCTATGTCAAATAGCCAATCTGGACCATTTCCTTGTTCATTAGGTACATTTTCATTAAAGGATACATTGATGCTTTCTTCAATTATCCTTAGTCTTTTGTTGAATACTCTGTATGATTTGCTTTGAGTAGAGTATCCCACAAAGATTCCATCATCAGCTTTGCAGTCAAACTTACCAATTTGTTCTCTTGTAATCAAAATAGTACAAGGACAACCAAATGATTTTAAGAAACTTATAGAAGGTTTTCTTTTATTGAAAAGTTCATATGGTGTTTTAAAATGTGGCTTCACTATTAATACTCTGTTTTGAACATAACAAGCAGTATTAACAGCTTCTGCCCAAAAAGTAATTGGTAATTTTGAGTCTGCAAGCATTGATCTTGCTGCTTCAATGATGGTTCTATTCCTTCTTTCAGCTACACCATTTTGTTGTGGAGTTCTAGGTGAGCTGTATTGCCTGTCAATACCTTTAAGATCACAAAAGTTAATTAAGTTAGTATTTTTAAATTCTGTGCCATTATCACATCTTATGGCTTTCACTTTTTGATCAGATGTGTTTTCCAGTTTGACAATTAAGTTCTTTATGAGTTCACTTGTTTCATCCTTTGTCCTGAGAAAGAAAACCCATGTATATCTGGAAAAGTCATCAGTAATAACAAGACAATATTGTTTCTTTCCAATACTCATTACATTTGTTGGTCCAAAAAGGTCCATATGTAAGAGCTGTAAAGGAACAGAAATAGAGTTAACAATTTTGGACTTATGAGAAGTCTTGTGTTGTTTACCTTTTAGGCATGCAACACAATGATGATCACACATGAATTGTTTTTGAGGTAGTCCAAAGACCAGATTTCTTTTTACTAAGTTATTCATGTTTTTAAAATTTGTGTGACACATCCTTCTATGCCATAGTTCTG
Source organism: Calendula officinalis (assembly GCA_963853835.1). NCBI lineage: Eukaryota > Viridiplantae > Streptophyta > Magnoliopsida > Asterales > Asteraceae > Calendula > Calendula officinalis. The sequence continues at coordinate 16,081,268 of OY970823.1, forward strand.
ATTCAGTGGTATTTGCCTTGGATATAAAGCAGTTGACCTCATTTGAAGAAATGAGTTCTCCCCCTATATCCAGGCAATACACATTGTTTCTCCTTGGGGTTCTTAAAACAACATATTTTTCATCTAATATAAAATCAGGAGAAAGAATGATGCACTCAATGTCTGTGAAAAGAATTTTATTCTTCTTATCACATACTTGAGATACACTGACAAGATTGTATTTTAGCTCAGCTACATAAAATACATCATCAAAGGTAATCTTTCCATTTGTAACAGTACCTTTACCTGTGATCTTACCTCCTTTTGGGTTCTCACCAAAAGCCACATATCCACCATCAAAGGACTTGAAATCTTTAAGAATTTGCAGATTTCCAGTCATGTGCCTTGAGCATCCACTATCAATATGCCATGTTCTACCTTCTTCAGGGATCTGAATGCTCTGCACAATTAAGTAAATGATCAGTTAAGTTTGGGAACCCAAGCTTTATATGTCTTGGGTTCATCCTTTGAGAGATAAGCTTTGGGAGATTTAACTTTAAACACTTTTGGTATCCATACTTGTTTAGTACTGGTGTTTTGTTTTACTACTGCCCTTTTGTAAGTAGTACTGGTGTGAGAATTTCCTACTGATCTTGGTTTGTACCCATGATTTTTAGCTTTAGAATACTTTACTACTGATGGATCAGTAGTATTTGGGTACTTACCATGTTTAGAATGATCAGTAGTGTTTTTAGGGTTGACACCAGTAGTATTTTTGAAAGTTGTGTTGGGAGCAGTAGTATTTTTGAAATTAGGGTTTTTACCAGTAGTATTCTTGTACTGGTACCACACAGCATTATAATTAGGGTTAACACCAGTAGTAAATTTGTTAGAGTTTCTACTGGTGTTGGAAAATTTAAAATATTGTTTATTTTGATTGGATTTTCCATTATTCTTGAAGTAATTGCTGTTCTTTGGGCTTCCAGTTCTTCTGTTTTGAACAAACCTTGGTTTACTTCTTCCAAATCTTGGATCTTCAACAATTGGATTTTTAATTTTATTTACTACTGAAAGACCAGTAGTAACTTTTAACTTTTGAGTTTTAGCATTTTCTTTAAGAACTTTAAATTCTTTTAACTCTTTGCAGTTTATTGGATTGTAGTGACAGTCCTTTGCTAAATGGTTCATTTTATTGCATATAACACATCTTAGTTTCTTATTTTTAGCACCTTCAGGTATTCTTTGGTCTAAGAGTTGTGTTTTATTTCTTTCATTCCCCCTTGTTAAAATTTTTGGTACATTATCTGCATTATATTTGGGAGATTCATTTGGACTTTGAGCTGTGTGAAAACTTGTATCAATTGATTTTGGTGATTCACTTTGAGATATAGTAAATTCAATTGATTGTTCATCATCAGAAGAATTATTTGATTCAGATGTTTCATTAGATGATTCAGTTTGATTTTCAGTTTTTAATTCATTAATGATTCTTTCTGAACTGTTTTTAAGAGGTGGAATGATTTTATATGGAGGTGGTACAGCATGATATCCCACCCCATGAACAACCTTTTCTGTAGTTTGATTATTAGTTAATTCATCAAGAATTTTAGTGCTTCTTTCAAACTTTTTAATTGTTAATTTATTTTGTTCAATTTCAAGCTGACATTCTTCTATTTTACTTGTTAGTTCTTTATTTTTTGTTTCATAAAACTCTTTCTCATCCACAGCTTGAAGCAATTCTTCCTTGATCCGTTGATCAATCATCTTGTACACCTTTATTTGATGTTCTTGATCAGCAATCACCCCATCAAACTCATGATTTCTTCTGATTGCTTTTGCTAAATCTTCATTTAATTTATTGTTTTCTTTTTCTAGATTTTTAATAATTTTAGCACATTCAGGAGTACAAGGTTTAGATTTTACCTCAGTTTTGTTGTCAGTAAAGGCCATGAGAGCTTGATTTTGAGCATGCTCTTCTGCTTGGAAGCTCCAGTCATATCCTTGTCCTTGTTGTGACACAAGAGCAGTTGATTTTGATCTTTTGTCTGGTTGAGGACATTCTTTTGCAAAGTGACCAAGGTTGTTACAGTTGTAACACTTGACTTTAGTTTTGTCAAATCCTGCTTTGTCACCTTTGTTGAAATTGAGGCTTGTCCTTCCAGTTCTTTTTAGGAATCTTTTGGTCCTTAGGCTCAGCATAGCCATCTGCCATTTAAGATCCATCTCCTCAAGATCATCTGGATTCAGTTGTTCCAAGTCATCACTAATCAATGCAGTATGCACATGACTAGTGAAGAAGGATTCTCTTGCAGTATCCTCAGAATCTGCAGCCTTTTCTGCGGAGGTTTCTTGTCCTTGACCTGTACTAGACACAAAAGCAGCATTGTTAGAAGAAATAGAAGGGTTTTTGTGATTTACCTCAGTTTCAAACACTCTGAGATCATTATAGAGTTCATCTAACTCCTTTTCTTCTAAAGCATCTCTTTGTCTGTACACCACTGTGTACATGGCCCATTCTTCACTAAGAGACCTTAGAAACTTCATGTTGACATCCTCTTGATCCATCTTTACACCAACTTGGTTGAGTTCACCAATTAGTTTGTTGAATCTGTCAAACACTTGAGTGAGTGTTTCATTGGGCTTTCCTTTGAAATTTTCAAAGTCTTGTTTGAGAACAGACTTCATATTCCTCTTGGTGCTCTTTGTCCCAACGAATCTCTTCTCCAGTGCTTCCCATAGTATTTTTGCATCATCATATTCAACAAAGAGATGTTGATAATCATTAGGAATGGCCAGTAAGAGAGTGCTTAGAGTTTTGAGTTCGATGCCTTTATCTTTCTTTTCCTTCTCACATTTAAGTTTTTCTGCCTCAGTTGCAGAGCTGCTTGCTTGAAGTTGACCAGTTTTGTTTCCTTCACAAACGACTTCCCACATGGAATAATCTGTAATAAGCATGTATTGCTTAATACGATTCTTCCACATCCCAAAGTTATTGGGTGTGAGTATAGGAATTTTGTTGGCCTGAGTGCTTTCATTATTATCAGTCATGATTAATAATGTGTGTGTTTTAAAGATTAAAACTTTTTGTTGTTCTTAACAAATAGTAGATCTAGAACCAATACGCTCTGATACCACTTGTCAGGATCGATTAACTATAGACAAGTTAATAAACACCTTAGATCTAATTGATGATAGAAGTTGCAGCGGATCAACACTATATCAATGTATTAAGAACGATGAACTGTATGAACAATATGAGAAATATTAAGAACACAGTTTCACAAAAAGCTTCAATGTATATTATCAAGTTAACAATACACACGTACGTTTACAATTCGTAAGGAACATACTTATAGTAGTCCTTGAAGCTAAACTATTTACCCTAGTTATTCTAGGATACAATTTACATCTAATTATAAACGATATACATTGATTTACATTCTATAACTATCTCTGCGAAGATCTCGGACTTGATTTGTTCCAAATATGCGTTGTCAGTATTAAAACTAATCACCAGTAGTAAATATGAAGATCAGTAGTAAACTTGGTGATCAGTAGTAAGTCCAGATACATCGTCAGTAGTAACTACAATGATCAGTAGTATCTTCAATCTTTGTATGATCAGTAGTAACTAAGTTATAGAGAACACCAGCATCAACTTCATCAGTAGTAAATGTTTCTGCCCCATCAGTAATAAACATAATTATCACTAACTGCAGCATCAGTACTAAGTTGATCTGTGATTTGCTCCAACAGATACTAAGATTTAGATTTTAACATGATTGGTTTTGTGTTTCAAGATTTGGCTTTTGGGTTTGTAGGCAAGTTTTTAACATGCACATTCTTGTGATTAAAAGTTTTAGGTTAAAATATACATATTATTTGTTTTAGCTTCTAGTTATGAGTGAACTTCCCAGCATAAACAATAGAGATTTAGTGCAAGAATTACAAGGAAAAGTTGTCCTTACAATAGCTTTTCAGTTTAGGTTTCAATTGATTTGATGTGTCTTCTAGCTCCAAATGGTTATCTTCTTGCTTGGTAGCAACCCTTAGTAACATAATAGAGTTGTGTAAATGTAATATTGATGAAGATTTGGTTTAAGATGTTGAAGAAATGGAGAAGACAGAAGAAGAGGTTACCTTGACTTACAAAGGAAATGTTTTAAAATTCAAAAATTTGTTTCTTGTTTCTTCTGCTCTCATGCGTAAGGTGAGGGGAAACACTCAACCAGAATAGGTTGTTTTAAAAGTGGTTCCGAGTCTTTACATGATGGGCAAATTAGTTGTAGATCATGGAACAAGAAGTAGTCAAAAGTTGATGTAGTGGTTGGTATTTTGACGGACAAATTCGTAAAAAGGGGAAAGGTTTGGGTAGGGTTTGACTTCTTGGTTAGTAGGTGTACTTTTGAAGAAGAGATAAAGTGAATAAAGTGGTTGGGGCATGGCAGTCGATGAAGAGCTAAAAGAAACTAGTTGGTTCAATTAGTTGGAGACATTTTATTTTAGTTGGTGTATTTAGTTTGGGTTTGATTAACTAGCTAACGCATACTAATATCTATTCAGTAATCAAAATATAAATTACCACTACTATTAGGTTACGTTAGTTACTAGTGTTTTCTTGGCGCCATTGCGTCTTTTAATTAAATCAGCTATAATATTCATTACACGTCACCAACATGTTAAGTCGTGGATTTTACGAAGAATCTCTTAAACTCAATAAATTACTAAATGTATATTGTGTACATAATTAAATTTCCTCATGATGTGGACTCATGCTAGGATTAATATAGGAAATATATTTCTCGTTTCATAATTAGTGTTCTCACAAGATAGTGCCCGGTTACGTCAGGTGTCAAGAGAACAACCTATTTTCGAGGGTTGTCACACCTTTAATCTTCAACTAGGAGTGAAATCAACCAAGGATTTGTGATTAAATCGACCTCCAACTGTTCTTGAGCTCGAAAATCGCCAAAGGAAGAACTAGGGTTTTGAAAATGCATTAAATAAGCCAAATCCCGAATTTAATGCTGTCGAGAGGAGTTCACGTCGCGAACTCAAAGTTCGCGTCGCAAACTTTGCGTCCGTGATCTCTTCGCGTTCGGGAATCAGACGTGAACTCGATCAGCCAAAATGCCCAAAATCTCTGAATGGAGTGCCCGATCGGGAACCCCAAGTTCGCGTCGCGAACTGCCCAATGCAGCAAGGCTGCATTTTTCGGTCATTGCCTCGACCCGGTTTCGTCCATAACTTCCTCATACGGTGTCCAAATGACACGAAACCAATTCCTACGCTGTTTAAATGATTTATCCGTATTTATCATATTTTTATACAATTTATTTATTTACAAAAATTCGGGTCGTTACAAATAACATGTAAACAAACACCATCAACATCGTCGCGGAAAAGATGTATCAGTGTACCGCGGGTAACCTACTATATATCAAAACATGTAATCGAACAACATTTCAACGCCAATGCTAATTATTGTCTTTTCCCTCTATTTTATACACAGTTTTCATGCTTATGTACTGTATTCGTTATAAAAATATGTAACCAATGGACTTTTAATCGCCCGAAATATGAAGTTCGCAGCCCGCCACATCGCGCGGGTTGTAACCTAGTTTTCGTAAAATAGGGGCATAACTTCTCCCTTATGGAAATAAATTCATGTCTCTTGATTCGTTTTTAGCTATAACTTTATTTTTTTTACACCACATATTTCTTGAATACTATAAAAATGCCAGGTGCCCCATCATATATTGAAGTTAAAGATAGGTGTTCTTGTAATTTTTATGCGAAACATTGATTAGAAAACAAGTTTATGCAGCTACTCTAGACTACAAATATATTTTTAGTATCTAAGATATATGTTAAAAGATATAATTGAAGGATTATGTGGCAAGACAGGACTTTTGAAAGTGTGTTGTAATTACAGTGATGTAGAAAGGAGTTGTAAAGTTCACGTGACACAATTGAAACTTAAATGAAATTTCATTGATGTGGATGACCTGATGTTTAAAAGTAAAAATAATGGTAAATTAGTCATTTTAGTATATTAAAGCAGATAGTTAGTTGATGTGAGTCCCACTATTTTTTTTTTTTTGCCAAATAAGGTAATTTTTCAAATTGTATCACTTATTTTGAATAATAAAAGAAGTCTTATATTCAATCGGAGAATACTCTTTTATTTCTTTCCAAATCATTTCTCTTCTCTCAAATTTTAACTCGAGAACACACATTATAGTTCATTTTATCAAACCCCTAATTTTTTTGTTCATTTATTTATGACAATATCATCCTTTATCTTAACCTTTAGTTTCTTAACCTAATGACCACAATGCTGGTGTCATAATTCTTGCAATAATAAGTAATTTCACATGAAATTTTCTCTTTAATAGTATTATATTTTTCATAACCAATTATTAATAAAAACTATATTTTGAATTTAAATTTTATATAATCTAAAATTGATGAGGATGCATCATTTATTGTTTTAAAAATATCGCAACAATTTCTGGTTTGATTTATAGAATGCTACATAGAAACATGGGAGTGCTTGCATTTTATGCTTCTTTCCCCGTTATTTGTCAGCGGCAACTAAAACCCTCACTCTGCAATAAGCAACTAAAACCCTACTGTTTCTGTAGCAATCAATCCCAATCGGCAGCCATGAAATCACCCCTCGAAGAATCCGATGTAGGCATCTCTTGCTACATCTCCCCGCTGCCTGGATTTCGAGGCATTCTCAAGCAACGGTTTCGTCTCTCCCCCTCATTTCATCCACTATTTGACCTAATTTTTATATAATTTGCTCGTTTCGGATCTTATCAATAGTTTTCTCAGCGATTTCTGTTTGAAATCTGTTATTATTTATGTAATAGGTCATCATTTTCCATGTGGAATAAGGAAAATCTACACTTTCAACTTAAAGTTAAAAGGATAATTTGAAGGATTAAAATTCGTAATAGTTATAAATTATAATCGTGAAAATTTCTTTTGATAGTTAAATTGAAGTTTACAACTAATAATTCCTCAATTCAATCTGTTGCTTTTGTAGTTTAACCAAAACATTATATTCATGTCATTTTAATTTACACATTGGCTCTTTCTTATTGACATTCAAAGTCAGTTATGAACTTACTGCTAAATCTGTATTTCATCATCAAATTATGATTCAACTGTTTCTGCATATTTTTTGGTTCTAAAACTTTATGCTTGTTTTCATATGTTTCTTGTATACAGGTATTCTGATTTTGTAGTTAATGAAGTAGATTTGGATGGGAATGTTGTTCATTTGACCTCCTTAGATTCACCAACAGAGGTCTGTTACTGTTAGTGTCTGATACCATTTAATCTACACTTTATTTGCATTCACTTGTTTATTTAGCTTAATAATTTATGTTTTTTATAAATCAGGTAGCAGATGAACCTGAAACGAAAATGGCAAATCAAGTTAATGGAAATCATGATACTGAGATCGAATCGTTTAGAGCTCTAGCTGGTGATTCTGATGCCAATTCTTTGAAGGAATTTATAAATCAAATTAATTCAGATGTTGAAGATGGAGCTACCTCCATTGTTCTTTCTCCAAGCTCTGATAAAGCTCACCGAACAGTACGTATTTCTTTTCACTTATCTAGAAGAGTAAATTACGTAATCGCCCTTTGGTTTGTATGAAATAAAGGAATTCGTCCCTTGACTTTGTTTATTACACGTATAGTCCTAATTTGAAACTTGTAGCATCAGTTTTAGAACTGCCTTTTTTGCTTTAGGGGACAATTGATGACTTGATGTTACAAGATTCAAAAATAGGGACTATCCATGTAATTAAAAAAAGTCGATGGACGAATTCCATAATTTCATACAAACCATAGGGACAATTTATGTAAATGACTCTATCTATACGTTTGAATGATGCATATTTGTTTATTTCCCAACTAATAACAAGTGTATTTTATGAATAATTTTTTTAATTTTGCAGGCAGTGCATAATTTTTTTAAGGAAAAACTCAAGTTTTTGGTTACAGATACAGTGGATGGACCTGCCACATCATCAAAATGCATTCGTGTGAGATTAAATTCAGGGGGTAATAATGAAAGAGGAGGTTCTAGAAAGAGGAAAGATAGAGGTGGGACCCCTTATGATAGTCGAGGTTCAGATCATTGGCCAGAAAATCTTGGAAAATTTCTTAGGTAATTGGATTTATTATTATTATTATTTTTTGTATTGATTTTGATAATAGCTAGAGTAATATACAGTTTTTGTCCATGTGGTATGTTAAATTTAACGGCTAAAAATTGTAACTTCTTGGGTTTTTGTTGATCAAGAATTTTTTTATTATTTTTTAAAAAAAAGCTAAGAGGAATAAAATTGGAATATTTATAAAGTATGCTGAATTTCCTTACATTTGTAAATGTTTTCCAATATTCAGATTTAATCTTTGCAAGGAAAACAAGGATACACAAGAGGCGTTAGGGTTAATTGCAAAGATGCTTGGCATTCAGGTTATTGTTGATGCCGTACATTTGCAAAGAGAAAATTACACAAATGGTCCTTTATGTTTGTACCATATTACATATTTGGTCCTTTAGTTTCATAAATTACACTGATAGTCCTTAGTTCTAAAACTATTGACACATTTGGTCATTTACCTAAACAGAAGATTATTTTTCCCGTCAAATATGGTCACGTGTGATGCATGAGGCGGTAAATATGTCATTTTCCCTTTCCCTTCACCAATTTGAAACCCATAAAAACCCGTCTGTTTGACGGGAAAATAAGGACTACCAGTGTAATTTATGAAACTAAAGGATTATATATGTAATACGGTACAAACCTAAAGGACCATTTGTGTAATTTGCTCCATTTGTAAACTTGTTTTGGTCCGTTTACATTTCGTTTGCAGTTATTTATTATTAATTTTACAGCCCAGGTCATTTGGATTCTCTGGTACAAAAGATAAGCGTGCAGTAACAACTCAAAGGGTAACTACATATCTTTTATTTTATTTCAATATTAATAAATAAATGTTTTATTATTAAAAAGTAAAAAATTGTTGTTCCTCTCTATAATGTCTGACATCTCAGGTCACTGTATTTAAGCAACGTGCAAGTAAAGTAGCTAATCTAAATAAAAGATTAATCGGTATTAAAGTTGGTGATTTTTGGTAAGTTTAAATCTCTTGATAATATTTAATCAAATCTTTATTTAATATTGTCAACTTGCATATAGTTATGTCAATGAAGGTCTTCTTCTTGGTCAACTTCATGGAAATCGATTCACAATTACACTCAGGTTTGGGCATACGAATTGCATTTTAATTTTATAAATTATATTGTTTTAATCTGAGTCCACTTAATTTATATAAATTTGTGTAGGGGAGTAAAAGCAGTTGCAGATTCTGAAAACACTGTAAAAGCAGCAGCAGATGCCTTAGGAAAACATGGATTTATAAACTATTTTGGCATGCAGGTATTGTCCTAATCTTTCAACTTTTTTATTACAGGGATAGTCCCTAATTTAAAAAAATTGTAACACCAATGGTCCTTAAAGGCTAAAGCAACAAAGGTCGTTAAGTTTTTATAAACCTTTGATGTTACAAGTTCCAAAATTAGAGACTACCCACCCTTGTAATCAAAATAGTTGAAGGACTAATCCCGTAATTTCATACAAATCACAGGGATGACTTATGTAAATTACTTATGATATGATTGTATAAATTGTGAAACAGCGATTTGGCAGTGGTTCTATACCTACTCACCTTATTGGTGCTAAATTACTCAAAGGAGAATGGAAAGAAGCAGTGAGCATGATTCTTGATCCAAGGGATGGTGATATCCTTTTAATTTTTATTTTTTCATATTTAATAATGACATTTAATGATTTTAGCATGATTAATTGTTTTCTTTAATATAAGTTTTTTGACACAAAAGGATGACATAAGAAGGATCCGTGAATATTACAAAGAAAGTAAAGATATTGACGGGACCTTGAGACAGTTACCTCGATTCCTTGTAGCTGAAAAAACCATAGTAAATACCACACCACACCTTATTGGTCCCATTAATTTTTAATTTTTATAGACTAAATTACACAAATGGTCCTTTAAGTTTGTACCATATTACATATTTGGTCCTTTAGTTTCATAAATTACACTGGTAGTCCTTATTTCTAAAACTATTGACACGTTTGGTCCTTTACCAAAACAGACGTTTCATACTTGCCGGGAAAAGTTAACGTCTATTTAGGTAAAGGACCAAGCGTGTCAATAGTTTCATAAATAAGGGCTATCAGTGTAATTTATGAAAATAAAGGACCAAATATGTAATATGGTACAAACCTAAAGGACCATTTGTGTAATTTACTCATTTTTATATATATTTTTATTTGTAACTGAATTATGTTTTAATCTTGTTATCAGTTGCAGTGTTTGAAAAAGTGTCCAGGGAATTACTTGCAAGCTATGAAGGCTGTACCTAGGACCCTTAGAATGATGCAAGTATTTCATTATTTATTTATTCAAAAATAAAATATTACATAATAGGATATAAATATTATGCTCTTTTTGGTGCCCAGATTAGAATCTTATTTTTAAAGCTCATTTTATTAATACTCAATTTAAATATATATATATATATATATATATATATATCTTAAGCAATTTGTTTTTTATTTTTAAAATATAAAATTGAATTTTTTGTTTCTGTTCAGGTATGTGCATAGTTACCAAAGCTATTTGTGGAACCATGCAGCTAGCATGAGAGTACAAAAATACGGTACTTATTTAATAAGTTAAATTATACATCCATGCATTCTTGTGTATTACTTAATTTATTAATTATTATCCCTTTTTTTTTTTCAGGGACTGACAAAATAGTGTTGGGTGATTTGGTTTACTGCAATGAGGAAAATTCTAATGAAGTTAAAGAAAACCATGTTTCTGAATTTGAGGAAAACGAGTTCAATGATTTATCTGAGAATAATCATTTGGATGAACCTGATGCACTTGCATCTGAAGGAAGTTTTACCGCAGTAAAGGTCACATAATAAATTATTAAATTAATAATATTAAGAAAACCCTGGATGGCATAAGCTTGCATTTTCTGATCAATATAATTTATTTATATTTGTGTACAGGTTGTGAATGATGAGGACATTGCTTCAGGGCGTTATACAGTTACTGATGTTGTCCTTCCTTTACCTGGGTAAGGAAATTTACACATACACTGTGTGTGTTAGTTATTTATACATCAAATCAAACTTTTGGGATTATAAATTTTGGTTTAATTTTCTTGATATTTTTATGTGGCAGTTCAAGGGTCATATTTCCTAAGAATGAAATTGAACAATATTATCTAGATCTGGCTCACAAGGTATGCTGTTTTGTCTTGTTTTGGATATTGGATTTTATAACATGAAATTACTAATTTTACATTACTATATATTTTAGATAATGTACATATACACAGGATAAAAGAATTAAATACTATGCATAAAACGTTAAAAAATGAAAATATGTCTCCTGGATTTAATACTTGGCCTGTAGAAGCAATATATCCTATCTTCTCTATAAGATAATATTTTTTTTACATGCAACTTTAAATTCTTATTTATTGTTTGATAAGTAATGTTTATTTCATTACAGGATGGTGTCAGCTTGACAGAGAGTATGCATAATGTCAAGTGAGTTATTTTTTCTGCAAACATATATTATGGATTGGATATGGATTTAATCAGGATCTAATTATATTAGATATGCATACCTGATTAACAGTTAATAAGAGTTAAACGATTTAATAACATACTTAAAAAAACAAGTAAATATGTTTTAAAGATATCATGTACTTGTTTTATTATGTGATTTTCAAAATATGATTATGATAATATTTGTGTAATAAATATTGGTAGGGAATTCTCACTAACAAACATGACGGGAGCTTATCGGCGAGTGTTAGGAAATCCAAAGGATTTTGAATGGTAATGTTGTCTCTTTTTTTTTTATGCATCAAAATAGATTAATATTAATCATAGTTAATATAAAAATGTAATTGTTTGTTTTGACCAATAGCATTTTGGGATTGTTTGCAGGGAGTTGATAAAGTATAAAGATGTAAGTATACCATTGACAATGACGGATTTAGATATTGTTACAAACAACAAACAGCCACACATGAATAATAACAATATTATTATTAATAATGGAGAAGAAAAAGATGAATGTTTAGCCCTGAAATTGAGCTTCACACTGCCTGCATCTTCGTATGCAACTATGGCCATTCGCGAGCTCCTCAAAACTTCTACTTCTGTAAGTATTCTTCTTCTTATTATTATTATATGTTTATTGCTTTATACATTTGTTTATTTTATTTTATCTTTATTAATTAATTAATGTTTGGTTGATTTGACTTTTTCAGACTGCTTTTCACAAGGCATTGAATTAGTAAGACTTGCCACGTAGGAGATTGGTGTATTGAGGGAGATTTTGGTAGGCTGTAAAATAAATTATTATGAAATTTTGTATAATTTGTCTTATACCTGCAAATTATTCTGGACAACTGATGCTTCTTTTGGAGAAGGTTGAATTTGCTATCAGGACCTCACAACATATCTAGTTCCATTCTACTTGTCTTCTTTGGTTACTATTTTTTAAAAGGTGGTGTTCTTTTAACCACATTTTTTAATCTATCTACCACACAACGATTACATTATATGTTTGTACAGTATAGGGATAAAAAATTATGGTATACAAATTGATTCCCTTTTTTAAAGGGTATTTCTATGAGAGATTGAACCCATAACCTATATGAAGTCATGTGGACCTTCATCATATGGTTTATTTTGTTACAGGCCAACTAAGTTTACAACTTACGTACAGGAGGCTAGTGTCTCAACATTGCTAAATAGATTTAAAAAATGTATCCATCTGAAATTAATAATTACATGCAACCAATTAAGGAAGTAGGTAAAAGTAGAAGAAAATGCTAGAAATTAGTGTACATTTGCCATTTGTGTTGGGAATCAGGGCGAGATGCTTGCCATAACTGTGCTTCAATCCCCAATTTTTTGAGTTCGAGAAGACCACGCTCAACTGCAACAAACAAACGGAATCATTACAATTGCTTTTACATTGTGATATAAGTAGATGATACCGTTAACTGCATCATGTGAAGTGGGTGGACGGCCTTGCTTAATCCAAAAGTGCAGCCGTTCGTCTACAATATCTGCTTCTAATCCGTGAATTTTAACCCTTCTCCAATAATATATCAACCAAGCCTGCATTACAATTCTACATCAAATAATCATGATTTCCAATAATTGCATTTATTGGTCTAACTTACCTGCTTAAACAGCACATCATCAGACTCCTGCTTACTCAACTCTGACAAGAAAAATATAAACCGATTCATATAATATATATGTTCAACAAGTATATCTAACTTACCATACGGTTCCCATGAGTACAGACCCTTAATTGGTAGCTTTGCTTCATCCACTGTTAAAACAAAATTTAAATGAAAACAACAAGTAGCAGTTGATAAAGTTGAGTTGAAATGAAAGAAAGAAAACATGCATGTTGTGACTAACCAAAGTTGCCAGCACACCTATTTGGCCATCTCTGCTGAGCCAATGCAAGTGCTACTGCATCCTCTACCTATCAATTAAACCACCTATTTATTTACAACTGGTTATGTCAGTCTAGCATATATGATTAATTACAATTTCAGAAGGAATTAACAAAGATACATTTCTTAATCTTGTCATTATTTAACACAAACAAACAATGTATACATACCTAGCTATATATATAGTATAGGGTTGGGTTAGTGTGAAATTAGACAAGTTTGGTGAAATCAACTCCATGTCATATACTCCTATCAGATTAATTGAAAAGATGGTCTCCATCAGCTTGATGCAAAGGCTGTGATTTGTGATCGGCTTCAATCTCAGCCTTTGGATTAAGCTGATGGAGATCTCTTGTATCCATCTTACATGATGGCTTGGAGTTGATTTCACCATGATTGCACATGATCTCAAGTCCCTACACACACACACACACACACACATATATATATATAGGAGTAAGTTCATTTGAAAACTTGACAGAACTTGAGAACAATGAACTTTTATGTGCCCTTGGATCAGAAAATGAATGGGTGAGATAAATATGGGTGGATTTTAAGTTTTATGATTCACATGTGAAGTAAAATGCGTTCACAAGTTTTTTTGAGTTGTCAAATGAACTCAACGTGATGTGTGATATAATATTTAGGATTACACAAAAGAATGTGAGATGAACCTTGAGAACAGTTAATTCTAAGAGACCTCTTTCAACTAAAAGCATACTTTCCACACTTCCCTTTCCCGAGATTTCATTTGGGAGTTTCTCTCTCTCCTCTTCGTCATTGTTTACTGTTGATAAACATAACATAACATAACATAATTAGTGATGTTTAACGCTTCATGTGAGTTAATAAGTTGAAAAGATAATATTATATTTACCCATCAAATTTTCATGTTTTGCTCTCTGCCCAGCAGCAATTACAACTTCAACAGGAAGAGGAGCAAATGATGACCAGTACTCATATCTCGCACCACTAATTTCTGCATGAATACCTATTCAAAAATACCTAAAATATCATGTTTCTCGTTCACTTTAAAAAAAAAAAAAATATGTACTTTGATACAACTTTGAGTAAGTTTACCATGTTGAACACATAAACTCCAATACCGACAAAAGCCAACATCTCTTCAGAACAACCTCTTCCTAAGACATAAGTAATGATAATTAATTAGCGTTATAATAAAATGGGTGAAATGTTTAATGAAATAATTATTATTCATCATCAATTAAATGTACCATTTCTTCACTTGTGAGTACCATTCTTTGAGTCATGGTCCTAAGTGACCTAACTTCACACTCACACTCATGAAGTTGCTCCATCACACTAGCTGCTTCATCCCTAGCAGTCTTAACAAAAAATAAAATGCCATTTCTATTAATCATTAATATTCTATACTTTTAAATGTGATTTAAAAAATAAAAATAAATCTAAATACCTCAGCTTCCACTCGTAGGGCCTCTATTACCTCTCCTCTTATAGCAGTATTCTGTGCTGCAGCTTGTGCTGTTGCAGCTTTAAAAGCAGCCTGCAAGAATTAATATTATTCCTTAAATTTATACTAATATTATTATTTATTCTTTATATCGTTACAAATTCGAATCACAATATATTCGTAGAATTGTGGTGCAAACCTCCCTTTGTTGCAGAGCTGCCTCTTTCCTGATTTACACAAAAAAAAAAAAAAAAAAAAGAATATAATAAAAAAGCAGAAAGTTAGTTGGAAATCGGTTGGAGAGGTAATAAAACATTTATTAATCTTGCCTGTTTAAAAGTTTGGCTTCTAAGGAAACACCTTCCCCAAGATTAGCAACCTGTTCATAAAAAATTATGTCTTTTTGAGTTTCAAATTGTAGTGGAAAAATAAAATTAATAAAAATGGTGTATTTAATTGGGATAACATAAGATAGAGATTTTAGTGTATTAGAAGTGAGAATTGTACCTGTTTTTCAAGTTGCCTAGCCCTTACTTCTGCTCCTTGACATCTTTCCTCTGCAATTCGAAGCTGCAAAATAAAATCATTATTAAGAAGGATATCATTATATTATATGTAGCAAAATCATGCACTTATAAAAAATTTGTGAGGTAAAATAATACATAATTTATTTGTTTTCAGAGTTAACTAAATAATCAAGTTTAGCGTGATCACCTTTTCAAGTAAACTCTCATTTTCTTCCTGTAACATGTCAATCTGCAATTAAAAAGGACACAATGTTAATGGCATCTGAAAATGTGGGCTAGGGGTGGGGTGGGGTGGGGTGGGGTGATACCTCATCTTGCAAATCACAGGTAGAACGCTGCTGGTTACTAGATTCCCTAAAACTCGGATCACTTGAATCTAGAGACAACCTGTTCAACATCAAAATATATTAAATACTCCCTCCGTCCCACAAAAAAACTTCCCATTTGCCTCTAAATTTTTGTCCCACAAAAAATTTCTCATTTCTCACATTTGACGGGCTCCACACAATAAAAAACTATTATTACTAAAAACTCCACCACTAATATCCACTAAGTATCTTTCTCTCTCTCACCCAACCTTATATTTTAATCAAAAGTATTATCAATGACCCCATCATATACTATCACCTAAAAACTTGTGCAAAAGGCAAATGAAAAGTTTTTTGCGGGACGGAGGGAGTATTATATTATTTCTAGTATAGCCTACCAAATTTAAGATGAAAATAACTAAGAGGTGTAAATGTCAACCCGTTTACTAATGAACAGGTCAGTTGTGTTTGATCTCTAGCAGGTCAAACCTCCATTCGGAATAGTTGGATAGTTTTTTTTAAACACATTATTTATTTATAAAATTAAAAAGGGTTTTATAATAACATCTCTAAGGGTTGTCTTTAAATGCACAAAAGTTGTACAATAATTTATGGGGGAGTAATTCCTGAAATTCAGGTTTTAGCTATAAATTAATGTACAAGTTTATAATACATGTTTTATGACAGCTCAGTATTACATGTGGTAAATAATTAATAGCATATTTAAAAATACCTTTTATTCTTTTGAACATCTGTGTGTGTAAAAGAGGTTGGCCTTAGTGACAAAGCAACACTTGGTGGGACCATAGTGACCGGCTTCGTTGCTAAACTCTGGCGGGCAGTCCGGGCAGAAGACGGTTGTTCCTTGGGGTGAACAAGTTGTGGTGACCGATTAGCTCGGGCAGAAGTAGGTTGAAGATGTTCCACATCAGTGTTTAATGATGATGATCGAAAGATATTACAAGTTTGAATTTGATCAGAAGGCGAACGAGAAGATCGACCCACACCAAAAGATGTTGCACGTGTAACTGAATGTTGTTCTGTACGAACTGTCTAAAACAAAATAATAATATAATTGTCAGATAAAATTATACAAATTTGACGATAAACATAAGAAAATTTGGCTTTGATTCCTACTAAATTTGACTATTTTATCCTACTAATTCAGTAACCTTCTTTCATAATTTTATCTTTTGCTTTGAACACTATCAAATGAGTAGCAACATAAGTAGAATAAATAGTAGAAGCAATATCATCTCTTTAAACATAAAAGCACAAATTTTTAATACTACATTATTTTATCATAAAAATAAAAAAATTGTATTGTTTTCTGTTAAATTTTTATAAAATTATTTAAACAATTTATTAATCAGGAAGATTTTGTAGGAATAAAATACAATCTCTCTAAAAATAATTATCTTATGAAACCTGTAGTAGTCAAGTTTGGAGAAACATACAACTTACAAGACATAGAGTACAAGTCACTAAAGCATTATCATCGTAATAACTCGAGAAAACAGTAGTAGCTATGGGGGATCAATTAACATACCATAGGAGAGCGAGGCCGGATTTGAGATCTTCCGGCACCGTCGCCGGCGCCGGCGGAGGAGGTGGTGACAGGGTTATAATCGGACAAAAATTCATCCTCATCCTCGCTATCATTGGTTTGCTGACGAGACATCATCCGAGCCAGCCTCTGTGCTGCCGGCTTCGTATTTTCTGATCTTTTTGCAATCGATCTCCGGTCCGTCATTAAGGGATACACCGCCGCACCCTCGGATGAAACCGCACAATTGGTCGTCACTGCCACCACCGGCGGTTGCGCTAGTCTCGCTCACGTAAACTGGTTTCAATCCACGATCCATTCCTGCATGATCCAATGCGTCATTGCGATTCATATTAAACACGATTGATTTTGATGATAATTACTCCGGTGTTATTAACCGCCATCAGAAACATGATTACGACACAATTGATTATGGATTACGATTAACTCGAAGATTATGAAATTGAATTGAAAAATTGAACATTGTTTTGATGTTTCTGTAAATAGTGATAAATGAAGTAGTGCTTGAAGGAAGTAACTAACCTCCTGTGGTTGATCAAAATACAGTTGCTTTGGTTGCAACTAAGATCACATTGTAAGATTATTGATTACATGGATTGATCGCCGTTAAGGTTTGTTTCATCTCATAGAGAACAGTCTACAAGAAAAATATAATTAAATCATTTCATTAATGTATAACTTGTTTGTTTGGGTTAGCAAAATCTACTTCTAAAAATCTTTTTAAAAGATACATTTACATACCTACTGATTTACAATTTAATTTATACTTTATAGTTTTTTAACATTTTAATGATTAAAAAAGCCGACTCACAACATATGCTTACCAACACAGATATCAAAGAAATATAACTATCAAAACAACTTATCGCATAAGTATTATTCTATACTATTTGCCTTTAATTTGTAAGAAATTTTAAATATTTTTTGAATTGTTAACTTACAAACCTACTAATCTACACATTTAACATACGGAGTATAATTTATGTGATTTGAACATCTATTTACAAAAGTAGTCCTAGTCCAGTCAATATTAATTTTACTAGGTAATGCATCCAAAATAAATTATTTTTTTTGGTTTTTTGTTTTGTTATATAAAGATACTAAATTTCATACTCTGTCGCTTTCAAAAAGCTTTTTGGATACCACAAAAGAATGAAAGATACAAGTATACAACCCTTACATCACACATTAGCAATGTTTTCGTGACCGGGACCGGGTTCGACCGCCCGATCAAACCAGTCGGACCGGGAAAAACACAGATAACACCCAAAACTAGGTCGGATTGAATCGGCGGTTTTCACTACAAAACCGGGTTAAAACGGCTTCAAAACTGGGTTCGACCCCTAAAAGGCAATACTCAAATTGAGGAATTGTATATATACTCTCATTCTAGCTACTACCTTTTTCTCCTTAAGCGATGTGGGACAAGATGAAAGGACTCAAGAAGTAAAGTTTTTTTTTTCTTCCTTTTTCTATTTTATAATTGCACAGCGATATGGAAAGCACTGAAACAAGTTTATTTTTATTCCTTGAAATTTGCATTATACTGTATTGTTAATCTATATTTGGTTGCAATGAAGTATACAGATTAAACTATCTCAAAATTGAAGACATATGTTAGTATTTATGCAAAAATATTTGATTATATTGATGTAGTTGATTACTATTCCATAGTAGTTAAGTGTTTACTATAAGAACTAGTTGATTGTTATCTGTTTATGTAATCTGGTTCAACCGGCCGGTTCAACCGGCCCGACCGGTCCGATCGTTTTTTAGTCACTGACCGGTCCGATTCTAAATCCGGGTTTTAAAACATTGATACTAATTACTCAACCATTGTATTTATCGTAAATTTTAATTGGTTTGAAGGCGATTTAGAAAGACTTTTTACTGAATCAATATAATTTAGAGTTTATTGCTTCAAAATATATCCAAACTTTAGTCAATATTCTATATTATATGTATGCAACATGCTAATTTATTGGTAACAACTTACGTGGCACTAGTTACGCGTAAGTGTCGATATGTCTATTTATATATTCAACTAGAAATTATCATATTCGTAATCATCGCCATTTATACCGACTTGAGTTCAATTTTTGCAATTTTCTAGCAAAATACACTCATTTTGTTTTGGAAGAAAAACATTTTCCAATTACAACAAGAATTTTACTAATTTCTGCTCTTTAGACTATGATTAAAGATTAATCATCATGGTGTTAATATACAGTTTTAAAGCATAACCAGCAGTGAATTTTGGGAATGCTATTTTTTTAGTAGTTATACTGTACTTTGAGCATACATTTTTTTCTCAAAACTATAGCTCTAAAGATTATATTTAGCAAAATCCATTTATGGATAATTAAATTCATATAATAGCAACAAAGTTTCACAACTATCGCTCAAACTTTGTTTTCACTCAATAATAATAACCAAGTTTAAAAAATATTCCAATCAAGTGAAAATTAATTTCTATTATAGGTTTCAAAGTCACCTTATTTAAATTTATATATAAAAAACTCATAACCAGAACACTTAAATTTATATGTAAAATGACTTGATAACCTTTAATAGACGGTAAATTCATATGGTAGGAACACTTTTAAAACTTGATTATTACTATTATTGAGTGAATTTAAAGTTTATTATTCTACGATTATAACCCTAAAAGACTTGAAGAAAAAAAAAAACAAGTTGTTTTAAAAAGCAAAGTAAGTTCCAAGTAGAATCGATTTTAAACCAAGACCACAAGGTGCATATTTAGCTCTGGGTAGAACCAAACCAACACGAAACCGGACTAGAATTTTTGGTTCCATTGCGGTTAACAAGACATTTAGCAAAGAAAGAAAGTTTATATTTGTAGCATACATGACACTAATACTAATAGTCACTGCCTCTTGACACAACTTCTTTGCATGTGGGACGGAGTAAGATGGTGTGCTCAAACTGCGCCACATAGCTTCCCTTGGTGTCACACAATGGCGGGTAAGGCTGCAAAATGACAGTTAACAAATTCAAAATTAATTTTTTTTATAAAAAAAAAAAAAAATGAAAAATGAAAATACCTGGATAACACCAGCATCACAGAGATTCTTGAGAGCCATTAGATACTTTGTCTCGCCTAATCGGTCTAAATACCTTCTACAGAAAGCTAATGTAGAGAAATTCTTATCGATTGTTGCAAGAAGCTGTTTTGCTCTCGGTAACCGTAACGGCACATGACCCAAATCAAAGTTTTTCATGTAATGACTGCACTCCAAGTCTTCTCTGACATAACCTTTTCCAGTTGACCCAAATGTTTCAATTGCATACAATTCTCCCTCCTCCATTTTTGTCTGTTCTCCCCCTTTCACAATTGGAACCGATTTTCCTGCGTGGATTTGGTACGGTCCGATGCTGTGCCCGTTCAAGTTCCTGATACTTTTCACTGCAATCAAACAACATTTTATTTAATTTCATGTGTAACTATTTACCACGGGAAAGGTCGAAAACAATTGAAAAAAAAAAAGTTATACCTTGGAAGACCTTGCCATTAATTTCTACCTCATATGATTCCATCACTTCTTGGATTGCAGCACCTACATCACATAGACGTACATCTATTCCTGCTTCCTGCACACCATCAACTACAACTTTCACCATATGCATAACTTACTTTATAATCATAGAGTAAATTACACAACGTTTCTACCATATTACATATCTGGTCATTTTGTTTCATAAATTACACTGCCAGTCGTTTTTTCTAAAACTATTGACACGTTTGGTCCTTTACCTAAACAAACGTTTGTTTTTCCCATCACGTGTGATGCACGAGGGGTAAATTTGAAACGTTTATCTACCTAAACAAACGTTTGGTCTTTATTTTTCCCTTTCCCTTTAGCAATTTGAAACCCATAAAAACTCGTTTGTTTGACGGGGAAAATTAATGTTTATTTAGATAAAGGATCAAACGTGTCAATAGTTTCGGAAATAAGGACTACTGGTGTAATTTATGAAACTAAAGTTACAAACCTAAAGGACCATTTGTGTAATTTACTCTATATATATATCCTCGAAAACTTTGCTTACCTTGATACCAGTATATGTGGCCTCACGTGAGGCTTCAAGTAATGGATCAAAAATAGGATTGAATGCAACTGTGAATGCACAGTCAACTATATGTCCTGAAATAACTTACAAATGTTAAAAAAAAAAAAAAAAAAAAAAAAAAAAAAAAAAAACTGCACAAAATAGAGAAATGACAAAAAATCATTCTATTTTCTGACCATTTATGTGAGTTCCAAAATCCAACTTCATTACATCATCATATTGAAGCACGGTTTTATCTCCAGAATTAGGGGTCCAATGAGCTGCCACCCTGAATAGTAAACAATCAAATTCTCGATCAAAACTAAACACAAATCAAACAACAAAAAATTAAAAAGAAAATTATTAAATATAAATTATAATCACCAGTTGAGTGAGCATCCTGTAGGGAAAGCAATGCCAGCTTGCAGACCATTTTCTGATATTAATTTCCGAACAGAATTCTCTAAGGTCTCACACAGGTCCACCATCAGCATTCCAGGCTTTATAATGCTCCTCATGTATTTCCGAACCTCAAATATTTTGCAAACAAATTATTATTTTTTATTTATTTACTGTAAAATAGTATTTTACAGATTTTATATTCATAAAAAGATCTAGAAGGTTTTATACATTATATATACACTTCGGGCAACTTCCAAATCAGACCCGTTCATAAGTAACTAGGTCTAAATTGCCACCTTTGTTCGAAATTCAAATACTAGTTTTGCT
Organism: Calendula officinalis; assembly: GCA_963853835.1. Taxonomy (NCBI): domain Eukaryota; kingdom Viridiplantae; phylum Streptophyta; class Magnoliopsida; order Asterales; family Asteraceae; genus Calendula; species Calendula officinalis. Next base: position 16,103,504 of record OY970823.1, read on the forward strand.
AAAGATACTTGAAGCAAAGGTAATAATAATAAAAATAAAAATAATAATAATAATTCCCAAGTAAAACTACCTGACGATGAACTTCTGCTGCTTGTCTTATAGAGTCATACATAGGTTTTTCTAAGCGTTCTAAATCTCTCTTTTCCTCAGATGTAGTCCTCCACAAGTTACTGAGTAATCAACAATGTAATAATGTAACTTAAAATAAAAATAAAAATAAAAATATTAAATTTGTGCATACAAATTACAACATTTAGTTTAATATTACATTATGGGCACTTACTCATCCTTATATTGCTGAATTTCACCCTCTGGGAAGTTTCCTTGGGGAAAAAGTTCTGCAACTGGAATGGTAGGTGGATCAGTTTGTTCCTTTGTTTCCTTTTTCTTCCTAGAATAATAAAAAATAGTAACTTAGGATAATGATTAATGAATGTCAAACTCAGTTTATAGATCGGTGGTGTTATATAAAGTCCTTACTTGCTTTTGTTCTTCTTTTTCTTCTTTTTTGCAGCTTCCTGAACACCAGCTTCTGGATTATGCAAGTTCAAATATTATAAATATTATTTAATAATGGTATTGAGATCAATAGTTTTAATTGAGTGTGATACTACCAATATAACAAAAACTATACACATTAACCTTGTATCTAGTCCAAAATAAACAAACCCAGAGGTGTTTTTAAACTTCAGTAAACCATTCATAACAACTTCAAACAAATGCTAAAATCAAAAAATTATGTTAAGAGTATTTTTTAGTAATTAACTTTATACTTCCACCAGTCCACAACTATATTACACCTCATATTTTTAGTTTTCAAACTCACTGTCATAAAACTCCAGATTTCATCCTTAATCAATTCTTCATTGCTCTTGTTAATTTTTCCAATAAAATCAACTCATTCAATCGTATCAATTTTAAGTCAAGTGATCAAACCGTGTCATCTTCTTAACAGATGAAAATAGAAAATAATTATATAAAGAAACGGAATTACCTGAGGAATCCGCTAATGTGAGCTCCTCGGTTTTATCATTCACTTCTTCGACTGTAGCAGGTAAATCATTCACAGTTCCATTAGAGGCTCCTTCTCCTCCATTAACATCTTTTTCCATCTCTTTTATGCCGTCTATGCATACCAAACAAAAAATCAACAAATATTACAGATTAAATTATGCAATTAAACAAAAAGGAATAAAAGAACATCGATGATATAAACGAATATCATATGTGAAAAAAAGTGGTGAATTCTAACCGCCGAACAGAATAAGAACGGTGGTGAATTAGGGTTTGACGGTTGTATTTTGGACGCCGAGGACAGTGCTCACAGGTTTAGTTTTGGCAGTTCAAGTCCTTGGTCTTGCTTTAAAATAAGCCAATAATCCGTAAGTAATTACTTCGTGATTAGCCAAATAAGTGGTTAATTTAGAGTGTCAATCAGGTTCTCATTGAGTTAGCTTGTGATTGAGTTAGCGGGTTCAGATTGACAAATTGAAATTATTCAATCCAAACTTGACCTTTTAAAATTTTGAATCGGAAAAACCAACTCTAATCATAACTTATTTAAACCATGTTACCCAGGAGACAGAACTAACTCATCTATCACAAATAATTTAAAAGATACGTGAGTCAAATGGATTATCGGGTCTGAACAAGGTTTTGGGGTCAAAAATAAACAATAGGCACAAATAAAATGTTAACCATGAAGAGCTGATTTGCCAAACAGAGACGTGGAGACGTTTTAGGGGGGGGGGGGGGGGGGGGGGGGGGTTAGGTGATAGTTTCAACCCAAACCTGATTATTTCTGTGTCGGGTTGCAGATCATGTCAGGAATTGCTGCCCTTAATGCTTTATTATATACAGTGTAAATAGGCAAATAAATCGTAAATGAGTTTTTCTAATACTTATGTTAAAAACAGTATTATTGTACACTTAATTAAGTTAAAATTTTCATTTAAATCAAAGCTCAGATTTAACGGATCTTCAGTTATATTGGGATTATTATTTTTTTTAGCCATTTTTAATCGTCCAAAAATTCTTATCTTTGACTCATCAAGTCTAACATTATAAACTTAAAGTTCTCTTCACAGTTGAAGTAGTAATCTAGTGGTGGAGATTAGGTTTGTGTACAAACCTAAGACAAGGACACTTCTTATGACATTGTGTGTTTTCACCCCTAAAATATACATCTAAACACTTGTGTGAATTGAGAAACACCCCGTTATAAGTCAAAGTCTTGTAAACTTGAAACATTTAATCAACTTAGCAACTAGGGCAACTTTTAATCTTAGCTGGCTTCATCTAGTGTGGCCGCCCTTTTTACTACCAATTCATATTCCCACGATAGAGTGTTAGTATAATGAACAATTCGAGATCGGTCATCCGGGTACAACTTGATCACAAACCGGAATCAATCCCGAAACTTTTTTAGCGTACTCATCCACACTCATCATACCTTTCTTCAAATGAATGAACTCCTCTTGGAGTCTCTCCAAGTTCTGCTCGGAGCAAAACTTCGATTTCAACTGACCCACAGATTCTTCCCATGTCATTTTGTACACCACCCTTTTTCCCATGGTTTCAAACATCATATCCCACAACGTGAGAGCTTGATCTTTCAACGGTCGAGAGGCATAAATCACCATATCAACCTCCTTGCACTTGCTACCCTCAAGGACTTGTTTAGTTTCTCGAATCCATCGAATGGTGACCTTTGGTTCAGAGCTTCCATAGTAGTTATCAGGCTTAAAAGCCATAAAGGTTTTATACAAACATCCCTTTTTATCCTCTGGCTTGGGGTCATTATCCCCTTCGGTAGAAGACTTTTTCAGTTTGAGCCACACTACTCGACCTGCTTTTGGTTCGAGGGGGAAAGTTTTCTTGTCTTTCTTCGTTCCTTTAGTTATTTAGAATTCGATGCACGTCTTCGTTCACCACATCCCTCATTCGTTCAAACCTGGTTTGGAGATGCTCCAATGTTATCTGGGAGTGGGTGTTGTTCTTATAAATTCCCGAATTTTCCTCCTCAACACAGGGTGGAAGACCAAATACCGGGTCGTTAACACGGTTTGAGCCTTGATATGGTTCGAGTGGAGCCCTTCCACTTCTAGTTTGCACCATTTTGCTGTAATAATAAGACATTAAGCGTTTAGTGATCCATCCATCAACGCAACAGTTGTATAAATTATCCAAATTCCCAACATGACCTAACCCTTAAAGGTCAACCCCAATGCTTATACCCTAAGGTCTCAATAGTCGATTCATAATCATCCTATGGAGCATACAGTCCTACTAACTTAGTTTAAGATAAGGGTGGTCAATCGAACCTAATTCGATAAAACAATAACTCTGATACCAAGTTGTAACACCTCAAATTTCAAGAAAATATTTAAATGATATTTCAACCAAAATATGTAACAAATGTATTGTTACCAAATATCAGCTTACAAAATTAAGAGAATTCTTGTTTGGGATTATCAAAGTTTACACAAATAGGTTTTACAAGATATATCGTAGCCATAGGATAAGGACTATATCTAATATCACCAAGCTAATCTCAGCAAGGTCTCTTCTAACCGAATCTCCTACTTCTTCGATCCCGAACCTGAGTACATAATCAAAACAGATATAGTACGTGAGACAAATTGTCTCGTGAGATACATGTACGGACAAAGTTGCAAAATGTACAACACCATTTTCCACTCACCCTATATCCCTCTTTCTCTGCCATCTCTCTCTCTCTCTCTCTCTCTCTCTCTCTCTCTCTCTCTCTCCCCCCTTAACCCAAGCACTCCCTTTGTCCCAAATCACCACCATCAACCACCATAACCCCGGTACCCCAAATCACCCTTAAGAAACCACCCCATATCAAACAGCTTGGATGTTACCACTTACCACAAGTTGAGCTCTACATTTTATCACAATTTGATTTAACTCCAATTTTACATCCAACCACGTATCAGATACATGTGCAATCTTACCAAATCACTATAAAGTTCATATGTCACATGGATGGTTCGACAGTAACCATAACCCTAAGGGAATAACTGGGTGTGGCTTCCGTTAGTCCCGTAATAAGTGAAATACAACACTTATACGCTTTCACTGATCAATTTAAAATTTATGGAGACACTCAACACTTTTTAAACTTTTCTTTATTAATCAATAATGATACAATAAAGATGCAAGAAGTTTGTGGAATATCTAAAAACAAATCCTAACTAAACTGCTGGCATGTGATAGACAACAAAAGATATTATCTAAGACAAGTTTATGATCAACAAATGATCAAGCACAAGACCAGACACTCTCGTTATACAGATTCAATTCTCGAATCAGATAACTAGAGTTAACTGGTGGTTTACACTCTGCTCGAAGGAATAAAGTTCTGGAGTAATTTCAGCAACGTGTAACCTTGTTGGGTGCACACAGAATTCGATCGCTCAAGTCCTCAGTTTATAGCATTGGGAAACGTAGAGCCAAAGGAATGATCGATCGATTCCACGTGTGAGAATTCCGTTGGTGCAGAGGATATTTCATGGGACGAGCACGACTAACGGAATCCTGACAGTACTTTCTGTCGTCTTGAGATCGCCGATATCTTCTAGAAGATTTGCAAGATATTCTCATAATCAGCGATGCACAAACTTGTGTCTACTTGTGTCTTTCTATGACACTGAAACTTCCAGCCCATGTACACTTCTGGCAGCCATGAGTTTTCGGATACTCATGCTTCTTCAGACGGCCTTCAGCTTCAGTGACCTTTACTAAGAGTTTTGTTTAGAGAAGTATTTGTTCAATGGTTCAACGTTTTGTCCAATGCGCTGAACTTGTTACACTATCTGATCTGTTAACCAGTATCTAATTCCGTACAGGGAACTGATCGTTGTTTCAGATAGTGATCAGATAGTGTAACTGGGTAACTGAAATCCGAACTGATCAGATTCAATTACCCACAATCCGAGGAACTAATCCTCAGATTGTCTTCTAACTATTTTCCTTTTTGTCTTCATTAAATCTCTTCAGTGGGGGATTCTTTTCAGCGACCCAACAATCTCCCCTTATTTGATGTAGACAAATAGTTAGGCAACTCCCCCTGAATATGTGAAGGTTTTATATTTAACCTTGAGTATTTTTCACAATTCAGGGGGTCTTCGCCATACCTAGAAAACATTACAGTATATGGTGATTTGATAGAATCTGATCACACTACATTTTATAACTCATATTTTCTTTTTGAGTTTTTCTAAGTATCTTGCAAGCAAATAAACTCAGGTATGTCAAAATCATCATCATTAATTGATGATATTTATGCATGACGACTAAGTAATAATAGAAGAGTTAACTGTTTTGTAGCATACGGAAAAATAAAGTTGTTTTAAGGTACATATAATTGTTTTTGAAACAGAAAACAACGCCCAACAGCAGCATCTAAGGACTGCCTTCACCCCTTTCTCCTTTTCTGACTCCCAAGCCCAACTACATGTTCTTCTTCCTCCTTGGCTATCTGGAGCTCTGCTTCGGACGCTTCTAGTGCTTTTGCTATCATCCTTGCTTTCTCCTCGATCGGGACACCTGGTCCTTTTCGTTTCTTCATTTTAGTTTTAGGAGGAGCAGTAGGACCCTTTCCTTTATCAAGGGAGAATGGATGGGCATCTGATTTGGGAACAAGATGAACGTTCTCTCCACGGGAGATAGACACACATGCAGTTTTCTGTGGAATGATTGAGATGCCTGATTGAACGGTTGGAGTTTTGGTCAACCCTTTCACAACTTTATCAATGAGAGGGGTTAAGTGAATGCTCTCATCCTCACTATCTGAATAGGAGACAAGCTTCTTAGACATTGATTCTCCCGCCCTCTCCTTTCCATTCCTCTGATGAGAAGCTCCGACTGATTTACCAACATCCTTCTCCGGAGCTCCTTGCTGAGGCGTTGTTTTCTCCCCCTGAAAATGTGGAGGAGAGCGGGCGCTGACAGAGACATTTTCGTGCACAGCATGGGACTCAGCTTCACGATTATTAACAAATTTGGTAAAGATATCAAATCTGGAATGAAGTGCAGTTACTGATTCAAGTAAAGCAATCTGATTGTCATCGATATTTTTGACGGCAGACTCAAGTGCCTCGATCTTATCAGAGTGGTCATCGTAGGTAATCTGCAGGTTCGTTGTCAGAATGGCTTGATATTTGTTCAGAGCCCGTTGTGCTTTATTTAGTTCCCGCATGTTTGCATTTATGGTTCCACGATAATTCATGAGAGTACCACAACATCTGAAAGTTTTGAGAACTGTGGTCTTTTTACGTCTCCGGGAGCTTTCAGGAATATCAGTGGGTGCTGAGATTGGAACTTTTTGAGAAGTTGCTGCGGTTTTTTCAACGGATTGTTCAGGAGAATTTCTTGCATCAATTGGAGATTTTTCAAAAGAGGGTTGTGGATATTTAGAAGCTTCATCGTTTTGTGGTGTTCATCCATGTGGTCATCATTTTCTTTCAAATCCAGGGGATCAGCGATCGACCAACCTTAGCCGGACCCGGTCATAGGCTAACGAGTCCTGGTTGTGGAGCTTCTAAACGAGTAACGTTGTGTTTTTGGATTTTGACGTAGGGTCCGACCTGGGGTTTTCTTATGTGGTGGAGAGTGGCGGTCAGAGGTTGAATCTGAGTTCATTTTTGTGTCGGCAGAGCGGTGGGAGTCATGTGGTTTAGAATCTAAAGAGTGGGTGTGCGAGGCACTGTTGACTGAACCCGGTGCCTCCTCTCGTGTATGTATATACCGAAATATATAAGTGTATAATACTAAGACATTTGATAATTAGGTGTGACAATAATAACTAGTAAAACTACAAGGGATGAAAGTGTTAAAAGGAAAGTTTAATTAAAGATATAATCTTAATTAAACTAGAGTGTTCTAAGCGCAACTTATTTAAGTATAAATAAGAGGCTTAGGGTAACCCTAAAACCCCTTGAACCCCACACGAATCCTTGCCCCCTCCTCTCCCCTATTCGGCTGAAGCCACACACACAAGAACACAAGTTTGTGTTCTTCGTGTTTTTCGTTCGTTCTTCGTGTTCTTCGAGTTTCGAAGAACAAGTTCATTGCAAGGATCAACTAGAAGGTCACTCGTTGTGTTCATCATCAGTGGACTTTCTTAAGCAAACATTAAGGTATGTTTTGGGAAACCCTTTTCCCCTATTCCCCTCTTGTTCGAATTAGGGTTCTTGGTCGATGGTCGACGAACACACACAAGCAATGTGTGTGTTCGAGTTCTTCGTACAAGGTTTCTTTTCTTGTTAATCAAGTTTGATTTCCAAGTTCCTATAATCCTTTAGGGTTTAAGGATTAGGTTTAATATCAATTCCGCTTTTAGGTATTAAACTAGCTAGTTGGTTTAACCGGCAAGAACACCCTCATGTTCTTGTCAGTATGGTTCGAACCAAGACACTAGGTGGTCGACCCAATGGGTTGATCAGTGTTATGAAACCCTTCAGTGGTATCAGAGCGATGATTTAGAAATCTAAACAAGAATAACAAGTTTTTTTGTTTGTTTAATTTCAAAGTTTTTTTTATTTTTATGTTACTTCTTCTTTTTCTTCCTATGGATTTTGAAATAGGCAAGAACCCTAGGACCAAGAATGTTAAACTTTTTAGTTTAATTGGTCAAAAGGATTCTAACCCTATAGTTTTTGAAATCTAGAAAGAACCCTAGGACCAAGTATGTTATACTAGTTAAGTTTAATTGGTCAAAAGGTTTCTTTCACTAACCCTAGATTTTTCGAAATTAGGAGAACCCTAGGATCAAGAATGTTAAAGTTTTTGGTCAAGAGGATTCTTTCCTTTTTCCCTTGATCTTCAAAATCTAGGACCAAGTATGTTAAACTAGCCTAGTTTAATTGGTCAAAATGATATTTTCCTTTCTTCCAAGATTTTTGAAAATCATGAGGAAATTTGGACACCAAGTATGTTAAACTAGTTTAGTTTAATTGGTGGAAAGTTTCTTAGGCTTAAGGAATTTTTTGAAACCCTAGCAGTAACCTAGGACCAAGAACATTAAACTAGTTTAGTTTAATTGGTTTATAGGATTAATTAAAATTATAATCTAGAACCTAGAAAATTAAACAAGTTAATGTTTAAGAAGGTTTGATTATTATTTTGATATGTTTATTAAAAATTAGTTCTTTAAATCTAGAAATCTAGACAAAGTTTTGTCTAGAAAATTTAAAATTAATAAGTTTAAATAAATCTATTAAAGTTATAATCTATCCCAGAATTTAAACAAAGATAATTGTTTGAATATGATTGATTAGGATTAATCTTTAACTAAAAGATGTTATTGATCAAGAAAGTTAAACCTAGGTTTTAATTGATCAAAAACAAGAGAAGGGTTTAATTAATTAAATTTAATTAATGATAAAAGGGAAGTGTTAATTTTAATGTTTTAAAATTAACAAGATGTATTTACGTTAATATATAATTTTCGGATTTTTTTAAATATCTAAATCGAATTTTAAAAGATAAAATAGTTTGTACGTATTTTAATTAGTCTATGTTAATATACATATGTACAAATTAGGTGTAATATTCTTACTAGAATGTTGTAAGGTTTTAAAGATGTAAATTATATATATATATATATTAAATACAAGATTAAATGGAACATTAAATATAAATATTATTTTTTTGATCATTTAGTTGTAATATTAAAGTAACTAGAAATTTGTGTTAAGTTATAATTAAGCTAGAAATGTATAAAGTTGTAAACAACTAGAAATTGTACAATGTAAGGTTTTATTATAATTAGATAATAATACGGAAGTTATAAATATTAGATTGTATAAAGTTATAAGTGATTATAACTAGTTAGTTATACAAGTATATTACGAGTTACGTAAACTACTAGATTAATGATCAAGAGTAAGAGTAAGATAACATAGGAAATTAAGAACCTATATTTAAGTAGTCTAAGTTAAATATAAGAATGACTCAAACAAACTAAGATTATTATATATGGTTTATATATAATAAGAATATTAGTGTTCACCAAGTCCAAACTAGTGATTGTGTATATGCTTAACTTCCACATAGTTGTTGGAATTAGTGGGAGCTACGCAAGAAAGTCACAAAGTTTATAAATGTGTCCCAAGAACATGTTTTGGCGAATTTAATAGATAAATGTTTAATTTTATTATTAGACATAGAAAGACTAGATATGTTAAATTAGAGTTATGTCTTGTGTTCGTAAGTCATAAAAGAATTAAAATCTCTATTTTAAAGTTTAACATAAGAATTAAAGTTTTTCAAGTAAATAAAACAAGTACGTTTTATTAAGATAAGTTTTTTCAGAAAACTTAGTAATATCTTTTGTACACCTCGTTTTAGGTATACAAATAAAATCGAACAAATTTAAAACTTAGAGTTTTAAAGGTAATTTTAGTGTCTGTCTTGTGGAATTAAGTACACAAATCACACATTTTAAAACTAAGGATTAAAATTGGAATAAAGTTTAAGTTTAGTTTAAGACTTAAACAAACCCAAGAAAATCTTAGATCTAAGTACTATCCACCTAATGGAACACCTCACTTGTTCAACAATATTCATATTGTAAAGATAAAGAACCTTAGATATGAATTCAAATAATTGCGAGTGTTAGGGTGCGTAGGGTTTTGTGATAATCGGGAGTCCCGGCGCAGAACATCGCACTGTCTTAGATGGTCTGATCTACTTTGGTGATAATCGGGAGTCCCAGCCCAAAAAGTACTTGAGTAGAATAAACATACTAGACTTTATTGTAACTTAGAAATGTATGATTAAGATTGTAAAAGGTTGTAGTAAGTTATAAGTCTATAGAGTCTACGACCCCGATGAATCGTGTCAAGTCTTGATACGATCAGTAAGGATGTTACCTACCAGAAACAGCATGTCTCGTCGGGAAGTGCCCAAACCTTGCGGCGGGAATGTGATATATGGATCCCAGGCCTAAAATTTTAATTATGGGTTTATAATATATTTTAGAGATGTTTATTGATGAGTACTATTTAAACTGGGTTTGATTTGTAGATGGCAGCAACAGCCACAACGACAAGTACCAACAATCTCTCACTTCGCTCAATCCTCGAAAAGGACAAGTTGACTGGGTCAAACTTTCTCAATTGGGAACGCAATCTTCGTATTGTGCTCAGGCATGAGAGAAAGTGGTATGTCTTGGAGAGAGTAGTACCAAATGTCCCTGCCGCAAATGCTAGAGCTGAAACGAGGCAAGCTTATGATAAGCATGTCATTGATGCACTCGATGTGAGCTGTCTGATGCTCGCTACTATGAGTCCCGAGTTACAAGCGGGACTTATGGATGTGCCTGCGTTTGAGATGATTCAACAATTAAGGGATTCATTTCAAGAGCAAGCTCGCACTGAGAGGTTTGACATTAATCGAGCCTTCAACTCGTGTAAGATGGTCAAAGTAACACCAGTGAATGCCCACGTCATGAAAATGAAAGGGCACATGGATCACATTGCTAGACTTGGTCACCCCATTCCATTGCAGATGGCAACATATACTATACTCAACTCGTTGTCTGATGACTACAAGCCTTTTGTGGTCAACTACAACATGCATAATATGGAGAAATCCATTGCTGAGCTACATTCTATGCTCAAGACAGCTGAGTTGAGTTTGGGATCAAAGTCTAAGGATGTTCTGATAACCGGTAATGGCGATGGCAATGGGAAGTAGAAGAGAAACATGCATAGTGGGAAGGGTAAGACCAATCCCAACCAAGGAATGCAAAATGGTAAAAGTGTCAAACAAAAGGTCAAGAAGTTGAAGCCCAACACAGCGAGGACCGAGAATCGGTGCTTCAAGTGTGGCGAGATTGAGCATTGAAAAAGAGATTGTCCAAACATTGCCAGTGGTGGAGGACTAGCTAGTTCTTCAGGTAGCACCACTAAACTTCTAAATCACTTTAAGTTACTTGTAAAGTATACGAGTAATCTAACCTTTGCAATCATTTATTGCAGGAGGGAATGGAAAGTGATGATGACTGGCATGAGATGAAGATCCCACGAGCACCACTTTTTGATTTAGTATTTTTCATATGGATTCAGTAAAACAATTTTTGGTATTTAGTTGTTTTGAAAAAAATTACAATTTCTATTTTATGATAAATTTTGGTTTTTAAAGTTTATCATCGTTGAATCCATGGTTGAATTATATTGTGTGTGCATGTGTGTTGATTATACTAGTCAGGTTTTTTGACTAGATTATAAAGTCAAGTATTGACTTAATAATGATCTCATTGCTTTTTATTTGTTTGATTGTTGTATGAATATCTTAAAAGCTCAAATTACTTAGATACTAGTAATTAGAAAGTTTTTCTAATGAAAGTATTTAAGAGTTTTTATGGAAAGCATAAAGTTCAAGGTACACTGAACTTATTTAAAACATCTTAAGTAATGGTTACTTATGATAGTAAGTTTTAAAGTATTAGTATTAATATGGTATGATTATATTGGAAATAATCAAGATAGACTTTAAAGAGTATTATTACAAGTCTTTCATACTTGTGATAAAGGAATTTAATGAAGTCATAATTCCCTAACAGGAATAACTGGATATTCGCAAAATCCAAAGACAATGACTTAGACATTAAATAAACTCTTAAAAGGTAAAAATATAATAAAGTATTTAAGAATTAAAAAGTATTATTGCAAGTCTTTTACACTTGTAATAAATACAATATTTAATCAAGTCATAATTCCCTAATAGGAATGATGGATATTTGAGAAATCTAAGAAGTGATTTTGACATTAAATGAGGTTCTTAAAAGAATGCTAATATATTTAAGAATTGGAAGTATCATTACAAGTGTCTTATACTTGTTAGATACGTTGATCAATGGAAGTCATGATTCCCTTATAAGGAATATTGGATATTAGCAAATCCAAAGGATGGCTTTAATGATTGATAAATTCTTAAAAGGTTAAACAATAAGGTTTTGACTAGGTCAAAGTAATAGTTTAAGTGATGCTTATTTTCCATAAAATTTAGTGGGAGCTATGACTAACGTATTCATTAAAAGTACCAATGAATATAGTAAGTTAGTAGGATATTAACAACAAGGTATTACCAAGTCGTTTGCCAAAGAGTTAAGAGAAATAATAAATGATCATTAATTAGATTACTGCAAACCTAATAGCGTGATCACAAGTCTTGTGATTAATTATTGCATATCTAATAGGTCATTCACACTCCAGTGGATAACATAATCGTTTAAGGAAATTTCTTTAACTAGTAACAAGATATCTACAGATCAAATAACTAAAAGAGGCTTTAGTTACAAGGTGAATTTCTGAATTCCAGAAACTAAGGAGTTATTTCCAATACTTCTATGTTTACCGAATTAGATAAAAGGAAAGACTAGAATATGTTCTAGAATGTTGCAAGAACAAAATCTAGCAAAGACAAAAGTAATAGTGTTTTCCAAATACTTGTCTTATGTCTTTAGTTTAATAGGAATGACTAGATCAGTGATAAAGTTACAAGTAAAATTATAAAAGTCATTAAGTAATCAACACGAACAAAAGGAATAAGTAATGATGCAGTAATAATTCTGTATGTATGTCCAGTGAGGAATAATACATGAGTTAGTATCATTGTTATTCAGACTTTATATGTTTTACAATATCCATGAATAAAAGTCTATTTATTCAAAAGATATAATCCGTGACTACTCGTCTTGGTGGGAACCTTGATGGGACGTTAACGTCATCGCAGTATTTAGTGGAGATTCGAGTTTTCTCGAAGATAGCTACACAAGTTTTGTCGTAGACCAAATATCGGTGATATTCTGTTGGAGGCTCGACGAATATTGGATTGACCACCGTGACAATACTTCGTGGTTGAAAAGTTCAAAAGTATTGTTCACTAGGATTGTCCTTAAGCCTGAGGTATTTGGTTTGGGATACAGTGACTAATGTACTTTGGTTCGTCTTAGACAAGTCTGAAATATGATTGTCATACGAGGCCTTACTAGGTACAGAGGAAGTTGTATTTTGAATCGAAATATAACAAGATGGTAATTGCACCTCCTTTTTAGGAGAGATATTTATGGGTTGCTTGACATGATGGAAAACTGGTAAGTGCATGGTCATGCCCAAACGAACTGATTAGTTCTTTGTCGTTTATCACAACAGCTTGAATCAAGAAGTCAAGAAATGATTTCGAATACAGGAGTTGATATCTTCTACCATGCTCGTATTCGTTATCATCAAATATCGTGCTACAAGGGATGAACTTAACAACGTTGCCCAAGAAGTAGAGACAGAGTGTTCTTTACTAGGCGACGCTATTAAAGAGTTTTTCGAAACTATACCTGGGTTACATAAGCTGTTTTTATGGGGTTGGTTACCTATATGCCCATCTAGAAGGCCATTGTAGCTCGTATCATCAAGCCAAGGTTACGAACTTGCACAAGTGGGAGTCTGTTGGAATTATGTGCACAGTTAGTCAACCTATGATGATGCATCCAAACCTACGAAACACTTAAGGGTCACACTGGTGAGTGCATGTAATACGAGCAAGATATGTAATGATACTACGAAGAGGAATGATTCATAATAGGCATTATGAATCAGTTAAGTATTAAGTTAAGTTTAACTTATTACTAGGTTAGTTTAACTAACCAATTAATACAAGTATTTGTACATTTACTAGTTAAGTAAATATACAATATGTTAATTAAAGATTATCCATAATATGATTTAAAACTATTAAATCATATAGCGTTTGGATAATATTATTGTCTAAGATTATATAAAAGTTATTTTAATTGACTATTATAAAACACAAGTATATATTTCGTTTCTTATACCTATAAGAAAGCTTTTGTGTTTTAATGCCACCTCATTTTCAAGGTTGTTGACACGTGTACATCTTTCTATGCCTTCTTTACCCACTTCTCCAATTGAAAACTCCTCTTTTCCACTGTCCTTTCATACATCCACGGTCTCTTTTCCACTACCTCTTATTCTCACTGCCTCTTCTACTGAAAAATCCTAATACAACTTCTCACGTCGAGAGGAGCTTGATTTCTTCAATTCCTCTTCCGTATCTCTGTATGGTCCTCTTCCATTGATTACACTTCCGGCGAGCGACTTCAATTCAGGTTATCTGGTATTCACGCTCTTCAGGTATCATATGTTATCTTCCTTATTCCTCAAATTAGGGCTTCAATTAATGGTGAGTAGATAAGAAACTTAGTTGTATTCTTCTAATTGTCGACTGTCCAATTGAAATCATCCACCGCCGCTCACGGTAATAGTCCACCGCCTTCACATTCCTTTCACATTGTTGAATCCCATGTACAATTATTCCTTCGTTAACACTTCCATTATAGTATGTAAATAATTTAAAATTTCTATTTCTTCTCGTTACAGGTTACGATTGCGAATGTTTTTGTGTGTTTGATTCTATATATTGGAATTTTTTTTGCTGGATTATGATTTGGGTATGCGGTTAGGGTTTTCAGTTTGACGCTATTATGATATGTACGGATTTAGTATGATATGTACGGATTTCGATTGTGTGAAACTGAGGTTTTCTTTTGTGGTGATTTTGTGTTTGTAGTTTGTACCAGGTGATTAGTGAGAGGAGGAAGAATTAGGGTTATATTATATTGACTTTGTGTTCTATTTACACAGTCATTTAGGGTCCAATCATCAAGAAATTAAGCAGGGCTTCAATTCTTATAAAAAGATATGTTCTTTAATTCACATTCTGAAAAGGCCTCTCATCTGATTTAGGTGAATATGGTGAGTGTTCGTCATCTACGTATGTTTTTCTACTCAAATTTATGTGTTATTTGCTTCGTAACAGAATAAAGTTACAAACTTTTGTGATTAATTTTCAGAAATTACACTGAATATGATACAATGAATGAGAACAACGAGAATGTTTTCATTACTGTTCATATAGTTGATGGCTCAAACAACTCACTCAGTATTCTTCAAGATGTGGTCGTTTCATTTCTTCTCCAAACAATTACAAAAGGTTTTTATAAGCTTCTTGCACAATCTGCTTTTATGTTTTTAAATTAATTATATGATAGTCATAATTACAAAGATTAAAACTTTACTATAAGAAAAGCTTTTTGGCAAAAGCGGGATTTTTAATCTTTGGTGAACTTTTAGGATCTCCAAGTTTCAAGAAGGTGGATATTCAGTGGAAAAATCATCAAAAGACTTCAAAATCTTGTAGAGATTCTTCAAAATCTCTGTATTGAAATTCAAAAGAATTTTTGGAGATTTCTTATGGACAATAGCATCCAAATAATGGATATGATTAATTGGGTAAGAAGACATCCAGATGAAATTCAAGATGTGATTTTGGCTCAATGAATTGATGTAGCAAGAAACCATGTTCTTTATGTATGTTTTCATCACACATATATATTTTTTACTTTTACAAGAACACTCACATTTTATGTTAATTAAACTTTTGCTCTAATGTAGACACTGAAATCAGCAATTGAAGATACATGAAAATACATACTTCCGGAACATTTGGCTCTTGCTGCTGACCGTTTATGTGCTACTGGAAAATTTGTTCCTAATAACGTCAAAGGCTTATCCTTGCAGGGAAATTATCATCTATTTCTGCACCATCTACTTAAACTTGTTATTCTGTAAGTAATTGTTATTAATAGTGGCAATTTCGACATGTTCACTTATAACGGGTCGATTCGGATTAGTTTTTCTCTGGCACATAAAAACGTATAGCTTAAACGGAAAATATGTAAAAATTGGTCAAAATTTAGTGAATCTTTTACGCATTATACCTTCTAATTTATTTTATTTAAAAAATTAGATAACATTTTATCTAAATAATGGAAATAAGTTACACATATTGACATGTTAGCAAACCCACTCGACCCACCCATTTTTCCACCTCTACTTATTAGCGTAAGGATAGGTTATCTATTTATAGAATTTATTATTGGATTTCTTGCAAGTTAATTTAGAGTACAATATATTGGTGAAGCTATGTGATTGGTTTGTGAAAGTTGCTAAAATTAGGGTTTCAGACAAACCCGAGGGGATATTATAGCAGTACGATCATGTATTGTTTAATCATTGATCGAACATATTAGCTGTCAGAATTAAAGGCTGATTTATAATATTGACAGCTCTCAGCCTTTAATTGAACATTCATAAAGGTAGTTGGAGATTTCTCAATAGTTGAAGATCTAAGTATAGAAGGATATTTGTGACATCCCTTTAAATTTACCTGTCATATGTCTCAAATTATATATTGCATCCCAAAAGGCCCGTTTGTAAAACTTCCACAAAGCAATTACTATCGATATCTGCCACTGAATTTGTCAAGTGATCAAGCTGCTTAATTAGGAAAATAAGATAAGGAGTCTCTATATATGCCTATGAATTTTCCATACATTAGAGATGGTGGATTACTGAAAAGTAGAGGCAGTCCTTACAAATTCTGATAGCAAGAAGTGACACACCTACTTGGAAATATATTACAGATATACACATGCACGTGCACAATTAGCAACAATAAACAAAAAGTGCATCGACCTTACTTACCTATTAAAATTGTCACTCTTAAGGGTCAAATTTAGTTTGTATATTTTTTCTATAATGGGTTAAGTGGGTAAAATTTAGTTTAAAATGAAGCGGGTCAAATAGGTGGAAAATGACTTTGAATTGTAATTTGAACTTCTTCTTATCATTCAATATGCTTGGCTTTTGTTACATGTGGGTCGTGCGAAGAATCATCCTATATGTATATGTATATTTATCATGTCGTTCTTACGCTCGGTTTTTGCTATACACGTGGGTCGTGCTGGGCACGGCCCTATAAGTGTCCCTAGTATGTATATACCGAAATATATAAGTGTATAATACTAAGAAACTTGATAATTAGGTGTGACAATAATAACTAGTAAAACTACAAGGGATAAAAGTGTTAAAAGGAAATTTTAATTAAAGATCTAATCTTAATTAAACTAGAGGGTTCTAAGCGCAACTTATTTAAGTATAAGTAAGAGGCTTTGGGTAACCTTAAATGTAGGAAAACCTTGTAGGATTCACATGGCGGAACTTGAATCCCACATTACTGGATGTCTACTAATCAATGAGATCACAAGAAGAATAAGATGAAGAACATTACCTTTAGATTGCTAAAGAATGATCCACCTCTACTGCACCACCTGGACACGCTGCAAGACCGCGTTGTACCAACAAAGTATCACACAAAGGCTTGTGTGTGTGTGTGTCGTTCGTCGAACGAACAAGCAAACCGAAAAACCCCCTTGGGGTTCTTTTCGTCGATCAGCAGAGAGAGAGAGAGAGAGAGAGAGAGAGAGAGAGAGAGAGAGAGAGAGAGAGAGAGAGAGAGAGAGAGAGAGAGAGAGAGAGAGAGAGAGAGAGAGAGAGAGAGAGAGAGAGAGAGAGAGAGAGAGAGAGAGAGAGAGAGAGAGAGAGGTTTAGGGTTTTGTGGTGTTGTAATGTGTAACCTCTTAACCTTAACCTTAAGCATTTATTTATAAGGACTTAAGTTACAGTTAAGTCCTTGGAGTTTAATTATGATTAATCTCATAATAAAACTTCCTATTAACACTTTAAACCCTTGGACTTTTACTAGTTAATTAATAGAAAATTAATTAACTTTCCGTTAAATATTTAACTTAATATTTAACCATCCTCTTAAATAATAATTAACTTATTATTATTTATTCTCTTCTTTATAAGTAACTTAACTAGTTAATTATTCCACACAACTTACTTTATTCGGTTGTCCATTATTGAGTGTGTAGTGGTGTGACCCTTTAGTGCCTTATATAACATTGGACACGATGACACATGTACTTATCTGTGCACATAAATCCTTTAGACTCCCACTTGTGCAAGTTAAGAATGACTCTCTGATCATCGTTGGCCTAAAGCGGTCCCCAGCCAGACATTTAGGATAACCACGTTATAAGAACTCTTACATCCAGAGATAATATTCATAAAATGAATAACACTAACAGATTTTCCTTTCGCATCATGATATTTCTTAATTTGAGTAATAGACATGGAGCAGGGATCTTGTTCTATATACTTGAATTTTCTCGACTCTGATTTTGACTTTCTGCAACAACGGATTACTGAATGATCTAATCATTCTCCGAGCGCGCCCACACATTTCAGTAGTCTCAATTATCGAGCGGCCATGAAATATCTCTTCTAGTTAAAGAAGGTGCAAATTCCATCTTGACATTTGCGTTATCTTGCCCACGATTTCCGCTGTCTTAGTCAAGTTCCTTATGATCACCCTTTTACGGTGTGATGTTAGATAAATGCTAAAGATCAGAAGTCATCGTGTCTCAAACCAAAATGTCTCAGGTCAGAGGACATCTACTCGAAATTACTTATGCTTGGGCTCCATGAAGTAATCTCGATCTTTTGGTCACGTCTAATGTTTAGCAAACTCTATAAACATCTATGAATATTTATTTTAACAATGCTTGTTTCTCTATTCAATAACTATGAAATAGATAAATATTCATAATGGTATTAACTCTTGAATCTAGCTCCCACTAAATTCAAGCAACCACGGACGTTTTAGATACTCAAAAACTTTGCGTATCAAGGATAGGTTTAAAACATGTTAAGAATAGACAATGTGAAAATATTACGTAAAACTTTCTATTTCAATCCCACGAAATGTTGTTACATAATGTATCGATTTCAAACATGTCTATGAATCATAATTAAAATTACTAGCTACCAATATCTAGGTACTGCATGCCTATAGCGTGTGCATGTTTCTCATGCTATGGTCCAGCTAGTGGTTTTGTCAACGGGTCAACAACGTTGTCATCCGTTGGTATTTTCTTAATTATAATATCACCCTCTCTAACATACTCACGTATGGGGTGATATTTTCTGCGTACATGTCTGGTCTTTTGATGCTCTCTTGGCTCAACAGCTTGCGCTATTGCTTCACTGTTATCACAGAATATTTCGATGGGTCTAGAGATAAAATTCTTAAGCCACATGGCTTCTTTTCCAGCATCATTTGCCGCAATGTACTCAGCCTCTGTAATCGAATCTGCTATCGTATCTTGTTTCTGACTCTTCCAAGATATAGCTCCTCCGTTTAGTGTGAATACAAATCCCGATTGCAATTTGTAATCGTCTCTGTCGATTTGGAAGCTTGCATCTGTGTAACCAGTCACACGCAATTCTTCCATCGAACCTCCAAAGACCAAGAACATTTCTTTCGTCCTTCTCAATTACTTGAGAATGTTCTTGACAGCCACCCAGTGGGGCTCACCAGGATTCTTTTGATATCTGCTCGTAAGACTTATGGAGTAAGCAATATCGGGCCTAGTACATAACATGACATACATGATTGATCCAATTGCCGAAGCATATGGTACCAAACTCATCCTAGCTTGTTCTTTGCTAGATGTAGGACTCCGAGCTTTCCTCAGTGTAATGTCATGTGTCATTGGAATGAGACCTCTCTTGGAATCACTCATACTGAATCTCTTCAGTACTTTGTCAATGTATGTACTTTGACTAAGTCCAATAAGCCGCCTAGAACTATCTCTGTAGATCTTTATACCTAGTATAAATGTGGCTTCTCCCAAGTCTTTCATCTGGAAACATTTACCTAACCAAAATTTTACTCCTTGTAATGCTGGTATATCCTTTCCTATGAGCAGTATGTCATCAACATACAAGACTAGGAAGATTACTATGCTCCCACTGAATTTTGTGTAGACAGCGCCTCGAACTCACTCTTGACAAAACCAAATTCTTTGATTCTTTTGTCAAAGTGTAAGTTCCAACTTCTAGATGCTTGCTTCAATCCATAAATGGATTTTAGCAATTTGCATACTTTATCAGGATTCTTTGGATCAGTAAAACCATCCGGTTGTATCATGAATACGTCCTCATTCAACTCCCCGTTAAGGAAGACGGTTTTAACATCCATTTGCCATATCTCATAGTCGTAATATGATGATACGACCATCAGAATTCTAATAGACTTAAACATTGCGACTGGCGAGTAGGTTTTAGAGTAATCCACACTATGTGTTTGCGTGAAACCCTTCGCGACAAGTCGTGCTTTGTAAGTATGCACTTTCCCATCCATGTCGGTTTTCTTCTTGAAAACCCACTTGCATCCAACAGCACGTGACTGTGGTGGCAAGTCTGATAACACCAGACTTGGTTGTCATACATGGAGTGCATCTCTGCTTGCATAGCCTCGAGCCATCTTTCAGATTCTATGCCGTCAGCAGCTTCGCTGTAGGTTAATGGTTCTAGTAGACTTCCATCATCTTCATCGATCATGAATCCAAGATACCTATCTGGTTCTTGGCGTGGTCTACTGGACCTACGCGGATTGCGCGTCTCTTCTTCCTCAACCGGTGGGTCTGGTTGGGAATCAACAATTCTTTGTTGAACCACTAGTTCGACTGAAGTCGTCGGTGGATCTTCATTCTCTTTAATTTCTTGAAGCTCTATTTCTTTTCTTGGAGTTTCAGTTCCTAGAAACTTCTCCTCCAAGAAGACACCTCTCCGAGCAACGAAAACTTTGTTGTCTTCTTGATGATAGAAATAGTATCCTAAGGTTTCCCTTGGATATCCAACGAAGATACACTAATCTGACTTGGGATTTAGTTTGTCTGTGAAGTTACGTCTAACGTATGCTTCACAACCCCAAATCTTGAGAAAAGACAATTTTGGCTTTTTACCCGTCCAATGCTCGAACGGAATCTTTTCTACTGACTTGGTCGGAACCCTATTCAGTGTGAATGCTGCAGTCTCGAGTGCATGTCCCCAAAATGATAGTCGTAGTGGGGCGCGACACATCATTGAACGTACCATGTCTAACAAGGTGCGATTCCTCCTTTCTGATACGCCATTCATCTGAGGCGTATACGGAGGTGTGAGTTGTGAAACAATCCCACATTCCTTCAAATGATCGTCGAACTCTTGGCTCAAATATTCGCCTCCCCGGTCCGACCGAAGTGACTTTATTTTCTTGCCTAGTTGGTTCTCTACTTCCCACTACGACTTCAGCTCGGTTGGACCCTTCGCCTACTCGTAGTACAACATCTCCTTGTCCCAGCCTCATGTTCTTCTTAAATCCCTGCTAATGATTGCAAATGTGATGACCACATCCGGTATCCATTTTCCGTGAAATATGGATCCTAGTCTAACTATTATTCTTAAAAGGTAATAATGTTAGAAGTTATTTATTTTTTGTTAATCATACTAACCGTTTGTTGTTTTTCTTATAGATGTCTGTAGCGTCAGAAATTCCGTTTTATTCGCCAATCGAATCGCGAAGGTTCATCACTGGAAAATGGAAGCTTAATGGTCCGAACTACAAAGTTTGGAAGGCGCATTTTAGGAGTTACCTAAAAGCACATAATCTACTGTACGTGATAGACGAGGTGCTCAAGGGACAACCAGGGCAAGACGCCCAGGATGATGAGCTTGACACTTATTATCAGTATCTGGCTGATAAATCACAAGTCATGTCGATTCTTATTCTTACTTCATTATCAGAGCTTACTGATAATCTACGTAAGAAAGCATGTTATGAGTTTGTCCGGTATTTTGAGGAGACGTTTAAAGATAGTACTGAAGAAAGTAAGCAGTTCATTTTGCAAGAAATCTTTTCGTCAAAGATGAAAGATGATCAACCATTGAGTGACCATCTTATTAACATATGAAGGTTTCTAGATTGTCTCACCCTAGTTACTGGCGCATCAAACTAGCATGAACAAGTCTTGTTCTTGTTTGGATCTCTCACTCAGTATTATCAGGACAAAGTAGTACGTTTAGTCAGGAATTTTGATCTGAGTGTCGCAGGTCTACAAGAGAAGCTCTTATGTATACGTAATGTTCAAAGGCTAGAGGAAGAATCTCTCCCCGAGGTTCCAATGGATGAGTTCGATGTATTGTTGAGAGACTTTGCTGATTTGTGTTGCCCAGCTTGTGGCAGCAAGGATATTTGCGAGCACACGTCCGATGTGAGACTCTTGGACGCTGACTTTGTCAGCGATTCAGATATCTTTATGATTGATTGTCTCGTTACTTCTAGTAAATCCTGGGTATTGGATACCGGATGTGGTCATCACATTTGCAATCATTAGCAGGGATTTAAGAAGAACATGAGGCTGGGACAAGGAGATGTTGTACTACGAGTAGGCGAAGGTTCCAAGGTTGGAGCTGAAGCCGTAGGAACATATCTTCTCAAGTTGCCTTCAGAAAGAGTTTTGGAACTTAAAGGCAACTTGAGAAGATATGTTCCTACGGCTTCAGCTCCAACCTTGGAACCTTCGCCTACTCGTAGTACAACATCTCCTTGTCCCAGCCTCATGTTCTTCTTAAATCCCTGCTAATGATTGCAAATGTGATGACCACATCCGGTATCCAATACCCAGGATTTACTAGAAGTAACGAGACAATCAATCATAAAGATATCTGAATCGCTGACAAAGTCAGCGTCCAAGAGTCTCACATCGGACGTGTGCTCGCAAATATCCTTGCTGCCACAAGCTGGGCAACACAAATCAGCAAAGTCTCTCAACAATACATCGAACTCATCCATTGGAACCTCGGGGAGAGATTCTTCCTCTAGCCTTTGAACATTACGTATACATAAGAGCTTCTCTTGTAGACCTGCGACACTCAGATCAAAATTCCTGACTAAACGTACTACTTTGTCCTGATAATACTGAGTGAGAGATCCAAACAAGAACAAGACTTGTTCATGCTAGTTTGATGCGCCAGTAACTAGGGTGAGACAATCTAGAAACCTTCATATGTTAATAAGATGGTCACTCAATGGTTGATCATCTTTCATCTTTGACGAAAAGATTTCTTGCAAAATGAACTGCTTACTTTCTTCAGTACTATCTTTAAACGTCTCCTCAAAATACCGGACAAACTCATAACATGCTTTCTTACGTAGATTATCAGTAAGCTCTGATAATGAAGTAAGAATAAGAATCGACATGACTTGTGATTTATCAGCCAGATACTGATAATAAGTGTCAAGCTCATCATCCTGGGCGTCTTGCCCTGGTTGTCCCTTGAGCACCTCGTCTATCACGTACAGTAGATTCTGTGCTTTTAGGTAACTCCTAAAATGCGCCTTCCAAACTTTGTAGTTCGGACCATTAAGCTTCCATTTTCCAGTGATGAACCTTCGCGATTCGATTGGCGAATAAAACGGAATTTCTGACGCTACAGACATCTATAAGAAAAACAACAAACAGTTAGTATGATTAACAAAAAATAAATAACTTCTAACATTATTACCTTTTAAGGATAATAGTTAGACTAGGATCCATATTTCACGCCCTCTAATGCAAGGTTTGGGCACTTCCCATTAGAGTCACGCTATTTCTGGTAGGTATAGCCATACCGATCGCCCTAAACTAGAAACAATTCCTAGATGTTCGGGATATCAAGTTGAACAACAAACTTGTACATGTTTTAATCCCTCTAGTGCATTTTGGGCGGGACTCCCGATTATCACCAAAATAGATCGTACCACCTAAGACAGTGTGATGCCTTGCGCTGGGACTCCCGATTATCACAAGACCCTACGCACCCTAACACTCGCAATGATTTGAATCCACATCTAAGGTTCTTTCTCCTTAATGTGAATATCGTTGAACAAGTGAGGTGTTCCATTAGGTGGGTTGCACTCTGATCTAAGATTTTCTAAAAAAGGATTTTCCTTTGTTCGTAAAACGTTAGCCAGTTTTTTAACCTTTTAAAATTACCTGGTTTTTATAAACTAACTATTTATAAATTCCACTTTTAATTTTGTCTTTATAAAACTTGGTTTATAAACAAACTGTGTACTTTACCATTACTAATTTTAAAACTTGGTTTTTTAAACAAACTGTTTATAATTACCATTATTAATTTATACCTTGGTTTTCTAAACAAACTGTTTATAATCACCATTCTATTATTAAAAACTTGGTTTTCTAAACAAACTGTTTATAATCACCATCTTATTATTTCAAGTAAAATAAATAAAAGAAATAAAAAAATAAAGACATGCAATTTCGAGAATTGCAATGTCATAACCCCAAAGACTTGGTTTTGTGTTTTGTATATTTAAAAATAAAAGTTTTATTAATTTCCGAAAAATATTAATATTTTTGGAACTATTAAAACAAACACAATGTCATGACTTTTGGGTTATGTCATATTAAAGAAATAAATAAACTGATAATTATTAAATTACCAAACTGATAATTTTTAAATTACCCATAAACTGGTTTCTTATTTCCCCTTAATTTCGATATTTTTTTGGTTTTAATAATTTATTATCTTTTATTATTAATTAAAAAAAATGATCTAGTCAAGATTTATGTAAATCTATCCTTTTGATTTTGTTCTTGATAGATAATCAAAAGTCAAAAGATTTACATAGATTGACTTAACAACTAAAAGAATATACATAAAATCTTGTAGATTATTTATTCCCGATTTAGGTTACATAAAATCTTGTACCATAAATATGATAACTTGGTCACCAAGAAACCATCACCCAACCGAAACTCGGTGGACTTGGTCTCGGTCGACCACTCGGTCGTCGAACCAAGCCTCAACCGAATCTCGGTTGGTTTGGTTTCGACTCCCGTTTTTATTTTTAATAATAATAATTATAACCTTTTCCTTATTATCTAAAACTCCTATTCAATCCACTTGTTGATAAGCTTGAACAATTTTCTTGGGTCAAACTTTTTAGGGTTTTCTTACTAAATAAAAAGAAACCTAATTTCTTTTATCTTGAAACCTATTCAATCCGATTGTTCATAAACTTGAACAATTTTCTTGGATCAAATTTACTAGGCTTCTTTTTAAGATAAAAAAAACTTAAAATATATATATATATATATATATATATATATATATATATATATATATATATATATATATATATATATATATATATATATATATATATATATATATATATATATATATAGAGCGGTTCATGCGAGAACCACTAAAATTGCGAGAACAGCGAGAACCATTTTCTAACCAATCATTTTAATTAATTTATTTTTTAAATATAAAGGGTATTAAGGTCTTTTAAACATCAAAATCTTTTTATTAATTATATTTAAATTTAGTTACCCTAATAATCGTAACCTCCACCCTATTTTTTAGGATATTAATTCTGCAATGCATGTTTCATTTTTTTCGCAATTCGTACACGTTCATTGATGAACACAAAAAAATAACTAATAAATTTTAACTTTATTTAACATATTCAATGATGAACACATAGTAAATGCATAATGATAACATGTTCAATGTACAAAATTTACATATTCAATAATGAACACAGTTTCATTCACTAATGAACACAGGTGAGTAATTCATATCTGTATTCTTGAATCACTAATAAAGATATTGATTTAATCAAAAAAATACATACTGAAAAGACCAAATGAAAGGAAATTGAGAATCATTAATGAACAAATTAACATAATGAAAGGAAACAAAAGATGTTCATCCTCAAATCGTGTCACCGGGAATCAAAAGCATGTTCATCTAGAATCAAAAGCATGTTCATCTGTCAATCCGCTGAATCGAACATCATCTTTTCAAATCGTCCAATCTGAAGAAGAAAAATATTATCACAAAAAAACCTAAATATGATAAAATCCCAAATCTAAATATTTGTTCTTTAATCTTCCCAAATCCAAATAAAAAATGATTGAACAAAAACCTGGATCTTGAATAATATATAAAAATTGTATAACTAATTTAAAAAATAAATGTAGATCTTGGATTATTAACCAAAACCCAAATATGTATTAAACACAAAACTCTAAAATGATTAAAATAGCACTATGGAGCATATGTATTTGTCGACTATTGTAAATCAAATTATAATTATTAAAATCACACCTACACTTTATAGATCTGTCTATTCGCAAATATACTCAAATAATCCGTAATTACCACCATTATTGACTAAATTCGACTGTATTTTAATCGACGAATACTAATACACATATTAATTACGAAATTTCTATAAACCCTAGAAAAGACGCCTTAAATCGCAAAAACCCACAAAAAAGTGTTACGGGAACATACCTTTCGTCTTCGTTTATAGAATTTCTTCTTCCCTTGAATTACATTTAATTTTCAGCCTCTACCATTCGCTCGTGGCTTCTTTTTGAATTCTTAAAATCACCATATCCTTGTATAGGACCTGCAACAACAAAAAAATTACACAAAAAAGTTATTTAAGAACTAAAATCTTGAAATAATATCGACTAAAATTTAAAACAATAAATAAACCTATATTTCAGTAATACCAGTTGTCTTCCTCTTCCTTTTTTTAATAGGTTTTAGTTCTACCTCCGCCTCATGGATTTTAATTTCAATCACCGTCTTTTTAGAATCAACAATCGAAAACGAAATCGGAAAACTCACCGGTTAGAAATCTCAGATCTAAAAACGAATCTGGGTTGCGAGAACTACAACAGCGGTCGAGCATCTCGCCGGAAGGTAGAGAGGTGGTGATCGGCGACCGTTACGGAGCGGCGACAGTTGAGGAGGAGTGGGGATCGCCTGTATTGGGGGAGAGAACCAAAATCACACACAATTGTGTGTGTTTATTTTGGAAAATACGTTCTACCTTGGGCTATTTAATTACTTACTGTAATTCAACTGACCATTTTACCCTTCGGCCACTAACTTTTAATGATTATATTTTCACTTAATTACAATTCTACCACAAATAATCTTCACCACACATCTTTTAATCTAATGGTCAATAAGTTGTTCTCGCAGTTCTCGCAATATTAATGGTTCTCGCATGAACCCTTGTCTATATATATATATATATATATATATATATATATATATATATATATATATATATATATATATATATATATATATATATATATATATATATATATATATATATATATATATATATATATATATAGGGTCGAGTTATATTGAGAACCCTGATTTCAAAAAGAACTCTGAGAACTATTATTAACCAATCAGAATTTACTAAATTAGTTTTGATTTATTTAATTCATATTAATTATTTAGGGGTATATATGACATTTTACATTTTATATATTTTTTTCCTTTTTTAAAAATTTCCTAAAATTTAGGCATTAATTCCGGATATCTTTTGTTGCATATATGTTATTTGACGGTTCAACATTTATTTTATTTTACGTTTATACATCTATGTTATTTTAAAGATCTGCAAATATTTGTTTTTTTGGCATTAATTTCATAAATTCATTGTTACATTTATGTTAATTTTACAGTCATACATATATGTTATTTTACTATTTTCTATATATTTTGAACATAAATGTAAGATAAAACATAAATATTAAACAAACATAAACTATATTCAACAAATGCAACACATGGATATTAAACAAACATAAACTCATAAGTAATTTCAAAAAACATCATTTTTATGGCTTGATCATCACACCTTCGTGTTCATCAAATGCTCCTGATACCACCAACTGCAAAATATATAAAAAAAAAACATACATACAAATTAATCAAAAACACTAATGTTAGTCTAATCAATAACACATATGCAAACATATTAAGAACACTAATGTTACCGTAATCAATACCACAATTACATAGATAAAAAAAACAAAATGTTCAAATTTATATGCAAACTCATTTGTTGCTATTATTTCAGTGAGTGAAGAAAAGAAGACATATCATGCTACTTCATTAGAAATTTACAATCAAAGAAGTCAACAAGAAAGACAAACACATATCTTGAAAATAACTTCAAACGTTTCTAGTTTGATAATTTTTGTTAGTTCTACTGTAATTTTGCCACCACATATATCTAACAACATAACCTAAAACTCCATAAATTTCACCATCATTAATTACAATTTAACAAAAACCAATAATCGTATATGCATAATAACAAAACCTGTTTTAATCTAGAAATCATATCAAGCATGTCGAGAACTTCAATAGCAATCTTCACATCATATTTTTTCATTACTCCAGGCTCACAAAAATCTACGAGTGGAATCAAAGCTAAACACATGATCAATTCAATGACAACATAAAACAAATTAAGTAGAAAAACAATAATTATCAAACAAGAACTAACGAGAACCGGTGGATTCCATGGTTGATTATGTGTTTCCTCACCGGAGTGGTATTTGACACACATGATATACCATTCTCAGTTTCAAAGGTAAACGGCCGAAGGATGGGCGCCGTTAGCATAGGTGAAGGAAGTGAAAGAACCACGAGAAATTGTAGGTGAAATCTCGGCGATGTTAACCGGAGGAATCATGAAACCGAAACCGTGTGCGATTCCGGCAAGTAGACTGCCGATGATCATCATAAGTTGGAAAGTGGTGCACCGGTTGATAATCTTGAAATCTCAGGCGATGTAAGTACCGCTTGGAAGAAGAGGCGCCCCTTTTAAACCCTAAATTGCCAGTTAGAAAAGAAGGTTAAGATGGAAACCACGTTTCCTAATTTCAGGGGAATATTCCGGATTGTAAGCATAAAATTTAGAAATTTATTTATTTATTTATATGCCACAATTACACTTTTAGCCTTTTCATTTAATTTTTATCAGAAAAATAGGTTGTATTATTTACGAAAATGCCATAATTAATTTTAACCATTGATGTTAAATCTAAGGGCCCAAATTGATTAATAAAGAGTTCTCAGAGTTCTTTTTAAAATCAGGGTTCTCAATATAACTCTGTACTATATATATATATATATATATATATATATATATATATATATATATATATATATATATATATATATATATATATATATATATATATATATATATATATATATATATATATATATATATATATATATATATATATATATGTATGTGTGTGTGTGTGTGCGCGAAAAATCGAAAAAAACAAAGGAGGGAAAAAGAAACCTAATTTCTTTTTATCTAGAACCCTATTCAATCCAATGTTCATTCAAAACTTGAAGAACACATACTTGGATTCTAAATTTCTAGGGTTCTTTTCTAGACGAAAATAAACTCAACCGAATCTCATTGAGATTAGTAGGGAGCTCTGATACCACTGTAGGAAAACCTTATAGGATTCACATGGCGGAACTTGAATCCCACATTACTGGATCTCTACTAGTCAATGAGATCACAAGAAGAATAAGACGAAGAACATTACCGTTACATTTCTAAAGAATGATCCACCTCTACTGCACCACCTGGACACGCTACAAGACCGCGTTGTACCAACAAAGTATCACACAAAGGCTTGTGTGTGTGTGTGTGTCGTTCGTCGAACGAACAAGCAAACCGAAAAACCCCCTTGGGCTTCCTTTCGTCGATCGGCCGTGAGAGAGAGAGAGAGAAAGGTGTAGGGTTTTGTGGTGTTGTAATTTGTAACCACTAAACCTTAACCTTAAGCCTTTATTTATAAGGACTTAAGTTACAGTTAAGTCATTGGAGTTTAATTATGATTAATCTCATAATAAAACTTCCTATTAACACTTTATACCCTTGGACTTTTACTAGTTAATTAATAGACAATTAATTAACTGTCTGTTAAATATTTAACTTAATATTTAACCATCCTCTTAAATAATAATTAACTTATTATTATTTATTCTCTTCTTTATAATTAACTTAACTAGTTAATTATTCCACACAACTTACTTTATTCGGTTGTCCATTATTGGGTGTGTAGTAGTGTGACCCTTTAGTGCCTTATAACATTGGACACGATGACACGTGTACTTATCTATGCACATAAATCCTTCACTAAAACCCCTTGAACCCCACACGAATCCTTGAACCCTCCTCTCCCCTATTCGGCCGAAGCCACACACACAAGAACACAAGTTTGTTTTCTTCGTGTTCTTCGTTCGTTCTTCGTGTTCTTCGAGTTTCGAAGAACAAGTTCATTGCAAGGATCAACTAGAAGGTCACTCGTTGTGTTCATCATCAGTGGACTTTCTTAAGCAAACATTAAGGTATGTTTTGGGAAACTCTTTTCCCCTTTTCCCCTCTTGTTCGAATTCGACCAAGAACCCTAGGGTTCTTGGTCGATGGTCGACAAACACACACAAGTAATGTGTGTGTTCGAGTTCTTCGTACAAGGTTTCTTTTCTTGTTAATCAAGTTTGATTTCCAAGTTCCTATAATCCTTTAGGGTTTAAGGATTATGTTTAATCTCAGTTCCGCTTTTAGGGATTTAATTAGCTAGTTGGTTTAACCGGCAAGAACACCCTCATGTTCTTGTCGGTATGGTCGAACCAAGACACTAGGTGGTCGACCCAATGGGTTGATCAGTGTTATAAAACCCTTCAAAGAAGACACGAGAGGCATGATCAATCCTTGTATCTGAAAATAGGACTGCTCCTAAGATAAAAGCATGTTCGGATACCGCATCAAATCCCCCTATTTTGCTGGTTAGGCATTGGGAGACCGTCATGAAAAATGCAGACCACAAGGGACCCATTTTAGTTCTCAATACGCCTTTTGTTAACGACCCGCGGTATTTTATGTATGGAAGAACAAGAGCCCTAGCTTCATCAATATCAGGAAGATCGTCAAAATCTAGATTCAGCTCAAGATAACCCATTTTCGCGGCTGTTCTGTAGAGTTCAAGATTGAAGGATACTCGATGACGTCCTTGCAGAATTGTGTCGGAGATGGAGGCTTTCCCATTTTCATATGAAGTCGTGCACGTGTACCAGACCTCATGAAGCATGCGTTTAGATAGCGGAACGTCATAATGAAGAGCCTCCTTGAGAGGATGGTTGCGGAAGAAGCTAACCAGTGCTTGAAACTCTGGTTTTAATTGACCTCTGGGATTTAAGTTGCAGCGAGAGTTATATTTGATGTGATACAGATCTGTGTAATGGCAGTGAACTGGGGGAGCGGGTTTGATTGTTGCTGGTAAAGATACGTTGAAAAAAATTCAAGATGAGGATGCCATGAAGAAGATGAAGAACATAGAGAAAGTATGGAGAAAAATGATTTGAGAGAAATTTTGGGAAAAAGGATACGGAATAGTGAACAGAGTGTGTATCAAAATGGAGGATGAAGGGTTTCAATAAACTAATCAACCCATTGGGTCGACCACCTAGTACTTGGTTCGAACCATACTGGTAAGAACATGATGGTGTTCTTGACCGGTTAAAACCAACTAGCTAATTTAATTCCTAAAAGCGGAACTGAGATTAAACCTAATCCTTAAACCCTAAAGGATTATAGGAACTTGGAAATCAAACTTGATTAACAAGAAAGAAACCTTATTCGAAAAACTCGAACACACATAATTCTTGTGTGTGTTCGTCGACCATCAACCGGGTTTTTTGGTCGAATTCGAAGAAGAGGGGAGAGGGGAAAAGGGTTTCCCAAAACATACCTTAATCTTGCTTAAGTAAGTCCACTGATGATGAACAAGTCGAGCGACGTTCTAGTTGATCTTAGAAATGAACTTGTTCTTCGAAACACGAAGAACACAAACTTGTGTTCTTGTGTGTGTGTGTGTGTGTGTGTTCGGCCGTATGGAAAAGGGAGGGAGGCAAGGGATTTCGTGTGTATGGTGTAACACAATAAGGGAACCTTAAGCCTTCTATATATAATAGAAGGACTCTCACTTAGGGCCCTTCTAGTTTAATTAAGATCAAACTCTTAATTAAACTTATCCTTTTACACTTCTATCCCTTATAGTTTTACTAGTTATTATTGTCACACTTAATTATCAAATGCCTTAGTATTATACACTTATATATTTCAGTATAGATATACACGAAATATATATACTTGTGTTATATACCTTTAACAATTAATTAGACAATAATATTATCCAATCACTATATGATTTAATAGCTTTAAATCATATCATGGATAATCTTTAATTAACACATTGTATATTTACTCAACTAGTAAATGTACAAATACTTGTATTAATTAGTTAGTTAAACTAATCCAGTAATAAGTTAAACTTAACTTAATACTTAACTGATTCATAATGACTATTATGAATCATTCCTCTTCGTAGTATCATTGCATATTTTGCTCGTATTACATGCACTCACCGGTGTGACCCTTAAGTGTTTCGTAGGCATGGATGTATAATCATAGGTTGACTAACTGTGCACATAATTCCAACAGACTCCCACTTGTGCAAGTTCGTAACCTTTATCTTAATGACACGAGCTACAGTGGCCTTCTAGATGGGCATGTAGGTAACCAACCCCATAAAAACAGCTTATGTAACCCAGGTATAGTTTCGTAAAACTCTTAAATAACGCCTCCTAGTAAAGAACACATTGTCTCTACTTCTTGGGCAACTTTGTTAGGTTCATCCCTTGCAGCACGATATTTGTGATAACGAATACGAGCATGGTAGAAAATATTAACTCCTGTATTCGAAATCATTTCATCACTTCTTGATTCAAACTGTTGTGATAAATGACAAAGAACAAATCAGTTCGTTTTAGCATGGCCATGCACTTTCCAGTTTTCTTATCATGTCAAATGACCCATAAATATCTCTCCTAAAAAGGAGGTGCAATTACCATCTTGTTATATTTCGATTCAAAATACAATTTCCTCTGTACTCAGTAAGGTCTCGTATGACAACCATATTTCAGGCTTGTCTAAGACGAACCAAAGTACATTAGTCATTGTATCCCAAACCAAATACCTCAGGTTTAAGGACAATCCTAGTGAACAATACTTTTAAACTTTTCAACCACGAAGTATTGTCACGGTGGTCAATCCAATATTCGTCGAGCTCCAACAGAATATCACCGATATTTGGTCCACAACAACACTTGTCGTAGCTAGCTTCGAGTAAACTCGAATCTCTACCAAATATCGCGATGACGTTAACATCCCATCAAGGTTCCCACCAAGACGAGTAGTCACGGATTATATCTTTTGAATAAATAGACTTTTATTCATGGATATTGTAAAACATACAAAGTCTTGAATAAAAATGATACTAACTCATGTATTATTCCTCACTGGACATAGATACATAATTATTACTGCATCATTACTTATTCCTTTCGTTCATGTTGATTACTTAATGAACTTTACAATTTTACTTGTAATTTTTGTTAGGTCACAACACCCCTGGTTTGTTTGATAATTGTTAGATTAATAATTTACTTAAGACAATTAAGGTGATGAACACAATAATTTAGTCAAACATATATTATTCCACAAAGTGTGGCTTGTAGTGGAAATACAAGACCACTTGAACAATTACAATATCTAAGAATGAACGTGTGAATTGGTAGGTTCTCCTTTGCAAGATGATCTCTACTTATAACGATATAGAGATCCTACATAATGGGCAAAGGAGTAACCGAAGGACTAAACTAGGAAAATGACTAAGATCAAGGGATTTAATCTTAGTCCGTTACAGAAGAAAATGTAACTCAGTCCTTCTACTCAGTATTGGTTTTCCAATACTGAGTGTTGATACTGAGTGGCCAATACTGGCCAAACTCAGTATCACTCCTAAACTTAGCATATTTATTCTACTGATTATTCTAAGCTAGTCTAGGTTGTTTTTTTATCTAAAGATTCCAAAGGGGTAAGGCTTTTTGCCTTAACAATCTCCCCCTATCTAATGATAACAAAACAATTACAAAGAGAATTATTACATAAACAAAAATACAGGCTGCATAGTCTTCTTCTTCACTTTCTGTTGATTGACTCAAACTCATAGAAGACTTCTTTCTTTATATGGATGAACTCTTCTCTTTTCTTCAGTTCATCCTGCCTGTTATTCAGCACAGCAACTATCTTCTTTCTGAACCAAGAGTCCTCCTTCTTGTTTATCATCCATTTCAAGCCCACCAGATGACTAATAGGGGCCCTTGGCAAATCTGCTTCAGTAATGAAGCATTCCCTATCTTCTGGGTCAGTATACATATATCCAGAGGTTGGATATATGGTGCTCTTTTGATCCTGAAAGATTAGATTTGGAGGAACAGAGTATCAGTTAAAGATCCTGAAAGTGTTAAGGCACTCAGGCTTGTTGTTCTTTACAGCCTCAGTCATTACACTGAGTGCCCTATAGTCTGCTTGGTACAAAATGCCTTGTTCAAAGCATATAGCATAAATAGCCTAGATTTCATCCATCATTACTTGGGTTTCAGAGGATCTTGATGGTAACTCCTTTATAAGTCTGACAATCTTCACCCAGTCTTGGAGTCCCATGTTCTGAATGTCATGAAGAAAAATCTTCATAGGAGGACTGACTGGTCTAGTGCAGACTGCAACTATGGACTTGTCAACGGTTTTGACTTTTATTTTGTTGACATACATGTTCAGCTAGCATATCTCCTTCACATTTGGGAATGATCTATTCCTCAGCATACTCATCCTGTTCTCCCTATATCTTGTTCTTTGAGCAACAATGTTCCAGTATTGTTGAAGGACTTCATCTCCTGTTCTTCTTATAGTGTGAGGTTTCCATGGAACATCTGCATCAGAATCAGTGTCAGTATCAGGATCTTCTTCCTTACCAGGAAAGAATCTTTGAGCCTCAATCTCAACCTCAACATCACTTTTTTCCTCAGTATCATGTACATATCTTCTTCGTCTAGAAATTAGAGGAGCTAAATCTGGTTCCTCACTAGATTCTGAGGACATAACCACTTTTGTCATTCTTCTGGTTATTGGTCTTCTAGGAACTCTAGAAGGTCCTTCAGCTTGAGGGGAGATTGGTTTTCTTGGAGGCTCTTCATCATCTGTGGATGATGATGAAGAGCTTTCTTTATTTGCCACATCTAGTGCAAAGTTTAAGAAATTTTGAGATGGCACAGGATGTTCTTCATCATCATCAGCAATAGTCCAGACAAAAGGCCTATAAACTATGATATGCAAGTTATTTGGCTCTTAAGCAGGAGGCTCAGTATCAACTTGCCGTGGTTGGTCAGTTGTAGTCTCCCCCTAAGCAGTTGGCTCAGATAATTCTTCAAGTTGTTCCAGAACTGACCTTCCGCTTTGTCTTCTTCTCTCATACTGAAACCTAAGTGGTTCAGTATGAGGAGTTTCCTGATGTTGTTGTTGTTGCTGTGGAGGTTGATCTTCATTCAATTTCCTTTTTTTCTCCCCTTGAGCAGATGGCTCAGGTTGATCAACCACTTCTTCTCTTTGTCTCTTCTCCCCTTTATTGTTATCATTTGATGGGAAGGGAAGAGGTTCAGTATCACCACCTATGTCCCCTTGTTGATCATCATGTGTTGGGGAGGGCATAGGTTCAGTAGCAGCATCATGTTCACCCTCAGTATTAGCATTTGAGGGTGATCTTCTAGGCTCGGTATCAGGGCCTTCTTCATCATCTGCATTATTTCCACCAAGTGGAGACTGTGGAGGTCGTGGAGGTTGTTGTTGTTGCTGAAGTAGTGCCACCGACCGCTTTAATGAGTCAATTTCATTACTCATTTCATCCATCCTGGCCAGAATAGTATTCTGAGTGTTCTGCATGGCCAGGATTTGACTGAGAATTGTTTGTAGAGCCCCTTTCACATATGGTGCTAAAGAAAAAAAAATTAACTGGTTAGAATGAAAGGTTTATCAAATAGAATTGTGGTGTTGTTAAATTCTATAATCATGTAAACAGAATTTAGAAGTCTGTATTTCATCTGGTTCAAGATGAAATATTGTGAACTTGTGCATAGCATGTGTAAGAAATGTTTAGTAAAAGTGAGTGTGAATATTTGAGTGGCTCAGTATAGGATAGGTCACATTTACTAAAAGGTTTTGGTTTGGGAAATCGAAGCCTGTGATGTGCTTCTTGTTATTTTCAATGTTTATCACTTGGTATCAGAGTGATAATAGAAATGTGGCTAAAACCCATGGAAAATTTTGGCTAATGTGGCTTAAAAGGTTTGTGATCCTTGAATTATGTGATCCTACTCAAAAATAAGTGGGACATCATTCAAGCAGCACCAGTGGGTGTCAGTATGACATCAACCACCATTGTCTCTTTAAATGTTGAGATAATTGTAGACTGACAATGATCATATAAGTGCTCAGTGTATGAATTTGGCATAGCAGCAGTGGGCTAACTATGTTGGCCATAATTGGATATATATTTGAAAGTTCGTTTGAGACTTTGGTAAGTATTGAGTTGGTACTGGCCGATACTTAGTCTCTATTTGGGAAAGATATATATATAAAAGTTTGAGAGCATTATAGAAATTCATACCTGAGACTTTGTCAGATTCCCTTCAAGCATCTGCAGAGGTCGGTGCTGGATCATCTGTATGTTGATTTGAGGCACCAGCACCTTCAGGAACCTCTTCTCTTCTATCATGAGCACCTTCCAGTATATGTTGCTCAAACTGAATCTCTACATCAAGAGGAACATGAGGTTCCTCAATTTGTTGAGCAATGTGTTCGGGTTCAGGACCTAGAAGGTCAGCGGTGGCTGCAACTAGACTCTGTGCTTGTAGAGATGCAGTCAAAGATGGAACATTAGTGGGTTGCACCTATTCTGATGATAAGTCACCCATTATCACTGGAGATAAGTTTCTTCTTTGTCTTCTGAGGACAAGTGGTTGTTCTTCTGTGGACTCAGTATCAAAATCTGATGCAGTATGAGGAGCATCAGTATCCTGTTCAGGTGGAGGTATATGTGGTTGTGCTTGTTCTGGTTGAGCATCCACCATTTCAACGTCTTGGTCAGCATTACCTCCATCACCACTATAATCATCATTATCATCATCATCATCATTTTCTGATCCAGTATCAGAATTATCATCATTTTCTTCATCATTAATGTGTGCCTGCACAATAGCCCACATAGAGTGACTCAGTACATGCTCTCCTTCCCTTGGCCTGTAAAAATATATCTTCTCATGTAAGGGAGGAAGATCTGCTCTTGGACTATTAAAGTCATCATAAACATGAGCAGGCATGGCACTCTGGAAGATGAGAGAAAGAAATCTGCAGAAAGGAACATTGATTTTTCTGATTTGAGCCCGAACCAGAGAAGCTAGTTCATTAAATATCAGTCTAGCATAATCAATGTCCCGGCCATGGTACATGGCATGGACAATCTGCATCCCAAAATTATTGATTTGGTCCAAGGCTCCAGTCTTATGGGTCATACACCGAATGAGTGTGGAAATTAAAACACCCCACATTGGACCAAATTCGTTCCTTTTAATTATGCCCGTGGTTCCTCTTCGTCCAATAAAAGGTAACACCGAGCGAGCCTCTGTTCGATCAACAAAAGGCTCATACTGAGCATGAGCGGGAAGCCTCAGTGTTTCCCGAATTATAGCAGTTGAGACGAACGCCCTCCTTTGATCTCGGATAACCCAACCGGTAATCATGTCCGGAGAGTCAAGGGTTGCAGAGTACCAGAACTCACATAGCATCTCCGGATATATTGCTCAAGGAGATAAAGTCAGTGCACAATTGATTGGACAGTGCTTCAAATATGTAGCAATGTGATTGAATTCAGGGCACGCCCAAGCTGGAGGAATGTCGAAATTTGCAGTAATGTTGTTCCTCGCGAACTTAGGCAATTCGTCTTTCCGAAATTGAGTCGCCGGACCGACCGCCGGTGCTACGAATTGATAATTTGCCATCTGTGATTAAGAATAAGAATTGCTTGCAAGAAAAATGTAAAATTGTTAATCGTAGAGAGTAATCGAAGAAGAAAGATTGAAATAACTGTTAGAAAACTTAAAGGTAAAAGAAAAACGGTTATTTATACTTAATTATCGATAATTATGATATTGGAAAGTAAAAACGGCTGAAATGACAGCCTTATCCTGTTCCAACGGTAACTTTCTTATTAAGAAAGGTTAATGTTGGGGAGTATGAGGATTACAATCAGTTTTACCACTCCAGGAGTCCAATACCGAGTTAAAAAAAATTAAATTAAAAAAATATTAAAAATTATAAAAACATTTAATTTAATCTGTAAATTAATGAAATTTTTTTTATATTTATTTTTGATAAATCAGACGAGTGGTACTGAGCAGGTCAGTATGAACATCAATACTGAGCGCTCAGTATCAGAAACATTTAAAGAGAATCAAGGGTTCAGCATACCCAATTGCCCTAGTAAGTACATAAACCTTTCTCCAGAAAGAGGTTTAGTAAACACATCGGCCAATTGGTCAACTGTTGGAACATAATCTACCTCAACCTTACCCTTTTCCACATTATCTCGAATAAAGTGGTGTCTGATATCAATGTACTTTGTTCTTGAGTGATGGAATGGGTTCTCAATGATAGCAATAGCACTCTTGTTATCACAATGAATATGTGTCTTCTGAAAACTGGACCCATTGTCCATTAGTTGATACTGCATCCATAAGAGTTGAGCACAACAACTTCCTGCATCAACATATTCTGCTTCTGCTGTGGAAGTTGCTACTGAGTTTTGCTTCTTGGATGACCAACCAACTAGTC
Organism: Calendula officinalis; assembly: GCA_963853835.1. Taxonomy (NCBI): domain Eukaryota; kingdom Viridiplantae; phylum Streptophyta; class Magnoliopsida; order Asterales; family Asteraceae; genus Calendula; species Calendula officinalis. The sequence goes on from OY970823.1 coordinate 16,141,997, forward strand.
TACCACCGAGGAATTAACATCCTCCACTTGTACTTTTTCTATCCAACCTACAACCTGCAAAATCTGCATTTGTATACCCTTCAAGGTCAAAGTTTGAGTCTTTGGGATACCAAAGACCCACGTTAGGAGTACATGAAAGATATCTAAAAATGCGCTTAACAGCTTTCATATGTGATTCTTTAGAATCAGCCTGATACCGAGCACACAAGCAAGTTGCAAACGTGATATCAGGCCTGCTAGCTGTTAAGTAAAGTAAAGAACCAATCATACCTCGGTATGTGGATTGACATACTGGTTTACCAGTTTCATCTTTACTTATTTTATTCTGAGTACCCATAAGAGTGTGCATGGAAGATAAATTTCAAATTTGTATTTCTTTAACATGTCATGCACATACTTACTTTGATTTATAAAAGTGTCATCAGGCTTTTGATCAACTTGTAAACCAAGAAAGTAAGTAAGTTCACCCGTCATACTCATCTGATACTGAGATGACATTATCTTAGCAAACCAGCCACACATTGACATGTCAGTGGAGCCAAAGATAATATCATCTACATATATCTGAATAAGTAAGATGTCAGAACCGTTCCTTTTTGAAAATAATGTTTTGTCAATTTTATCTCTTACAAATTTATTTTCAATTAAGTACTCAGACAGGGTATCATACCAGGCTCTTGGAGCTTGTTTGAGCCCATATAGAGCTTTATCAAGCTTGAAAACATAATTGGGAAATTTAGGATCAACAAAACCTGGAGGTTGTTTAACATAAACTTCCTCTTGTAGTTTTCCATTGAGAAAAGCACTCTTGACATCCATCTGATAAACTTTGAAGTTCTTGAAGGCTGCATATGCAAGATACAGCCTAATAGCTTCAATTCTTGCAACTGGTGCAAAAGTTTCATCAGAGTCAATGCCTTCTTCTTGCCTGTAACCCTGAGCAACCAGTCTTGCTTTATTTCTAATGACAACACCATCCTTGTCCATCTTGTTTCTGAACACCCACTTAGTACCAATAATAGTTTTGCCAGCAGGAGGTGGTACTAAGTTCCAAACTTTTTTCCTCTCAAACTCTGTCAGTTCTTCTTGCATAGCTTGTACCCAGTCTTCATCTAATAAAGCTTCATCAGCTTTCTTTGGTTCCATGGTAGATAGGAAGCTTGAAAAGAAGCAAGAGTTTGTAGTTGCTTGGGGTTCAAAATCTAGCTTTCTTCTTGTTTGAACACCTTGTTCAATAGGACCAATAATGTTAGAATGTGGATGATCTCTGTGTTCCCTTAGATTGTTTCCTAAGGGAGCATTTGAAGCAAGGTCAACAATATCTTGTTGCACTGATGTGTTGTCTGCCTGATACTGAGCTGAATTCTGGTCAGTATTACACAGTTCAGGTTGTTGTTCTTCTTGATTTTGCGTATCTGAGGTGGATTCTTGAAAAGTACTGGAATATTCACCTTTTTCATAGGTGGAGTTGTTCAGATCAATTATTGGGAACTCAGTATTGGGGTTCTCAGATATGGGAACCTCAGAATTTGATGCATTCGAGTTATGTTGAGTTCTTTCTTGATCAGTGTCACTCATACCATGATCAACATAATATGGGTGAGACTTGGGCTGTTCAGCAATTGTGTTTTTTGGATTGCATATAATGTCTATGCCACTAATGTCTTCGTTTGCTGAGGTAGAATGCACATCATGATCTTCATCAAAAGTGACATGAATGGATTCTACAATCATCTTAGTTGAGATGACATACACTCTGAAAGCTTTAAAGTGTGGAGAGTAGCCCATGAACACACCTTCATTTGCTTTGGGAACAAATTTGTTAAGATTTTGTTTTGTACTGAGTACAAAACATTTATTCCCAAAGATGTGAAAGTATCCCACATTAGGAACCTTGCCATTATATAACTCATAAGGAGTCTTTTGATGTCTCTGGACTATTGTGGCTCTGTTCTGAGTAAAATTTGCACAGTTTACAGCTTCTGCCCAGAAGCTCAGTGCCAGTCCAACATGGCATCACAGAGTTCTTGTAGCTTCAATTAATGTTCTATTCTTTCTTTCTACAACACCATTTTGTTGTGGTGTGTAGGCTGAAGAGAAGTTTTGGACGATTCCTTTTTCTTCACAGAAATCTACTAATACTGAGTTCTTAAACTCAGTACCATGGTCACGTCTTAGTTGCTTGACCTTGTTGCCTTTCTGAAGTTCTTCTCTTTTGATAAAGGCAATGATTTATGTGGTTGCATCTGATTTGGTCTTGAGAAAGATGACCTAAGTATATCTTGAGTATTCATCAACCAAGACTAAAGTATAGATCTTTTTGGCCAATGATGGTGTGCTGATGGGGCCAAAAAGATCCATATGTATCATTGTAAGAGGTTCATTAATAGAATGGTTGACCTTGGAATTGAATGAACTCTTCTTCTGCTTGTCCATTTCACATGCTGAGCATAACTTATCTTTAGAATAAGTAATAGTGGGCAACCCTCTCACCAGCTTCTTCATACTGAGCTCATTAATATTTCTGAAATTGATGTGAGAAAGTTTCTTGTGCCACAACCAGTTCAGTTCTGGCTTGACTTTAGAAAGCAGGCAAACTCGAATAGTAGGGTCTATTTCAGACAGGTTGACCACATAGACATCTTTTTCTCTTCTAGCAATGAGTACAGGTTGCCCTTTACCATTGTAGATGATTCCTGCAGTCTTCCTGAAGCGAGTTTCATTGTCATCATCACACATCTGACTGATACTGAGCAGATTGTGTTTAAGACCCTCTACATAGGCAACTCTTTTGAAAGTTATGTTGCCTGCCTTGATTACTCCATACCCTCTAGTTTTTCCAACTGAATCATCTCCAAACTTGACAGAAGGACCCTTCTCTGGTGTATAGTTTAGAAGGTACTCCATACTGCCAGTCATGTGTCTTGAGCAGCCACTATCTAAGTACCATTTTCTGTCACCCTGCACAAGACACAAAATATTAGTTCTTTTTAGGAACCCATTTTTGAATGGGACCTTTGGTAGGAGAAACAGGGGTAGACTTGATCTCTTTTGTTGGAGAGGTCAGTATCACTTCAGGGGAAACCTTGGAGGTTTTCTTTGGTGATACTGACTTGGTTTCTCTCCTTTTCTTTGGTACTGAGTACCTAGGACTTGAGAGATCAGTCCAGCATTCATCTCCTTTATGTCCAGTATGATGACATCTATAACATTTTCTAGGTCTATTTCTGAACATATTTTCATAAGTAATTTTTGAAATTTTTTTGACTTTTGGTAGATCAGTATGAGTAAGTTTTGCAAACTTTTGACTTAAAACTTTGATCTGATCACCAATAGATTTTAAAATGTTATTTTTGTCATTTTTTACTGGTGTTTTAATGTTGTTTTTGACTGGTTTAGAAGGAGATGGATCTGGTGTCTTCTTTTTATTTGGCAGAGAAGTCTTTTTAATATTAGACTTTTTGTTTATGCCACTTGAAGATCCTGTTGAAGTTGATTTCTGATTATCATGTTTTAGAATGACAACTTTAACAGGTTCTTTAGATTCTTTAGTATTTAACTTTTCTGTTCCTGCAACCTCAGTATTGGATAGAACATTTTGAGTAGAAGTAGAAGTGGTTTTATTTTCATTATATATCTCAAAAGTGGTTGTATTAAATAGTAATTCAAATGGAGGAACAACAGATGTATCATACTGTACAACTTCGAGGTCAGTATCAGAGATTTCTCTTTCAGGAAATTCAATAATGAGCTCTTGTAGTTCAGTATAACACTTTGAACAGATGGAAGGAGCAATTGGTTTATCAAAAATAATTTTATCCTCATCATCTGACTCAGTTTGACATCCAACTTCACAAAACGTTTTTGCTTTTACAAACTGAATAGGGTTCATATCAGAAAATTCTTCAAATAAATCAGCAAAATTGTTTCTATTTTTTAACTGAGGATCAACACCAAGTGCAGCCCTCACATTTTCTGGAAATTTTTGATTTAGACATTTATTTAATTTAATAGATGCATTTCCCCAAGATTTACACTGGTTTTCAAATTTTTCCTTTTCTAATTTGTGTAAATGAGCTTTGTCAGCTAATCTTTGATTAATGTCTTGTAAGTTTAAAAAATTTAATTCTAAATCTTTAAATTTTGCTAATTTATCTAAATGTTCATTATTAACCCTTTCAAGTTCAAGAATAGTTAATTTTAAAGCTTTTTCTCTTTGTACTAAAGTTTTAAGATCAACAATCATATACTCAAAAATCTTTTCCTTTTCATTCACTGAATAAGTTTGAAAGGAACTCACCTTGTACAACTGAGTGGAATCCCAATCAGTATGAACACTCATCCTCTCAGCTTCTTTGATGTCCTTCTCAAAGGAGCTCTTCAAATCATCTTCAGTGAAAGCCATAAAAGCTTTGTTTTTAACTTCTTCCTCATCATCACTGAGCTCTTCATCCATCCAAGCTTCAGAGTAAAGTGCTTGATGAGGTGCTCCATTCCTTGCTGCGCACTTGCCATTGCTCCAGTTCTTCAACTTGACATACTTGTCTATATATCGTTTAGCTCGGTATGCAATCTTGTCATTCTGATCAGTTTCAGTTGACTTAGTATGACAGTTAGCAGCAATGTGTCCAGGCTTTCCACACCTATAGCAAAGAACTGATCTTGGGTCAGTATTGGAAGAGCTAACACCAAACCTCTTCTTCTTCAACTGATCCAGCTTCATAGACATAAGAGCCATTTGGGTTTCAAGCTCCTCTGCCTCAACATCAGCAAGATCAACTTCTGGTTCTTCAGGCTCAGTAACAGTATATGTCTGTTGCATAACTAGAGCCATGCCAGTGGAAGACTTGTCAATTTTCTTCCAGTTGATCAGTCTTGTAGCATTATTCTCCTCATGATTCAACATTAGACCATACAAAGTTTGAAGAGTGTATCACTCAATGTTGTTAGCAGCATTGACAGAATTTGTCATATCAAGAAACAGTTGAGGAAGATTATCCAGGAACTTCTGAACAAGCTCTCCTTCCTCCTTCACAATGCCTACACTGATTAGATCATGGATAATAGTATTAAACCTGTTATAGAGAGTGGTGATGTCTTCATTAGGACTTGAGAAGAAGTTTTCATACGTTCTTCTCATGTTGCTCTTTCTTTGCAACTTCACCTTAGGTGTGCCTTCATAGGTGACTGATAGGCTATCCCACATAGCCTTTGCTGTTGGCAACTTCCTAATTGCATTCAGTATTTCTTTGGTAACAGCATTACCAATCACCCCCTTTGCTCTTGAGTCTAAGCTGTACAACTGACGGTCAGTATCAGTCCATGTGTGCTTCAGTTTAGGAACTGTTCTTGTGCTCTCAGGAGCATCATCAGTAGCTGCAACGGGTTCCACAGTTTGTGGAATGATGGGACCATCATTCAGCACAGTGAGCATCTCATGATAAATAGATTCAAGATACCACTGAGCTTTTAGCTTCCATTGATGGAAGTCTTTGCCATCAAAGATGGGCACTCCCTTTCCAGACATAACTGGTGCAACAATTGTAGACATTTTGGATTTTTGAGTTTGAGAGGGATAGATATAAGGAATGGCTGCCAGGGTAATAGATCGACTAAATAAGGATTTATTTAGCCTGCTCTGATACCAGTTGTTAGGTCACAACACCCCTGGTTCGTTTGATAATTGTTAGATTAATAATTTACTTAAGACAATTAAGGTGATGAACACAGTTTTTTAGTCAAACGTATATTATTCCACAAAGTGTGGCTTGTAGCGGAAATACAAGACCACTTGAATAATTACAATATCTAAGAATGAACGTGTGAATTGGTAGGTTCTCCTTTGCAAGATGATCTCTATTTATAACGATATAGAGATCTTACATAATGGGCAAAGGAGTAACCGAAGGACTAAACTAGGAAAATGACTAAGATCAAGGGATTTGATCTTAGCCATTACAGAAGAAAACGTAACTCAGTCCTTCTACTCAGCATTGGTTTTCTAATACTGAGTGCTGATACTGAATGGCCAATACTGGCCAAACTCAGTATCACTCCTAAACTTAGCATATTTATTCTACTGATTATTCTAAGCTAGTCTAGGTTGTTTTGTTATCTAAAGATTCCAAAGGGGTAAGGCTTTTTGCCTTAACAATTTTATCACCAATCTAGTCATTACTATTAAACTAAAGACATAAGACAAGTGTTGGAAAAACACTATTACTTTTGTCTTTGTTTGATTTTGTTATTGCAACATTCTAGAACATATTCTAGTCTTGCTTTTTATGTTAATTCGGTAAACATAAAAGTATTGGAAATAACTCCTTAGTTTCTTGAATTCATAAAATTCACCTTGTAATTAAAGCCTCTTTTAGTTACTTGATTTGTAGATATCTTGTTACTAGTTAAAGAAATTTCCTTAAATGATTATGTTATCCACTGAAGTGTGAATAACCTATTAGATATGCAATAATTAATCACAAGACTTGTGATTACGCTATTAGGTTTGAAATAATCTAATTAATGGTCATTTATTATTTCTCTTAACTCTTTGGCTAACGACTTGGTAAACCTTGTTGTTAATATCTTACTAACTTACTATATTCATTAATGCCTCTAATGAATACGTTAGTCATGTAACGACCCGAAATTGTAAATAAATAAAATATGTAAAAATATGATAATTATGGATAAATCATATAAAACACGTGGAAATTGGTTTCGTGTCGTTTGGACACCGTACGAGAAAGTTATGGGCGAAACCGGGTCGAGACAAAATTGGAAAAGTGCAGCCCTTGCTGCACAGGTAGTTCGCGACGCGAACTCGAGATAGCGATCGCGAACTGATCCCAAGGAGTTTGGCGTTTGGTCGCTAAGTAGTTCGCGTCTGGGTAACGATCGCTAAGTATGGCCGAGCATGCAAAGTTAGCGACGCGAACTTAGTTCGCGCCGTGAACTCTGGACGACCAGCATTAAAGACGGGTTGAGCTCATTTAATGCCATATCAAAACCCTAGTTTTCTCTCTTGGCGATTTTCGAGCATAGCATCTGGTTTGGGTTGATTTCTTCACAAATCTTTGGTAGATTTCACTCCTAGTGGAAGATTAAAGGTATATCTTCACTCTTTCATCTTTGTAGCTCAAGATCTATGGATCTTGAAGCTAGGGTTTGAAACCCTAGTTCTTGGGTTGGTGATTTATGGTGAAATAAATGGTGTATACACTTAATAGATGGTATATTAACAAGGAAAACATGTGTATGATTATGATTTGTAAGAATCTTCGGGTTGGTTAAACCTAGGGTTTGGTAAATCAATATATTTGGGGGAAACGGATTGATGGGTGTTATCTAGAGGTAGATGAACACATTGGTAGTAGTTTGTGTTGATAATCTTATTGTGATAATTGTTTTAGACATTCGGTGAAGTGTTGAAGTGGACGAATTGTGAACAAGGAACCGGCGGAAAGAATACGGTTAAGGCATCTTTATTGCTAAGGTGAGTACGTGTGGACTTTACTGAGTACATAGCCTATGAAATATATTTTTAATACTTGTGTTATGGTCTATTTGCTCAATTGTGTAGACTAGTAGTTGATAGTTAGTTATACCGATGATAGTATTGAACTAACTTGTTTGATGATAGACGTGATAGCCGAGAGCTAGATTGACATAACCATAGGGTTATGATGAGGTTGAGATGATGTGATGATACGGGAGACTCCCCGGTCATGAGGTGTGGATTGAGGGGCAGTTGGGATGGATTTCCCATCGACTCTTCCACGTTAGTAGTCTTACTCATTGGACGTATTCCGGTGGGCAAGGCAGGTATCGGTAGCGTGGGCGATCCTTTTGCCGATACCTTGTTTCTAGTTAGCTCGGGGGCGACCCGATAACTAGATATGTATGTGATTCTAGCTAGTTCGGGGGCAACCCGATAGTTAGACGTGATTGCTAGGTAAGCAAGGTTGATAGGGTCACACTAAGGTGACTAGATTGGATAGTTGGATATATATATATATATATATATATATATATATATATATATATATATATATGTATATTGAGTGGTTATATGAAACTTGACATTTCATTTTATTATCGGGTCTAAACCCATGTAGCTCACGAGACGTTTTTGTCTCACGTACTCCTTGTTTTGTTTTGTTTTGCTATGTACTCAGGTTCGGGATCGAAGGCTTAGGTACGCATGGATAGAGATGCGGGACCTAGATTAGAAGAGCACTAGATTGGATTTAGTCTTAGCTTGGTTATGATCTATTTTGTAACACCTACTTTTATACTCTGATTTCATACCAAGGTTTTTGTAAATCCAAATTGAGGATGTTCTTCTATTTATAAAAATGTTTTTATTTTGGCCAATATTTGGTATTAAAATTTGAGGTGTTACAACTTGGTATCAGAGCTATAGTTTAAGTGAATTAGGTTGGATGACCATCCTAGTCTTAGACTGTAGCATTAGGAATGTAAGATTCCTTGAGATCATAGGTTGACCTTGAGACTTTATATTAAGTTTAGGGTTGAACCTAGGGGACCGATGAATTGATATGATTATGGATATTGAGTCTTATGCGACTTATGGGTTGTACACAAGGTACTAAATGTTTAATGTCTTTCGTATAGTCTTGATTGAAAGAAATGGTGACCACACGTAGAAGTGGTAAAGCCCCGGAAGGCCGGGAGGAGGAAGTACCTCCTGTCGAGAGGGAGGTTGAGCAAGAAAGTCAACCGTCGATGCATCGAGTTGATGAGTCGGAAGTCGGAGCTAATAGAACTCCGGTAACCATGGCGGATCTCCAAACTATTATCGATCAAATCAAGGGAACGGTGGCCGAGGAAGTGCACCGTATTATTGGAGACCGTGAGAGGTCGGGAGGGGACCGTGAATCCGAGGCTAAGTCGGATGAGAGAACCGGGGGTAGTGGCACCGGGGAAGGGAAATCCTCCACGGGCGGCCAAAGTGATGCTAGGGCTAAGCCCATTGTGAAAGAAGGTTGTTCGTTTAAATCCTTCATGGCTTGTAAGCCAAATGTGTACACGGGTAGTTCGGACCCGAAAGTAACCATGAGGTGGATCCGAGAGACCGAGAGGGTCATCGGTAGTAGCAAGTGCAAGGATGCCGACATGGTGACGTATGCGTCACAATTACTAAAAGAAGATGCCATGGTTTGGTGGGATATTGTGTATGAGACTCTCGGGAGGGAGGTGATTGAAAAGATGTCGTGGGATGAATTCACCACGAGGTTGAAAAAGAAGTTTTGTCCCGAGAGGGATTTGGAAAAGATGCACGAGAAATTCTTGACCCTTAAGAAGGGTGATATGTCGATTGAAGAATACTCGAGGGAGTTCACGGGATTGCTCCCGTTTGTTGCTAAAACCTACTCGGATGAGAGGTTGAGAGTGGTTCGGTATGCAAGTGGGCTACCGTGGGATTATCAATATGAAGTGAAGAGGGCGGTTTCACTAGATGAGGCCATTAGTGCCGCCCGGAGTGTTGAGGAAGTAAATGAGGCACGGGTTGCCGAGAGGGCCCATGTGGGAGAGAGGAGGAAAGCCGAGAGCGGCTCTAGTTCGTTCAAGAAGGGGAAGTTCATTTCGAGCTTCTCTAAGCAAGGTAGTGTTGGCTCGTGCAAGAAATGCGGGAAGAATCATACCGGCCTATGCCGAGGGGAGCCGAAATCTTGTTTTAGTTGTGGGAGAGCGGGGCACATAGCCCGAGATTGTAGGGCCAAGTCGATGGCCGATGTTGAGTGTTTCTCGTGTCACGAGAAGGGGCACTATAGCAATGCATGCCCGAAGAAGGGGACCGAATCGATGGTGTCCACGGCTCAAAAGAAAGTGGAGCCGGCAAAGGTGAAGGGGCGGTCCTTCCAACTCACTCGGGAGGAGGCGAAGGAGGCACACGATGTGGTGTCAGGTACTTTATTCATTAACTCCTTGCCAACTCATATTTTGTTTGATTCGGGTTCTAATTATTCATTTGTGTCCTATGAGTTCGGTTGTAAATTGAATGTGCCGTCCGAAATGTTAGATGAGGTTTATGAGATAGAAGTAGCCGACGGGAAAACGTCTATGGTTGAATGTGTTTATAGAAATTGTGAAATAGAAATAGACGGTAGAAAATTTAAGGTGGATTTGTTGCCCATGGGAATTAGGGCGTTTGATGTGGTTATCGGTATGGATTGGTTGGGTATGCACAAAGCTAAGATTTTGTGTGGGAAGAAAATTGTGTCGATTAGGACACCCGAGAATGAGAAAGTGTATGTGTATGGGGAGAAACGACATCACATGCCTAATGTGATTACCGCCATTAAGGCGAGGAAAAGTATATCGAAAGGTTGTGCATCGTTTATTGCATATGTATTAGATGGCCGAAAGGAAAAGAAGTCAATGGATGATGTCAAAATTATTCGGGATTTTCCAGAGGTATTTCCCGATGACTTGCCTGGTTTGCCACCGGAGAGACAAGTCGAATTTAAAATTGATTTAGTGTCGGGGGCGACGCCGATTGCTCGTGCTCCCTATCGTTTAGCTCCCACCGAAATGCGAGAATTGATGACTCAATTGCAAGATTTGCTAGATAAAGGTTTTATTCGTCCGAGTTCGTCACCGTGGGGTGCACCGGTGTTATTTGTTAAGAAGAAAGACGGTTCGATGAGAATGTGTATCGACTACCGGGAATTGAATAAGGTAACTATTAAGAACCGTTACCCGTTGCCGAGAATTGACGACTTATTCGACCAATTGCAAGGTGCTAGTTATTTCTCAAAGATCGATTTGAGGTCGGGTTATCACCAAGTTCGGGTGAAAGAAGGCGACACCGAGAAGACGGCTTTTCGTACACGTTATGGTCATTATGAATTTCTAGTAATGCCGTTTGGTCTTACAAACGCGCCGGCTATTTTTATGGATTTGATGAATCGGGTTTGTAAACCGTTCCTTGATAAGTTTTTGATCGTGTTTATTGACGACATTTTGATTTATTCGAAAACCGAAGAAGAACACGAAGGTCATTTGAGATTTGTTCTAGACGTGTTGAAACGGGAGAAGTTGTATGCAAAATTCTCGAAGTGTGAATTTTGGTTGCGGGAGGTGCAATTCTTAGGTCACGTGGTGACGTGCGATGGTATTAAGGTTGATCCGTCCAAGATTGAAGCGGTGTCAAATTGGGAGCCTCCGAGGACTCCTACCGAGGTTAGAAGTTTTCTTGGATTAGCCGGTTATTACCGAAGGTTTATACAAGATTTCTCGAGAATCGCGATTCCACTCACGAAGTTAACGAGAAAAAGTGAGAAGTTTGTGTGGGAAAAGAAACAAGAAGAGGCGTTTAAGTTGTTAAAAGAAAAGTTATGTAACGCGCCGATTCTTACATTACCGGATGGTATGGAAGATTTTGTGGTTTATAGTGATGCTTCGAATCAAGGGCTCGGTTGTGTGTTGATGCAAAGAGGTAAAGTGATCGCGTATGCCTCGCGACAATTGAAGAATAAGGAATTAAGGTACACGACACACGACTTGGAATTGGCGGCGATTATCTTTGCCTTGAAGTTGTGGAGGCATTATTTGTATGGTACTCGGTGTACGTTGTACACGGATCATAAAAGTTTACAATATGTGTTTACTCAAAAAGACCTTAATATGCGACAAAGAAGGCGGATCGAGTTGATTGCCGATTATGATTGTGAGATTGTGTATCATGCGGGAAAGGCCAATGTAGTGGCCGACGCCTTGAGCCGAAAGGTCTATGAAAAACCGAACCGAGGAATTTTATCACGTATAGAAGTCGTCTCGAGCATCATCGAAAGAATCAAGAATGCCCAACGAGAGGTTATGGGAAAAGACGAGTTAAGACAAGAACGGTTAGGAAAGAACCAACGTTTTCTCGAAAATGCACAAGGGTTGAAGACCGTAGGCGGTCGTATTTGGGTTCCTAAGTTCGGTGGTATTCGAAAAGAGTTGTCTTATGATGTGCACAAGTCAAAGTATTCGATCCACCCGGGAAGTACAAAGACGTATCAAGATATGAAACGGGTTTATTGGTGGCCCGGAATGAAGGCGAGAGTGGCCAAGTATATCTCTAAGTGTGCCACGTGTGCACAAGTGAAAGCCGAGCATTAAGTACCGTATGGGGTAGCTCAATCATTAGTTGTACCGGCCGGGAAGTGGGAAGATATAACTATGGATTTCATAGTAGGTTTACCGAAGACGAGTAGAGGTCACGATGCCATTTGGGTCATAGTTGACCGGTTGACCAAGAGTGCATTATTTTTAGCAATTCGGGAAACGTTGCCACTTGAGAAGTTGGCTAAGTTATATGTTGATGAGGTGGTTCTGCTCCACGGGGTTCCGTTATCGATTGTGTCTGATAGGGACGCGAGGTTTACCTCGAGGTTTTGGCGGTCTTTACAAGAAGAGTTGGGTACAAAGTTGCGGTTGAGCACGGCCTATCACCCGCAAACCGACGGTCAAAGTGAAAGAACAATTCAAACGGTTGAAGATATGTTGAGATCGTGCGTGCTAGATTTCGGTGGTAAATGGGATGAACATTTACCGTTAGTCGAGTTCTCGTATAATAATAGTTATCACTCGACTATAAAGATGCCGCCTTATGAGGCGTTGTATGGTAGAAAATGTAGAACTCCATCTTGTTGGTTGGAAGCGGGAGAGACGAAACTCACGGGTCCCGAGATCGTGAGAGTGACGAATGAAAAGATCGGTATTATTCAAACCAACATGAAAGTCGCCCAAGATAGACAACGAAGTTATTCGGGTTTGAAGAAAAGGCCATACGACTTGGAAGTCGGTGATATGGTCATGTTGAAAGTGTCACCTTGGAAAGGTGTAATGCGGTTTGGTAAGAAGGGGAAGTTAAGTCCAAGGTATGTTGGACCGTTTAAAATATTGAAACGGGTCGGGCTTTAAGCTTTTAAGTTGGAACTTCCACCCGAGCTTCAAGGTGTGCATGACACCTTTCACGTGAGTTATTTGAAGAAGTTTATCGGGGAAGTTGAAAATATTATTCCATTGCAAGAGTTGCGGGTTGCGGCCCGAACCGGTAGATTGAGGAGCCCGAGGCTATATTAGAAACGAAAACAAAGAAGCTTCGGAATAAGGAGATCGAGTTGGTGTTGGTCAAGTGGAAGCTTTTTACTTGGGCTGAATTTGACTTGGTAAGTCAAGGACGAGATTCGGAAGAGGTACCCGGATTTCGTGAACTATGATGAGATTCCGAGGACGGAATCTTCTTAAGGGGTAGATAGTTGTAATGACCCGAAATTGTAAATAAATAAAATATGTAAAAATATGATAATTATGGATAAATCATATAAAACACGTGGAAATTGGTTTCGTGTCGTTTGGACACCGTACGAGAAAGTTATGGGCGAAACCGGGTCGAGACAAAATTGGAAAAGTGCAGCCCTTGCTGCACAGGTAGTTCGCGACGCGAACTCGAGATAGCGATCGCGAAATGATCCCAAGGAGTTTGGCGTTTGGTCGCTAAGTAGTTCGCGTCTGGGTAACGATCGCTAAGTATGGCCGAGCATGCAAAGTTAGCGACGCGAACTTAGTTCGCGCCGTGAACTCTGGACGACCAGCATTAAAGACGGGTTGAGCTCATTTAATGCCATATCAAAACCCTAGTTTTCTCTCTTGGCGATTTTCGAGCATAGCATCTGGTTTGGGTTGATTTCTTCACAAATCTTTGGTAGATTTCACTCCTAGTGGAAGATTAAAGGTATATCTTCACTCTTTCATCTTTGTAGCTCAAGATCTATGGATCTTGAAGCTAGGGTTTGAAACCCTAGTTCTTGGGTTGGTGATTTATGGTGAAATAAATGGTGTATACACTTAATAGATGGTATATTAACAAGGAAAACATGTGTATGATTATGATTTGTAAGAATCTTCGGGTTGGTTAAACCTAGGGTTTGGTAAATCAATATATTTGGGGGAAACGGATTGATGGGTGTTATCTAGAGGTAGATGAACACATTGGTAGTAGTTTGTGTTGATAATCTTATTGTGATAATTGTTTTAGACATTCGGTGAAGTGTTGAAGTGGACGAATTGTGAACAAGGAACCGGCGGAAAGAATACGGTTAAGGCATCTTTATTGCTAAGGTGAGTACGTGTGGACTTTACTGAGTACATAGCCTATGAAATACATTTTTAATACTTGTGTTATGGTCTATTTGCTCAATTGTGTAGACTAGTAGTTGATAGTTAGTTATACCGATGATAGTATTGAACTAACTTGTTTGATGATAGACGTGATAGCCGAGAGCTAGATTGACATAACCATAGGGTTATGATGAGGTTGAGATGATGTGATGATACGGGAGACTCCCCGGTCATGAGGTGTGGATTGAGGGGCAGTTGGGATGGATTTCCCATCGACTCTTCCACGTTAGTATTCTTACTCATTGGACGTATTCCGGTGGGCAAGGCAGGTATCGGTAGCGTGGGCGATCCTTTTGCCGATACCTTGTTTCTAGTTAGCTCGGGGGCGACCCGATAACTAGATATGTATGTGATTCTAGCTAGTTCGGGGGCAACCCGATAGTTAGACGTGATTGCTAGGTAAGCAAGGTTGATAGGGTCACACTAAGGTGACTAGATTGGATAGTTGGATATATATATATATATGTATATTGAGTGGTTATATGAAACTTGACATTTCATTTTATTATCGGGTCTAAACCCATGTAGCTCACGAGACGTTTTTGTCTCACGTACTCCTTGTTTTGTTTTGTTTTGCTATGTACTCAGGTTCGGGATCGAAGGCTTAGGTACGCATGGATAGAGATGCGAGACCTAGATTAGAAGAGCACTAGATTGGATTTAATCTTAGCTTGGTTATGATCTATTTTGTAACACCTACTTTTATACTCTGATTTCATACCAAGGTTTTTGTAAATCCAAATTGAGGATGTTCTTCTATTTATAAAAATGTTTTTATTTTGGCCAATATTTGGTATTAAAATTTGAGGTGTTACAAGTCATAGCTCCCACTAAATTTATGGAATTTAAGCATCACTTAAACTACTACTTTGACCTAGTCAAAACCTTATAGTTTAATCCTTTAAGAATTAATCAATTATTAAAGTCATCCCTTGGATTTACGAATATCCAACATTCCTTTTAAGGGAATCATGACTTTCATTGATCAACGTATCTAACAAGTATAAGACAGTTGTAACGATACTTCCAATTCTTAAATGTATTAGTGTCTTTTAAGAACCTCATTTAATGCCAAAGTCATTTCTTGGATTTCTCAAATATCCATTATTCCTATTAGGGAATTATGACTTGATTAAATATTGTATTTATTACAAGTATAAAAGACTTGCAATAATACCTTTTAATTCTTAAATACTTTAATATAGTTCTTATCTTTTAAGAGTTCATTTAATGTCTAAGTCATTCTTCTTGGATTATACGAATATCCAATCATTCCTATTAGGGAATTTTGACTTCATTAAATTCCTTTATCACAAGTATGAAAGACTTGTAATAAAACTCTTTAAAGTCTATCTTGATTATATCCAATATAATCATACTATATTAATACTAATACTTTAAAACTTACTATCATAAGTAACCATTACTTAAGATGTTTTAAATAAGTTCAATGTACCTTGAACTTTATGCTTTTCATAAAAACTCTTAAATACTTTCATTAGAAAAACTTTCTAATTACTAGTATCTAAGTTATTTGAGCTTCTAAGATATTGTCACAACAATCAAACAAATATAAACAATGAGATCATTATTAAGTCAATACTTGACTTTATAATCTAGCCATAAAACTTGACTAGTATAATCAACACACATGCACACACAATATAATTCAACCATGGATTCAATGATGATAAACTTAAAACCGAAAATTTATCATAGAATATAAAAATGTAATTTGTTCAAAAACAACTAAAAATCGAAACTTGTTTTAGTGAATCCATACGAAAATACTGAATCAAAAATGGTGCTCGTGGGATCTTCATCTCATGTCGGTCATCATCACTTTCCATTCCCTCCTGCAATAAACGATTGCAAAAGTTAGATTACTCGTAATGTACTTTACAAGTAACTTAAAGTTATTTAGAATTTCAGTGGCGTTACCTGAAGAACTAGCAAGTCCTCCACCACCGGCAACCTTTGGACAATCTCTTTTCCAATGGCCAGCCTCACCACATTTGAAGCACCGATTCTAGGTCCTCGCAGTGTTAGGCTTCGACTTCTTGACCTTTTGTTTGACGCTTTTACCATTTGGCATTTCTTGGTTGGGATTGGTCTTACCTTTCCCACCATGCCTGTTTCTCTTCTTCTTCCCATTGCCACCGGCATTACCGATGATCAGAACATCTTTAGACTTTGATCCCAAACTCAACTCAGTTGTCTTGAGCATAGAATGTAGCTCAGCAATGGATTTCCCCATATTATGCATGTTGTAGTTGACCACAAAAGGCTTGTAGTTATCAGAAAACGAATTGAGTATAGTGTCCTTTGCCATCTGCAACGGAATGGGGTGACCAAGTCTAGCGAGGTGATCCATGTGCCCTTTCATTTTCATGGGGGCACTCACCAGTGTTCCTTTGACCATCTTGCACGAGTTGAAAGCACGATGGATGTCAAACCTCTCAGTGCGAGCTTGCTGTTGAAATGAATCCCTAAGTTGCTGGATCATCTCAAACGCAGGCACATCCATAAGTCCCGCTTGTAGCTCGGGACTCATAGTGGCGAGCATCAGACAGATCACATCGAGTGCATCACTGACATGCTTATCATAAGCTTGCCTCGTTTCAGCCCGGGCATTTGCGGCAGGAACATTTGGTACTGCTCTCTCCAAGACATACCACTTTCTCTCATGCCTGACACAATACGAAGATTGCGCTCCCAATTGAGAAAGTTTTACCCAGTCAACTTGTCCTTTTCAAGGATCGAGCGAACTGAGGGATTGTCGGTACTTGTCGTTGTGGTTGTTGCTGCCATCTACAAATCAAACCCAGTTTAATTAGTAATCATCAATAAACATTCTCTAAAATATATTATAAACCTATAATTAATATTTTAGGCCTAGGATCCATATATCACATTCTCGACGCAAGGTTTGGGCACTTCCCGACGAGACATGTTGTTTCTGGTAGGTAACATCCTTACCGATCGTATCAAGACTTGACACGATTCCTAGGGGTCGTAGAATCTTTAGACTTATAACTTATTACAACCTTGTACGAATTTAATCATACATTTCTAAGTTGCAATAAAGTCTAGTATGTTTATTCTACTCAAGTACTTTTTGGGTCGGGACTCTCGATTATCACCAAAGTAGATCAGACCATCTAAGACAATGCGATGCTCTGCGCCGGGACTTCCGATTATCACAGAACCTTACGCACCCTAACACTCGCAATGATTTGAATCCATATCTAAGGTTCTTTCTCCTTACAATATGAATATCGTTTAACAAGTGAGGTGTTCCATTAGATGGTCCGGGTTCATCATTTGTGATAAGAAGAGGTTGTGTTGGACAGAGAGTGGGGGAAGTTGGATGTAGAGGGGTATGGTGTCTGGAGAGGATGTGGTTTTGTTTTCTTGAGATTCATAAACAATTTGGACAGGGGTTAATTGATCAGACACTGTATCTCTGATAGGTGTAATAGGCTCACTTTCAGATAGTATAAAATTTTCAGATTGGGTATTGTCAGAGGTTGGAATATTACTTGGAATATCTATTTGACTTTCTAAGGGGTTGTTGACCAAAGGAGTATCAGATCTTTCTGAAGAGCGTTCTGTATCTTCAGCTTGATAAGTTGAAATTGGTTCGTTGAAATTTAGTTCTTCATTATATTCAGAAGGAGGGGAAAGGTCAGAAACATGTTTTTCGTCAAAAGTGACATGAACGGTTTTTTCAAAGGTAGATCTTTTCAGATTGTAGACTCTGTACGCTTTGGACTGTTCAGCGTATCCGACAAAGATTTCGTCTTCAACTTTTGGATCAAACTTTCCAAGATGCTCTTTGTTGTTTAGAATAAAACATGGACAACCAAAGACTCTAAAATATTCAATGTTTGGTTTTCTTCCCTGACAACTTCATAGGCAGTTTTGTTGTGTCTTTTGACAATTACTGCGTGATTTTGAGTGTGACATGCTGTGTGAACTGCATACGTCCAGAATTGACTTGGAAGTTTGGCTTCGTTCAGCATGGTTCTGGCTGCTTCAATTAAGGTTCTGTTTTTTTCTTTCAGCAACCCCATTTTGTTATGGGGTTCTTGGAGCTGAGAAATTTTGAGATATGCCTTTCTCGTTGCATAAATCTTCTAATGTGACGTTTGTGAACTCGGTTCCTCGATCACTTCGGATACTTTTAAGTTTAAGTCCAAGACTTACTTCAGTTTTCTTGATGAAGTTTATGATTTCTTCAGCAGCATCACTTTTTGCTCTTAAAAAGAAGACCCAACAAAATCTGGAGAAGTCATCTACGATAACCAGAGTATACCTTTTTCTTCCACTCAAACTTTCTACATTTACAGGACCGAAAAGATCCATATGAATTAAGTTTTAGCAGGCCGTAGAGGCGGAGACTACTTTGGATCTGAAGGACGCTCGATGTTGCTTTCCTTTCTCACAAGCAGAACACATTTTGTCTTTTGTGAAAGTAAGTTTTGGGAGCCCTTCGACTAAGCACCTTTTGCTGATTTTCTTTATATTTTTGAAATTTTGATGTGAGTCTTTTGTGCCAAAGCCAATTCACATCAGTTGGAGCAGCAGCGAAGAAACATAGTACCTTTTCAGGAGAAGCAAAATTCATGTCGAGAATGTACATGTCATCTTTTTTTGGTGCATCCATTACCACTGTTCCTTCTGGATTAATGATGTAGCCTTTTGTATCAGTAAAAATCACCATGTGCTTGGCGTCACAAAGCTGGCTTATACTTATCATATTGTGCTTGAGTCCATCCACAAAGAGTACTTTCTTAAAAGGACAACCCGTTAGAGATTTCTCCTTGGCCTACTCCTGTTTCGGATGAATTATCACCGAAGACAACTTTAGGACCAGCTTTGTCTGTGAAGTTTTTGAGAAGCGATTTGCAACCCGTCATGTGTCTGGAACAACCACTGTCCATATACCTGATGTCATTGTTTCTACCTGATGAATCAGATGATCTTGCCATCAGACACTTGCAGATGTTGCTGACTAAGGAATTTTTGGATTCTTTCTGAGATGGTTCATCACTATCTGATTCTATATTATACACCCTTGATTGACAGGTAGCTTTAAGGGCTAAGGCTTTCACTTCTTCTTGTGCTACAGCGAGTTTGGCCTTTAGAAACTGAAATTCACGTTCCGTTTCTTCATACTTTCTTTTATATTCGATGTATATGTCAGAATCAGATGTGGATTGATT
The DNA here is from genome assembly GCA_963853835.1 of Calendula officinalis. Classification (NCBI taxonomy): domain Eukaryota; kingdom Viridiplantae; phylum Streptophyta; class Magnoliopsida; order Asterales; family Asteraceae; genus Calendula; species Calendula officinalis. The sequence goes on from OY970823.1 coordinate 16,161,421, forward strand.
AGAACTCTGCTGATTGTTCTTCAGGTTTACTCTGCAATTTGCTTTATAATGACCAGTTTGACCACATCGAAAACATTCATTTGACTTTTTGTGTATCTGAGAATCAGATGCTTCAGAGTTGTTTCGTTTCATGACTTTGTTGTATCTTGTTACGAGAGCAGTCATCTATTCTACTAGGTCGAGTGCATTATCGCTGGAATAATCACTGATAGAGTCTTCTTCCAGATCGCTGTCATCGACATTAGATAATATATTTTCTTCTGCATTTTTGGAACAACCATCACTTTTATCTTCAGAGATCAATGGTTTTAAGGATGCATCAGCAATAAGGGAAACAGAGAATTCACCACTTAGTTCAAAATACATAGTATTCTCATTCTCAAAATTCATTAGAGTGCTGTAGAGACTGCTCAGATTCATGTTTTTTAATTTTCATGTTGTTCTTAAAACCGTAGAGATGATGCTCCATTCCTTTGGAAGAATTTCCAGGAATTTGTGCATCAGCTCTTGTGTATCTTTCTTAATATCAGCTTCTTTAAGCTCATTTGTTAGAATCACAAACCTTCTGTATGACAGCTTAAGAGATTCACCTTGAATGACCTTAAATGCCTCATACTTTCGATTTAACATTGATTTTTTACTTGTTTTAACAGCGTCAGTTCCTTCATATGACGTTACCAGTATATCCCAAATTTCTTTAGAAGTTTTACATTCTTGGACTGTAATAAGAATGTGATTCGGTAGAGAGGTTTGGAGAATAAACTTCAATTTTGCGTCTAATCCTGCCTTTTTTGTTTCATCTTCAGTCCATAATTCTTTGGGTTTTGCCTCCTTAGATTCATATACAAAATTTTCTTCATCTTGTGAAAGAAAATCTTCTTCTTCTGTTGAGTGAGAACTTACTTCTTTTCTATCTTCAGAGGAACTTGTTGGATTTATGTGCACAGATAAGCACACGTGTCATCGTGTCCAATGTTATAAGACACTAAATGGTCACACCACTACACACCCAATAATGGACAACCGAATAAAGTAAGTTGTGTGGAATGATTAACTAGTTAAGTTAATTATAAAGAAGAGAATAAATAATAATAGTCTAATTATTATTTATGAGGATGGTTAAATATTAAGTTAAATATTTAACGGACAGTTAATTAATTGTCTATTAATTAACTAGTATGAGTCCAAGGGTTGAAAGTAACAAAAGAAGTTTAAGTTTCATTAAACTTCTAGTTAAACTCTAAGGACCTAAATGCAAGGCCTAAACCTATAAATAGGAGGGCATATCTAAGGCTTCACTTTGTCACCACAAAACCCTAGCATCTCCCTCCCTTCTCTCTCTCGTTCGTCGGCCGAAAACCCCAAAGGGTTTCGAACCCTTGTACGTTCGACACACACACACACACGAGTTCTAGTGTGTTACTTTGTTGGTACAACGCGGTCTTGCAGCGTGTCCAGGTGGTGCAGTAGAGGTGGATCATTCTTTAGCAATCTAAAGGTAATGTTCTTAATCTTCTTATTGTGATCCCACTGTATAGTAGAGGTCAAGTATGTGGGGTTCAAGTTCCGCCATGTGAATCCTACAAGGTATTCCTACAGAACTTTCTTCTGTTTTAAATATGACATGTTTATGACTGAGGATATGTGGAACATAAGGACCAGCTTCGAGAATACTAGGAGCGAGTTCGTGCTGGTGTTTGGCAAATCCCAGAAATCGCACTTTCCACATTCCAAAGTCGTCATCTGTGAAGACTGGAGCATTTGATTTTTAACCGACGTTCAGTTTGGAGACCACATCGCTCATTTTGATCAGTAAGTGAGCAGATCAACAATTATGAATAATTGTCATGCTCTGATACCAATTGTGAGTCCCGTAGTAAGTGAAATACAACATATACGCTTTCACTGATCAATTTAAAATTTATGGAGACACTCAACACTTTAAACTTTTCTTTATTAATCAATAATGATACAATAAAGATGCAAGCAGTTTGTGGAATAGCTAAGAACAAATCCTAACTAAACTGCTTGCATGTGATAGACAACAACAGGTATTATCTAAGACAAGTTTATGATCAACAAATGATCAAGATATTCTCATAATCAGCGATGCACAAACTTATGCTTTACTTGTGTCTTTCTGTGACACTGAAACTTCCAGCCTATGTACACTTCTGGCAGCCATGAGTTTTCGGATACTCGTGCTTCTTTAGATGGCCTTCAGCTTCAGTGACCTTCACTAAGATTTTTTCTTAGAGAAGTATTTGTTCAATGGTTCAACGTTTCGTCCAATGCGCTGAACTTGTTACACTATCTGATCTGTTAACCAGTATCAGATTCCGCACGGGGAACTGATCGTTGTTTAATATAGTGATCAGATAGTGTAACTGGGTAACTGAAATCCGAACTGATCAGATTCAATTACCCACAATCCGAGGAACTAATCCTCAGATTGTCTTTTAACTATTTGTCTTTTTGTCTTCATTAAATGTCTTCAATAGGGGATGCTTTTCAGCGACCCAACAGCTTCATTCTTCCTTGCATTCATTTAAAACTTATCAATTGATTTCAATCAAATGGCCGCCTACATTTCCCCCCCAGATTGAGATCTCCTAAAAATCATCACCGGAAGGGGGGGGGGGGGTGGGGGCGGGAAAGCTTTAACCCGATTGCAGGTTTTACAATTCGATTTTGGTGTGGGTTATGTTTGTGAATCAAAGAAGACAAATTGACGATGGTTGTGGGGGGAAGTTGAGGTTTTCAGTAGTGGTGATGGCTCTAGTTAGGGGAAATGGGTTAAGGAGGGAGGGAGGGGGGAGAGAGAGAGAGAGAGAGAGAGAGAGAGAGAGAGAGAGATGGCAGTGAAAGAGGGAGTGAGGGTGAGTGAAAAATAGTGTTGTACATTATGCAATTTTAATTGTACACATTATTCTCCATCTCAAAAATACAATCTTTTCTTAAATATTTTTAAAACTACAATATTTTGTTAAATACTAATAGAAATAACTAGCATTAGTTAAAAAAAACTCATAAGTGGTTGGGTTAAAAGTACCCGATATCAATATAAAATTTAAATAGACTTACCAGACGAGGGTCAACCATTTGACACCCTATGTAAGCATCCCCTAAGGCTATGGGGTACGGGCACCACACCCCACACCATTTTTTCTTGCCATATCATCGCCACCTCAGCAACCACACCACCACCACACCACATCATTTGGTGGAAATACTCACCACACCACACCACACCATTTTATTTTCCATCTCATCATTTCATTTCTATTTATTTTACACACAACTAATATTTTATATAATTTAAAATTACATTACTTTAAATAAAATTAAAATGACAATACTTTAAATTAAAATTAAAATTAAAAATTACAATAGGGTAAATTACAAAACTTGTCCCTGAGGTATTCCATATTCTGGGTTTTTGTCCCTAATTTTTTTTTCGGTTTTTTTATCCCTGAGGTATTCCAGATTCTGGGTTTTTGTCCCTAAATTTTTTTTTCGGTATTTTTGTCCCTGAGGTATTCCAGATTCTGGGTTATGTCCTTCCGTCCAAAATCCTCCGTTAACTAACAATATTTTCGTCAATTTTCCCAAATTACCCCTATTTTAATTCTTTTTTTACATTTTTCTTTTTCAATTATTTTTACATTCCCCCGAACACCAATCAATAATCTTAACATCACCGGCGACACCTCCATCTCCGGCGACGCCACCATCTCCGCCGACACCTCCGGTCGTCTTCTCCGGCCGAACCGTCACCACCATCGCACCTATCGCCGCTCTTCAAACCCTAACCCTAAATCGATGTCTGACCAGTTCATCTTCTTCACCAGGTCTAGGGTTCTTCAATCTTCCCCATCGAACCTCCTACCACCACCATTTGAAATTGCTGTCGGAGTTCAGTCAAAGAAAGCCAACAGTGCTGTACAGATGGCTATGGCTCGACTTGAAGATGAGTTTCGTAACATCCTCATCTCTCACGCTAGTCCTATTGATACCGAGATACTTGCAGAATCGATCTCTTCAACTCACTTGACTCCATGAACCAGTACTTCCTTTAACGAGTTTCCGATAAAAGAAGACTTCAACAACATAGGTGGTGAAGACGAGGCACTCTCCAGAGACGGTTCTTCTTCGTTATCGGAACAAGGTGACACTGGTAGAACAATATCGAGCTACAGATCTATGAGTAGTATTCGCGAGATAGATCTGATGCCTTCAGATAGCATATATGATATGTGCTCAATTGCAGAGCGTATGATTTCCGCCGGCTACCTCCGGGAGTGCGTTCAGGTGTACGGAAGTGTTCGAAAATCTGCGGTGGACCGTGGATGCCACCTTTAAGAAACTAGGCGTCGAGAAGTTATCTATCGGCGATATCCAGACGATGGAATGGGAGGCGTTGAATGCGAAAATTGTTAAGTGGATACGTGCAGCTAAAATGTGTATTAGGGTTTTATCAACAGAGGTGGTGGTGTTGGGGGTTTAGGGTTTGTGGGTGTTGGGGAAGAAGGTGAAAAAAGAAAAAATTAAAAGAGAAAAAGAAAAGGGAAAAGGGAAAAAAGACTAAAATGCCCTCATATCTTTTGCATTTGAGGTCACTTAACGGCCAAAATTAGACGGAGGCACAAAAAAGTGGAATCTTAAAAACGTTAAGGACAAAAGAACCGAAAAAAAAATTTAGGGACACAAATCCAAAATCTAGAATACCTCAGGGACAGTTATCGTAATTTACCCATTATAATAATAATTAAAATAAAATCATTACTCTTCATCGTCGGCATGTGCGTTGTTGTAAAGATGGTCTGCCAAGTCCCGTCGAAGTCGTTCGTGTGTTATTTCGTCTCGAATGTCCACAACCCTGTGCAAATATTCTGGCGTTCCCGGTATATACAACGCATGTCGGGGACCGTCTGGCACATATGGAGAAATCATCCGAGCTTTAACTTCGATAACCATATTATGCATTACAACACATGCATACAAAATATATGTTAACCTTTCAAGGTCATATGGACGGGCCGCGTTTTTAACAATGTGCCACTTCGACTTTAAAACTCCAAAATCCCGTTCCACATCCTTTCGTGCGGATTCTTGTTTTTTTTGGTAAACAAGGCCTCTTTTGGATCAACTGGATGTCGATAGGCTTTGACAAATGTCGCATGACGAGGATATATACCATCGGTAAGGAAATAACCGAATCTATATTGATTTCCATTCACCGTATAAGGAGCATCGAGTGCCTTTCCTGATAACAAGTCGTTGAATATTGGTGATTGATCAAGCACGTTAATATCATTATTAGAACCCTAAGCATGTCAAAACCATAAATCTTGTGAAGCAACAACTTCTAATATCAACGACAGTACTCCATGATGGCCTCCAGTGTACTCACCTCTCCACGATTGTGGACAGTTCCTCCAATCCCAGTGCATACAATCAATGCTACCAAGCATTCCAGGAAAACCATATCTCTCTTCGTGTGCCTCATATAATTTTTGAACATCGGTTACTGTTGGTTTTCGCAAATAAATAGGTCCGAATATTTCCAGAACACCTTGTGAAAAATTATACATACATACTTTCCCTAACAGTTCTTTCAGACATGCATAGGTACTCGTCAAGAGAATCAGGGGATGAGCCGTAAGCCATAGCTCGAACTGTTGCAGTACATTTTTGCAAAGCAGTGAATCCCCGCCTACCTCTAGCATCATATCTCAATTGAAAAAAACGATACCTGTTTTCTAATGCGCTACGTATGCGCTTAAATAAATTTTTGCTCAGGCGAAACCTTCGTTTGAAATCCTTGTCGTCATAAACAGAATCATCCGTAAAATAATCTCGATATAGCCGTTCGTGTCCAGCTTCTCAATTTCTATTTTGCTTCGCGGGTCTAGTGTCAAAGACTTCACTTTCATCATCGTCGTCAAATTCATCGATGAGTTCTTCACATATTGTTAGCATAAATGCATCATCCTCGTCAGATGATGAACCAAGATAATCTATTATTTGTGAGTTGGAGTATTTTGATTGAGTTGTGGTGTGTTTTGGTAGGAAATTAATTAATTAATTAATTAAATAATTTTTTTTTTAAATTCCAACGGCTCTTTTAGCCGTTGAACGGCTACATTCGCTCGCCACCTCGACCACCCACGCCCGTTACTCGGCGTCGCCTGCTTGCTTCCTCCACCACGCCATCTCCCCCGGCGTGGAGGTTCCGTCCCGGCCACGCCGTGACTTACAACCACATTACCACCTATGGCCACGCCATGGGCTCGGAGAGCCTAAAAATTACTATCATTTGCAAAAAGAATCCCTAGATTGCTCCAAAACCCAGAAGACACACAGTGAGTGGGTTTCTTGGTTGCGTTCCTCCCGCCACCACTCGAAGTGAAACACAGAGCAATGCTCGAACCTTGTTCTACAATATGCATTCCAGATTAGGGTTTCTGCTGACATCCAATTCGAGAAGAAAATATTCATTTCTTTCAACCTTTTTCACACAGAATACCCTAAACATTTCCTCAGCAAGCGGCGTAACTGGTTCTTCTCCGGTACTATACCGGCGTTCTTCAATATTCAATCACGGCCGTCCGTTTTCTCGATTCATTTCATCGATTTTGCACTCTGGAGGAACTCGTTATCTCAGTAGCTACGCAGTTGATCAGTTTTCCGATGATGAATACGAATGCGATTACGAAAATCATCCGGTACTACCTTTACTCTTTCGTGTTCAATCATATAGCATGATAGCATATAATAAACTCCTCAAAATCCTTCTTATTGAAATTCAGTTCAATACTCGCTTGAGATGTACACATGTTCTTAGGTTCTCTATTAAAGTGATAAATCTTGCAATTCATGCTTTAATACAATTTAATTTTGTGATGGAATTCAAAATTGAATCAGACTGCAAAATGTTCTGATGTTTTTCAAACTAGATCTGAATTTACAAACTTTGTGCTGTAGGCATCATCATCAGTTGCAAACATTGATGAGTGGAAATGGAAGCTTAGCATGCTGTTACATAATGAAAGAGAGCAAGAGATTGTGTCAAGAGATAAAAGAGACAAGAGAGACTTTGAGCAAATATCAAATCTGGCCAAAAGAATGGGACTTTACTGGTAGCTGACTGTCAAATCATGTTCATGATTATGTATGTAATTTTGGTGTTTTTTCCCTCTTTTTTACACTAATCATCGGGTGTTCAGTGAAATGTATGGAAAAGTGGTGGTTGCAAGCAAGGTGCCTCTTCCCAATTACAGACCAGATCTTGATGATAAACGGCCCCAAAGGGAGGTAATAATCATTGGCAGTTGTTTTTTTCTTAATTTTATTTCTCATATAGGGTGTTTGTATGTGCATTTTACTGTGAATAACTGCTTTTAATTTTAAAAGCAATTATTTCGATTTCTAAGTTGTAATAAAATGGACTATGGAAAATAGTGTAAAGACTTGAGATATTCTTATGCTGTTTGAAGGTGTAATAATGAGATAACCAGATGCTTAAATGCTTGGAAAATTCTACCTATTTTAGATTTTAGTAAGTATAACCACCATAAAAGATAATTCTTTCGAAAGCAATGGTGGCTAGGAACGGCTTCAGTCAGGTCTTTTTATAAAAAAAGTAGACATTTTTTTATGGTGAAAATCTCTCAAGTTATGCTTAAAGGAGGGGTAAATTGGTAAATAATTTTACCCTTGTAGGTTGTTATTCCATTAAGTTTGCAAAGAAGAGTAGAAAGTTTGCTTCAAGAACATCTTGATCGAATGCAATTGAGTTCTGCAACCAATAAGCATGAAGCTCATGATGAAGCTGCAGGTGGTAATCCAGATCCTTTTGTAGATGGATCTTTAATGGAAAAAGTTCTTCACAGACGAAGTTTACAAATGAGAAATATGCAAAGATCTTGGGAGGTAAATTTCATTAATTTTATATTAAGGTCTTTCAAAAAAAAAAAACAAAAGAAAAAGAAAAAGAAAAAACTGATCAGCTTCTTGAGAAAATGTAGAGATGAATTATGGTTTTAATTTATCATTTAAAATATTTGTCCTTTGAAACTGCAGGAATCACCAGAAGGTAAGAAAATGCTACAGGCACGCATGTCTCTTCCCTCATTCAAAGAGAAAGAAAGATTGCTCCAAGCAATTGCACAAAATCAGGTTTATGTTTATCTTCACTTTTCTTGAAACTATATAATATGAAATTAATTTATAATATTGAAATTAATTAATAATATTAATAGGTTATTATAATATCTGGGGAAACGGGATGTGGGAAAACCACTCAACTTCCACAGTACATATTGGAATCTGAGGTAGAATGTGGTCGTGGTGCATTTTGTAATATAATTTGTACACAACCTCGAAGAATCTCTGCAATGGCTGTTGCAGATAGAGTTTCAACTGAAAGAGGAGAGCCACTTGGTGAATCAGTTAGTCTTTTTTTACTCTTTAATTACTTCTAAATGTTGAATTTTATTATCATTAGGGTTGTTTCTAATTTCTAATTGGTTAAAATAGTTCTGAGATTTGTAATATTAATGATCCCTAATTTTGAAACATGTAACATCAACAACCTCTAAAAACTTAACAGCCTTTTTTGAGTTCAAATTATGGACAAACCATGTAATAAAAAAAGTCTAGGGACGAAATCCATAATTTCATACAAATTTAAGGGTTGATGTTTGACAGGTTGGTTACAAAGTTCGGTTAGAGGGAATGAAAGGAAAAAACACACAATTACTTTTCTGTACAAGTGGAATATTGCTTAGAAGGCTGTTAAGTGACCATAATTTGCATGGTGTGACTCATGTTTTTGTTGATGAAATTCATGAAAGAGGCATGAATGAAGGTAATTAGTCTAATTAATGTTTGACCATGTTTGACTTTTTATTAAACTAACTTTTTGCTCTTAATTTATCAGATTTCTTGTTAATTGTATTAAAGGAACTCCTTCCAAGGCGTAGGGACCTCAGATTGATACTCATGAGTGCTACACTGAATGCTGAGTTATTTTCTAATTATTTTCAAGGAGCACCAATGATTCATATTCCTGTAAGACCTTTTACAAAAATCATATTATATTAATAACTTAGAGATGTGTTCAAGGTTGTCCTTCTACATGCAGGGGTATTTTGGTCATTTGACACTCACGTAATATCTTTTTATTTTAATTTATTTTAAGTTTTTTTTTAATTCTATTTTTTCCGTTAAAAAACATCATGTGATAAATTACTCGTTAAAAAAATAAAAAAGAAATAAAAGAAAATATAAAATTATTTTTAAATAAAAAAATTTGGATTAAAATTTATGTGGGTGTCAAATGAACAAAACACCCTTCATATATAAAATATGTGATTAATCTTGACCACTAATTATTATCGATAAATGGTTGAGATTTGTCCCTTGGGACTACAAGAAAATTAAGGACTACCTTGAACAATTACCTAATAATTTAATTAGTGGAATATAATGATTTAAGATGTCCATTAAAAATACATTTTGTGACCTGTAAGTTGGTCAATGTTGACCTATTCCATAGAGTTTTCCTTTGTTCATGCTTTTAGTTTCACCCTGAGCTTGGTAAATCTCTAGTTTTTCTAACAACATATGATTATTATTATGATGATAAAATATTAAAAATATTCATCTTGATGTTCTTTTTTTATAAATGCAGGGATTCACTCATCCAGTAAGGGCACATTTTCTAGAAGATATACTGGAAATTACTGGGTATAAGTTAACTGCTTTCAACCAAATTGATGATTATGGTCAAGAAAAGCTGTGGAAAACACAAAGACAGTTAGTTCCACGAAAAAGGAAAAATCAGATTACTACTCTCGTTGAGGTATTCACCTAATTTAGTTTGAAAAATGTTGGAAAATTTTTAAGATTTAAATGTATACTTTTTTATTTCTTTTTGCATAGGATGCCTTGAGTCAGACAAACTTTGAAAAATACAGCTCAAAAGCACGTGATTCTCTGTCTTGCTGGACACCAGATAGTATTGGATTTAATCTGATTGAGGCAGTTTTATGTCATATTTGTCGTAAAGAAAGACCAGGGGCAGTTTTGGTATTTATGACTGGTTGGGATGATATTAGCTGTTTGAAAAGTCAACTTAAAGCTCATCCTTTACTCGGAGATCCTAACAGAATTCAACTGCTTACATGTCATGGTTCAATGGCAACTTCTGAGCAGGTGCTTAATTTATTTTTTAGTCCTCCAATATTTATTGATCTGGCGTTTTAAACCTTAAAACTTTTTTGGCAATGGTTTTATCGTTGACTTAATGTTTTAACCCCTTTGTTGACCTGTTACCGGCCTAATTGGTCATTTTGTGTCGAGATTTAACTTTTTCTAGGGTTAAATAGGATTTCGACCATGAACTTTCACCTATTTGACGATTTACCCTGAAACGATTTTCTTAATTTTCCCTCATTATTTACTCAACAACACTATTTATTACATAATATTGCTAAAAAAATTTGGTTTAAAAATCTATATAGAAGTTAAATGACTAAACATTGCGAGAAAAAAATGATACCGAATCAAAATAATAGTGGAATTTAACGAATACAAGATAGAATATTTGACTTTCGAGTGGTAAACAAACATTCCAATTATCAAAACCACTAATCAGATTTAACCATAATCAAATTACAAACCCTAAAGCCCTATTTATAGATCTCTAGATAAGATTTCTAATAAAATTCAAATTCCTAATTTTTATCTAAAACAAAACCTATCGACTAAATAAATAAATTTAAACTAATAATTACTAATAATAACAATAACAATAATAATAAAATAACCATAATAATTATCCTATGTAATTATTACGGCTCGTATAAAAAAGTTTAGGTGTTCAAATGTTTTTTGTAAATTTTAACTTGTGATTAACCTCGATCAGCAGGTCACAGTGGCTTTTCACGGGCTAAACCAAATCGATGAAAGTTTAAGTATTAAAACATAATTAACGCTTATTACAGCACTGCATATTTCTTTTTCTTTTTTGTTATCGTGAAAATTGTTTGTGAAAAGTCAAATTTATATTTACTTTTTTGTGTTTTACAGAAATTGATATTTGAAAAAGCACCAGCAAATGTGCGTAAAGTAGTTCTGGCAACAAATATGGCAGAAGCAAGTATCACAATTAATGATGTGGTTTTTGTGGTTGATTGTGGGAAAGCCAAAGAGACCACTTATGATGCCTTGAACAACACGCCATGTTTGCTGCCTTCATGGATATCTCAAGCATCTGCCAGACAAGTAATTTAATATTTATAAAAAAATTATATTAATTTTATTTAATATCGATTAACAATACACTTTTATTTTTTGTGTTATAGAGAAGAGGTAGAGCTGGACGTGTGCAACCAGGAGAATGTTACCACCTTTATCCCCGATGTGTTTATGAAGCTTTTTCTGAGTATCAACTGCCTGAGCTTTTAAGAACTCCTTTAAATTCTCTTTGTTTGCAAATTAAAAGTTTGCAAGTTGGTAGTATTGGGGAATTCCTCTCAGCTGCTCTTCAACCACCAGCACCATTAGCAGTTAGTATTTGTTATTTTTAATTATTCATTAGGTCCGTTTATGTTAAATTAGCTATTTTGATTGTTATTAGGTCCAAAACGCTGTTGATTTTCTCAAGATGATTGGAGCTTTAGATGAGAATGAAAATCTTACACATCTTGGTTACCTTATATTTTATCTAGAGTAAATTACATTGACGGTCCTTTAGCAAATTTCACCAATGGTCCTTTAGTTTCAAAAATTACACTGATGGTCTTTATTTCTGAAAGGTTTTTCACCGATGGTCCTTTAGGATAACGGCCGTTTATTTTTCACGTTAAGTGACCTCACGTGTAATGCACATGGGGGGTACTTTGGTCAATTCGTAATTTACTAGGGAGTAAATGAGAAGGGAAAGACGAATTGACCAAAGTACCCCCATGTGCATTACACGTGAGGTCACTTAACGTGAAAAATAAACGACCGTTATCCTAAAGGACCATCGGTGAAAAACCTTTCAGAAATAAAGACCATCAGTGTAATTTTTGAAACTAAAGGACCATTGGTGAAATTTGCTATTAACCTAAAGGACCATCAATGTAATTTATGGCTTTTCGAATTTCAAAATGTGGTTTTTTATTTTAATTTTAATTTTATAATATAGGTAAATATCTGGCAATGCTTCCATTGGACCCAAAACTAGGGAAAATGTTGATAATGGGTGCTTTCTTTCGCTGCTTTGATCCTATTCTGACAATTGTTGCTGGACTGAGTGTCAGAGATCCTTTTCTTTTGCCTCAAGAAAAGAAAGATGTCAGTAAAATGCCTTATTATCTATCCTCTACTTTAATTACTATCTTATTATGCTTTAATTTAATACATGGTTGAGTAAATTACACAAATGGTCCTTTAGGTTTGTAGTTTGTATTATATTGCATATTTGCTCCTTTAGTTTCATAGATTACACTGGCAGTCCTTATTTCTGAAACTATTGACACGTTTGGTGATTTACCTAAATAGAGGTTAACGCCTGTTTAGGTAAAGAACCAAACGTGTCAATAGTTTCAAACTAAAGGAACAAATATGCAATATAATACAAACCTAAAGGACCATTTGTGTAATTTAATTTTCAGCAAGCAAGTACAGCAAAATCTCGATTTTCTGTAAAGGATTACAGTGATCACATGGCACTTGTTCGTGCATATGAAGGATGGAAAGAAGCTGAAAGAGAAGGATCTGCTTATGAATATTGTTGGAGAAATTTTCTTTCTTCACAAACACTTGAAGCTATTCATTCTCTTAGAAATCAGTTTCATTACATTTTAAAAGATGCTCAGTTACTTGAGCCCGAAGCAACCATAAATAACAGATTGAGTCATAATCAATCATTGGTTAGAGCCATTATTTGTGCAGGCCTCTTTCCTGGAATCGCATCTGTAGTGGTAAGCTTACTTTATTTATAAAACAATTGCTACCTGCAAATATGTTTTTATCCATTTTATATAAATAGGTAATGTGTTAATTATGAGTAAAACAATTTAGGAAATACAACCTGACCCAATTATAGGTAAATGGGTTGAAATTTTCATCTGCAACTCATATGTTTGTAGAGCAGACATTAATCTTAGAGTAAATTACACAAATGGTCCTTTAGGTTTGTACCATATTACATATTTGGTCCTTTAGTTTCATAAATTACACTGATAGTCTATTTTTTCTGAAATTAATGACACGTTTGGTCTTTTACCTAAACAGACGGGAAAAGTTAAAGTTTGTTTAGGTAAATGACCAAATGTGTCAATAGTTTCAGAAATAAGGACTAGCAGTGTAATTTATAAAACTAAAGGACCAAATACGTAATTCAGTACAAACCTAAAGGACCATTTGTGTAATTTACTCTTACTCTTATTACTTTTTTGTATAATTTGCAGCATAGGGAGACATCAATGTCATTCAAAACTATGGACGATGGCCAGGTTTTGCTGTATGCAGTAAGTATTAGGCTTGACATTTTTGTCCATAATCTATTTTATTTAGAAAATAAAATTTTATTGTGGTTTTAATCCTTATTATCTGTAAATAAAAAAAGGAAATTTTTTACTTTTATATTTAATAATGTATAAAGTAAAGATATAGCTAATTACTATTATCTTCAGATACTATAATTTTATTTATAAAATTTCATTATTTCCGTCTAACACTAACAATCTGATACTTTTTCAGAATTCTGTGAACACACGATACCAAACAATTCCATACCCATGGCTAGTGTTTGGGGAAAAAGTCAAAGTCAACACTGTATTTATACGCGATTCTACCGGTGTATCTGATTCAATTTTAATCTTGTTTGGTGGTGGTTTAGTCAATGGCGTTTCGGTAATTTCAACTTTTTTAGATATCATAAACTGTTTTTCTGTTACACATTCTTATACTTCATTATCTTTTTATTTATAGCCTGGACATTTGAAAATGCTTGGAGGTTATATTGATTTTTTTATGGATCCTACTTTAGCTGAGTCGTTTGTCAACTTAAAGCAGGAACTTGATCAGCTCTTGCAAAAGAAGGTTACGACTCATTCTTAATTTTCATTAAAATATATACTTTAGTAGTAAATTACAAAAATGGTCCTTTAGTTTGATAAATAACACTAGTAGTCTTTATTTCTGAAACTATTTACATGTTTGGTCCTTTACCTAAACATACATTAACTTTTCTCGTCAAACAGACGGTATGACGGGAAAAGTTAACGTCTTTTTAGGTAAAGGACCAAACGTGTCAATAGTTTCAGAAATACGGACTACCAGTGTAATTTATGAAACTAAAGGACCAAATATGTAAAATGGTACAAACCTAAAGGACCATTTGTGTAATATTATATAAAAGTAAAATGATTTTTTCATCTACTTACAAATTTATAATTATTCAGCTTAAAGATCCCAACCTGGATATCCACAAAGAAGGAAAATACCTCATGCTAGCTGTTCAAGAACTCGTGTCAGGAGACCAATGTGAAGGAAGATTTGTATTTGGTCGCGAGAACAAAAAGTCAAAGGAGTCAACTCCTGACAACGACAGCTTCACACGAGATGGAGCGAACCCTAAAAGCTTACTACAAACCCTACTAATGAGAGCAGGCCACACACCGCCAAAATACAAAACAAAACACCTCAAAACAAATGAATTTAGGGCCTTAGTTGAGTTTAAAGGCATGCAATTTGTAGGAAAACCAAAAAGAAATAAACAGCTGGCAGAACGGGATGCTGCTGTTGAGGCCTTGGGATGGTTGACTCATACTTCCGGGTCAAACAAAGAAGAAGATGATAAGTCTCCTCATGATTTAACTGATAACATGCTTAAGCTTTTGAGTAAGAGGAGAAAATCCAATTCACGTTCGGGCCGAGGGTAAAATAGTCTTTTCACAGGATACAAAATGTATAAAGTTGTGAAAACGAGCACCGGATATTGAGGAATTCTTTGGTCCCGTGATTGGTAAAAGCCGATTAGTTAGTTTTTTAAAAAGCAGTTATTTGTAAAATGTAGAGGGATTATATATCTGCAGGCATTATGTGATAATTATTTTATTTATGGGGTGTTTGTATTGTATGTTAAGAAAATTTTCAAAGAGATTTTGTAATAGGGATTTTGTCATAGATAACAAAGTTAATTTACAAACGTTTTGGTTAATGATACTCCCGCTAAACCATACGAGGATAAATTTGAAACCGCAAAAGGTTGTTAAAAACGCACAAGAAATTATTATATATTAAACCATAAGTGGTTTTGAAATGTGCACAATATATTATTCTAAGTTGCAAGTTTTTGTAAGTGCTGGGGTTAGACACCTGCATTTGAGCATATAGCTTCCGATGCATCGAGTAGTGATGTGGCATTAAGACCGGTGCTAATGGTTTGTCAAACTGATACTGTCAGTAGTTGTCAAATCAGCGTCACGTCAGCTCACCTTCCAACCGACACTAAACTGACGTACTAATGCCAACAATACCACTTCCCTTTAATTTTTTGGGACCCACCATTACAAAACACACACACACACAAAATACCCCCTTGGACCCACCCATTCAACCGGCGACACACTCACCACTCGTCCTCAAACCGGCTTGGCTCAAACCGGCGGCAAAGTGGCGAGACCATGCCAACGGTGCCACCAAACCGGCGAGAACCGGCGTTGAAGAGATGGTGCCCGTTGGCACCAGTCTAAGACATACCAAAGTACATAAATTCTCTTTACCCCAAACAAAAATATATCAAGTCTAAGAACAACCAACCAAGTGTACTCATGATAAAGCTCCATGAAGTAGACTAGATGCGGAACACACATTTATAAACACTTGGTTACCATAACTTGTACTAGCACTCTTTTTTCCTTCGCTAAAGTTTTTTCGCGCTAGGTTTTCTTTAGCAAAGGTTTTTAACGAGACCGTAGTTGGAAAATGTGTCATCCAAGGAGGAGTATTATGAATATGAAGATGACAAAACTATTAAATGGATGCACACATTTTCAACCTTCATGTCATCTCCATCCAATCTATGTCTACTAATTTACCTTTCATTTTGTATGTATATGTAAATCAAGGGTAAATACCCCAAGAAATGAATGAATCAAATGCACCTCAATACTTGTGTTTACATACTGTTAAACTATGTAATTAATATTTATAATAAGTAAAGTAGAGGGTACCTAAATGTAATATTACACTCTTTATATAGAGCTCATTATGTAATTCACAATTACTGAATAAGATTACGAGGTTTAATTTGCTATCAGAGCTAGGTGTAACACCCGTATTTTTAAAACATCATTTAAATCATTTAAAATACATTTTTCCCAATATTTGACATGTTGTCCAAAATACCCTTTAACAAAAACTTTAAAACCGTTATCAGAGTTTATAAAAATACGGTGTCACCAAGTATATCAAAACCATAGGCAAACGGGATCTACCTATGAGCTCCCGAGCTAAACATCTCTAGGCCACTTCTAGTGCAACCTTCTATCACTTCAACCTGTACCTGAGTACATAGCCACAAAACAAACGTAGTACGTGAGACAAAATAGTCTCGTGAGATACATGGGTTTTAGACCCAAATAATAATAATAATAATCATTTCATAAATATATATATATAAACATATATATACACTACATCAATTCCGCCTAGTCACCCTATTGTGACCCTATCGAATCTGCTCTCCTAGCAATACATATCTAACTATCGAGTTGCCCCCGAACTAGCTAGAAGCACAAACATATCTAGTTATCGGGTTGCCCCCGAACTAACTAGAAGCACAAACATATCTAACTATCGGGTTGCCCCCGAACTAGCTAGAAGCACAAACATATCTAACTATCGGGTTGCCCCCGAACTAGCTAGAAGCACCATCATATCCAACTATCGGGTTGCCCCCGAACTAGCTAGAAGCACTATCCTATCTAACTATCGGGTTGCCCCCGAACTAGCTAGAAACATCACCATGTCTAGTTATCGGGTTGCCCCCGAACTAACTAGCATCACATCATCTCGTTCTTAACGTAACTCAATAGTTATATCAATCATGGCTCTCGGCTATCACATCAAACACCAAACAAGTTAGTTATCTAATAATAACAATATGCAATTAGTTCAACATAGTGTGAACTTACCCATATAGTCCCATGGACTCGATCTTTAACAACTCACACATACTTTCACATCTATGAACCCTAGGAGTCACATATTTACTTATTTCATAAGATACATTTCTATAATACATACTTATTAATAATACTTTTATCTCTTCGTTGACTATAATACATACTTATTACTAGTCACATCCTTTTCATTCTCATATGTATTCGTTCTTTACATTTAGTAGTAATCCTTACCAATAGATTATCATTATTATAAAATAATTCCCAATAGCTTTACTATACATATTTATTAATTAAGGCTCAATATACATTCTTTTGATCAATTACTTCATTATTATGGTTCATTAATAGAGATTCCATAACTACTTTAATTTATCACATTTACCTTCAAATTCATCAATCATACCAGACATATTCTAGTATCACATTCTACATAATTTCATACATTTTCAGTCACTATCTTTATCAAAATATTTATTAATAAAGACTGATAAAATATCATATGTACTTTCAAAACTATTTGCTATGTACCCAGTTTAAAAGTCTCATGTACTCACCTTAGCAAATAATGCTCCAAATGTGTTCTTCACACGAAACCTCTTTGCTTCCACAATCGATCAACTCTCCAAGACTTTACCAAAAGCCTAATATAACAATCACAAGTTGTTCAACATCACCTACTACTAATAATGTATCCATTTATCTCTAGATACCGCTTACTAACACATTCCCCCAATTTTGGTGATTTACCAAACCATAGGTTTAACCAACCCTTAAGATTCATACAAATCTTAACCATACACTTGATTCCCTTGTTAAAACACCATCTATTAAGTGTATACATCATTTATTTCACCATAACCCATAACCCCAAGAACTAGGGTTTCAAACCCAAGCCTCAAGATCCATAGATCTAAAGCTACAACTACAAAGGAGTGAAGATTTACCTTGATCTTCAACAATGGAAGCAAAATCACTTGATTTGGACCCAAAAATTGGCTCCAAACGGCATTTTCCACTCAAAAACGTATACTCACTTGTTAGGAGAGAAGCTAGGGTTTGTGAGATGCACTTATGACTTGAGACCCGCTTTTTAATGCTGCCAGCGACCAAAGATCGCGTCGCTAAATGCCGATCGCGTCGCTATATCCGTCGCTATCTATAAGTCGCGATTTAACCCCCAAACGCGATTTCGGAATTCTGTTTTTGCGACGAAAATCGCGTCGCTATCTCCAAATCGCGTCGCTATTTCTGCTATGCAGCCCAGGCTGCATTTTTTGTAGTTTCATTCGACACGGTTTTGTCCATAACTTTCTCATACGATATCCAAATGACACGAAACCAATTCCTACATTCTTTAAATGATTTATCCTTATTTATCATATTTTTTTCATAATTTATTTAACACAAAATTCGGGTCGTTACACTAGGTAACCCTAGCTGCCTCAAACTCCTAAACACAGAAACCCTAGCTGTCTCATAACCCTAAATTGGCAGACTATTG
The DNA here is from genome assembly GCA_963853835.1 of Calendula officinalis. Lineage (NCBI taxonomy): Eukaryota > Viridiplantae > Streptophyta > Magnoliopsida > Asterales > Asteraceae > Calendula > Calendula officinalis. Next base: position 16,180,111 of record OY970823.1, read on the forward strand.
TCGCCATTCTTGCTGTTTTTTTTTCTTCAACAACTCTGTTCTACTTTCAATCAACAATGGCCACTATTGTTGCCTTCACTACTACAGAGAAAACCTCTCACAACACCCACAAATTTGCATTCACTCTTTCCAATACCAACTATGGTTTCTGGAAGGCGATGCTTGAACCTTTTCTTGTCACAAATCACCTAATCAGCTATGTAGATGGTACTATCAAGTGCCCAGAAAAGGTTATCAACACAGCAGATGCAGTAACAGATAACCCTAGTTATCCTCGTTGGGTTTCAAATGATGCCCACGTACGTATGATAATTTTATCTACAATTTCTGAAGCCTCTTTTCAGCACGTTCAAGGTACTACTTCTAGAGATTTATGGCTTTCATTAGAACGTGCATATGCACCACATTCTGCTTCTCGGGAATATACTTTAAAAACACAACTGTTACGAATAGAGATGAAAGGTGATGAAACTCCACTCACCTATCTTAGCCGAGCAATGGAATATGCATCTGCTCTGGCTAACATTGGTGAACCTATGAAAGATAAAGATCTTGTTATGCTTACCATATCTGGTTTACGTGAAGAATACAACGGTTTAAAATCAAATCTTTTAGCTCGTCAACCATCTGTCACATTTAATGATTTACATGGCCTCTTATCTGATCACGATTACATGCTTAGCAAATCAACCACCTCACCTGCTGCTACATCTCCACATGTATTTGCTGCTGCCACAGGACCTAATCGTAACTCAGCAGCCCTACAAGATCTATCAGCCCTACAATCACAACTGAGCAGCATACAATTATTAGCTTCTCAATTAGGGTATCAACTAAACCCTATTGGTTCCAAAAACTTTCAACCACAACCACAGGTAAATCACGCATCCAATAACAGAAACAATTGCAACAACCGTCGTGGTAATTTTCGTGGAAACTCACGAGGCCAGTATCCTAATCGTGGTCGTGATAATAACAACCCCACTCGTCAATTTCAGTGGGCTTCAACTCAGAATACCGTTTATGGTCATTGCAATCGATGTGGAATAGGTCATCTACCATCTGAGTGTCCTAACAAAGCCAACTCTTCATGTTCCTCAAATTCAAAAGAATTTATTATCTGTTCAACAATTTTGCCTTGATAACAATGTTTATTTTGAATTTCACTCTTCCTTTTTTGTTGTGAAGGCCGAGTCTTCACACACTATCCTACTTTCGGGTCCAAGTGACAATGGTCTCTACTCACTCCGCCTCCCTCAACTCAAGTCTCTTCCAAAGCTTGTATTCACCACAACTAAAGCCTCCTCCGCTATTTGGCATCACCGTCTTGGTTACCCGCATCAACGTGCTTTTAATTCTCTGATTTCTAGTTGTTCTTTACCAGTTTCTACAAAACTTAGTAATTCATTATGTACTTCGTGTCAATTAGGAAAATCTTCCAAACTTTCTTTACGTAATTCTACTTTTCGTAGCAATAAAATTTTGGATTTAGTATATTGTGATGTTTGGTCCCTCTCCCACCGTTTCTACTGATGGTTGTCGATTGTTTCTCTTATGTGTTGATCATTATTCACGATATATGTGGTTCTATCCACTTGCACATAAATTTGATGTTTACTCCACTTTTACAAATTTTACTGTTATGGTTGAACGTCAATTCAACACCAAATTAAAACATGTTCAAACCGACTGGGGAGGTGAATTTCGTTCACTTACACCATTCTTTACAAATCGTGGGATCATTCATCGACGTTCTTGTCCTAATACAAGTGAACAAAATGGAATTGTTGAGCGTCGTCACCGCCATGTTGTAGAAACTGGCCTTGCCCTTCTGGCTCATTCTCATCTCCCACAACGTTTCTGGCAATTTGCCTTTGAAACCGCCGTGTATCTCATTAATCGTTTACCGTCCCGAACTTCATCAAACAAATCTCCTTTCCAACATATCTACAATCGCAAACCTGATTATTCTTTTCTTCGCGTTTTCGGTTGTCAATGCTTCTCTTATATGTGTCCCTACAACCGTCACAAGCTTGATTTTCGTTCCACACCATGTGTCTTTATGGGTTACAGCCGACATCATCATGGTTATCGTTGTTTTGATCCAGCAACAGAACGCATATATATAGCTCGTCATGTTCGTTTAAACGAAAATGTCTTTCCGTTTCAGTCATCTTCTACAACACCTACAACCTCTCCTTCTAACCCATACATTTCTATCTTTCCTACACCACCACCAAATATGACTTCTGATCCCACTCATTCTTCTACTCCAACCGCTCCACCTTCTCCGAGACACTCTACATCTCCCTCACCTCCACCCCCGCCACCACCTCCACCATCTACTCGGTCTAGACCTTCCAACCTTCGTCCAAATCCAAAACGCACATCTCTATATGATCCATCTGCTTACACTTCAACACTCACTTCTAACGAACCTACCTCCTTTACAGTTGCCAACAAGTCTCCTGAATGGCGTCTTGCAATGGACGAGGAATTTCAAGCACTCAAAAAAAATGGCACTTGGTCCTTAGTTCCTTTTGTTAAAAACACTAACCTCATTGATTGTAAGTGGGTGTACAAGTTAAAGACAGACCCACATGGCAATGTTGCAAAGCACTGCTTGTTGCAAAAGGGTTCAATAAAAAACCGGGTGTTGACTTTCATGACACATTCAGCCCTGTAATCAAATCAACTACAACTTGAGTAATTTTGTCTCTTGCTATAACAAACAATTGGGATCTAAGACAATTGGACGTGAAAAATGCATTTTTGCATGGTGACTTGCAAGAAACAGTTTACATGAAACAACCTCATGGCTTCATTGACCCGACAAAACCAGACCATGTTTGTCTGTTACATAAGTCTCTCTACGGACTCAAGCAAGCCCCGCGGGCTTGGTTTACTCGGTTGTCCACGACATTACTTCAACTTGGTTTTACAGGTTCTAAAACTGATCCATCATTATTTATTCTCAAGTCTCGTGGCACTCTTACTTATGTTCTCGTTTATGTCGACGACATTATTATCACCGGTAACAACAAGGAAGCTGTTAGCAACATTATAAATCGTTTGAGCTCCACTTTTGCTCTTAAAGATCTTTGTCAACTTCACTATTTCTTGGGTATTGAAGTCATTCATCATCAACGGGATCTTGTACTGTCCCAACGGAAATATATAATTGACATTCTTCAACGGTCAGGTCTTTCTAATTGCAAACCATCTTCATTTCCAATGAGCTCCTCTCAGTCCTTGCATCTTGATGACAGCTCTCCTCTCACCGATCCGACCTTATACCATCAAACTGTTGGATCTTTACAATATGCTACTTTATCACGTCCGGATATATCTTTTGCTGTGAATCGAGTATGTCAATTTATGCACGCTCCAACAGAAAATCATTGGTCTGCAGTTAAACGTATCTTGCGTTACTTAAAGGGCACTGCTGATCTTGGTCTTTTGATCCGTCACCAATCAGGCTCTTCACTTCAGGCCTTTACTGATGCCCATTAGCAAGATTCGGCATCATCTCCGATTCAAGCATATTCTGACTCTTTATATAGAGCTCATTATGTAATTCACAATTACTGAATAAGATTACGAGGTTCAATTCATACTTCCCTTCCTCTCTTGTTTATTGTTCTTCATCTTATGTTCTTGTTATTTACTTAGCAAGTTCTTTATTATATCTAATTTATAACACGTTATTAGCACGAAAGTTCCTAATCAAAGAAGATCAACTCAATCAAAATGTACATTCATTTAATCAAGTTAATTAGTTAAGGTAAACATTTTCATAAACAATAAATAATAATATAATTATCATAATAAACTAAATGAAGCCAAACATATCTTATCAAGGACATTATAATGACATTTGGATTACTAACCTTAGGACTACTAACATACTTACATTTATTATTGTACTAATTTTATTCTTATGTTTACTAACCCTTTTAATTTATGCAAATTAACATTTAGATTTATGTCTTATAACCTTTACTTATGCAAACTAACATTTACTTATATTGCTTCTAACTTTTATTTTAGTTAAAAACATGTATTTATGTATACTAACTTTTATTTATGTATACTATAATTTTCTTTTATTTATTAATTCACTAATATTTTTACAAATATGAATTTAATTTATTTCTTTAATTATTATTTTTATTAAAATCATATATATATATATATATATATACATATATATATATATATATATATATATATATATATATATATATATATATATATATATATATATATATATAAAGTGGGATCCTGTGAGGACTCAAAAAGCGGTAAGGACTCGCAAGGACACCTCAAAAAAAATTTCAAAACATTCCAAAAACATATATGTAACTCCCTATGATTATTACTACATTTGACAAAAAAAAAAATTATGATCCACTTTTTTTGCGGATCATAACAATGATCCATATTTTTTTGTGATCAAATTAATGATCCATATTTTTTTTGGATCATTTTCGAATTTTTTTTGGATCTTATAGGCTCTGATTTTGATATTAAAATTTTTTTTGAAAAAAGTTTGTTTTGGATCATTTTTAGAGTTTTTTTTTGAGTCCTCGTAGTCCTCACCGGGAAAAGAGTCCTCACCGGATCCGGAACCTATCCGAGATATGTTTACTAATGAGATGCCTCTATCTAGATCTGAACCGTTCCAAATCCTCAATCCAGATCTGGGTTTGGTGAAGAGATCATTGCCAACAATGGTGGTAAAGAGATGATCCGGTGTCAGTTCGGTGGTGAACATATCTGAGAATACAATGGAGGTGACAAAACTGGATGACGGCGGTGGTGCAACAGGTGGTGCGAGCTGCGGCGCGAAATCAGGTGGTGCTATCGTCGGTGTTGGGGGTGGTGGTGGTCGCCGGAAATAGGTGATCACCGGATGTTTGGGGAGAAAGCAGGGATTTGAGAGAAAATTCAAACACACATAAATGTGTGTGCGTGTGGGCGGAGTTTCTGCACAAATGAGGATATATTGACTTCTTCAATTAATTTAATTTATTCCATAAATATCTAGTAGAAAATTGGACCCTTTTACTCTTAATTATTTAACCATTATAATCTGTTTATTTACAAAGATGCCATTGTTAATTCTAGCCCTTGATATCTTAATCTAATAGTCAAGATTAGTTCTCGCAGTTCTCGCAAAAAAACCACTTCTCGCATGAACCTTCACCTATATATATATATATATATATATATATATATATATATATATATATATATATATATATATATATATATAAAGAGAGAGAGAAATGAGATTGAGTGAGGATTCTTTTCCCGGCGAGGACTGCGAGGCCAAATCTCGATTGTTGATCTCAAATATATGTGGCTCAGATTTGCTGGTTTTTTAAAAAAATTCATGATGGCATTTTTGTAAATACTATAGACATTTTTCACTTTTTCTTTTAAAGGGTAAAGTATTTAGGTTCTTTTTGGTCTTAAGAAAAAAAGAAAGTCACCTAAAAGAACCCCTCCACGCGCCTGGAAAGAGATCGTACACACTCGCGCCACATGTCGTCACCTGATTGGCTGGACTATATCTTTTTTCCACCCACTTCGGTTTTTTGGCCATAACTTTTTTTTTCTTTGAAAAAAAAAAATTCTGAAAAAACCAAAGTTCTTAAAATTAAATTCTCTACGAAATGAGCAGGGGCGTCTCTGAGATTCTGAAAGCCCTGTGCAAATAGACTAAAATGGGCCCCTAAATACAAAATTTATATAAAAATTTGTACTTTTTAATTTTTTTTCTATTAAATTATTAAGTTGGCTTAAAATTTTAAGATTTTATATATAAGATAAATACAAAAATTGGGCCCCTACAAAATGTGGGGCCCTGTGTGGCTGCACCTCCTCAAAGACACCCCTCGAAATGAGCATATTCAAGAACATTTGGAAAAAAATATATTTTGGATCATTTTATATTTTTTGGATCATTGTTGATTTTGCAAAACTAAAATTTTTAAATTTTGGATCATTGTTAAATTTGTAGAAGTAAAATTTTGGATCATTTCATAAATTTTGGATCATTTCATAAATTTTGGATCATTTTGTTTAATTTAAATCTTTGTTAATTTTTGGATCATTTTATTTAATTGTGGATCATTGTTAATTTCTCATAATTAATAGCCCATGATGAAAATACCCTTAATGACCACCATTGGTTGAAAATTATCCTCGCCGTCCTCACCGGGTTTTGAGTCCTCACCAGATCCGGCTATATATATATATATATATATATATATATATATATATATATATATATATATATATATATAGTGGAGAGTTATATAGAGAACTCATATACCATTATTAGCCAATCAGAAATTAGATAAATATTTTTCATTTATTTAAATGTAAAGGGCAATTCCGGTATTCAATATATTTCATATTTTATAGAAACAATTAATTTAAATCCTATAATCATGGAAAGTGGAGATTTCACGTATCTATCTTCCTTTTGAAAACCGAATACCCCATATCTTCCAGATTTTTAGCATTTAACCGGAATCTCTATTTCCATTCGTAATTCATAATTCGTGATCTTTACTGCCGATTAAATTCACAATTCAGAGTTTTCAAAATTCGTAATTAAATCTGGGCGTGAGAGAATTGCAACATGGTATTGATCGATGATGCTGGTTGTTCGAATGGTGTAAAAGTTACTAATCAATTGGCTGACGCACCCTTGATTATAGGTGACGATGAGTTGATTGATGGTTGTTTCGATGATTTTCCAGTTGATGAAGATTTAAGTGGTAAGAGTTTTTAGTTGATGATCAGATACAATTAATTTTTTTTTATTTCGTTTTATCAATTTTTTGTAATAATGGATCAATCGTTTAACATAGATGTATATTGTGAGTGTTTTGATTTTTATAGACACAGTAATTTTATTTTTTGGGGGTTAACTAATGATTCACGTACGGTTGCTCATATGAAGTGGAATATGATGATACACAGATGTCGCTGTTAATATCGAGGAGGTTGACCCAGTTGTTGAGGATGATGTGGTTGAAGAGGATGTCTATGAAGTGGAATATGATGATACAGAAGATGATGATGTGGAGGTCGATTCGACTGAAGGCTTTAGTGACTTTGATGAAGAATCATAAATTCACACATTATTTTTGATTTTTCTATTTTTTATAATTTTTTTGGAACTGGTTATTGTGTTTGCATTTATGTTTACGGATTTGTTTTTTAGAAATTCTAATGATCTAAGTTTTCTGTTTCAATTTAGGATCTTAAATTTGACTTTTATTTTTTTTTAAATGTGTTTACATTTATGTTTTTGTACTCGTTTTGTTTTAGTTTATTGACACAATGAGTTTTTTTTAATGTGTTTACATATGTGTAAGTTAATAGTTTCATTTAAATACATAGGTAATATTTGTAATACAGAATGATCTCCATGGATCATTATTACATGAATGTTTCTTTATTACATGGATGTTATGAATGTTTCTTTATTACATGAATGTTTCTTCATAGATCATTATACTCGAAAATCAGTTCATATCTAATAGACAAACATTCATGTAATAAAGAAACATTCATAACATCCATAGCTAATACTATTGTAATAAAACACTTTAATTCGAGTACATACATTATACTCATTGAACATGAACAATACAAGTGTGTTTGATGTAAATATATTTGTGTACTCGTGTGTTTTTTTTGGTGCACATGTGATCAAAAAACAATAAATAACATCCATGTAATCAAAAACCTGATGTGTTCATAAAAAACCATAGTAAACAACCATAAAAACCAGACCTAAAACTTAAAACACGATACCATGTTGTCTTTTAACATATTTAAAACCTAAATATAGCAAAACAAATCAACGAAATTCACTTCATTGCATCCAAATTTTCTGGTTCATATCCTTCCGGATGTTGCATTCAGTCAAGAGCAACCAGGCTGCATACTTATTCTTCAACATATTGAACTGCTTACCAATTTTTGTTGCACCACCACATAACCCGTTGTCCCATTTCCGTAGGTCCCCCCCATAGTAAGTCTCCATGCATCTCATCACATATACTCCAGATATCTTATTCGGACGGCTACTCTGCCCTGCAGTTACATAGATGAAATCAGGAATATATATTTAATAAGAAACATTTGAAAAAAAAAATATTTATACAATTAGGAACATATACGTACTCAGAAACATATATGTAAGCAGAAACATGTATGTAGTCAGAAACGCATGTGTAATCACAAACACATATGTAATCCGAAACCAACCAGTATTCCCTACAATTTTATAACCAGAAACATACATGTAATCACAAACTATCTTTACCTCAACATCAGGTGGTATAAACTGTTTATTTTCAAAAAAGTACCTGACGGTTTAGAAGATGATCATGTTTTGTTAATCTCTTTTCCACCTCTTTGTCTCTTTAGTCCACTACGTGTTGTGTCTGTCATTATAAAACACCAATGTTTTGCATAAACAACCACATGCTAGCATATAACACGATAAACCTCTATTTTTGCAACAAAAAAATAATAATTTAGAAACCTTAAATTGCAGTTATATAATCGATCGTGGCCTCACTAAATAACACCATAGACAAAATTTTGAACATCAATGTTTTTCGTAGAAACCAATGATGTTTTTTGTTAATGTCGACATAGAGTCATACCAACAATAAACGATTTTTGATAATGCCGACATACAAATACTTGGTAAACATCAGTGATTAATGTAGAAACCAACCCGAATTACATTTACGCAAAACCCCTTATAAATATAAATTTTCAATCTTTTAATTTTGTATTTCATTAACGATACCCTTCTTTTTGGTTTCAAAAACATTCAAATCAAACGAATCTGCCCCTAATCGTTGCTTATGTATCAAACTAAAACGAAATTTTACCTGACATTGTTCTTCGATGTTTGGCTTGATCACCGTATCCTTCTGAAGCTCCGATATCAAATTTCCTCTATAATTTTTTTCGATTGCGCCGATGTTCCTCTTATAAATGTTGCATCAAAGCAATCTTCACGATTTTTTGCTAAAATCACTTACCAATTTAACCGGATTTTGAAGATCATCTCTCCTTCTCGACGAATAAACCTTCGTTAAAAAACCCATGTAATCTTGGATAGTGGGTTGTGATGACGTTAATTAAGGAGTGGCAGTTATACATGATTTTTTTTCCTTTTTCAAATGTTTATACTAAATTAAATTGGTTGATTACCAAATTACCCTTTTTATTTAATTAGAGAGTTCTCTATATAACTCACCCCTATATATATATATATATATATATATATATATATATATATATATATATATATATATATATATATATATATATATATATATATATATATATATATTTATAGAGGGTCCGGATCCGGTGAGGACTCTTTTCTCGGTGAGGACTGCGAGGACTCCAAAAAAAACTCTAAAAATGATCCAAAACAAACTTTTTTCAAAAACTTTCTTTTTTAAACATTAAAATCGCAGCATATAATATTCAAAAAAAATAAACAATTTTAAAAAATGATCCAAAAAAAAATATGGATCATAATAATGATCCACAAAAACAATATGGATCATTGTTATGATCCGCAAAAATAATGGATCATAATTTTTTTTTCAAATTTTTTTTTTGGTCAAATGTAGTAATAATCATGGGGAGTTATATATACTTTTTTCGGAATTTTTTGAAATGTTTTTGAGCTGTCCTCGCGAGTCCTCACCGTTTTTTGAGTCCTCACAGGATCCCACTTCTATATATGCTCATGACTACTTCCAGTTAGCAAGACTACTATCATGGAATGGGCCGACGGGGATCCGCCCAAATGCCCCCCATTCCATATGCTCATGACCGGGGATCCCCCGCATCATCACATCGTCTCATCCTTACTATAACTCAACAGTTATTTCAATCAAGCCATCGGCTATCACATCAATCATCAAACAAGTTAGTTAACTATGTTCAACAATATGTAACTAACTCTATATACTAAATTCTACACAAATATCAAATAGACTCGACATATGTAATAAAAAGGTATTCTCATGGCTATGTACTCAATAAAGTCCACTCGTACTCACCTTAGCAATAAAATGCTCCAACCATGATCTTCACACGATATCTCTTTGCTTTCACAATCGATCAACCTTCCAAGACTTCACCAAAAGCCTAATATAACAATCACAAGTTGTTCAACATCACATACCACTAATAATGTATCCATTTATCGCTAGATACCATTAACTAACATTTCCCCCCAATTATGGTGATTTACCAAACCCTAGGTTAACCAACCCTTAAGATTCTTACAAATTTTAATCATACACTTGATTCCTTTGTTAAAATACCATCTATTAAGTGCATACCTCATTCATTTCACCATAACCAATAACCCCAAGAACTAGGGTTTCAAACCCTTACATCAAAATCCATAGATCTAAAGCTATAACGATCAAGGAGTGAAGATATACCTTTAATCTTCACTTAGGAGTGAAATCTATCAAGCTTTGATGAAGAAATCGACCAAGATCAGCCCTTGCACTCCAAAATCGCCAAAGGATGAAAACTAGGGTTTGTGGGCTGCTTTTATGACCAAAACCCGACATTAATGCTGCTGTCTGCCATAGTTCACGATGCGAACAAGTTCACGACGCGAACAAGTTCACGATCGTGAACTATGCGTGTCGTGAATTCTTCACGATCGCGAGCTAGACGTGAACTCCTGTCGACCAAAAACCCAAAATCTCTGAATGAAGTTCCCGATCGAGAACTCCAGTTCGCGTCGCGAACTTCCCCAGGCAGCAGGGCTGCACCTTTCGGTCTTTGTCTCGACCCGGTTTCGTCCATAACTTTCTCATACAGTGTCCAAATGACACGAAACCAATTTCTACGTTTTTTAAATGATTTATCCGTATTTATCATATTTTTATACAATTTATTTATTTACAAAATTCTGGTCATTACAACTATCTACCCCTTAAGAAGATTCTGTCTTCGTAATCTCATCATAGTTCACGAAATCCGGGTACCTCTTCCGAATCTCGTCTTTGACTTCCCAAGTCAAATTTGGTCCAAGAGAATGCTTCCACTTGACCAATACCAACTCGATCTCTTTATTCCGAAGCTTCTTGGTTTTGGTCTATAGTATAGCTTCGGGTTCCTCAATCAACCGGTTCGGGGCGTCAACCCGCAACTCTTGCAATGAAATAATATTTTCAACTTCCCCGATGAACTTCTTCAAATAACACACGTGAAAGGTGTCGTGCACACCTTGAAGCTCGGGTGGAAGTTCCAACATAAATGCTTGAAGCCCGATCCGCTTCAATATCTTAAACGGTCCAACATATCTTGGACTTAATTTCCCTTTCTTTCCAAACCGCATTACACCTTTCCAAGGTGACACTTTCAACATTACCATATCCTCGACATCCAAGTCGTATGGCCTTTTCTTCAAACCCGAATAACTTCGTTGTCTATCTTGTGCGGCTTTCATGTTGGCTTGTATTATACCAATCTTTTCATTCGTTACTTTCACGATCTCGAGACCCGTGAGCTTTGTCTCTCCCACTTCTAGCCAACACGATGGGGTTCTACATTTTCTCCCATACAACGCCTCATAAGGCGGCATCTTAATAGTCGAGTGATAGCTATTATTATACGAGTACTCGACTAACGGAAAATGTTCATCCCATTTACCCCCGAAATCCAACACACACGATCTCAACATATCTTCAACCGTTTGGATTGTTCATTCACTTTGATCGTCGGTTTGCGGATGATAAGTTGTGCTCAACCGCAACTTTGTACCCAATTCTTCTTGTAACGATCTCCAAAATCTCGAGGTAAACCTCGCGTCTCTATCGGATACGATCGATAACGGAACCCCGTGGAGTCGAACCACTTCATCAACATACAACTTGGCCAACTTCTCAAGTGGCAACGTTTCCCGAATGGCTAAAAATTACGCATTCTTGTTTAACCGGTCAACTATGACCCAAATAGCATCGTGACCCTTACTCGTTTTTGGCAAACCAACTATGAAATCCATAATTATATCTTCCCACTTTCCGGCCGGTACTAACAATGATTGAGCTACCCCATACGGTACTTGGTGCTCGGCTTTCACTTGTGCACATGTGGCACACTTCGATATGTACTTGGCTACCCTCGCCTTCATTCCGGGCCACCAATAAACTCGTTTCAAATCTTGGTACGTTTTTGTACTTCCCGGGTGAATCGATACTTTGACTTGTGTGTTGGAAAAAGTTGTGATAAATGATTTTTCATCAACTTTGGACCTATATAATTATATATATATATATATATATATATATATATATATATATATATATATATATATATATATATGTGTGTGTGTGTGTGTGTGTGTTATATATAGTTATTGGTTGGTAGCTTTGTGTTCTCCTGTGTGAGAGCTACGCAACGGTATATAGCGTGTCCAAAGTCGAGTTGTGGTGAATGAGATATCGACTCTCAAAGTAGGGTGTTTGATACAAGAAATCTTGGAAGTGGGGGAAGTGGGAGAGTATCCCACATTGGAAAAATGACAAACCATTTGTTGGTTTATAATGTTGGAAGTAGTATGGAAGATTAAATCCATAAACATGGGTATTACCCGCACGCCTGCGCGCGCGCGCGCGCGGGGGGGGGGGGGGGGTGAACTCGTGTACGCCCGAGCGACCTGCGGACACGAATGCATCACCGAAATTCCGGGCTCGTGCGGGTCAATTTGTGCACCTCATCGACACTGCAGTTGTCTCGTACTGACCTCCTCAGTACTGACTTTTTCATATGGACCACCTCAGTACTGAACCGATCAATACCGACCTCCTCGCACTGAGTGTTCGATGTGTACTGATCTGCAGTGCAGTTACAGTCTGATACTGACCTGCGCAGTTGCAGTCTGATACTGACCTGCACAGCTGCAGTCTGATACTGACCTGCGCAGCTGCACTCTGATACTGACCTGCGCAGTTGCTTTCTGATACTGAGTTCCAATACTGAGTTCCTGGACTTACCAGAAGGACTGAGCAGTTTCGAAATTTCAGCAGTACTTGCAGACTACTGTTTTGATTTCTTGTTTAATTGTATTGAATGCATTTAATGTTTTGATTAAACTTCACTTGGCATTCTACACTATAAAAGGAGGCCTTGGGTCTCATTTGTAGACACACCGAAATTGACACAACTTTCTTTCTTGTGAAAAACACTCTCAATCTTGGTAATTGTTCTGACTTGGATTATATTCGGTAGTGTAAAACTACTCGGTTGTTTTTGAAGGAATTATGTGCACAGTCAGTCAACCTATGATGATACATCCATGCCTACGAAACACTCAAGGGTCACACATGTGAGTACATGTATTACGAGCAAGATAAGCAATGGTACTACGAAGAGGAATGATTCATAATAGTCATTATGAATCAGTTAAGTATTAAGTTAAGTTTAACTTATTACTAGATTAGTTTAACTAACTAATTAATACAAGCAGTTGTACATTTACTAGTTGAGTAAATATACAATGTGTTAATTATAGATTATCCATGATATGCTTTAAAGCTATTAAATCATATAGTAATCGAATAATATTGTTGTATAAATTATATAAAGGTTATTATATAATTAATTATTGAAAGTATAAATACAAGTATATAATTCATGTATATGGGTACCAAATTATTAGTGTATTAATACTAGACATTTAGTGGTTAAGTGCAACAATAATAAACTAGTTAAACTATAAGGGATGGAAGTGTTATAAGGAAGTTTAATTAAAGTTCTAATATTAATTAAACTAGAAGGGTTCTAAGCGTAACTTATTTGTATATAAATAAGAGGCTTAGGGTAACCCTAAACCTCTTGATCATTCACACGAAATACTTCCTCGTTCCCTCTCCTTGGCTTCGGCCGAAACACACCCAAGAACACCAAGTTTGGTGTTCTTCGTTCATCGTGTTCTTCGTGTTCTTCAAGTCTTGAAAATCCAAGTTCATTGCTTAGATCAGCTAGAAGATCGCTCGACTTGTTCATCATCAGTGGATCTATCTTAAGCAATCAACAAGGTATGTTTTGGGAAACCCTTTTCTCCCTTCTCCCTCTTGGACGAATTTCGGCCAAAGAACCCTAGGGTTCTTTGGTTGATGGTCGACGAACACACAAGTATGTGTGTGTTCGAGTTCTTCGTACAAGGTTTCTTTCTTGTTAACCTAATCTAGTTCTCCAACATCCCAATCCTTTAGGGTTTAACGATTAGGTTTAATCCCAATTCCGCATTTAGGGATTAAATCAGCTAGTTGGTTTTAACCGGCCAAGAACAAGTTCATGTTCTTGGTCAGTATGGTCGAACCAAGTTTACTAGGAGGTTGACCCAAGTGGTCGATCAGTGTCATGTGAAACCCTACAGTGGTATCAGAGAGTTGGTTTAGAGATCTAGACTAGATTAACAAAGATTGTTTGTTTACTTTAATTTGAAGTTTTTTTTGTTTCAAGTTTTTTTCCTTCTTCTTAAATTTCGAAAAGGGTAAAGAACCCTAGGACCAAGAATATTAAACTAGTCTAAGTTTAATTGGTCAAGAGGCTTCTAAGAACCTTAGAATTTTCGAAAAGGAAGAAAGAACCCTAGGACAAAGAACATTAAACTAGTTTAGTTTAATTGGTCAAAAGGCTTCTTTCCCTAACCCTAGAATTTTCAAAAAATTGGAAGAACCCTAGGATCAAGAATTTCAAAGTTCTTGATCAAGAGGATTCTTTCCTTATTGTTTGATCTTCAAAATCTAGGATAAGTATGTTAAACCAAGTTTTGGTTTAATTGATCAAAAAGGATCCTTTCCTTTTCTAAAAGATTTCGAAATCAAGGAGGTTACTTGGACACCAAGTTTATTAAACTAGCTTAGTTTAATTGGTGGAAAAGTTTCCTAGGCTTTAAGCAAATTTTCAAAACCCTAGATATAATCTAGGATTAAACTAGTTTAGTTTAATTAAAAGAATTAATTAGTACAATAATAATCTAAAACCTAGATAATTAAACAAGTTTATGTTTAATAGGTTTAATTATTATTTTAATAGATTCATTAAGACTAGTTCTTTAAACCTAGTAATTTAGACAAAGTTTTATTGTCTATAAGGTTTAATTTAAAAAATATTTAAATAAATTTATTAAAGGTTATAATCTATCTTAGAATTTAAACAAAGTTTATTGTTTAGATAGGATTGATTAAAAGAAATTAATCTTTTAAATAAAATGATGTCTTTGATCAAGAAAGTCAAAACCCTAGTTTAGATTGATCAAAAACAAGATTAGGGTTCATCTAATTAATTTAGGGAATTGATAAAGAAGATGTTAATTTTTAAGTTCTAAAATTAACAAGATGTATTTAATTATTTATATATATGTATTTAATTTTTCGGAATTTTTTAATAATTAGGTAAAATTGAATTTTAAAGGATATAATAAGTTTATACGTATTTTAATTAGATTAAGTTAAAATACACATGTATAAGCTAGATGTAATATTTTTATTAGAATGTTACAAGTTTATTATAAAATATACATATATACGAATACATTAAAATACAAGATAAAATGGAACAATTAAAAAAAGGGTAATGTTATTTTGATCTTTAAAAGATAATATTATAATTAGTTATTGTATAAGTTATAATATAATTAAAACTAGAAAGTACAAAGTTATGATTTAATTATAACTAGAAATTGTACAAGTTGAAATTATATGATTAACTAGAAATATACAAAGTTATATATTAAGATGTATAAAGTTATAAGTTATTATAACTAGATAATTATACAAGTAAGTATTTTACAAGTCATGTAATATACTAGATTAATGATCAAGTAAAAATAACAAGAACCTATATTTAACTAGTTCAAGTTAAATATAAGAAAGGTTTAAACAAACTAAGAATTATTATATATAGTCTTTATATAGTAAGTTTATTATTTTCACCAAGTATAAACGGGTGATTGTGTTAGCATAAGTTTCATCATGGTTGTTGAAGCTAGTGGGAGCTACGCAATAAAATCACAAAATTTGTAAGTGTGTCGTTAAGACATAAGTTTTGGTCGAATCTAATAAGTCATAAGAAATGTTTGATTTGATTATTAGACATATGAAAAACTAGATGTGTTAAACTAGATTTATGATTCAAGTTTATGAATTATAATAGATTTAAAAAGTTTAACATAAGTTTATAAGTTTTTCAAGTAAGATAAAACAAGTAAGTTTTATTCTAGATAAGATTTTTCACAAAATCTAGTAAAACATTTTGTACACCTCGTTTTAGGTATACATGTAAAATCATCTAAATTCTTGAAACTATAAGTTTTAAAGAATAGTTCTTATGTTTTAAAAAGGTGTCTTGTAGAATTCTTCAATTCACAAGTCACACATTTTTAAACAAGGATTAAGATTGGAATAAAAGTTTAAGTTTAGTTTAAGACTTAAACAAACCCAAGAAAATCTTAGATCTAAGTACTATCCACCTAATGGAACACCTCACTTGTTAAACGATATTCATATTGTAAGGATAAAGAACCTTAGATATGGATTCAAATCATTGCGAGTGTTAGGGTGCGTAAGGTTCTGTGATAATCGGGAGTCCCGGCGCAGAGCATCGCACTGTCTTAGATGGTCTGATCTACTTTGGTGATAATCGGGAGTCCCGGCCCAAAAAGTACTTGAGTAGAATAAACATACTAGACTTTATTACTAACTTAGAAATGTACAATTAGATTGTACAAAGTTGTAATAAGTTATAAGTCTAAAGATTCTACGACCCCTAGGAATCGTGTCAAGTCTTTATGCGATCGGTAAGGAGGTTACCTACCAGAAATAGCATGTCTCGTCGGGAAGTGCCCAAACCTTGCGGCGAGAATGTGATATATGGATCCTAGGCCTAAAATATTAATTATGGGTTTATAATATATTTTAGAGAATGTTTATTGATGATTACTAATTAAACTGGGTTTGATTTGTAGATGGCAGCAACAAACGTGATTGCGACAACAAGTACCAACAATCTCTCACTTCGCTCAATCCTCGAAAAAGACAAGTTGACTGGGTCAAACTTTCTCAACTGGGAGCGCAATCTTCGTATTGTGCTCAGGCATGAGAGAAAGTGGTATGTCTTGGAGAGAGCAGTACCAAACACCCCTGCTGTTAATGCCAGAGCTGAAACGAGGCAAGCTTATGATACGCATGTCAGTGATGCACTCGATGTGAGCTGTCTGATGCTAGCCACCATGAGTCCTGAGTTACAAGCGGGACTTATGGATGTGCCCGCATTTGAGATGATCCAGCAACTTAGGGATTCATTTCAAGAGCAAGCTCGCACTGAGAGGTTTGACATCAATCGAGCCTTCAACTCTTGCTAGATGGTCAAAGGAACGCCGGTGAGTGCCCAAGTCATGAAAATGAAAGGACACATGGATCACCTCGCTAGACTTGTCACCCCATACCGTTGCAAATGGCAACAGATATTATACTCAACTCGTTGTCTGATGACTACAAGTCTTTTGTGGTCAATTAAAACATGCATAATATGGAGAAATCCATTGCTGAGCTACATTCCATGCTCAAGACATCCGAGTTGAGTTTGGAGACCAAATCTAAGGACGTTCTCTTGATCGGTAATGGCGGTGACGGTGGGAAGAAGAGAAAAGGGCATGGTGGCAAAGGAAAGGGTAAAACCTATCCTAACCAAGGAGTGCCAAATGGTAAAGGTGTCAAACAAATGGTCAAGAAGGTTAAGCCTAACACTGCGAGGACCGAAAACCGGTGCTTCAAGTGTGGTGAGGCTGGGCATTGGAAAAGGAATTGTCCAAAGGGTGCAAGTGGTAGTGGAAGAAACGCAAGTTCCTCAGGTAACACAACCACACTTCTTAATCACTTTTAGATACTTGTAAAGTACGTTACGAGTAATCTAACTTTTGCAATCGTTTATTGCAGGAGGAGATGGAAAGTGATAGTGACCGGCATGAGATGGTGATGATCCCACGAGCACTAAGTTTTTATAATTCAGTATTTTGTGGATTCGTTTTAAACAATTTTAGTTTATTGTTTGGATAATTTTATTTTTTTGTTAAAACAAGTTTTTTTGGTTTTAATCAAATTTCGAATCCATGGTTGAATTATATTGTGCATGTGTGATAGTTACACTAGTCAAGGTTTATGACTAGATTGTAAGTCAAGCTTTGATTTACTTATATTTCATGTTTTATATATTTGTTTGATTGTTGTATAAATAATGTCTTGATAGCTCAAGGTATTTAGATACTAGTAATTAGAAAGTTATTCTAATGAAAGTATTTAAGATTTTTATGGAAGCATAAGGTTCAAAAGTTATTGAACTTAGTTAAAACATCTTAAGTAATAGTCATTACTTATGATAGAAAGTTTTAAAGTATTAGTATTAATATAGTATGATTATATTGGATATAATCAAGATAGACTTTAAGAGTATTATTATTACAAGTCTTTTATACTTGTAGTAAAGGATTTAATGAAGTCATAATTCCCTGATAGGAATAGTTGGATATTCGTATAATCCAAGTAAGATGACTTAGACATTAAATGGCTCTTAAAAGGGACAAAACTATATTAAAGTTTTTAAGAATTAAAAGGTATTATTGCAAGTCTATTATACTTGTAATAAATACAATATTTAATCAAGTCATAATTCCCTAATAGGAATAATGGATATTTGAGAAATCCAAGAAATGACTTTGGCATTAAATGAAGTTCTTAAAGAATACTAATGTGTTTAAGAATTTATAGTATCATTTAAAGTGTTTTATACTTGCTAGATACAATAATCAATAAAGGTCATGATTCCCTAAAAAGGAATGTTTGGATATTCGCAAATCCAAAAGCTGATCTTAATTATTGATAGAATTCTTAAAAGATTAAACTACAAGTTATTGACTAGGTCAAAGTAGTAGTTTAAGAGATGCTTAAGTTCCATAAATGTAAGTGGGAGCTAAGACTAACGTAATTCATTAAAGATGTTAGTGAATTCAGTAAGTTAGTAAGACATTAACAACAAGGTTTTACCAAGTCGTTAGCCAAAGAGTTAAGAGAAATAATAAATGATCGTTGATTAGATTGTTGCAAACCTAATAGCGTGATCACAAGTCTTGTGATTAATTATTGCATATCTAATAAGGTTGTTAACCCTTCAGTGGATAACATAGTCATTTAAGGAAATTTCTTTAACTAGTAAGAATATCTACAAATCAAGTAACTAAAAGAGACTTTAGTTACAAGGATAATTTTATGAATTCAAGAAACTAAGGAGTTAATTTCCAATCCTCCTATGTTTACCGAATTGCATGAAAGGCAAGACTAGAATATGTTCTAGATTGTTGCAAGAACAATATCTAGCAAAGACAAAAGTAGTAGTATTCCTAAATACTCGTCTTATGTCTTTAGTTTAATAGAAATGATTGGTTTAGTGATAAATTTACAATTAAGTTTGTAAGAATCATTAAGTAATCAACACGAACGAAAGGAATAAGTAATGATCCAGTAATAATTCAGTGTCTATGTCCAGTGAGGAATAATACTTGAGTTAGTATCTTTTTTATTCAGACTTTGTATGTTTTACAAGATCCATGAATAAAAGTCTATTTATTCAAGAAGACACAAAATCCGTGACTACTCGTCTTTGTGGGAACCTTGATGGGACGTTAACGTCATCGCGGTATTTGGTGGTAGATTCGAAGTTCTTCGAAGATAGCTACACAAGTTTTGTGTAAACCAAATATCGGTGATATTCTGTTGGAGGTTCAACGAATATTGGATTGACCACCGTGACAATACTTCGTGGTTGAAAAGTTCAAAAGTATTGTTCACTAGGATTGTCCCTAAGCCTGAGGTATTTGGTTTAGGATACAATGACTAATGTGCTTTGGTTCAACTCAGACAATTCTGAAATACGTTTGTCATACGAGGCGATACTGGGTACAAAGGAAGTTGTATTTTTAAATCGAAATATACAAGATGGCAATTGCACCTCCTCTTTAGGAGAGATATTTATAGGTACTTTGACTTGATAAGAAACTGGCAAGTGCACGGCCATGCCCAAACGAATTGATCTGTTCTTTGTCGTTTATCACAACAGTTTGAATCAAGAAGTCATAAAATGATTTCGAATACAGGAGTTGATAATTTCTACCATGCTCGTATTCGTTATCACAAATATCGTGCTGCAAGGGATACGCCTAACATTGTTTGCCCAAGAAGTAAAGACAGAGTGTTCTTTACTAGGAGACGCTATTAAAGAGTTTTTCATAAACTATACATGGGTTACGTAAGCTGTTTTTATGGGGTTGGTTACCTACATGCCCATCTAGAAGGCCACTGTAGCTCGTATCATTAAGACAAAGGTTACAGACTTGCACAAGTGGGAGTCTGAAGGAATTATGTGCACAGTCAGTCAACCTATGATGATACATCCATGCCTACGAAACACTTAAGGGTCACACCGGTGAGTACATGTAATACGAGCAAGATAAGAAATGGTACTATGAAGAGGAATGATTCATAATAATCATTATGAATCAGTTAAGTATTAAGTTAAGTTTAACTTATTACTAGTTTAGTTTAACTAACTAATTAATACAAGTAGTTGTACATTTACTAGTTGAGTAAATATACAATGTGTTAATTATAGATTATCCATGATATGATTTAAAGCTATTAAATCATATAGTAATTGGATAATATTGTTGTATAAATTATATAAAGGTTATTATATAATTAATTATTGAAAGTATAAATACAAGTATATAATTCGTGTATATGGGTACCGAATTATTAGTGTATTAATACTAGACATTTAGTGGTTAAGTGCAACAATAATAAACTAGTTAAACTATAAGGGATGGAAGTGTCAAAAGGAAGTTTAATTAAAGTTCTAATATTAATTAAACTAGAAGGGTTCTAAGCGTAACTTATTTGTATATAAATAAGAGGCTTAGGGTAACCCTAAACCTCTTGATCATTCACACGAAATACTTCATCCTTCCCTCTCCTTAGCTTCGGCCGAAACACACCCAAGAACACCAAGTTTGGTGTTCTTCGTTCTTCGTGTTCTTCGTGTTCTTCAAGTCTTGAAGATCTAAGTTCATTGCTTAGATCAACTAGAAGATCGCTCGACTTGTTCATCATCAGTGGATCTATCTTAAGCAATCAACAAGGTATGTTTTGGGAAACTCTTTTCTCCATTCTCCCTCTTGGACGAATTTCGGTCAAAGAACCCTAGGGTTCTTTGGTTGATGGTCGACGAACACACAAGTATGTGTGTGTTCGAGTTCTTCGTACAAGGTTTCTTTCTTGTTAACCTAATCTAGTTCTCCAACATCCCAATCCTTTAGGGTTTAAGGATTAGGTTTAATCCCAGTTCCGCATTTAGGGATTAAATCAGCT
Organism: Calendula officinalis; assembly: GCA_963853835.1. Lineage (NCBI taxonomy): Eukaryota > Viridiplantae > Streptophyta > Magnoliopsida > Asterales > Asteraceae > Calendula > Calendula officinalis. Next base: position 16,201,620 of record OY970823.1, read on the forward strand.
AGTTGGTTTTAACCGGCCAAGAACAAGTTCATGTTCTTGGTCAGTATGGTCGAACCAAGTTTACTAGGAGGTTGACCCAAGTGGTCGATCAGTGTCATGTGAAACCCTACAGTTTTACCCTGGGAAATAGACAACGAATCTATTTTAAGGGGATCGTGAATTTCACGAGACTCAGCCAAAACCTTGTACTTGTTTGTTCTATTTAGTTTGTTTCAATCTTTTGTAAACATATTCGTCAATTTCCCTTGTTGTATTGTATTTTATTTAATGAAAATTGGTATTAGCTCCTACATTGTGCACATAATTCAACAACTCTTTCCGGATACCCCCGAACTTAGGAACCCAAATTCGACCGCCTACGGTTTTCAACCCTTGTGCATTTTCAAGAAAATGTTGGTTCTTTCCTAACCGTTCTTGCCTTAACTCGTCTTTTCCCATAACCTCTCGTTGGACATTCTTGATTCTTTCGATAATACTCGAGACGACTTCTATATGTGTTAATATTCCTCGGTTTGGTTTCTCATAAACTTTTCGGCTCAAGGCGTCGGCTACTACATTAGCCTTTCCCGCATGATATACAATCTCACAATCATAGTCGGCGATCACCTCGATCCATCTCCTTTGTCGCATATTAAGATCTTTTTGAGTAAACACGTATTGTAGACTTTTATAATGCGTGTACAATGTACATCGAGTACCATACACATAATACCTCCACACCTTCAAGGCAAATATAGTCGCCGCCAACTCCAAGTCGTGTGTCGTGTATCTTATTTCCGCATTCTTCAATTGTCGCGAAGCATACGCGATCACCTTACCTCTTTGCATCAACACACAACCGAGCCGTTGATTCGAAGCATCACTATAAACTACAAAATCTTCCATACCATTCGATAATGTAAGAATCGGAGCGTTACATAACTTTTCCTTCAACAAATTAAACGCCTCTTCTTGCTTCTTATCCCAAACAAACTTCTCACTCTTTCTCGTTAACTTCGTTAGTGGAACTGCAATTCTCGAGAAGTCTTGTATAAATCTTCGGTAATAAACGGCTAATCCAAGGAAACTTCTAACCTCGGCAGGAGTCCTCGGAGGCTCCCAATTTGACACCGCTTCAATCTTGGACGGATCAACTTTAATACCATCACATTACACCACGTGACCTAAGAATTGTACTTCCCGCAACCAAAATTCACACTTCGAGAATTTGGCATACAACGTTTTCCGTTTCAACACATCTAACACAAGTCTCAAATGACATTCGTGTTCTTCCTCGGTTTTCGAATAAATCAAGATATCATCAATGAACACTATCAAGAATTTATCAAGGAACGGTTTGCAAACTCGGTTCATCAAATCCATAAAAATGGCCGGCGCGTTTGTAAGACCAAACGACATCACTAGGAACTTATAATGGCCATACCGTGTACGAAAAGCCATCTTCTCGGTGTCGCCTTCTTTCACCCGAACTTGGTGATAACCCGACCTCAAATCAATCTTCGAGAAATAACTAGCACCTTGCAATTGGTCGAATAAGTCATCGATTCTCGGCAACGGGTAACGGTTTTAATAGTTACCTTATTCAACTCTCGGTAGTCGATACACATCCTCATCGAACCGTCTTTCTTTTTGACAAACAATACCGGTGCACCCCACGGCGACGAACTCGGACGAATAAAACCCTTATCTAACAAGTCTTGCAATTGAGTCATCAATTCTCGCATCTCGGTGGGAGCTAAACGATACGGAGCACGAGCAATCGGCGTCGCCCCCGGAACTAAATCAATCTTAAACTCAACTTGTCTCTCCGGTGGCAAACCGGGCAAGTCGTCGGGAAACACTTCGGGAAAATCCCGAATAATCTTGACGTTATCCATCGTATTCTTTTCTTTTCGGCCATCTAATACATATGCAATAAACGATGCACAACCTTTTGATATACTTTTCCTCGCCTTAATGGCGGTGATCACATTAGGCATGTGATGTCGTTTTTCCCCATACACGTACACCTTCTCGTTCTCGGGTGTCTTGATTGACACAATTTTCTTACCGCATAATATCTTGGCTTGGTGCATACCCAACCAATCCATACCGATAACCACATCGAAATTTTTTATCCCCATGGGTAACAAATCGACCTTAAACTTTCTACCATCTATTTCTATTTCACAATTTCTATAAATTCTTTCAACCATAGAGGTTTTCCCGTCGGCTACCTCTATCTCATAAATCTCATATAACATCTCAGACGGCACATTCAACTTACAACCGAACTCATAAAACACAAACGAATAATTGGAACCCGAATCAAATAATATTTGAGTTGACAAGGAGTTAATGAATAGAGTACCTGACACCACATCGTGTGCCTCCTTCGCCTCTTCCCGAGTGAGTTGGAAGGATCGCCCCTTCACCTTTGCCGGCTCCACTTTCTTTTGAGCCGTGGACACCATTGATTCGGCCCCCTTCTTCGGGCACACATTGCGATAGTGCCCCTTCTCGTGGCACGAGAAACATTCGACCTCGGCCAATGATTCAGACTTGCACTCTCGAGCCATATGCCCCGGCTTTCCACAATTAAAGCAAGTCTTCGACTCTCCTCGGCACACGCCGCTATGATTTTCCCCGCACTTCTTGCACGAGCCAACACTTCCTTGTTTAGAGAAGCTCGAAGTGAACTTCCCTTTCTTGAATGAACTAGAGCCGCTCTCGGCTTTCCTCTTCTCGCCCACATGGGCCCTCTCGGCAACCCATGCCTCATTCACCTCTTCTACACCTCGGGCGGCACTAATGGCCTCATCAAGTGTGACCACCCTCTTAACCTCCAATTGGTAATCCCACCGTAACCCACTAGCATACCGGACCACCCTCAACCTCTCATCCGAGTAGGTTTTAGCAACAAACGGAAGCAATCTCGTGAACTCTCTCGAGTATTCTTCAACCGACATATCACCCTTCTTAAGGGTCACAAACTTTTCATGCATCTTTTCCAAATCCCTTTCGGGACAAAACTTCTTTTTCAATCTCGTGGTAAATTCATCCCACGTCATCACTTCAACCACCTCCCTCTCGAGGGTCTCATACACAATACCACCAAACCATGGCATCTTCTTTTAACAATTGTGACGCATACGTCACCATATCGGCTTTCTTACACTTGCTACTACCAATGACCCGCTCGGTCTCTCGTATCCACCTCATAGTCACTTTCGGGTCCGAACTACCCTTTTACTCATTTGGCTTACAAGCCATGAAATACTTAAAAGAACAACCATCTTTCTCAGCGGGTTTTTCCCTAGCATCACTTTGGCCACCCGTGGAGGATTTCCCTTCCCCGGTGCCACTACCCCCGGTTCTCCCATCCGACCTAGTCTCGGATTCACGGTCTCCCCCCGACCTCTCACGGTCCCCAATAATACAGTGCACTTCCTCGGCCACCGTCCCTTTGATTTGATCAATAAAAGTTTGGAGATCCGCCATGGTTACCGGAGTCTTATTGGCTCCAACCTCCGATTCATCCACTCGATGCATCGACGGTTGACTTTCTTGTTCAACCACAATCTCGACACGAGGTATCTCTTCCTCCCGGTTTTCCGGGGCTTTCCCACTTCGACGAGTGTTCACCATTTCTTTCGTTCAAGACTATACGAAAGACATTAAACATTTAGCACTTCATGTAGAATCCATTAGTTGCATTAGTTCCATTAGATAACACTTATGTATACATATATGTATACATATACATATATGTATACATGCATGAATGACATCCATGCAAACCAATATTTGGGGGTCCCTCATCAAATACATTAATGTGTCTTCCATGATCATTTCATTTCAAAAATCAATGGTTTAGATTGAGTTCTGCTGGTTCTGTAGCCTTAATTGGTTCTGATTCTAATTTACAATATATATATATATATATATACTAGCAGGGTACCCGCGCAATGCGGCGGCAGGTACCCTGAAACTATATTTTGCGGTGGTGGTGGATTGCGATGGTAGTGATTGAGGTGGTAGCGGCGATGAGTAGCGATTGTGGTGGTATGTGAATAGGGGTGTCAAATGTGATAGTCGATAAAATAATGACTTTGAGATCATATTTTACATAAGTAATGACAATCAAGTAATCAACATCTGTAATAGGCACTAACACACTACGCTAACATGAAATTTACGGATTCAAGACCTAGGGCTGTCAGTTTAACTTTAAACACAAATAATAGCCCAAGCATCAAATGATGTAACAGAAAAGTAAATAAATATAATAACCAATATCTTAAGTAGTACAAAATACCCTATTTTTTCCCCATAAAAATCAAAACCATTTTGTTCTTGATTCAGTGGAACTTTTGATGGCAAAGGTACAAGTGATTATAGAAAACACAATATTAGGAGATGACTACTTTGTCGAAATAAGTAACATAGTTTTTTTTTAAGGGAAATAATAATAAGTAATATAGTAAAGCTTGATATCCTTTTCTTTGACTTTATAATTCAAAGAAAAGAGCACAAAAATATATTCGAAGGACCAAAATGTAAGATTACGTCCATCTATATATCCTCAAAGTGAAAATCAACAAAAAACTACAGTATCTAATACGTTATCTAAGGCACCCAGTAATTTTGTTTTTTAGATGCAAGTTAATGCAAGGTGTAGAAAATCATGTTAAGAAACATTTCGTATACCACTAATTGAATTACAAAAAAACACAGAAAATGAATCTAATTCAAAAAAAAATTGAACAACAAATCCTAATCTACTCCTTATTTGCCACCTATGTCCACGACGGGACTCGAACCCCTGACCTCAAGGATGGGGGTAAACACCATACCGCTAATGATGATATACCGTTACTATTAAAGATAACCAAAATCTACACACGGGTGGACTTTGTTAAGTTGCCACTTTTATTTATAGGTTTTAAAAACACATAAGAACTATTCATATCGAGAAAGCCTTCTATCTTGTTAAGTTCTTATATAAGCAACAACACACGGTAATTGTGCCAGCTCTAACTCAATTGTTATTGTCCCTGATGTGCATAATGCCATCTTGCTTGCCTGAATCCCCTACATCTTCAAACTTTAGAAAGATTGTAAGAGAATTACTTTTTAACTGTTTTAGAATACGAAAAGAAAATATATTTGAATTGATTGTTAATGTAACATGATGATGGAATGCCATTGCAGCCTCAACGGTCTCCTATAGTCTAACCTGGAAAACTGAAGTCTAATACAAGTATATAAGTTAAAATTTCGTACTCAATTTCTACAAAACATTGTACAAACTTACTTGGAATTTATTAAAATGTGGTAACAACTCCCAAATCATCATAGTTGCAATATCTTCAATGGAGAAAAAAGATTTTAATCCATGGTTATCTCTTGAATTCCACCTGTAATTGAATAGTAGAGTAAATAATCGAAATCATGAATTTGTTTCCAATAAAGGTTGTGCAACCCAAATAGTTATAGCTAATTGTGCATTAAGTAACAAAATTAGTTGTGTAAATTATTGTGATATATTTCGGTTTATGAATGGTAAACCACTTGCCCTTTTGCAAGTGAGTGCACGAAAATGTCATACTACAAAAGCACATATTAGTAAAACCAACTGCAGATACTCAGTATATAGAAAAAGAGGTTGCGATCATTAAAAGAAACCTTTGGGCGACTTTCACCCGTTTAGCCTATAACATATTGCATAATAAACAACAAAGTAACAGAAGTTTACCTTATGGTCAGCCAGATTATCACAAACATTCAAGCTTGCAATCTACCCAAAACTTGTTCACCTCCTCCAAGAATCTTCATAGAAATCATGTAAAAGACAAACAAAGAAGTCTTGTAATTTTGATGGACCAGGTCTGAAATAAATTTGGTTATAGAGAACAACTTTTATGTAAAATTTATCTTAGCTTATATACAACAAAAGTCGAATTACTACCTCAAAATGATCCTGCATTTTGCAAGGATTGATTGGTTGACCCTGAGCATCAACACCTGGGGTGATAGTGCGAAATCCGTAACAATGATCGACAAGCCTACAAGCTTCGCAATTGATGAGTATATTGCACGTTATGCGGAAAATGGATGGATAATGGAAGAGAGAGAGAGAGAGAGAGAGAGAGAGAGAGAGAGAGAGAGTTACCTTTTGCCTTGTAACCAGTAATTTCAAGCAATCGATGGTTTACATGAGACGATTAGGGTTTACATGAGCGCTGGTGTGACTGTGAGAGACGTTGGGAGATTTGAGAGACACATATTTAAATTTAGGGTTGAAGGAACCAACGGGTAACGATACACTGTGAAGGAACATATGCAATGGGAATCAAGGAGCCATCTTGAAGGAACCGATGCAGGTAAGGATACACAATGAGTCAGTGAAGGAATCGAGGAGGCGTCTTGAAGGAACCGATGCAGGTAAGGGTAGAAAGTGAAGGAATCGATGTAATGGGAATCGAGGAGGCAATGTGAATCATTGTCTTGTCGCTCATACCTCAGTTGGTAAGGATGAAAAGTTTTGGTGGCCCGAAGCCCAATTAAATGTGAACACCGAATGTTTGGCATTTAATATATTTTTATTTAGCCTTAAAAACGTATCAGGTAGCTAGACCAGGTGGTTTGGGCGTTGGTATATAACCATGAGGTTGTGGTTTCGAAACCCTGCTGTGGCAATCTTTTTAACAAAAGCATTAAATTCTAAAAGTAGCAAGTATTTGGCTGAATTTTTTAGTATGCTATTTAGGGAAAGGTCCTAAATGCATTATAGATAGTAGATATATATATATATATATATATATATATATATATATATATATATATATATATATATATATATATATATATATATATATATATATATAATGATCGCAGCCTATAAGATCGAAAAACATATTCAAAAATGATCCAAAAAAAATATGGATCATTATTTTGATCCACAAAAAAAATATGGATCATTGTTATGATTCGCAAAAAAAAGTGGATAATAATTATTTTTTTAAATTTTTTTGTCAGATGTAGTAATAATCATGGGGAGTTATATATATTCTTTTTTAATGTTTCAAAAAAAATTCTTTTTCTAATGTTTAAAAAAGAATTTTTTTGAAAAAGTTTATTTTGGATCATTTTTAGAGTTTTTTTGGAGTCCTCACAGTCCTCACTGATTTTTGAGTCCTCACCGGATCCGGACCATATATATATATATATATATATATATATATATATATATATATATATATATATATATATATATATATATATATATATATATATATATATATATATATATATATATATATATATATATATATATATATATATATATATATATATATATATATATAATAGCTTCAAAGCCCGCCCGACTGGGTGGGCATGCTTCAAGAGAGATATTAAAGAAAAATAACAAAAATATTAATACAGTTTAAATGACATAACAATCTATATTTGTAATTATAAGTTTGTACAAATTGTGATACATGAATAAATGTTACAGAAAAATTATAGACGAAATAAGACTTCTTTGTAAACGACATTTGTGGTTGATTTAGTGTAATTGTTATCTTTGTCGCAATAAATAACCGTCAATCCGTTCTTGTTCTTAGCTATGTGATACAGCGACATAAAGTTGACCATGAACATTTTATGATGATATGTCCATTTAACATCTTTTGATTTGTCGTATTTGATGATGTGTAATGCTGAGTGGGCTTTTTTAGTCATTCGGGCGAAATTTTATAATTTAAATTTGGTAAAACGAAATCTTTAGGTATTTCAGAAACAGTTTTGAACAATTAATTTGATTTTAATTAAGTTAGTCAAACGAAATTATCATTGACAACACAAATGAGTTTTTTCAAACGAAATCTTTAGGTACTTAAAACATGGAATTAATTCGATTTCAAATAATGGGGTGCAAAATTTGGTCAAACGAAATTATCAATGACTACACAAATTCTATTTCAAACGAAATCTTTAAGTACATAAAATACAGAATTATGATGTATTTCAAGTTAAATTAATACGATATTTGTTATCATGGATCAAGTATATATGGTTTCAATTCAAAATATACGTAGATATGCATAATTCCACCTTTCCTTCTTAAAATGGAGAGATGTCATATTTCATTCCGGTTTTAATTGCCTAATTATTTGGGAAGATTGAATTCCTCAAATCAATCCTTTTATTATGGAATACGTATATTTAAATTTACCTTAACTACTCTGCATAAATTTTGGAATAATTTATGTAGATCCTGAAATTAGAAAATTTTGCATTTTACCTTTAATACCTATGTAATGCACATGCAAGACATTAATTCAATTACAAATGTGTAAACAAAAAAGTTCTATTTCGTCTTTAAATTTTGTATACCCTTTGTGATATGTATCAAAACACGTTTATCATCATTTTAATAATAATTTATGTGAGGAAATTAAGTATTTATCTAATGGAGGAAACAGTTGTAAAGTTTTTGAACTTCCGAATACTATGTTTAGAATTGTTGTGTGTTTGACTTGATAGTCTTTTGCACGCGAAAATGCGTAGGGAAAAAAGACAAATGAAATGTGTCAAATACTCCTACTTCACAGGTCTATACGTTCAAAAGCACATAATAAACAAATTAATGAATAGTAATTACAAAATGAAATAAGGTTTGATTAATGTGTTGCCCATTATGAACCCAGCCGCCTAATTTGAACTGATAGATACTCATGAAAGTTTTGAATCATGAAAGGTAATTGCAAGAGAAGACAAAACTTTTACAAAACAACATAAATATCAAGATTGTATCAACTGTTTTGGGAATTATTTGGCAATCTTCCTCTATATTGGGGGTGGTTTATATTGGGGGTGGTTTATTTGAGTCTAAAACTTAAGGTGCAAAGTTTCCATATCCCGTGATTATCTACATATTTTTATTAAGATTCCGTGAATATCATGTTGCGTTGTTATACGCAGGAGGAAGAAAGATAAACTGGTTTTTTAAAAGATTTGTTTAAATGAGGTGAAAATGGAATTTAAAAGATTTTTTCGCAGATTTGTTGAAATTCTGAATATATTGCACGTATAGGGGAATTTAAAAACAATCTCTAAATTTATGAAGCCTAGATATGGGAGGCCACGTGGACGAATTGGGGAATTACATGTGGCATTGCGGACCAATGATAATGCTTGAAATTGATTAGTTGGCAAAATAATTTCAAACCTAGGCCTCATATATAGGTTAAGATTCCTGAAGGATTTAAAATACCAGAAGCATTAAATACAAAACCTAAAGAAATGTATTCTATCAAACTACAAAGATTTTTATATGGGTTAAAACAATCTGGGCGCGTGTGGTATAATCGTTTAAGCAATTACTTGATAAGTAAAGGTTACAGAAATGATATTATTTGTCCAAGCGTATTTATTAAAAGAACAATATCTGGATATGTGATCATAGTTGTATATGTTGATGATCTAAACATCATTAGAACGAATAAAGAAATTGTTGAAGTGATTGAACTTTTAAAGAAAGAATTTGAAATGAAAGATCTTGGAAAAACCAAATATTGTCTTGATTTACACACTGAACATCTGTTTAATGGAATACTTGTACATCAATCGAATTATACGGAAAATATCTTGAAGTGTTTCAATACGAACGATGCCAAACCTTTAAGTACTACAATGGTTGTTAGATCACTAAATATTGACAAAGACCCATTTCGCCCATGGGAAGAAAATGAGGAGGTTCTTGGTCCAGAAGTACCATACCTTAATGCAAAAGGTGCTCTTATGTATCTTACTAACTGTACTAGACCTGACATTTCTTTCACTGTAAACTTATTAGAAAGGTTCAGTTCATCACCGACAAAAAAGCATTGGAACGGCATCAAGAACATATTCTGATACCTTCGAGGAACTAGTGATTTAGGATTATTTTATCCTAATGATTCCAAACAAGGATTGATTGGCTATGCAGATGCAGAGTATTTGTCTGATCCTTATAAAGCAAGATCTCAAACTAGGTATGTCTTCATGAATTGAGGTACTGCAAAGTCCCGGCGTTCTCAAAAACAAACACTTGTTGCCACATCTTCGATCAAATCATGCTGAAGTAATAACACTAAATGAAGCAAGCAGAGAATGTGCATGGTTGAGATCGATGACACATCTCATACTAACTTCATGTGGACTAGATAAAGATAAAGTACCAACTTTAATATATGAAGATAACGCATCATGTGTCAATCAAATGAATGAAGGATATATCAAGAGTGACAGGACAAAACATATAACTCCAAAGTTTTTCGAATACACTCAAGAGCTTATAAAGAATCATCAGGTTGAGATAAAATATGTTCAATCCAGTAACAATGCAGCACATCTTTTCATGAAGGCACTTCCCACTTCAATCTTTAGAAAGCATGCATCTGGTACTGGAATGCGACATGTACATAGCATGTGATGAATAGTCATTACATAAATGATGGGGAGTCAATTATACACTGCACTATTTTTCCCTTCGCTAAAGTTTTTTCCCACTGGGTATTTTTTAGCAACGGTTTTTAACGAGGGTTGGAAAATTTGTCATCCAAGAAGGAGTATTATGAATATGAAGATGACAAAACCATTCAATGGATGCACACATTTTCAACATTTATGCCATCTCCATCAAATCTATGTCTACTAATTTACCTTTCATTTTGTATGTACATGTAAATCAAGGGTAAAGTTTTAGTATAGATACCCCATGAATGAATGAATCAAATGCACCGCAACACTTTCATAAGTGTTTACATATTTTTCTTGCTCTCTTATTTCTTGTTCTTGTTCTTCATCTCATGTTCTTGTTATTTACTTAGCAAGTTTTTTTGATGAAGTACTAATAGGGTCTTAATTATATCTAATTAATAACAAAATAAAAGTTATTTAAAAAACAGTATTGTTATCATTAGAATTAAAAAGAAAATAGTTGGTGTGCACTTAAAAGTACAATATGTGTATGTATTTATTCTCTAGTTTCTTTATTACGATTTCCTTGTATTTTATTATTTCAGCCTGCTTATATACAGGGTTGGCCCAAGCACTATGCAACCCAAGCATTGTGCTGCCCGTGCGTAGGCCCAAGGCATCAATGAGCTTAAGGGCATCATATTTTTTCAGTCCAAGTACAATATGTGTATACGTAATACGTTATTTATAAAAAAAAAAAGTAAAATTAAAAGAGGGGATCGTTGGACCGCTGATTACAAAGGTTCGAGAGCGCGATTGTAATTTACAAGAAAGTCTACTGGACTCTCCAATGGCAATGGAGATTTTCTGCAATCGAATAATTTATAATTAATTCCATATCTCCACAATTTTAAGTTTCAGTTGAGTCACGTATTTCGATTTTGAATCTCCTTTCTCCCTTCGGACTATTTCAAGCAAATGCAACAGATTTTGAATTTACACAATGCAACATATTAATCCAGAACAAAAGAATGACTTAAGAGATATAAAAAAGCATAAAATTCATAAGCAAGAGCATCGTACCTTCTGATTTAAGGCAAGCTTTTAACACTACAAATTTGAGACATTTAACTTTTGAGGGCAAAATAGTAGCATTTAACTTTAAATTTGGTAAGGATTTTTAGTTCAAATTTTATATTATTTATATGCAACTGAAGTATAAATTTTAACCTTAAAGTGGTTATCAGTATTTCTAGAAAAACGTTATATAAGTTCCATGCCAATTTGAAGGTTGAAAATTTGTATATTTGACATTTTGACATATAAAATTCATATATTATAAATTCTGTATTCATATTTTCATCAATTCTGATTGTCTCCTTTTGATAATTTCTTTATAATTCTGATACAATAATCTGTTCAACTTTTGATCAATTTTTTACTTTATAAAACCGATTTAGCTTATATACATGCAGGGCCGGTCCAATGAATTTTGATGCCCCGGGCGAAGTGGGAAAAAAATACCCCCACATGTTAATCTTTTTTTTTTAACAAAGCTAATTACGTTGGAACAAAACGGTACACCAATAAGCTTCCAAGGGCAACAAAGACAGAAAGAAAAAAACGGACTTTTTTGTTCTAAGTTTATTCGAGATTTGCTAGTTTATTGTTTGTAAGATCAAATCTTTAAACAACTAAAAATTCAAGATTACTCTACAACTCACCGGAAAAGAATTTAAATGTTTTAATCCTATACTAAGAATCACTCTATAAATCATCAATACTAATAATAAAATAGACACAATAGACAAATCATCAAATACTAATTTAAATGCTCTAATAGTCGGATATACCTGTCCACCCTTCAAACAAGGTGCAAAATAGACGTTATCTAACTCTAATAATGTAATTTTCAGAATGAATTTGATTTTATAGTATTTAAATCAAAGCTAACCATTGTAGACTTTACACCAACATTTGATCCCGATGCCTAAGATTGCTCAGCAAACTGTATACCAAGTTCCATGCAATGAATTTAAGACCACAAATAAAATAAGATGTACTGTAAATTTCAATGAAATTGCGATAAAAATATATAAACAATACCTAAAATAAAAATAAAAACCTTGTGGGAGAAAGCATTAAAGCAAAGAAACCTTGTGCCTAAAACTTAAAATTAAAACATTGTGGGAGAAAACACTAAAGCAAAGAAAGGTTGTGTACGAACTGCATCAGCTTAAGGATTTTTCCAACTAAAATTATCACATGGCTTTAATAATGTAGCTCATAATGGTTTTAGTAATTGAGCCCAAAATCATTTGATTATGACAAAATTTCTTCCAATACTGGAATCAAATTTCTTCATCTTAAACTACCATATTCAATCTTCGAATACTAGAGCCAAAATCATAAAACTGAAAATTTGTCTATTTCCAAGTTGAAATGACAATTCAAATAACAACCTCGTTAAAGCTTGTGAATCGAACCGATCGATTGAATCCACTGGATCACTACCCCTAGAAAACTCCAATCGTCGTGCGGTTGCCGCCCATCTCATCGCATGCCCCTTTCGTCGTTTGTTGATATTACGGATAAAAATTTGACTAATGGATATATGGACGGCCTGTTAATTTGATGCCCTATCCTTGAGTGATGCCCTGGGCTTGGGCCCAGCTCGCCCAGCCTTTGGGCCGGCCCTGTATACATGAATCTGTTACTGTTTTGGTTATTCAAATGCTGCACAATTATGAAAGCACATGAGCCTCAAAGTTCAATTTTACAAGCTTGATTATGTTCGATTATTTTAATCTTGAGCTTTATTTTGTTTTATGTCTTCTTTGCTTTATATGCTCAGTTGCATGATTGCTTGATTTATGTATTCTTTGCTTTATATAATAGTGCATGTAGGTATCGTTTTAGGTAATTTGAACTTTTAAGTGAAGAACATGGTATTTTTTGGTTTAGACATTTAGGTTACATATCTCATTTGAGGGCAATTAAATTCATACTTGGGGGCATAAAAACTCATTGGACCGACCCTGCTTATATATTTGTGTATTTATAAAAAAAAAAACAAAAGCAAAAAAAAAAAAAATACTATACCCGAGTATATACAGGTAGGGGTGTTCAAAACCGGATACCCGAGTATAAATTTCAGGTAAAACCCGATGGTGATTCAAAATAAGTGACACATTGAAAATTAACTTATTTGGCAAAAAATAGTGAGACTCACACCCACTAATTATCTACTTTAATATAGTGAAATGACTCATTTACCCTTACTTTATTTTTAAATATTATTAACCTCACTTTATTCAAAAAATATGAGATTCATTCTCTACTAACCATCTTTATAATCTATTATCTTAAAAACCTTGAAATCAATAATGTATCACTATTTTGAATAGGAATTTTCGACATAGGTTTTGAACATATTCTGTAGATAAAACACACAAAACTTAACAAAAACATAAATATATGATTACGAGTGTAATTAAAGAAACTTGAAAAGTACAAGGATTTTTATAATCAAAATGGAGTATTTCGTGTAGAAGTGTTTCCATTGTGTAATCCAGAGAATGATTTGTGGTGCAAGACTGGTAATAATATAAGAAAATTGAGAAAGATCCTGAAAAAATATGATCCAATATATCTAACCGAAAATACAAGAAAATGACGCACGCAAGAGAAACCAGCCTAGCAAAATGTCTACAAGTGAAATGAGTGGGGGATGTATGTAAACAATGGCTGTTTGTATGAAGAAAAATCAGTAACATAATTGATGATTTTGTAGATAAAAGTAACTTTACAATCAATCCATAGTTGACTCGAGTCTTCTAGAAGCTTCTAGAAGTTTCATCAAGAACGGTCCCACAAGGGTTGTAGAGAAGCCGGCTTTTCACTTCGACTATGAGAGATTGTTGGTGAGAATGGCGGCGCGTGCACACTTATTGGGAGAACCCATTCACATTTGTCTCTTCCCTCTATTATAAGAGGATGCTCAACTCTGCAACAATTATATTGTTTAGAAATGAGTAAATAACACAAATGGTCCTTTAGGTTTGCACCATATTACATATTTAGTCCTTATTTCTAAAACTATTGACATGAAAAGTTAACATGTGACATAGTTTTAGAAATAAGGACTAACCAGTGTTGAAACTAAAGGACCAAATATGTAATATGGTACAAACCTAACGGACCATTTTTGTAATTTATATGGAGAAATAAGAAACCTGGTCCAATCTAGATTCTTTGGGGTGGTGAAGAATTCAAAGCGAAGAACCCATTGCACAGAAACATGCCTAGTGGAAAACGACATTGGCCCATCCATTGGGACTGAAAACAGAAAACTTGTCTGGACCAAATCTGCAACAACTTCATGGTGGTCACTTTGAATCTGCAAATATATTTAGTCAATTGACATTATTACCCCCTAACCCTAGACTAACAAAATGCATAAAATCAGAATGTACCTTGGTAATTGTTGGGGAATGTCTTCTAGAAGGATGTGCAGACCGACGGCTTATAGTCTCTGATAATTCCAACGTTATCGAAACCTGGAATGAATACACATATCGAGTAAAATTACACAAATGGTCCTTTAGGTTTGTACCATATTACATATTTGGTCCATGGTTCTGAAACTATTGACATGTTTGGTCCTTTACCTAACGTTTATTTTTCACGTCAAGTATGGTTACGACACGAGTGATGCACGGGGGGTAACTCTGTCATTTTCCCTTTCCCTTCACCAATTTGAAACCCATAAAAACTCGTTTGTTTGACGGGAAAAGTTAACGTCTGTTTAGGTAAAGGACCAAACGTGTCAATAGTTTCAGAAATAAGGACTAATTATGAAACTAAAGGACCAAATATGTAATATGGTACAAACCTAAAGGACCATTTTTGTAATTTACTCTACTAGTTATTAAACCATTGAATCAACCCATTCACTAATTATTTGTTAAAATGAATAAATGTATACCTCAAGGCATCTCCTGGTAGCTTCCTCATGAAAAAAGGTAAGAGTTCCACCTATCTGTAATCAAAAGTATTTGCATTACTAAATAAACAAAATTAATCAAGAAAAATATTTAATAATATTACCATATCACCAAAATAATAAGTTGATTCAGGTTTTGTGGGTGAAAATCTTAGTAAAACTTGATCATCTAGCCTAATGTTGTATGATCTTCCTCGAATCAAACCTTCTGCTGCAGATAATGTTAGTTGAAACTTAATATTTATTAACATATACAAGTGAAATAACTGTATCTGTATGTATAACTTACATGCAACAGGTTCCACACTTGAATCATTGGGGGGAGATTTTGAACTTGTTGGTTGTTGATTTGGAGAGACAACTGCTGATGATCTTCGAGCTGATAAATTATCTGTTTATCAAACAAAATTTATTATCTTTTATCAATTATTATATATTACTGTAATTGTTTTACCAATCATAAAATAAATGAATGATTTAGATTTAGTATGAAGTTAGGTGTCGTTTGATTTTGACTTAATAGACTTAAAGGGGAGATAACTATATGAGGAAAGTCATAACTCATAATAGTATGAAGTTAGGTCTGTTTGTTTATGTATTAATCCATACAGCATGACTTAACTGAAAAAGCCATGAGATATTCTTTCCCCATTAAGTCACAACTTTATTTTGAAAATATTTATGCAATTTATATTAATTACAATTTCATATTTTTTTATAGTGTTTGGTTAGAAAAAAGTGTAATTTTTATTGTTTTATTTAAAATTAAATGTTATATTTTAAATTTCAACTTTATGGTTAGTGGGGAATGGGTCTCACAATTTTTGAATAAAGTAAGGTTAATGATGTTTGAAAGTAAAAGTAAGGGTAAGGATGTCATTTGACTTTGTTAAAGCAGGTAGTTAGTAGATGTGGGGCCCACTACTTTTTACCAAATTAGGTATGTTTTTAAAGTGTATCACTTATTTTGATACACCCAAATATGAAAAGTGTATCACTTATTTTGGATCGGAGGAAGTAAGACATTGGAAATAGATAACTCGACCAAATTTATTATTAATCCTATCCATTCAGCATGTAAAACAAACGAGAGCACTAATTTATCCAGATAGACATAATATATTCACACATAATATATTCACACAGACACTTTAACCAGACATAACTTAATGAGTAAAAAAAGCAAACAACTCCTTACCATCACTGGTAGCTGCAGATAACCTAGGAATGGGCATATATGAAGTAGAAGACATTTGATCATTATCCTTAATGGATCTTGCTGCAGATGACTGTAAGGATAATGAACTGCCAAATGTTTTTTGTAAACTTCCAGTTGCTGGATTATAGGAAGAAACAGATGACACATCATCTCTTAAACTCTCATAATCTTCCTCTAATCCATCAAAACTTTCATTAGCTCTAGCCTGTAAAGTGCCGGGTCGGGATTTTTAATTATTTAAAGAAAGGAATTACTTTATTATTTATAACCAAGGAATTAATTTAATAAATAGAATGAAAGTATTTGCAGCTTACCCATTCAGATTCAGCGTCCATGTCTTTCCAGTAAACATCCAAAAGAAGAGGTGTAACA
This sequence comes from Calendula officinalis, assembly GCA_963853835.1. Taxonomy (NCBI): domain Eukaryota; kingdom Viridiplantae; phylum Streptophyta; class Magnoliopsida; order Asterales; family Asteraceae; genus Calendula; species Calendula officinalis. Next base: position 16,218,665 of record OY970823.1, read on the forward strand.
GGAACAATCCCTGAAATCATAAATACATCTTTATAAACTTGCAAGTTATATAATTTATTGAAATAAACATAATTTATATGCTAAAACAATTACCAGTTTCTTCATTTAACAAGCCATTTGTTTTTTCAGTGACCCATATTTGAAGTGCCAAACGAGCTTCCTGCAGAAATAATTAGTTGCATGAATAATAACAGATTATGTGGGAGCATGCTACTTATCCTGCTCCAACAAGGATATTAAAAAAGATGTTTCCCAAACTAAAATATAGACAAAAACTTGGTATAAAAGTGAGAGATATAATAAAAATGTTAAGCAGAAAAGACGAACTATATCTGGAAGTTTCATGGTTGATCCATCATCCACTTTTAGATATTTTCCACACATTTCACTTTTAGCATGATATAGATAACGAACAGTAGATCCCCTGTATGATGGAGGTATCATTGTTGGCAAACTCATCTTCAATATATCTGGATATATAATCAGGAATTTCTTCAAGTTAATTATTAAAAACCAAAAATACAAAAAATAAACATTTTAGTTATCACAAGTCCTAAACAGAAAGATATGCCTTACATGTCCTTGTGGCTCCAGATGACAGAATCTGATTAGATACCACTGATGGCACCGTAGACTCCATGAAAACATATTCACCTGCTAAATGATTCACTTTAAGTCATTGAATTTTCATTTTCTTACTAATTTGTATCCAACATTTTTCAATTTAATGTAAGTCTGAACTCCATAAGCGGTTTAAGGGATCAAAAGGCAACCTGTTTGGTCAAATGCAATAACTATAGTCTGAAAATACAGAGCTCTTTTAACTAAATCAACTCATTTGTGATGTTAACAATCAGCAAGTATGTAAATTAAACATGAAAACATTCAATTAACGGAATTGAAAATACAAACATATGAAAATAGCTAGTAATTTAGTATTAGAAGAATATGAAAATATGAGAAATGAGAATGCAAACCTCTCTTCTTCTGATTAGGATTAGAGTCAGGCAGTGGCTTGTGAGTGGTAAACCACTGAGTATCCAATTTCTCAATGCCTTTGGCTTCAAAGCTTAATCTGTCAACTAACAACGAACACTCACCAGGAGGATTTCGGATCTCAATTGTAATGGTAACAGGATCACCAGGCCTGTATACTTTCTTATCAGCCTCTAACTTCAATGAAGGCTGCACTTGAGAAGGCTCAGGAACGACGTCGTACTTAGTATCTTGTTTTCCGATTCCGAACAAGGAGGTTAGGGTTCTTGAAGCTTTCTGGGGCGGCATTGCCTTAGCAACTTATAGATCGATCTCGGAATTAAACCCTAAAAAGGAAAACACCGATTTATTGATTGATGGGTCGATTGATTGATGGATTGGAGCTAATAATAAGTGTAGCGATGATCAATTCGCAGTGTAACCAACGATTTGTTCTCAACAGGAGAGAAGAATCCAGTTGGGGAATCCGTCACTAGTGTCGGTGATGGGTCAACATGACGATGGAGGGATCTACAAGGAAGACTTTAGCAAATTTTTCTTTATAACCACAATAAAACATTTTATTCAAAGTATTTGGATTATTTGATTTTATTGTAGAAATTAAACTATCTTTTATAAATTTTGTATTCTATAAAATTGAACTATTATTGTGTATTACTGTAAAAGTCTTATAGCTTTGAAATATTATTCAAATGTGAAATTTTTTATTATATTATTATTGTATATTTATGATTTAATAAATGTCAGTTAATAAACATTATAATATATTAGCAGGTTATCCGCGCAATGCGACAACGAGAACCTTACACTTATGTTCTGTGACGAGCAAATTTGTTTGGTTAAAGAGAAAAGTTAATTAATGTTACTTTACAACTTACATCAAGGAATTATGTAACATTAAAGCTAGCTCTATTAATAGTAAGTTTGTTTCTGTATTAGTTTTGATTTTTGCATGATTGTTAGTCCAATCATGGGCTAGATTTTCTTTGTATTTGCTATCATGAACGAACACTAAGTTTTATTTATAGATTTTTATGATGAATCTATGATCAGTTTTATTTATGCTTAATTTTGATCGTTGAGATTTTGATCTAAACATTCATTGTTTAATTTGTTAAATATAATTTGTGCGTGTTCTTAGATTATCATCAGTTGCATGTGTATTTTCTTCTATAAAATCATGACGTTTGAATGCAATAGGATAATATATTTTTCGAGACTATGAGAGTTAAAAATAGTCAACAATAACATACACAAAATTTTGAGATTAATTCACCATACAACGAGAGTTAAGTATGAATGAATTAGATTAAGTCCTAATCAGATTAGTACAATTGATGTTTGTTGGTTCAAAAGCCATTAGAAACTAATATTCATAGTTTATATTATATTGAACCTAGGGGAAGTGATTCATACTAAATATATCTTTGTCTTCTGATTTACTCTCTTAAGTTCGAGTTCCAATATATTATTTTTAGCTATTCAATTTCATACCTTAGTAGCGGTTAGCTAGTAAATTTTAAAAACCCCTAAAATACTTTTAAAGCATTTTTAGTTTAATTAATTACTTGTAGATAATATTTTCAATTCTTGTTCCCCGAGGAGATGATTTTGGACTTGCCCAGTTTATTATGATTAGGGTGCTTGCCCATTAGTGTTTCAGTCAAATTTGGTTAGACTAGTTATAAATTTGAAGAGCGATACTTGTGTATCATCGTACAACCTTCCCATGCATGTAAAAGGCACTTTCTTGCCCACAAAGGGTTGAGCTTGGGTGGAATATAGCCGGGTGGTGCACAATCTGAGTGAGAAGGAAAGCCTGAACGCTACAAGGCTCTACTGAGTGGAGCTCGGCTTGTACAAGGCTTAAGCCACTGGTACTCTATGCAAGTTTGGTGGTACATGAAGGGCACTCATATAGGAAGTGCGGTTGAGTCGAGTGGAGGTCAGCTGGAGCAAGGGATAAGTTGGGTGGATTAAGGTGGAGCTTTGTAACAATCCAAAAATCAGGAGAAATTTAAAAATGACAAAACTGCAAAAATGGTCCCTATGGTTTACATTTTTTCAGGAAATTGGTCCAAACCTTCAAACACTTGGATAAATGGTCCTTTTGATGAATCTTGTTTGTGGATATGGTCCTCCATGTTAACTTCCGTCAAATTGGATTTGATGATTCCCTCACATGCCTCCCACATGAGGGTATAACAGTCATTTTCATCTAGAGGGACCATATTTAAAAAGACCATTGAGTTCCCTAAAACCCTTTATCTCTAGCAAAAACCCTAATTGAAGCAACGACACAATCACATAATCCTTAATTTCAAATCAAAATGTCAAAGGAAAAGCAAAATGACGGCATCTTAAAAATACATGGTTAGTTCTTCTATTTAATACTTGTAAGACTATATGATTTTGAATAGTTTAATAGTGAAAAACAATGGTGCGTAGGTAGTTGTAAGCAATAGTTTAATAGTTTTTTGTTTCTTCATATTAATAATTAAATAATGGATATATTGATGCTTGTAAACAATCGTTTAAGTGTTTTGATTTATTACTTCATATTAATAATTTAATAGTGGATTTATTGATTCTTAGCTTGTAATTTTCGTTTTATACAGTAGGTAATGTTCAAGTGGATGAAGTTCAAATTCAACCTCTTATTGGTGAATACATGTCTTTAATGATGTATGGCAATCAAAGTGACGAATGTAATGTATTTGATGTTGAGCAAGAGGGATTAACTACTGGTAATTATGTTGGAGACTTTGAACCTTTCACTGATAATGTAATGGAATCAATGATTGGAAATGATCTTGAAGCGGAAGAGGTTCAAGAAAATGTGACGGACTCTGAGTTTGAAGATGATGATGGCTATATAGTGGATGAGGAAAACACTATCCATGATGTACATGTTGACATGACAGACTTGAGGCTTAACTTGGATAGTAGTGATGAGGAAAGAGATGATGTTCAGGATGAAGACGAACCAAAAGACATGGAAGTTATAAACACTGAAGAGTGGGAATCGTTGGATGAAGGAAGTGATGAAGACAAGAAAAGAAGAGCTCTAATTAAAAGTTTAGGTAAACAGAAAAAATGTAGCTTTGGGGAAATACACAAGGCAAGCTTTTATGTTGGTCAAAAATTTAAAACAAAACAAGAACTAAAGGATAAAATCAATGTTCATGCACTTGAAACGAGAAGGAATTTATACTTAAAAAAGAATGACAATACAAGGGTTAGAGCATTGTGTAGAGGACATGTTGCTGTAATTAATAATGGCCAAGTAAGTACTTCAACAACCAGCTCTAAAAGCAACGACATAAAGGAAAACTCACAAAAAGTTTGTAGTTGGTCACTACATGCTTCTCGGCCAAACCCTGAATCTGACTGGTTTATAAGGACCTTATACCAGACTCACACTTGTCTGAAAACGAGGAAACTTAGGGCTTGCACTGCTACTTTTATTTCAAAACAGATCATAGACCAAGTAGAAGCAAATCCAGAAATTCCACTAAGAGCATTACAAGATCAGATTCAAAAGAAATACGAAGTGGGTGTGTCGCTGGACAAGGTGTTCCGGGCAAAAGATAAGGCAAAAAAGTTGGTTGTTGGTGACTATACAAAACAGTATGAACTATTAAGGGATTATGCTCTTGAGGTTCAAGCGACCAATCCCGATACTACAGTCAAAATAGATGTCTTTCTTGAGCCTAATTCTTCGTCTCCTACTAGGCAACTTAAAAGGATTTATGTATGTTTGGGTCCACTCAAGAAAGGTTTCACAGCATGCCTTAGGGATCTACTAGGTTTAGATGGTACTTTTATGAAAGGCCCATTTCCTGGTCAGATTCTTTCAGCGGTTGGATTGGATTCCGACAATGGTATTTATCCCTTAGCCTATGCAATTGTGGAGTCTGAAAATACATCTAGCTGGAAGTGGTTTTTAGAAAACCTCGGGGATGACTTGGGTCTTGGAAGCAACTCCAATTTACCTTCATAACAGATAGGCAAAAGGTATTTCATATTTAGTTGTTTTATTTTCAATAGGAGTGAGCATTTGGGCCCAAAAAAACGAACCGAACCAAAAACTAACTGAAACCAAACTGAACCGAAACCGAAAATACATGTAATCGGTTCGGTTTTGAAAATTCATCGTTTTTGGTTTCATCGGTTTTTGTTCGGTTCGGTTTTTGGATCGTGCTCACCCCTAATTTTCAATTTAAAATGTATTTATTTGTTAGTTTGATCTTACATGGTATCCTTAATATGATTATTGCAGGGTTTACTACCCGCAATTACCCAATTGTTTCCAAATGCCGAACATCGATATTGTATAAGACATATTTATGATAACATGAGAAGAAGGTGGAAACAAAATGAGTATAAGGACTTTTTATGGAAGTGTGCATCAGCAACCACCATTCCTGAATTTGAACACATGATGAGGGAGTTTAGCTTCTATGATAGGGAGGCTTGTGAATAGTTGAATCAGATTCCTCCAAAACACTGGGCTAGAAGCCATTTTACAGGTAATTTTGTAAAAAAAAAAATTATTTGATTTTTAAAGTGGATTAATTTTTTTGTTATACTTATATTTTTGTCTCCTACAACAGGAAGAGCAATATCGGATGTGCTTATATCAAACATGTGTGAGGTTTTTAATGGAAAGATAATTACAGGGAGGGACAAGCCTATCATTGGTTGTTTAGAATACATTAGAGAATATCTTATGAAGAGAATATGCAATGTAATGAAGGAGATGAATTGAAAAAAGCAAAAGGTCCTCTGACACCAAAAGCAACAAGCATCCTCGAGGCACAAAAAACACAAGCTTCACAGTATCGTGCTAGGTGGAATGGTGGAGACAAATATCAGGTAACTGGGTTTTGGCAGGATCAACATGTGGTTGATGTTAAAAATAACACATGCACTTGTAGAAAATGGGAGTTAGTCGGCATTCCTTGCAAACATGCCATTGCAACACTTAATGAAATGGCCAATAATTCAGAGGATGAGCTTAATATTTACAAGTGGGTTCATAAGGTTTATTGGCTAGAAACATGGCAAAAAGCATACTCATATAAGGTGGGGCCAATAAAGGGGAGAGCTATGTGGCCAAAAAGTATATGTCCAACTAAGCTTCTTCCTCCTAAACATCACACTCAGGTAGGAAGGCCTAAAAAAAAGAGAAGACGGAGTGAGGGTGAAAGGTTGAGCAAAAGTCAAATGGAAAGTCAAGGTCCAACACAAAAAGTAGGTTGCAATGTTGGTGACGATGGACTCCAGAAGCTCTCAATGAAGCATGTGACTGTTACATGTAGCATATGCAAAAACAAAGGGCACAACTCAAGGACTTGTAAAGGTCAAGATGGAAATTAGTGGTTCTTTTGTCTTCTTGAATTTCGTTGTGGTATTTTGATAAATTGTGTCTAATGGCTTTTGTTTAAAACTTATGTTATTCGCCTTTGTACTTCATGGATTTGATTTGTTTAAAACTTTTGTTATTAGTCTTTGATAAAGTCTAATAATTTTGAATTTTTAGCTTAGTCATAACTATTTATTTTGAACAAGGGCTACAATTAGATTTCCCATGCACTCAAAACTGATGAGTTGGAATATTCATTCAAAATTTTAAATATAGTCCCTCTAAATGAAAAAAGACTGATATACCCTCATGTGGGAGGCATGTGAGGGGATTAACAGATCTAACTTAACAAAAGTTAGCTTCAAGGACCATATCCACGAACAAGATTCCTTAAAGGGACCATTTATCCAATTTTTTGAAGGTTTGGATCATTTTCCTAAAACAATGTAAACCACAGGGACCATTTTTGCAGTTTTGTCTTTAAAATTTTTTAAAACATTTAATTAATAAAATTTCCCCAAGTACAAGTAATGAAAAGGTCCCAACTCAGATAAAAATATAAACCGTCTCATGGTCTTTAATGCGGAAATAAATAAAAAGGTTAAAAATTATGTTTGACTCAAAAAAAACTTTTAAAAACTCCAAATCCAATAAATAAAGATGCAGTCCATCAACCGTTGACCTTCTCTTTGCCCTTACTAGTACCTGAAAAATGGGGGAGTGATTGGGGTCAGCCACCGCTGAGTGAATAATATCAAAATAAAAAAATAAATACAAACAACTCAAGCCACATAAGTGATCCCTAGAGACTCTACTCAATTCTCAATTACTCAAGTTTATTTTTTTCAGATTTTAAATTTATATAGCGCGCTTGTGTGACTTGGGACGAGAGATCAACCTCGACCCGCCTCACACAACTCAAGGCTCAACACCTGTACTCTTCGGTGTTGAGTCAAAACGCCTGGCACCAGTACTCTTCGGTGCCAAGACAACTCAAGTATATTATGTTTAATGTTTTAACTCAAGAACTCAAAACTCAGATAACTCAGGCTCCAGATAACTCAAATCACAGATAACTCAAATCACAAATAACTCAAATAAATCACCCAATCAATACTCAAGCTCAATCAACAAGACAACGCACAACACATAGCACAAAATCATGAATCGAAAGTAAGTATAAGTTTATAGTGAGATTACCCACCTCGAATAACTGTAAGCTCCTAAATATCCTCGGTACTGAAGAGCGTCTCTAACCGGTCCTAGAAGGTCCTCCAATGTACAAGGAAGCTCGGGTTAGGATTAGACTCAAAAGTTGTTTCAGCAGAAACTAAACAGCACTCAGCACTTTCGCGGGAACGGCTATAACTCTCAAACCGCTCACTAGATATTAATCAAATTTTTACGGTAGTTAAATGACTCAGAGGGCTACAATTTTACAGAATACTTCGGAAGCTAGATCCAAACGGAAAAGGCTCAAAACAGGCTCACGAGACAGAATAGCTGAACCGAAAACTATCCAGCAAAGGTTTGCTAAAACCGCAATAACTTTTAAACCGTGAATCAGATTAACGAGCCGTCAGCGTCGTTGGAAAGAGGACTCAGAAACCTAGAGGCCAACACAGGCCAAAAATCCAAAAACATATTTTAAGTGTGGTAAAAACATTCCCGAAGTCAGTAAACAGATTTTGTTAAAATTCAGCATATTAAAATAGAACCCGTTTTAAATCCCGACATCAACCCGTCTATTTCCGAGACACCCGACTGCCCCGAATTTCATTTTTAACTTCAAATTCACGTTTACAATTAATCTAATCCTTTATTAAAAATTATTTCTCGGTTTAGGAACCCAAGAACCTAAGGGTTCGGTTTCCGGTTCTTCGGTTATAAAAACGCCTTAATGACGACAACGGTTTTTACCCAACCCAACCACGAAACCCGACACTTAAAAATCAGTGGTCAAGATCCGTACCACGGCTCACGATAAGATGGACAAAACGGTTTCGACGAAACAACAAAACAGAGACAACAACTATAGAACGGGGTAACAACAACTTCTCAACTCAATCGATTTTAACTTGGGTTCGGTATTCAATCACGCCAAAGCCCGCAGCCCCTGCTCAACAGCTATTAAATACGAATAAGGAATCAAACAACTAACGATACGGAATAACATAATACGAATAGAGAACTACCGAATCAATAAACGAGTAATGATACTAGAAACGATACCTAGCGATCATAACTGAATAAACCCAAATAACTCGAACTCGGTTATACGACTCGATCAGGAACCCGAAGGGACGGCGAAATGAGAAATCAAGCTGTTGTCTTCCTGCTTACTAGCTCGATCAGAACACAGAAATTATGTGGCGGCACTGAATGCCTTCTCTTTTCTTTTGTTCATAGCGGCTTTCTTGTTCCCTTCGCCCAATGACCAACTTGACATTTAATTAGAATGTTGATGACAAAAAGGAGAATAAATAACAGCCTCATAAATTAATTCGATGGCCACTTTTAAGCAACCCAAAACACCACCACTTTATTTAGATTAACATCCTGCCACCACCACTAAGATCACCGACAACAAATTTAGAAAAAGCAAATTGTCACCTGCTATCAACCTGTTGTACTTGCTAGAAACTTCTGTATGTCACCACGCAAGGAGGAGGAAAAGGGAGTATGCGGCTGAGGTGGGGATTAGGGTTGAAGAGGATTATTGAGTTGGTAAGAATTAAAAGAGGGATCCTAGCCTAAAATAGCTAGACTTAGCATGCAAGAAAATTTGACAAGGCTACAAGCCTTACCTTGAGATCGGCAGCCATAAGAGTTGGGTTGGCCTTCAGCCCACTTGACAACCACATGCAATATTACTCAAAGTATCACTCGGTTGGGCTATACCAAATTAAATCACATGGTCACTTGGTCACACTTAGAATTTGCGCAACAACGTAATCAAGGGCCTCTCTTTTAGCCGAAGAAATTATGCTAAATGGGTTGGCCTTGGCCTACGGCCGGCCTCGGAATTCAATAACGTCTACTTTTATTACCTCGGAGTTAAATGTCACGATACATTTAATTACTCATAGAAAATTTTCAAGAATTTAATAACACCCTTGTTATTTAAATAATTAATCCTGGTGATTAATTGAACACCAATTAAATGACACTCTTGACATTAAAAGAATATATGCGTATCTATTTTACTCGAATTAAATACACTTAAAAGCACATTGCACGTATAAGTCTCAAACAAATAATTATCACATAATATATTTAATAAAAAGTAATTAATTAAATTACAAGAATTTTTGGGGCGTTACAACTCAACTCCACTTAAAATAGACTTCGTCCCCGAAGTCATGGCTCATAAGAAACTCAAGTAGCGATCTCCCATCTCAAACTCAGGCTCGTCAATGGCATACGTCCTCCATGGGGAGTAACGAAAAGGTTATGAATAAAGGAAACTCGTCAACCTACTCAATCAGAATTAACTCTGGCTCTTGCAACTACTTATAAAATCTTCTGTCTCCAACGGCGCAAAAGATAAGGCTAAAGGAGATGTAAACGGAATACTCTCTACGGATCTCGGTTTATCTCAAAAAGGAAAAACAATGTCGATAGAAATACAAAATGATCTACGATACTCTGTTAAAGACGTCTTCTTGCTCTCGTAGTCAGACACAGTTGCTGCACTCAGCGCTTGGTATTGCGTTGAATCTCCGATTCATCTCCACTTGGAGATTTGTTACGGCTTGGTTTGTGGCGACAGATGATCTTGGCGTAGTACTCGGTCGTGCAATCATACTCGGCCCTCTCACGGCGATAAAAATAAGTTTTTATGGGAAAACTTTCCGCACAGTTCTAACAAGGTATTACTTTTACACAATTTACACCAGAAAATTTTTATTATTATCAATGTCCACCAAGAATGATATCTCAAGGTCCTCTGCTCTATGGGACATCGGTTTGTTATAAATCATAAGCAACAATATAGTTATTCACACCACTATCAAACCATACACAACAAGCACAATATTCTCAATTAATGTTTTTATCACACAAAGTGCCTATTTTCTCACTCTTTGCGATCCCTCGCGTGAACAATTATTATTGGGCTACAGGGACATATAACTTCTCTTATAGGCCGCATTATTAGTTCTCTTGTTATCTCATATTTAACAATTTCATGTTGTCTCTTTTAAATATTACTCGCTCAGTTCATTTTAATGGTACTCATCAACTCATTTTAATGATTTTATCATTTAACTTGTTAATTAACTTCTCACTTTGTTCACATTTAATTTGTCTCTTTGTCAATTTGACTACTTGTCAACTCAATATCCTCATTTTACCTTAAGTTCTAAACACCTCGACTTAAGATTTTCTCTTTTACTCGATTAATTAACTCATTAATTACTTACCTCATTACTTCTTGTGTATTCCATTACTCAGTTAATCCTCATTCTCAATTAAAAGTTCCCTCATTACTTTATATTTTTAGGGCTTTCTCGATTTAGAACTCATAGTATTTTAGTAAAATGTTATTACTTGATACACTTACTTTTTTCTGGTGTGCTTATTTTAATAACTATTATCGGTTTAATAATTACTCAATAAAGTATAATGTTTGATGACATTTAATTTAATAATTTAACTCGATATTCCCCTTAGTTTAAATTTAATATTTGATCATAAATAAAGTTTTGTCATTTGGCTCAATTTGATAATTTATTCATTTAACTTGATTTATTAGTTTCTTACAGTTCGGTACTTTCTCAGTAATAATAAATTTTTCCTCATAATTTATTATGGCGATCTTCTCATGACCGACTCAATGATAACATTCTCATTACTCGAATTTCATAATTTTTCGTTATTTATATGATTATATACCTGCCACTTCTCATTTACTTGACTTGAAAAATTCATAAAAAAAAAATTTCTCATATTTTAATAATCTCTTTTTATCTCATTATAAATATTTAGCCAGTTATATGCACATATATGCTCATAATAACACATAACAACAGTTTCTCTTGGTAATTCTCTTAATTTACTCCTTACAAACTTTATTTTTCACATTTAGCTCGATTTATTAATCTTTATCAGCTAAATTATACGAATTTAATAACTCGCAACTTTATAATTATTCACTATTCGCACTCTTAATATTGGTAATTTTCCCTTTTACCACCACTCAACTCCACTTGGAGAAAACTCGTCCCCGAGTTTTGAAGTGGTGTAACACCCTAAAATTTACAAGATTTTTAAAATTTTTGAAAACTAAATTATAATCAAAAGGTCCCATAAACAAATCCTCGGTATAAATATTTAACATTTAAAACGTATTTATAGCGGAAATAGTTAAAATAAAATGAAGTGTTTTGAAATATTAAATGATGTCCACATCAGAAATGAAAAGATACAGCGGTCAACCGTCAACCTTCTCCTTTCCTGTGCTGGTACCTGAAACAATGTGGGGGAAACAGGGGTCAGCTGGAGAAGCTGAGTGAATAATTCTCAAAATGCAAACAATCATAACATACAACACATGAGGGCACATCGGTGTACTCCTACTCAGAATCTACTCGATTAATTACTCAGATTTATTTCTCAGATTTTATTACTCCGATTTTAATTTATATAGCGCGCTTGTGTGACTTGGGACGAGAGATCAACCTCGCCCCTCCTCACACCTCAGATAGGCGTAAGCCAAAAACTCAGACGGGAGTGATCCCAAACTCAGACTGGAATAATCCCAAAAACTCAGACGGGAATAATCCCAAAAACTCAGATGGGAATAATTCCAAAAACTCAGACGGGAGGTGATCCCAAAACTCAGATGTGTGTTATTATGTTTTATTATTTCTTTAACATAATTATCTCAGATTGCTCTAGCATGTAATAGCACAGAATGACTCTGTGCCGAGCTCGGTTACCCAGGCACAATGTCTCAGATCATGAATAAATAAACAGATGCTCAGATACTCAGATAACAGGTCAAACTCAGATAACGGATCAAACTCAGATAACAGCTCAAACTCAGATAACAATTAAGGTGCAGGTAATATAACACGTAAGTCATGCATGTATAACGTTAAAACTGAATACACGGTGAGAATACTCACCTCGAGAAACGTAAGCTCCAAAGGATTCCCGACAGTCAAAGGTACAGCACGTTATCTCCTAGGCGGTCCTAAAACCAAAACGAAACCCCGAATTAAAATTCTACCCGAGGGCTTATTTCAGAAAGCTGGCAGCATCCGTCAGTCTCACGGAAACTGCCATAACTCCTAAACGGCTCATTAGATATTTCCCATCTTTTTACCACAAAAACTAGACTCAGAATACTACAAAACACTCTCAAGTGGCTTCTTCCCAAAATCGGACTCTAAGGGCCTCAAAACAGGCTCACAAAACAGCATAGCTGCACAGGTCATTTTCCTAACAGCAGTATATTAGAATGATTATAACTTTTAAACCGTAAATCGGATTGACGAGAGGGTTGCGGCGTTGAAAAGCTAACTCAGAAAACAAGTCACCAGCACGGGCCAAAAATCCAAAAACGTATTTTAAGTGTGATAAAAACAGTCCCGAAGTCGGAGGACAGATTCTGATAAAATTCAGCATATTAACTAAAACCCGTTTTTAAAGCCCGACACAACCGCTTATTCCCGAGACACCCGACAGTCCCGAACTCAATTTTAATCTCAGAAACATGTTTACCTTTTATCTAGTCTTTTATTTAGAAATCTTTTTCGGTTAAGGGAGCCAAGAACCCTACGGGTTCGGTTCCCGGTTTTCGGTACAAAAAAACGTGTTGCTTATTAAACCGTGATTTTACCCAGTCCAAAATGACAACTCGAGGCTGCCCGGTTCATAGACCCAATTTTGATTAGCAACAATCATTACCCAAAATTAAATTTAGACCTAAATGAAAACGAAGATCGATTAGCTAAAACAACCTAGGCGACAACAATTAATTAAACCCACCCGAACCCGACTCGGGACTAATAGTGATCACGAAACCTCACAGCTAGAATAACAACACAATCACAACGAAATTCTACATTAAACAGGTAAATGGTTAGCCCGGGAAGATCGAATAAACGGAAAGAAAAGAGAAACGAAACAGGATAAAAGAATTATACCTAAGCGATTCAAACACGATAATAACGATGACACACGAACCACCAAATCCATGACACCAACAAATCAGTCGACATTCTTGGCTGATTTTCCTTCAATTGAATTGAATAACAAAAATGTAAAACGTGGCCATGAAGAATTTATTTGCTGATGACGTAGGATACCCAAATAAAAAAAAGTGTCCATGAAGACTTCGGTGTCATGCTTGCCTGCTTCATTCCTGTACGCACAATAGGTTCAAAACCCAGATTAACGAAGGAAAGAAATTTGGAAACAGGATGAGATCAATACCAATGATTACACATACTCGAGCATACCACAATCGGCTCTTTACCCCACTCGATTGCAGCTCTCTATTGCTGCTTGGTTTCTCCCCGGGACAAAATAGCGATGGCAGGATGAAGGGAAAATGCTAGGGTCGGCCTAGGGAGTGGGAAGTTAATTACGTGTGTGCAAAAGCCCCAAGCCCGACATCTTCATAGCTTGGGCCGGACTCCTCACAACTCATGAGTTCGGACACCTCCTAGCTGGGCTTCTAATGCTTGATTAATTAAGTGGGTTTTTAAAAAAAGTTTCTCGGGCTCTCTCAACGGACTCGGCTTCAATGCAACAATCTGATCCGGCTGTGCAAACATGGCTTCAGGCCTCTTTTCTCTTGGCCGACACACACCGTAATGGGCTCAAACAAAACACAGAACAAGGGAAATGGATCGAGGGAAAGAAAACAAGATCCGCACATAATCACTCACCAGATCGGGCTCAAATAATCGAGTAAGGAAAAGAAAAATAAAAGGACTCAACTCGTGTTAGAATATATACACGTGGGGAAAGCCTTGGCCTAATCGGCCGGCCTCGGGAAATCATAAAATGTCTAAGCTATTAATTAATCCACATAATTACTTATACTCAAAATAAATATCCCCTTAGTTATGAAAATGAAACGTCGAGTCTTTAATTACTCAACTTATTACACACGGAACGCATATAGCATATAATCTCGATTACTATAAATAACACATAATTTATTTAAATAAAAGTATATAATTTAATACGAGAAAATTCAGGGCGTTACAACTCAACTCCACTTGAAATAGACTTCATCCCCGAAGTCATGGTTCAGAAGAAACTCAAGGTAATCTCACATCTAGATCACGCTCGGCAATGACACATGTCCTCAACGAAAAGTAACGAAAGGTTAAGAATGGAACAAAAGTCTCCAAAGATTAAGATTAGAATGAAATTCTACAAGAGTTAAGAATGGAATGAAATTCTTTAGGGCGACCTACGCGATCAAAATAAACTCCAGTTCTTGCAGCTACTCGCACTATCTGCTGACTCTAATGACGCAACAGGATAAGGGTAAAAGGATAAAATCGAAGGACATTGTAAGGATCTCGGTTTTCTCATGATAATGATAAAAGCACAAAATAACCCACGATACTCAGATGTTGACGTCTTCTTGTTCTCGTAGTCGGATACAGTTGCTGTACTCAGCGATTAACGTCGCGTTGAATCACCGATTCAACTCCACTTGGAAATTTACTACTGATTTGTTGACGATACCAGATGTTCAGCGTAGTACCAGGTCATCCAACCCATTTGCACAATCACACTCGGATCCCTCATGACGATAACAAGTTTTTATGGAAAATTTTCTTCCAGCACAACTCCATCAAATGACCACTTACACATTTTAGCAACATGTAAAAATTTCATTATCGAAAATTTTCACCAAAATGACTCGGAAGGTCCTCTACTCTATGGGTCAACAGTTTGTTAACAGCATAATAAATAATTTAGTGGTTTACACCATTATCAATTAATACAAAAACCATGCAAATAAATCTCAAGGAATATACATATCACACAGAATTCTCATATACTCAGGTATATAACTCCAAAATATGATCTGGAAATATAACTCAGAAGTCCCACTCAGAAATAACTCAAAACATATCTCAGGAGCAAACTCATAAATCTTAACTCAGAAGCAAACCCAAAACTCTAACTCAGTAACAACTCATAAGGTAATAATATTTACAAGTAATAGCATTAGGTATAAATCACATTTTTACTCATTCTTATTACTACTCGCGTGTTCCAATTTACCCGCTTATAATACTTGAAATGATATACTCTCTCTCAACCGTGTTACTGGTTCTCAAAATAACTCTTCTTTAACATTATATTGTTACCTTACTCTATTAGGTTTGCATATTGCCGATGTTGATAACCCTTTAAATAGTTCCAATTAACGATCTTGACATTTAATTCCCTTTAATAGGTTCTCATTCCTATTACATTTAGCGGTTTCTCGATAATATTTTAATAGATGTTTTCTCATTCATCTGGATTAACGATCCTTAAATAGACCGTTTCACTGACTTTACACAATTTAAAATGTCTCTTAATTATTTTGACCATCTCTACTCATTAATTTCATGTTACCCACTAAAATTCCAATTAAATTTCATACTCTTATTATAATAATTTCTCGTTACTCCAATTACGAATTAATTCCTGAGTTCTCATTTACTCACTTCGCAGTTACACTTTATTCTAAATCTTACAGTTTACCCATGGTTCATCAATTCAATACATTCTCGTCTTTTCGAAATTTCTCCTAAATTCAATATCAATTTATTGAATTGTTGTTCTCATCTCAAGTTTAATAATTATTAATAAATAGAGTTTTCTCATATAATTTTATAATACCTCACAACTCATAACACTTTATAATACTTCAAAAATTTGAATAAAACTTCCCGTTAATTTAATACTTTTCTCTATTGACTCATTTTATAAATTTGCTTATGTAACTTGATTTGTAAATTTCTTATAACTCAAAATTACTCCATAATTAATCAAAATACAATTTTATCAATTAGCTCGTTTTAATAATAACTTATTACCAGCAAATTACCGATCTCATTTTAACTCATTTTCCTCAAAATTTCTTTGTAGCAGTTTTCTCATATTCGACTCATTAATAAGTTCTCATCACTTTAATTTCATGATTTCTCATTATCACATTTATAACCACCCAAGAATAATTATACTGTCTTATTTTGTAAATAATTGTAGTATTACTACTTCCCTTTTGCACGATATTCATTCAACCCAATTAACTTGATTTGTTAATTTCTCCAGTAACCCGATCTATCATTTTGTTGTAAACTCTATAATTACCCATAAAATAAATTTAATTATTCTCAACTGCTTGATTTGATAGTTACTCTTATAATTTATTTTATCATTTATATGTATCTAGATTTCGCACTTTAAATTCATACCAACAAAATCTTTCTGCATAAGCATCATGCTCATAATATTTATAAATAATAATTAACGATAATTATTTCTTGACAATTTTCCTTTTTACCCCTACTCAACTCCACTTGGAGAAAACTCGTCCTCGAGTTTGGAACTAGTATTGTCTACCAAAATAAACAAGCAAGTATGTAGTCACACAAACAATTAGGATACACATACTAAATTCACCATAACAAGCATTGGTCCATCGTTCCCCTCAAAATCTCCCCCTAACCAACCAAAAGTCCTGTGTGTACGGTAATAGGGGCCCTCTATTACTTTCGACACATGCTTTTGTTTGGTCACGAGTCAATCCCAAAGTTCACAACTTCCCACATAAAAGTAATCCACAAACAAATCACACTCAGAAGGAAGAAAAGTTTACTCTCAATATTTGATAAATACATATATGCACTCAGCTGTATGTACTCGAAATCTTATAAACATTACTCAGAAATGCACTCAGCAAAAGGCACTCAGCAAAATATTTTATTATGTTTTCAACAGTTAAACTCAGAACATAATATAGTTCATAAACTCTTTTGATTTATTTTAAATAGATCAACACCGAATCAATGATGATAGTCTCCCTTTGGTTCACTTTTAATAAATACCCTTTAAGATAAACTTGAATAATTTCTATTTAATTTGACTTGGCAATCCTCGATTAATTGGTATAACAAACTTACATATGTTATTCAATATCTCTGCGTTAAATAAATAATCTCTTACTGAATTCATAAAAAAAATAATTATGGATTTTCAGTCTCAGCTATTAAAATCACATACTTTAAAAGTTTTCTCATTTGATCTCAATTTAATAAATCTCGGTTTATTATTTTCTCAGCAAAAAGATTTTCCCAATACATCATGTCTCATCTCTTTATAAAAACATTCTCCTTTTTAATTGTCCAAAGATTTCATAAATTTTAAATTTTTAAATTTGATAAATAAGTGAAAAGGTTCCACTAGATAAAATCTCAAATGTTAATTCAACATAAAAAAAACATGCTTAATCCAACTAAAGTTCTAATATTAAAAACTAAAACGACTCTGAAATAACGGATAAGAATAAAATCCAAATTTTTTTTATTATTATTTTTTTTTTTAACGTTCCTCGTCTAGCTCAAATGTAAATCATGTAAAATAATTATAAATTTTAAAAAAATTTAAAATATGTTCTCGGTATTTTCGCTTTTGCTCGACTTGATGAACTGTCACAAAAATATTCTTTTGATAATAAAAACATCTTTCTTTTACTCGTTTCACCGTTTACTCGTTTCAATAACTCTTTTTATTAAGTATTTTCCCTAAAACGAAAGGTTTTAGTATTTTATCAATATGAAGAATTTATTACTCCTCTTTTCTTATTCACCCCAAAACATGTTCTCGTTAAATAATTTATGAAGTTTATATCATAATTTTATATTCATTTATTACCCTTATTGGTTAGAATTTCTCAGAATTATAAAATCTCACAGATTATATAAAATATTATGTAATTATAGTAGTATGTATAACGCGGATGTACTTAGAATTACACACGAAAAATATACGCAGAAAAGCGATCATAGTCGCGAAATACACTCAGAATTATATCGAAATTATACTCGAATTAACAATAGCAATTCTCATATTTGTCATTCTTCAAAACTCAGAATACAACGAAATTCTCAAATAGATAAAAGCTCTGAAATATTACCGGCAATAGGAAGCGAGAGGTCGACGTGACATGCTGTATGTTTGATGTGGAAACTTTTCTCAGAAAAATATTTGACTCTTTTCTCGTTTTAAAAACTCGATACTCAAACTTGAGTTTGAATTCGCCCCTTGCGAACCCAAATCTCTAAAGTCAGGGCTCTGATACCAACTTCTAACACCCTAAAATTTACAAGATTTTTAAAATTTTTGAAAACTAAATTATAATCAAAAGGTCCCATAAACAAATCCTCGGTATAAATATTTAACATTTAAAACGTATTTATAGCGGAAATAGTTAAAATAAAATGAAGTGTTTTGAAATATTAAATGATGTCCACGTCAGAAATGAAAAGATACAGCGGTCAACCGTCCACCTTCTCCTTTCCTGTGCTGGTACCTGAAACAATGTGGGGGAAATAGGGGTCAGCTGGAGAAGCTGAGTGAATAATTCTCAAAATGCAAACAATCATAACATACAACACATGAGGGCACATCGGTGTACTCCTACTCAGAATCTACTCGATTAATTACTCAGATTTATTTCTCAGATTTTATTACTCAGATTTTAATTTATATAGCGCGCTTGTGTGACTTGGGACGAGAGATCAACCTCGCCCCTCCTCACACCTCAGATAGGCGTAAGCCAAAAACTCAGACGGGAGTGATCCCAAACTCAGACTGGAATAATCCCAAAAACTCAGACGGGAATAATCCCAAAAACTCAGACGGGAATAATTCCAAAAACTCAGACGGGAGGTGATCCCAAAACTCGGATGTGTGTTATTATGTTTTATTATTTCTTTAACATAATTATCTCAGATTGCTCTAGCATGTAATAGCACAGAATGACTCTGTGCCGAGCTCGGTTACCCAGGCACAATGTCTCAGATCATGAATAAATAAACAGATGCTCAGATACTCAGATAACAGGTCAAACTCAGATAACGGATCAAACTCAGATAACAGCTCAAACTCAGATAACAATTAAGGTGCAGGTAATATAACACGTAAGTCATGCATGTATAACGTTAAAACTGAATACACGGTGAGAATACTCACCTCGAGAAACGTAAGCTCCAAAGGATTCCCGACAGTCAAAGGTACAGGACGTTATCTCCTAGGCGGTCCTAAAACCAAAACGAAACCCCGAATTAAAATTCTACCCGAGGGCTTATTTCAGAAAGCTGGCAGCATCCGTCAGTCTCACGGAAACTGCCATAACTCCTAAACGGCTCATTAGATCTTTCCCATCTTTTTTCCACAAAAACTAGACTCAGAATACTACAAAACACTCTCAAGTGGCTTCTTCCCAAAATCGGACTCTAAGGGCCTCAAAACAGGCTCACAAAACAGCATAGCTGCACAGGTCATTTTCCTAACAGCAGTATATTAGAATGATTATAACTTTTAAACCGTAAATCGGATTGACGAGAGGGTTGCGGCGTTGAAAAGCTAACTCAGAAAACAAGTCACCAGCACGGGCCAAAAATCCAAAAACGTATTTTAAGTGTGATAAAAACAGTCCCGAAGTCGGAGGACAGATTCTGATAAAATTCAGCATATTAACTAAAACCCGTTTTTAAAGCCCGACACAACCGCTTATTCCCGAGACACCCGACAGTCCCGAACTCAATTTTAATCTCAGAAACATGTTTACCTTTTATCTAGTCTTTTATTTAGAAATCTTTTTCGGTTAAGGGAGCCAAGAACCCTACGGGTTCGGTTCCCGGTTTTCGGTACAAAAAAACGTGTTGCTTATTAAACCGTGATTTTACCCAGTCCAAAATGACAACTCGAGGCTGCCCGGTTCATAGACCCAATTTTGATTAGCAACAATCATTACCCAAAATTAAATTTAGACCTAAATGAAAACGAAGATCGATTAGCTAAAACAACCTAGGCGACAACAATTAATTAAACCCACCCGAACCCGACTCGTGACTAATAGTGATCACGAAACCTCACAGCTAGAATAACAACACAATCACAACGAAATTCTACATTAAACAGGTAAATGGTTAGCCCGGGAAGATCGAATAAACGGAAAGAAAAGAGAAACGAAACAGGATAAAAGAATTATACCTAAGCGATTCAAACACGATAATAACGATGACACACGAACCACCAAATCCATGACACCAACAAATCAGTCGACATTCTTGGCTGATTTTCCTTCAATTGAATTGAATAACAAAAATGTAAAACGTGGCCATGAAGAATTTATTTGCTGATGACGTAGGATACCCAAATAAAAAAAAAGTGTCCATGAAGACTTCGGTGTCATGCTTGCCTGCTTCATTCCTGTACGCACAATAGGTTCAAAACCCAAATTAACGAAGGAAAGAAATTTGGAAACAGGATGAGATCAATACCAATGATTACACATACTCGAGCATACCACAATCGGCTCTTTACCCCACTCGATTGCAGCTCTCTATTGCTGCTTGGTTTCTCCCCGGGACAAAATAGCGATGGCAGGATGAAGGGAAAATGCTAGGGTCGGCCTAGGGAGTGGGAAGTTAATTACGTGTGTGCAAAAGCCCCAAGCCCGACATCTTCATAGCTTGGGCCGGACTCCTCACAACTCATGAGTTCGGACACCTCCTAGCTGGGCTTCTAATGCTTGATTAATTAAGTGGGTTTTTAAAAAAAAGTTCTCGGGCTCTCTCAACGGACTCGGCTTCAATGCAACAATCTGATCCGGCTGTGCAAACATGGCTTCAGGCCTCTTTTCTCTTGGCCGACACACACCGCAATGGGCTCAAACAAAACACAGAACAAGGGAAATGGATCGAGGGAAAGAAAACAAGATCCGCACATAATCACTCACCAGATCGGGCTCAAATAATCGAGTAAGGAAAAGAAAAATAAAAGGACTCAACTCGTGTTAGAATATATACACGTGGGGAAAGCCTTGGCCTAATCGGCCGGCCTCGGGAAATCATAAAATGTCTAAGCTATTAATTAATCCACATAATTACTTATACTCAAAATAAATATCCCTTTAGTTATGAAAATGAAACGTCGAGTCTTTAATTACTCAACTTATTACACACGGAACGCATATAGCATATAATCTCGATTACTATAAATAACACATAATTTATTTAAATAAAAGTATATAATTTAATACGAGAAAATTCAGGGCGTTACAAGTGGCACTCAAAATCTCAAGGAACTTGTCATGAACACTCGATGGTTCGGTTTGTTGATCCTCATTTTGATTATATAATTTTAAGGTTTCATTTAATTACTCGATAATTAAACTCTTATGCACAAGTGTGAGTCGGTCCCAACGTATAATCTTTACGCCCCCCTTCACACCCCTAGTCATTAAATTTTTATCACTTTATGAAAATCGTACTTTATTTATTGCCCATAATTGATGTTAGCTTTCTCATGGATTCTTACCTTAAGTTTTCTCAATTATAACTCTTCTCTATCGTTGTCTCATTAACAATGAATCATTTTATGACTCCCCATAACTCAAGATTGTTACGTTTATTAGCACCACAAATCTTTATTTCGCGTTACACATTTACAATTATCTCTTGATCAAATCTGGGTATCAACCCTCATTTTGGTTTTCTCATAGCATATTTGGTATTATCATTACCATAACAGTTTTGTCGTGAAATAAAATTTTCATTAAGTTCGTAGCGAATAAATCTCGTAGACTTTCTCTTATCGCTTAACTCGTTAAATAACTCATTTTGGGTTCCTCGTCCTTTCAATTAAAGATGTTTCAATTTTATAACTTTTATTAACCCTATCAACGTTTATCTCTTACTCAATTAATTATTTAATAATTGCATAACTTCTTATTACTCTATTAACAATTCCAGTCATTAGTTCTCATTTACTAATAAAACATAATCTCCTCTATTTGTTAAAATGAAAATTTTAAATAACTAGTTATATTTATTCAACACAAGTATTTATTAGATTAAACATTTTGACTCAAATTAATAGTTACTTATAAATTTAAAAATAATTTTCCATTTAATTCGTTTAAATAATTGTTCGTTCATCTCTTGATTTATTAGTTCCTCCTAATTCATAATTTCTCATCTAAAACGGATTACTTATTCTCAACTATATTATTCGATTACTCTCTATTTTCAATTTAATAATTCTCGACACATAGATCTCTTCATTTAAATTTCTTTTGGATAATTTCTCATTTATCATTGGTTTATTGATTTTCCATAAATCTAATAATTTAACAGAAATTAATTTATTCTCAATCATTATTCTCTAGTTTAATAAACTTTCACTTAATTCGTTTGGATAACTCCTTATCAACTTAAATCAATAATATCTTATTTAATTGTTTATTATTTGGACATAAATCTCGATTTAGTGATGTTTTCACATAACTCCTTATCACTTAACATCTTTCTTACTTTCTCATTCATTTTGCTTTAACGATTGTTCAATCGTTCTCGATGTATTAATACTCAATTAAATCATTTAACGAATTCAACCCAATTTGGTTTATTAGTCTCTCTCTCTTGACATGTTTTGATAACTCTTTATCAATTCGCGTTTGATGAGTGTCTTATTCATTTGGTGCCACTGTTTTCACATAAATCTCTTTTGGTGATTTTATTATCATTCATTATATATAATAATTGAGGGTTTTCATGATACTTAGATGCTTGACGAATGGTCTCCTTGAATCCTTTTCGAAACATAGACATGAGTCCTGTGCGTATAATAATAGGGGCCCTCTATTATTAGCCGCACCTACCTTGTCATGGTTTCGCAGACAGTTTCAAAAATTCCACGATCTCCCATCCTTATACCATCCACATAATCAAGTAGTTCACAACAGTACATATAGTATATATACATATATAGTCGTACAATTCACGCTCATCTCGAGTTAATTTTATTTTATTCTCTTAGTAATCAATGTCACTCGCGACGTTTTTAATAAACTAAATGACTCATAAATAAGTACTAGAGGCATAAGGTCGTTGTGATGCGCTGCTTCTCGATTTGGATTTGGACTCATTTTAAAAATACTTTTGAAAACTCATTTTGAAAACTCGTGTTTCGACTTGAGTTTGGAATCCACCCCTTGTGAACCCAATTCTCTCAAGCCAGAGCTCTGATACCAACTTGTAACAACCCAAAAATCAGGAGAAATTTAAAAAAATTTAAAACATTTAATTAATAAAATTTCCCCAAGTACAAGTAATGAAAAGGTCCCAACTCAGATAAAAATATAAACCGTCTCATGGTCTTTAATGCGGATATAAATAAAAAGGTTAAAAATTATGTTTGACTCAAAACAAACTTTTAAAAACTCCAAATCCAATAAATAAAGATGCAGCCCATCAACCATTGACCTTCTTTTTGCCCTTACTAGTACCTGAAAAATGGGGGAGTTATTGGGGTCAGCCACCGCTGAGTGAATAATATCAAAATAAACAAATAAATACAAACAACTCAAGCCACATAAGTGATCGCTAGAGACTCTACTCAATTCTCAATTACTCAAGTTTATTTTTTTCAGATTTTAAATTTATATAGCGCGCTTGTGTGACTTGAGACAAGAGATCAACCTCAACCCGCCTCACACAACTCAAGGCTCAACACCTGTACTCTTCGGTGTTGAGTCAAAACGTCTGGCACCAGTACTCTTCGGTGCCAAGACAACTCAAGTATATTATGTTTAATGTTTTAACTCAAGAACTCAAAACTCATATAACTCAGACTCCAGATAACTCAAATCACAGATAACTCAAATAAATCACCCAATCAATACTCAAGCTCAATCAACAAGACAATTCACAACACATAGCACAAAATCATGAATCGAAAGTAAGTATAAGTTTATAGTGAGATTACCCACTTCGAATAACCGTAAGTGTAACACCTCAAATTTTAATACAAAATATTGACCAAAATAAAACATTTTATAAATAGAAGAACATCCTCAAATTTGGATTTACAAAAACCTTGGTATGAAATCAGAGTATAAAAGTAGGTGTTACAAAATATATCATAACCAAGCTAAGACTAAATCCAATCTAGTGTTCTTCTAATCTAGGTCCCTCATCTCTATCCATGCGTACCTATGCCTTCGATCCCGAACCTGAGTACATAGCAAAACAAAACAAGGAGTACGTGAGACAAAACGTCTCGTGAGCTACATGGGTTTAGACCCAATGATAATAATAATAACCGAATGACATACGGACAAACATGTAAGTAATCATCCATCTATCTAGTCACCCTATTGTGACTCTAATACCTTGCTTTCCTAGCAATCATATCTAGTTATCGGGTGGCCCCCGAACTAACTTGAACCACCTTGACTTATTAACCGAAACCATCGCCATTAATAAGCCTCAAGATACTGGCAAGAGGGATTCGCCCAATCTACCAATACCTGCCTTACTCGCCGGACTACCTCCAGTTAGCAAGACTACTATCGTGGTGGAGTCGATGGGAATCCACCCAACTGCCCCTCACACCACACCTCATGACCGGGGGTCCCCCGCATTATCACATCGTCTCAACATATCATAACTCGATGGTTATGTCAATCTAGCTCTCGGCTATCACGTCTATCATCAAACAAGTTAGTTCAATACAACTATCGGTATAACTAACTACTAACTACTAGTCTACACAATTAAGCAAATAGACCATAACACAAGTAATAAAATGTATTTCATAGGCTATGTACTCAGTAAATTTCACACGTACTCACCTTAGTAACAAAGATGCTTTAACCGTATTCTTTCCGCTGGTTCCTTGCTCACAATTCGTCCACTTCAATACTTCACCGAATGTCTAAAACAATTATCACAACAAGATTATCATCACAAACTACTACCAATGTGTTCATCTACCTCTAGATAACACCCATAAATCCATTTCCCCCAAATATGGTGATTTACCAAACCCTAGGTTTAACCAACCCGTAAGATTCTTACAAATCATAATCATACACTTGTTTTCCTTGTTAATATATCATCTATCAAGTGTATACACCATTTGTATCACCATAACCCATAACCCCAAGAACTAGGGTTTCAACCCCAAGCTTCTAAATCCTTAGATCTAAAGCTACAACTACAAAGGATTGAAGATATACCTTAAATCTTCAACTAGGAGTGAATAATCACAAGATTTGATGAAGAATTCAGCTCCAAATGATGGTTTACACCCAAAATCGTCCACAAACTCGAGAGGGAGAAAACTAGGGTTTTTCTTTGCAATAAATGAGCTCAAACCCGACTTTAATGCTGCACGACCAAGGTTCACGACGCGAACAATAGTTCGCGTCGCTAACTTCGCGTTTTCCATAATTCGCGATCGCTAAGCTAGCGTGAACTACATCGCGACCAAAAGCCAAACTCCCTGGAGCTAGTTCCCGATCGGGAACTAAAGTTAGCGCCGCTAATTTCCTTAAGCAGCCGGGCTGCACTTTTCGGTTGTTGTCTCGACCCGGTTTCGCCCATAACTTTCTCATACGGTCTCCAAACGACACGAAACCAATTCCTACGTTCTTAAAACAATTTATCCTTATTTATCATATTTTTGTACAATTTATTTATTTACAAATTTCGGGTCGTTACAACTATCTACCCCTTAAGAAGATTCCGTCCTCGGAATCTCATCATAGTTCACGAAATCCGGGTACCTCTTCTGAATCTCGTCTTTGACTTCCCAAGTTAAATTCGGCCCAAGTGAATGCTTCCACTTGACCAACACCAACTCGATCTCCTTATTCCGAAGCTTCTTTGTTTTTGTTTCTAATATTGCCTCGGGTTCCTCAATCAACCGGTTCGAGCCGTCAACCCGCAACTCTTGCAACGGAATAAAATTTTCAACTTCCCCGATAAACTTTTTCAAATAACTTACGTGAAAGGTGTCATGCACACCTTGAAGCTCGGGTGGAAGTTCCAACTTAAAAGCTTGAAGCCCGACCCGTTTCAATATTTTAAACGGTCCAACATACCTTGGACTTAACTTTCCCTTCTTACCAAACCGCATCACACCTTTCCAAGGTGACACTTTCAACATGACCATATCACCGACATCCAAGTCGTATGGCCTTTTCTTCAAACCCGAATAACTTCGTTGTCTATCTTGGGCGACTTTCATGTTGGTTTGTATCATACCGATCTTTTCATTTGTAACTCTCACGATCTCGGGACCCGTGAGTTTCGTCTCTCCCGCTTCCAACCAACAAGATGGAGTTCTACATTTTCTTCCATACAACGCCTCATAAGGCGGCATCTTGATAGTCAAGTGATAACTATTATTATACGAGCTCGACTAACGGTAAATGTTCATCCCATTTACCACCGAAGTCTAACACACACGATCTCAACATGTCTTCAACCGTTTGAATCGTTCTTTCACTTCGACTGTCGGTTTGCGGGTGATAAGCCGTGCTGAACCGCAACTTTGTACCCAACTCTTCTTGTAAAGATCGCAAAAATCTCGAGGTAAACCTCGCGTCTCTATCGGACACAATCGATAACGGAACCCCGTGGAGTCGAACCACCTCATCAACATACAACTTAGCCAATTTCTCAAGTGGCAACGTTTCCCGAATGGCTAAAAATAACGCACTCTTAGTCAACCAGTCAACTATGACCCAAATGGCATCGTGACCCCTACTCGTCTTCGGTAAACCTACTATGAAATCCATAGTTATGTCTTCCCACTTTCCGGCCGGTACAACCAATGATTGAGCTACCCCATACGGTACTTGATGCTCGGTTTTCACTTGTGCACACGTGGCACACTTAGAGATATACTTGGCCACTCTCGCCTTCATTCCGGGCCACCAATAAAACCGTTTCATATCCTGGTACGTCTTTGTACTTCCCGGGTGAATCGAATACTTCGACTTGTGCACATCATACAACAATTCTTTTCGGATACCCCCGAACTTAGGAACCCAAATACGACCGCCTACGGTCTTCAACCCTTGTGCATTTTCGAGAAAATGTTGGTTCTTACCTAACCGTTCTTGTCTTAACTCGTCTTTTCCCATAACCTCTCGTTGGGCATTCTTGATTCTTTCAATGATGCTCGAGACGACATCTATACGTGATAAAATTCCTCGGTTCGGTTTTTCATAGACCTTTCGGCTCAAGGTGTCAGCCACTACATTAGCCTTTCCCGCGTGATACACAATCTCACAATCATAATCGGCAATCAACTCGATCCACCTTCTTTGTCGCATATTAAGATCTTTTTGAGTAAACACGTATTGTATACTTTTATGATCCGTGTACAACGTACACCGAGTACCATACAAATAATGCCTCCACAATTTTAAGGCAAATATAATCGCCGCCAACTCCAAGTCGTGTGTCGTGTACCTTAATTCCGCATTCTTCAACTGTCGCGAGGCATACGCGATCACTTTACCTCTTTGCATCAACACACAACCGAGCCCTTGATTCGACGCATCACTATAAACCACAAAATCTTCCATACCATCCGGTAACGTAAGAATTGGCGCGTTACATAACTTTTCTTTCAACAGCTTAAACGCCTCTTCTTGCTTCTTCTCCCACACAAACTTCTCACTTTTTCTTGTTAACTTCGTGAGTGGAATCGCGATTCTCGAGAAGTCTTGTATAAATCTTCGGTAGTAACCGGCTAATCCAAGAAAACTTCTAACCTCGGTAGGAGTTCTCGGAGGCTCCCAATTTGACACCGCTTCAATCTTGGACGGGTCAACCTTAATACCATCACACGTCACCACGTGACCTAAGAATTGCACTTCCCGCAACCAAAATTCACACTTCGGGAATTTTGCATACAACTTCTCCCGTTTCAACTGTTCTAGAACAAGCCTCAAATGACCTTCGTGTTCTTCTTCGGTTTTCGAATAAATCAAAATGTGGTCAATAAACATGATCAAAAACTTATCAAGGAACGGTCCCGATTCATCAAATCCATAAAAATAGCCGGCGCGTTTGTAAGACCAAACGACATCACTAGAAATTCATAATGACCATAACGTGTACGAAAAGCCGTCTTCTCGGTGTCGCCTTCTTTCACCCGAACTTGGTGATAACCCGACCTCAAATCAATCTTCGAGAAATAACTAGCACCTTGCAATTGGTCGAATAAGTCATCAATTCTCGGCAACGGGTAACGGTTCTTAATAGTTACCTTGTTCAACTCTCGGTAGTCGATACACATTCTCATCGAACCGTCTTTCTTCTTAACAAATAACACCGGTGCACCCCACGGTGACGAACTCGGACGAATAAAACCTTTATCTAACAAATCTTACAATTGGGTCATCAATTCCCGCATCTCGGTGGGAGCTAAACGATAGGGAGCACGAGCAATCGGCGTCGCCCCCGGAACTAAATCAATTTTAAATTCGACTTGTCTCTCCGGCGGCAAACCGGGCAAGTCATCGGGAAATACCTCGTGGAAATCCCGAATAATTTTGACATTATCCATTGACTTCTTTTCCTTTCGGCCATCTAATACATATGCAATAAATGATGCACAACCTTTCGATATACTTTTCCTCGCCTTAATGGCGGTAATCACATTAGGCATGTGATGTCGTTTCTCCCCATACACATACACTTTCTCATTCTCGGGTGTCCTAATCGACACTATTTTCTTTCCACACAAAATCTTGGCTTGGTGCATACCCAACCAATCCATACCGATAATCACATCAAACGCCCTAATTCCCATGGGCAACAAATCTACCTTAAACTTTCTACCGTCTATTTCTATTTCACAATTTCTATAAATACATTCAACCATAGACGTTTTCCCGTCGGCTACTTCTATCTCATAAACCTCATCTAACATCTCGGTCGGCACATTCAATTTACAACCGAACTCATAAGACACAAACAATAATTGGAACCCGAATCAAACAAAATATGAGTTGGCAAGGAGTTAATGAATAAAGTACCTGACACCACATCGTGTGCCTCCTTCGCCTCCTCCCGAGTGAGTTGGAAGGATCGTCCCTTCACCTTCGCCGGTTCCACTTTCTTTTGAGCCGTGGACACCATCGACTCTATCCCCTCCTTCGGGCATACATTGCTATAATGCCCTTTTTCATGGCATGAATAGCACTCCACATCGGCCGACAACCTGGCCTTACAATCCCGGGCTATGTGCCCCATCTTGCCACAACTATAACACGCCTTTGACTCTCCTCGGCATATGCCGGTATGATTTTTCCCGCATTTCCTGCACGGGCCAACACTTCCTTGTTTAGAGAAGCTCGAAGTGAACTTCCCCTTTTTGAACGAACTAGAGCCGCTCTCGGCTTTCCTTTTCTCGCCCACATGGGCCCTCTCGGCAACACGTGCCTCATTTACTTCCTCAACACCCCGGGCGGCACTAATGGCCTCATCAAGTGAAACCTCCTTTTAACTTCCAATTGATAGTCCCACGGTAACCCACTAGCATACCGGACTACCCTCAACCTCTCATCCGAGTAGGTTTTAGCAACAAACGGAAGCAATCCCGTGAACTCTCTCGAGTACTCTTCAATCGACATATCACCCTTCTTAAGGGTCACGAATTTCTCGTGCATCTTCTTCAAATCCCTTTCGGGACAAAATTTCTTTTTCAATCTCGTGGTGAATTCATCCCACGTCATTTTCTCAATCACCTCCCTCCCGAGGGTCTCATACACAATATCCCACCAAACCATGACATCTTCTTTTAACAATTGTGACGCATACGTCACCATATCGGCATCCTTGCACTTGCTACTACCTATAACCCTCTCGGTCTCTCGGATCCACCTCATGGTTACTTTCGGGTCCGAACTACCCGTACACACATTTGGCTTACAAGCCATGAAGGATTTAAACGAACAACCTTCTTTCACTTCGGGCTTTGCCCTAGCATCACTTTGGCCACCCGTGGAGGACTTCCCTTCCCCGGTGCCACTACCCCCGGTTCTCTCATCCGACTTAGCCTCGGATTCACGGTCTCCTCCCGACCTCTCACGGTCTCCAATAAAATGGTGCACTTCTTCGGCCACCGTCCCTTTGATTTGATCGATAATGGTTTGGAGATCCGCCATGGTTACCGGAGTTCTATTAGCTCCGACCTCCGACTCACCCATCCGATGCATCGATGGTTGACTTTCTTGTTCAACCACAACCTCTACATGAGGTATCTCCTCCTCCCGGCCCTCCAGGGCTCTACCACTTCTACGCGTGGTCACCATTTCTCTCAATCAAGACTATACGAAAGACATTAAACATTTAGTACCTTATGTACAACCCATTAGTCGCATAAGACTCAATATCCATAAACATATCAAATTTCATCGGTCCCTTAGGTTCAACCCTAAACTTAATATAAAGTCTCAAGGTCAACCTATGATCTTAAGGAATCTTATATTCCTAATGCTACAGTCTAAGACTAGTATGGTCATCCAACCTAATTCACTTAAACAGTAGCTCTGATACCAAGTTGTAACACCTCAAATTTTAATACAAAATATTGACCAAAATAAAACATTTAATAAATAGAAGAACATCCTCAAATTTGGATTTACAAAAACCTTGGTATGAAATCAGAGTATAAAAGTAGGTGTTACAAAATAGATCATAACCAAGCTAAGACTAAATCCAATCTAGTGTTCTTCTAATCTAGGTCCCGCATCTCTATCCATGCGTACCTATGCCTTCGATCCCGAACCTGAGTACATAGCAAAACAAAACAAGGAGTACGTGAGACAAAACGTCTCGTGAGCTACATGGGTTTAGACCCAATGATAATAATAATAACCGAATGATATACGGACAAACATGTAAGTAATCATCCATCTATCTAGTCATCCTATTGTGACTCTAATACCTTGCTTTCCTAGCAATCATATCTAGTTATCGGGTGGCCCCCGAACTAACTAGAACCACCTTGACTTATTAACCGAAATCCATCGCCATTAATAAGCCTCAAGATACTGGCAAGAGGGATTCGCCCAATCTACCAATACCTGCCTTACTCGTCGGACTACCTCCAGTTAGCAAGACTACTATCGTGGTGGAGTCGATGGGAATCCACCCAACTGCCCCTCACACCACACCTCATGACCGGGGGTCCCCCGCATCATCACATCGTCTCAACATATCATAACTCGATGGTTATGTCAATCTAGCTCTCGGCTATCACGTCTATCATCAAACAAGTTAGTTCAATACAACTATCGGTATAACTAACTACTAACTACTAGTCTACACAATTAAGCAAATAGACCATAACACAAGTAATAAAATGTATTTCACAGGCTATGTACTCAGTAAATTTCCACACGTACTCACCTTAGTAACAAAGATGCTTTAACCGTATTCTTTCCGCCGGTTCCTTGCTCACAATTCGTCTACTTCAATACTTCACCGAATGTCTAAAACAATTATCACAACAAGATTATCATCACAAACTACTACCAATGTGTTCATCTACCTCTAGATAACACCCATAAATCCATTTCCCCCAAATATGGTGATTTACCAAACCCTGGGTTTAACCAACCCGTAAGATTCTTACAAATCATAATCATACACTTGTTTTCCTTGTTAATATATCATCTATCAATTGTATACACCATTTGTATCACCATAACCCATAACCCCAAGAACTAGGGTTTCAACCCCAAGCTTTTAATCCTTAGATCTAAAGCTACAACTACAAAGGATTGAAGATATACCTTAAATCTTCAACTAGGAGTGAATAATCACAAGCTTTGATGAAGAATTCAGCTCCAAATGATGGTTTACACCCAAAATCGTCCACAAACTCGAGAGGGAGAAAACTAGGGTTTTTCTTTGCAATAAATGAGCTCAAACCCGACTTTAATGCTGCACGACCAAGGTTCACGACGCGAACAATAGTTCGCGTCGCTAACTTCGCGTTTTCCATAATTCGCGATCGCTAAGCTAGCGCGACCAAAAGCCAAACTCCCTGGAGCTAGTTCCCGATCGGGAACTAAAGTTAGCGCCGCTAACTTCCTTAAGCAGCCGGGCTGCACTTTTCGGTTGTTGTCTCGACCCGGTTTCGCCCATAACTTTCTCATACGGTCTCCAAACGACACGAAACCAATTCCTACGTTCTTTAAACGATTTATCCTTATTTATCATATTTTTGTACAATTTATTTATTTACAAATTTCGGGTCGTTACAGTAAGCTCCTAAATATCCTCGGTACTGAAGAGCGTCTCTAACCGGTCCTAGAAGGTCCTACAATGTACAAGGAAGCTCGGGTTAGGATTAGACTCAAAGGTTGTTTCAGCAGAAACTAAACAACACTCAGCACTTTCGCGGGAACGGCTATAACTCTCAAACCGCTCACTAGATATTAATCAAACTTTTACGGTAGTTAAATGACTCAGAGGGCTACAATTTTACAGAATACTTCGGAAGCTAGATCCAAACGGAAAAGGCTCAAAACAGGCTCACGAGACAGAATAGCTGAACCAAAACTATCCAGCGAAGGTTTGCTAAAACCGCAATAACCTTTAAACCGTGAATCAGATTAACGAGCCGTCATCGTCGTTGGAAAGAGGACTCAGAAACCTAGAGACCAACACAGGCCAAAAATCCAAAAACGTATTTTAAGTGTGGTAAAAACAGTCCCGAAGTCAGTAAACAGATTCTGTTAAAATTCAGCATATTAAAATAGAACCCGTTTTAAATCCCGACATCAACCCGTCTATTTCCGAGACACCCGACTGCCCCGAATTTCATTTTTAACTTCAAATTCACGTTTACAATTAATCTAATCCTTTATTAAAAATTATTTCTCGGTTTAGGAACCCAAGAACCTAAGGGTTCGGTTTCCGGTTCTTCGGTTATAAAAACGTCTTAATGACGACAACGGTTTTTACCCAACCCAACCACGAAACCCGACACTTAAAAATCAGTGGTCAAGACCCGTACCACGGCTCACGATAAGATGGACAAAACGGTTTCGACGAAACAACAAAACAGAGACAACAACTATAGAACGGGGTAACAACAACTTCTCAACTCAATCGATTTCAACTTGGGTTCGGTATTCAATCACGCCAAAGCCCGCAGCCCCTGCTCAACAGCTATTAAATACGAATAAGGAATCAAACAACTAACGATACGGAATAACATAATACGAATAGAGAACTACCGAATCAATAAACGAGTAATGATACTAGAAACGATACCTAGCGATCATAACTGAATAAACCCAAATAACTCGAACTCGGTTATACGACTCGATCAGGAACCCGAAGGGACGGCGGAATGAGAAATCAAGCTATTGTCTTCCTGCTTACTAGCTCGATCAGAACACAGAAATTATGTTGCGGCACTGAATGCCTTCTCTTTTATTTTGTTCATAGCGGCTTTCTTGTTCCCTTCGCCCAATGACCAACTTGACATTTAATTAGAATGTTGATGACAAAAAGGAGAAGAAATCACAGCCTCATAAATTAATTCGATGGCCACTATTAAGCAACCCAAAACACCACCACTTTATTTAGATTAACATCCTGCCACCACCACTAAGATCACCGACAACAAATTTAGAAAAAGAAAATTGTCACCTGCTATCAACCTGTTGTACTTGCTAGAAACTTCCGTATGTCACCACGCAAGGAGGAGGAAAAGGGAGTATGCGGCTGAGGTAGGGATTAGGGTTGAAGAGGATTATTGAGTGGGTAAGAATTAAAAGAGGGTTCCTAGCCTAAAATAGCTAGACTTAGCATGCAAGAAAATTTGACGAGGCTACAAGCCTTACCTTGAGATCGTCAGCCATAAGAGTTGGGTTGGCCTTCAGCCCACTTGACAACCACATGCAATATTACTCAAAGTATCACTCGGTTGGGCTATACCAAATTAAATCACATGGTCACTTGGTCACACTTAGAATTTGCGCAACAACGTAATCAAGGGCCTCTCTTTTAGCCGAAGAAATTATGCTAAATGGGTTGGCCTTGGCCTACGGCCGGCCTCGGAATTCAATAACGTCTACTTTTATTACCTCGGAGTTAAATGTCACGATACATTTAATTACTCATAGAAAATTTTCAAGAATTTAATAACACCCTTGTTATTTAAATAATTAATCCTGGTGATTAATTGAACACCAATTAAATGACACTCTTGACATTAAAAGAATATATGCGTATTTATTTTACTCGAATTAAATACACTTAAAAGCACATTGCACGTATAAGTCTCAAACAAATAATTATCACATAATATATTTAATAAAAAGTAATTAATTAAATTACAAGAATTTTTGGGGCGTTACAAGCTTGGGTGGAATGTGCATGTCTCGGTTGGAACAAAGATCGGGGATAACTGGAACAAGCAATAGCACAAGTCGAGTGAGAGAAGTGTAAAGAGTCATGTATGTTAAGCTTGATTTTTTTTTTTACTATTCCAATCAAGAAATAGACAAATATGCAGACCTATAAAATCATGCAATAAGTCTAAGTTTCTTATACATCCTATACATGGTTCTAAAAAGTTCATTTTGCCTTCCGCTATAGCTCGTCAAGGCTTGAGGCTTGATCTTGATGTCACGTCATTATACAAGACTTGAGCGTAAGGCTTGCATATGCTGAGGTCGAAATTATCTCACATTTACATGTAATAAATTGTGTTTTTAGACGTATTAATACGACTGGGTTATATGAGTCATATACATAGTTAATTATTAGTTATAAGAATGACTGGATTTGTAGAATATAAAAAAAAAAAAGATTGATAAACTATTTTTATACATTTATACTCATGTATTTTTTCATCTTTTTTTGTATAATTGTTTATATATATAATTATAATTTATAATTTATATATAAAATTATTATTTTACATCACGTCTTAAAAAATTCAATGACCTCGTCATATATTCGCAATTACTTTTAAGAAAAGCCAAAGCCCATAAATAAGAGGGTTAATGAAATAAAAAGATTATATGTAAAAGTCCATAAATAAACTAATAATCCACTTCAAAATAAGTTATTTAAAAGTTCTTGAATAAAATTATAAACTTTCTTAAATACTTATAAACACTTATTAAATTTAAATAAACTTAAAAATTATAAACTTCATAAATAATCCCTTTCAAACACCCCAAACCATAATCTTTATCTTTACTAATAATAAAACATTTATGCCTAACACTAATAAAAAGCCTTAATTTCCCTTTTCTACTTTAGGAAAATGTCTTAAACAATTAAGATACCCAAAATATTAAAACGCAGTTTATGGGAATCGAACTTGTGACCATTTGAGAGTTAGGCGTGCGTGTTAATCACTTCAACTACTTGCTGCCTTTGCATTATTGCAAACACTAATTCATATAACCTTTATGATTGTTACAATCCACCACCATTTTTACTTTTTTTAACCAGCCCAAATGTAATTCTAAAAAAAACCATCAATTTCACGACTGCTAAAAAAGCTCATCACTGCTGCCACCAACGTAGGTACACTCATTATTATTATCGCAAAATATAGTTATAGGGTATTCACCGCTGCATTACATGGGTACCTGCAAGTTATTTTAAAATGGATATAACAAATCAACAAAGTGCACAAACATTTTCAGCCTATAGAAATTTTATCAGGCCACGTAAGACCCTTCGAAGCGCGGGAAAAAATGAAATTGGCGCCATAAGGCTCAAACCCTAAGTATTGTAAATCGGATCTTAAATCACTCTAATTTTGAATTAAACAATTTCACTTCGAATTCGGAACATCAATCACATTGATAATACTTCTGGTTGGCTCTAAAAGCTAAAACCCTAAATTTACAGAAGCTATGGAATATTTATTGGTTGTATGCGGTGGTCTTGGTAGGATTGAAGAGGATGATGATGGAAATCAGATCGGGTACACTCGAGGACAATGCTGTTTAGGTAAATTTTTTCAGTGCATATAAATTTCAAATGTTACTTTTGTAAGTTAATTTGCATTAGTTATGATCGATCTCCTTAGTTTGATAACTTTTATGTTATAATTTCAGATAATTTAAAGGATTTACTGAGATTTCTAAGGCGAGACGATCCAGAGGCTCGTGAAGTGTTCAAACAAGTTTGTAAATGGAATATAGTGGGAAAAGATATATTACTTATAATCCAACACTATCAAGATGATACTACTTTGGTGCTAAATTCAGGTAATTTTGGTCTATAAACTCATCAATTTAGAAACTCAATCCGTACAGAAAAATGACTTGGTTCATCAAATGCCACACTCGCCTCTTAATAATTCTAAATTAAAAATCCTTATGGTCAGCGACCATGTACGTTTAGATTAATAATAAACGAAAATCGTTAAAAATTTCAACTTTTTAGATGATCCAAAATGGAATATGCTGCAGTTTTTAAGGACTGAAGGAATATGATTGTTGTAAGCCCTTAGTATCTCTTGCAGAACCAATTTGACTTTTGTTTTAGTCGGGTTGATATTTTGTTTAATGCACTTGAAGAAGACTTGTTTTTCACATCAATGATCTGTTATTTTCTTCCTAATTTATGCAGTAAAGGTTTTGGTTTATCTTACAATGCCAATTGAGCCAACATCTAAAGACATACCACAACAGCTTGAATATCTTTGGAATTTGAAGTCATTGGTTACTCACAGTCATGCTATTGCAGTTATAGTTACCCTTCTCGAGGGCCCACTTGAACATTTGGAAGGGTATGTAGATATTGTTTTTTTTTTTTTTAATTCTTGGTGCTTATATCTATACTTGAAACAGGGATGTGTTTACAGAGGAAGACTGGAAACTGGTCCAGCTGGTAATCACCTTATTTCGCAACATTTTAGCTGTTCAAGAAATCACAATGCAGCAGAGAGCCGTTGGATCAGCTTCTGAATTTATAAATATTAGAGATAGATTCTTAGAACTATTATTTGAAGAAAATGTGATGGATTTAATCTTAGTTTTCACACAACATGTTGGCGGTCCACATGGCGCTTTCCGGAAGGATAACTTGCTTTTATTAGAGACTTTTTATTACATATATAAAGGTCAACTTCCAGAACTGGTTGCAAGAGCTCATTTGGATTCCAACATTAAGGTGTTGCTTTTTATAATTTTAAAGAAAGTCAAAAATAACTGCTTGCTTTTATTTTTGTTGCATTTTATAATTTTTTAAAAAATGAATTTATTTGTTTATCAGGTGGAGGGAGCGACTGTAACTCATCTCAAGTCTCTTATGGAAGAAGAGAAAGCAAAAAGAAGGCAAATGATACTTAGTAATTCGGGCTCTCGATCAAAGTTTAGTGGATCATTCACCCGAGTTACAATGGTACATGCTTTATATTGTTATTGGCAATTATATTTAGTTGGGTTGGGTAATGGTTCATTTATGTACCAATCGAAACGGGCAGGGTTGACCGTTGACCCGAGTCTCTTTTAATTTTTTGTTAACAGTTATCGTGTCAAATATAATAACAAAATGTTATTAATTTAACAATAATAAAGTTTTTTTGAATAATATGATTTAGGGCAAATGTCATAAAATAGGAGTATACTTTCGGGGGTGATCGTTTTTGGTAATTACAACTTTCTAGTCAGCTTATATTAGGGGTGAGCATGATCCAGAAACATAACCGAACCGAAACTGATAGAACTGAAACAAAACATGATGAATTTTCAAAATCGAAACCGAACGATTACATGTTTTTGGTTTTGGTTCGGTTTCGGTTCAGTTTTACTAATCCCAAATGCTCATCCCTATCTGAGGACCGAATCGAAATGAAACCCATAGAACCGAAACCGAAAATGATGAATTTTCAGAACTGAAATCGAACCGATTACATGTTTTTGGTTTTAGTGTGGTTCGGTTTCGGTTGGTTTTCGGTGCAATTTGGTTTTTTCGGCCCAAATGCTCACCCCTAGCTTATATTGGTAACTAAAGTTTTTTTTTAAAGAAACTTTCCGGGTCCTATGTGGTTATTATTTTCTACACAGTATAATTACCAAAATATGCATGCTAAAAACTTGTAGTTATCAAAACGAACCTTAAAAACATATTATTACCAAAACGGACCATCTTCTGGAGTATATTGCTATTTTATAACCTATTCCCTATGACCCGTTTTTCCTTTCCAATTATACCCTTTTCAACAATCGTCTTAAACAGGATGGTTCCAAAGTTCTGGTTAAAGGAAATCCATGTTCAGATTCTCACGAATCATTGCTGAAAGGTTACAAAAGTTCACATAATTCATCAAAAAAGATGCAATGGGAGAGTGGAAGAATGCCAACAACAAACAAGAATCTTCTTCGGCTACTCCAAGATTTTACTAATTCATTCCTGTTAGGAGGGTATAATGGTAATTATTACATTTATGTTGAAACTATTAACTATCTATTTATTAGTGCATCCTCTGAAAACTGGTTTCTCAACAGTGTTAATGCAGTCGATCCGCCAAGATATTGAGAAAGAACACCATGCTATTGGAAACAATGAAGTTGTTATTTTTTTCCAAGTGGCTGAATTTGTTATGGCTTTCCAGAATCACAAGTTACTTGCTTCAAAGGTCACAAGAACACCCTACTTTTACTAGATGATGTTTTCTTTATTGTATTTGAGTAAATTACATAAATCGTCCTTGTGGTTTGTATGAAGTTATAAATTTCATCCCTCAGACTTCTTGTAATACAGATTATTTTTTATTATTATTTTTCATTAAAAAAAGTAAAAAAAATATTATGCGATAATCACATGGATTATATACTTAATCACATGTGATTATCACATGATGTTTTCTTTTTTAACGGGAAAAAATAAAAAAATTACTTTCTCCGATTCAAAATAAGTGACACGGTTTTTTGAGGCAAAAGATTATAATGATGATTAAATTAGATTAATTGGGTGGTTAGTGTGGAATGGGTCCCACACCTTTTGAATAAAGTGGGGTTAATGATGTTTAAAAGTAAAAAGTAAGGGTAAAAGAGTCATTTCACTATGTTAAAGTAGATAGTTAGTGAGTGTGGGTCCTACTATTTTTTACCAAATAAGGTAATTTTTCAAAGTGTGTAACTTAATTTTGAATCACATCAAAAAGGAAAGTGTGTCACTTATTTTGAAGCGGAGGAAGTAATAGATTAAAAATCAATAAAAAAAATTAAATAAAAATTAGAAAAATTATGTGAGTGTCAAATGACCAAAATACCCCTCCATGTATAAAATATGTGATTAATGTTGACCATTAATTACTATTGATCAATGGTTGAGATTTGTCCCTTGGCACTACATCAAAACTAAGGACTACCATGAACACATCTCATATTCCCTAATCTTGAAACATGTAACATTAAAGGTCCATAATTTTGAAACTTGTAACGTCAATGGTCCCTAATTCAGAAACTTATAACATAAAATGTCTTTTTTGATGGTTTAACAGGCTGATTGTAAGGTGAGTAAATCTGAGTCTTGTAAAGATGATGATTTTGACAGCACATTGTTTGAAGGCAAAATATGCGGGTCAATTTCTGAAACAATGAATGAGTCAGTGTTTCTACTCGTTATATCAAAATGGCGTTCTGCATTTGATGGTTTAAAGGAGACAAATAACTACACTTTTCTTTCTGCAGCAGGATCTCTCACTAAAACAATGGTGACTTAATTGTGATTCTAATTAAAACATCTGAACGTTAATTCGTTAATTAAAGAGTTAAATTTAATTATGATTTAAATTTTATAGATACATATGTTGGATTTGGTGCTTAAGTTGTCAGCAGAAGATTCTAAGGAGCCTCAAACTGCTCGTGTTCTTCTGTACAAATTGTTTTATGATCAGACAGATCAAGGGATGACATATTTCTTGTTCAATCTGATCAAGACATTTAATGCACACAAACAACCAAAAAGGTTTGTTACTTTCACTTTAATTACACATTTAGGCATGCTAAAAATAATCTAATAATATAATTAATATCTTGAAGTTAGTTATTGTTAAAATCATTGTTTGATCTTGTTATTAGTGATCTTGCTGATTTGGTTGAGACAATTCACATAGTCATACGGCTAATGGAGAACCTACAATCACGTGGTACATTGAGGGTATGTTCTGGTATATATTTGGAATTTATTTTTTATTGGCTTCTTTTTTACAATCATATTGGGTTAGAAGTCAAGGAAATATAATTTTTTAGAGTAAATTACACGGAAGGTCCTTTAAGTTTATAGAAAATTTCACCAATGGCCCTTTAGTTTCAAAAATTACACTGATGATCCTTAATTCTGAAAGGTTTTTCACCGACGGTCCTTTACACTAACTGATGTTTATTTTTTCTTGTTAACTTACCCCATGTGCAATGCACATGAGGGTAAAAAAGTCATTTTTCAGTTCATTTCTTTTTATTCTTAAACTAAAAACTTTTAACAGAATTAATTAACGTCCGTAAGTGTAAAGGACCTTCGGTGAAAAACCTTTTAGAATTAAGGACCATCGGTGTGTAATTTTTGAAACTAAAGGACTGTTGATGAAATTTGCTATAAACTTAAAGGACCATCCATGTAATTTACTCAATTATTTAAGTCAGATCTCCCAAAATATAACTGTTTTCTTACAATCTAATCTACTTAAACCAACATGGAAATTATTTATTTTAACTGGTATGAATATTTATTTTAACAGGTTGCTAAGAAATCAAGGAAGAAAAGGAAGAAGAAGGAAAATAAAGATATTAATGGTTCAGACCAAGTTACTGTTCAGAATGAACATCTCATTTCTGAAACTGAAAACACTGAAACAAATGTTAATAACAATAAAGATGCTGACATCATCAATAAAGAGTCTGGTCAGCTTAATGCAACTAATCTAGATAAACAAGAAACCGATTGCAATGTGGAAAACAACAAATCTGCTAATAATAAAGATGATTATGTCTCAGATGATTCTTCTGATGATGAACAACAAGAGTCAACGAATGAAGTTGACTTTAAGGCATCTTCATTGGTTTCTTCTCTTGCAAACAACACCATAATTCAAAATCTTTGCTGGCTGTTGAAGTTTTACAAAAGTAATTCTCTTAGAACAAATCATTATATTATATGCGCATTAAAAAGAATTTGTGAAGAT
The DNA here is from genome assembly GCA_963853835.1 of Calendula officinalis. NCBI lineage: Eukaryota > Viridiplantae > Streptophyta > Magnoliopsida > Asterales > Asteraceae > Calendula > Calendula officinalis. Next base: position 16,260,267 of record OY970823.1, read on the forward strand.
CTGGAACTTTCTCCAATGCTATACCAGGTACATGTTTTAAATTAGTGACAATTTCAGTCTATCATGTGTTAATTCAGGTTATTATGGGTCAAATTTGTGAAATAAATTAAAAATTAAAAAGGTATTTTTAATGCATAAATCCCTCTAAATTGTTTGTTTTAAAAAGAGTGAATTACACAAAACGTCCTTCTTGCCTGTATGAAATTTTGGATTTCGTCTGTCAACTTTTATTTTATTTTATGGATAGTCCCTAATTTTTAAACTTGTAACATCAATGGTGCATAAAGCAAAAATGGTTGTTAAGTTCTTAGGGACCATTGATGTTACATGTTTCAAAGTTAGGGACTATTCGTGTCATAAAAAAATCGAGGGACCAAATACGTAATTTCATACAAGCTAAGTTTAATTTACGAAGAGATTATCTTTGCAGCTATCGCTTCTCATGATATTTCACACAATCTTGGAAGAACAAAAGTCAACTCCAAGCAAAGAACATGAAAACATTGTGTTATTTCTCACGAGTTTGGTGAGAAGAATGCTGAGAAAAATGAAGAGTGATCCTTTGCTTTTTGTGGAAATTTTGTTTTGGAAAACACGTAAAGAATGTCACTATATTAATTGTGAATCGATGCTGAAAGATCTTGGAAAAATGAGAAATGAGTATAGAAAAAGTGGAAATGATAATAATCAAAATGAAGATGTTGGTAGGAATGGATGGGTTAGAAAAAGCATTGCTGATGCACTTGGTGATGATGAAGCTGATGTCGTCATACCACCTTGGAGAGATGTTGACCAAAGGTTTGACTTTGACCAATAGTTATTTATTTATTTGATAATGCCGATTGTCGTTTTATCCCTGAAATAATGAATTTGTGTAATTGCTTGTTAGTGAGGAAAATCAGGAGCAAAAGAGCTTCAAAAAAAGCAAATTAGATGTTGGAGAAGGGACTGAAAACATTAATGAAGAATTCAATAAGTATTAGTTTTTTAGTCGCACATTTAATTTTTAAATATTTCTTTTTTTAAAACTCGTTATTTTTTATTTTTTGTAGTGAACATCCTAATCAGCACAAACAAGTGAAGGCACGTAAAAGATTGAAGCCACTTGTTCTTGATGATGCACTTGAAGAAAAACTGAAACACCTTTTTGAAAAGTAAGTTTTATCTAGAGTAAATTACACAAATGGTCCTTTAGGTTTGTGTAATTTACTCGTTTATCTACATAACATACCATTTTAATGAAACAAATATATACAATATTGACTGTTATGTTGCCAAATGAAATGGGTATTATAGGTATAAAGAATTTCCAGATTGCAGTCAACGTATAGTAACAGAACTTAATCTGGAAGTTTCGCCAGCTCAGATTTCTAAAAAAATTAAAGAATTGGGATTGAAGTTTCCACCAAAGAGGAGAGTGGGTGATACAGAACAACCTTCGTAAGTACTTTCTGTTATTAGATTTATATTTCCATGTTTATATTTCTTTTACTATTTTAAATCCATTAAGACTGCTAAATTAAAGAATTACGATTGCCTTTTCAGATTTGTCAGAAAAAGAGTACGTGCGTTTAGTGAAGATCAAGAGATGAAGATTAAAACTTTATTTGAGCAGTGAGTTTTTGTTTATTTAACAACATTCTGATTATTATAAGAAAGCTACAGGTGGGAAAACGGGCGGGTCTTAAACTCTTAAATACTAGTGGAAATGTTCAAAATTTGAAACTTTTTTGTGTAGTGTCAAATATGATTAAATTGCCACCTGTATCTAAAGGATAATTTGTACATTTTGTTTGTGTTATTAGTTATGATTTGAAAATTGTTAAGGTATAAAGACGAGAAAAAGTGCAGTGAAAAGATTGCAAATGCACTTGATGATGAAGGCAAATTCACAGCAGCACAAGTTTCGCGCAAGCTTAGACAACTTGGGTTGTTTCTTCGCAAGCAGAAATCTGGTGAAAACATGAATTTGAGAGATGAAGAAGATTCAGATGATCAAACACTATTATCACTAAAGAAAAGGTACATCACATGCTTACAAAGTTTTTATGTTTTATAAATAAGTTTATGTCAGGTATAAATTCTATTTGATGTTAGGAAGCAGCCGACTGAGGACCAAATGTCAGATGATTTTGATGACATTGTACTAAGCTCAGCTTTTGGGTAACATCCATCTCTCTCTCTCTCCAATGCTTTATAAATAATTATCTAAACAAATAATCAAATTCAAACAAAGTGATTATCCATTTTCAAAACGCATAATCTATTTCTTCCTAAACACCCACCACCCCTTCATATACTTTTTCTCTACTGTTTGCTCCATGTGTTTTTGTAAATCTCTTGTTATAAAATCAGAAATCACTATTATTTATACCCTCCTAATTTGTTCCCCTTTCAGAAAGAAAGGTAAAAGGTTGTCACAGACGATAACTCAAGATAGCCAAAAGGATTCTTCCCCTAATCACAATGATGGTGAAAAACAAGTTAATGAAATTGGCATTGGAGAAGAGGATGAGAGTGAAAACCCTAATTATATGCAGCATGATGACGATCTTAATGATGATGATGATCAACTAATGGATTTTGAGAACAATGCAAGTCAAGGTTCATCTGTAAAAGCTACAAGGCGAAAGCTGAGAATGATCATGGATTTAGATGATGAACAAGATTGATTATAGAAAGTGTGATAATTCTTTACAATGTGAAAAGTGTTGAAAATCTCTTCATCTTTTGCTTAACATGGAGTATTTATTGTTTTTAGTGGCTTTTGATTTAACATAGACATTACAACATGGTCTGGAGATGTTGTAGCATTAATAGCAAAAGTCGTTAAAACTGCACCAAAAACCTTTTACCAAATCAAATTGAAAATGAATAACTGGATCTTACATTGGTATTACCTTTTACCACATTCATAAATTTGCTATAAACTTAAATGAAAAGGAATTCTTCAAGTTAAGAATATGATAGTCATGTACGTGAAGGTAATCGTAAGTTGCAAACTATTTGAACAACCATATGTACCATATAAATATCTTAGTCTTTATCTTGAAATTTCTAATCAACAACAATATATCAACACTTTTAATTTTGAAAATTATATTCAACAGCACTTCAATTATTTTGGAACTAACAACTAATTAAATTAATAAACTCAAGATTAACATCAGCTGATTTAGTTAATAAATTGGAGATTAACTACATATCAAAATACCACTTGGAACAAATTAAAGTAAACAAAAAAGTTGCCATAAATTTCTGTAAATCTTAACAAGATAATCCAACCACCACCACCAACCGGTAACCACTGTAACCCACCCTAACCCACCAACATTACCACCGGAAACACCAACCACCCCTACCTTCTGCAGATTGGAAACCCACCCTAACCTACCAACATTACCACTAGAAACACCAACCACCACACTAACCACCAACCCACCCCTACCTCCGGCGGATCTGGAAACCTACTATAACCCACCAACAATCTGCAAAGTGCCCATTTTTCTATACCTTGATTATGAAGAGGAGTGAGCGGCGGGTGGTGGTTGCGTCACCGGTGAGTTTGCGCAACTGACACTTTCGGTAATATTAATAAAAAAATTTCCCGTAACGTAGCACGTGATGGCACGTGTTTCTACTAAAATTCTTTCCCGTAACGTATTTTTTATTTTTGTGTATTACGATTTTTTGGTATTATGGTTGTACTGTTGGATTAAAAACATACCCGATAGTCCATAATAATATTAATAAAAACTCTGGTATAAGCAATAGTCCAAACTCATATTTAAAAAAAATTAAAGTATGAGTCTTGTAGGGTTTTTAACTTTTACGTTTATAAAAGTTTTAGTTGTCTTGTAAGATGAAATTAGGTCTTGGGGACTTGTTGATGTATACAATTAAACATGACGATTATATAATAGAATCTCTTATGTTCAATTTGTTTTGTTTGGGATGTTGCCCCAAGCTCCGCAAGGGCGTCCCCCACCGACACACCCAGTCAGTTGCCAGCAGGATCCCCGTAAAGGGGTGCATCTCTCTTGATCTTCGTCTTTTTAATCCCTGTGAGGTGCTATTGCTGGCGGAAATTTTTAATTTCCACCCCGCTAACATGGTCTTTAGAGCATAAGGTGTGGCTCAATGTTAGAGGTGTTTTTGTATTTTTAACATGCTTTTAACACTAATCTCAAAATTACTTTACATTGTTTAACATTTATTCGGGCCACAAAAAATACACCAAACCAATTATAATTTATAAAAAAGAAGAGAAATTATTTTAACGCATCGTTATCCCTGATGTGGTATTTGACACCGGACATGGCGTGATTTGGCAAGCTTTGATGCCACCAAAGTGTTTAGTGTAAACATCACCACACCTGAGTAGTGTTAGCATAAGAATAATAAATAATAAGTTTTTATGAGACTTTGAAAAAAAAAACTCGCAACGAAGAACAATATAAAAAATAAACACATTTTTCAAGATTTCGTGCGTTGGTTCATTATTCTTAGAAGAAAAATTATTAATTAGAAAAACGAGTTTTGTTTTACATTTTCTACCTTTACTTTGATTCTCATCATGTAAGATGCAGACTATGCAGTGTTCAATAAAAAGTCTAAACACTCATTTATTAGAACTACAGACAGAATTAAATAAATAAATATACTCCGTATGTATGATGATGATTGAACAAAATTGTATCTATATATATTAAAAAATTGAGTTCCATATTCGATGTTGCCTTTATTACGTGTATTGATGTTGCATTTATTAACGTTTATTGTATCTACACTTCACAGTCCCTTCAACGCGTACTAAAAAATTGAGTTCCATATTCGATGTTGCCTTTGTTACGGTGTATTGATGTTGCATTTATTATCGTTTATTGTATCTACACTTCACATTCACTTCAACGCATCCCTTCGTTGCCTTCTTCACCATGGTGTCAATTAATCTTCTAATTTAACCTATAAAAACCCATATTCTTTCTCCAAAATCACTTATTGACATTCTATTGCGATAATCCTTGCAATGTAGCAAATCACCATTAACAAATGAAGTTGACATAGAGAATCGTTCAGAATTATAGGTATTCCAATTTTTTTTCTTTTTCTACAATCTTCATGTCAGAGCAATTTATATTTTAAAATCAATTCAATGCTCAATGTTATAGTTAGTTTCAGAAATGAGGAATGAAGAATTTATCTACAAATGCAAAGGTGAATGATTTCAATATGCCTAAATCCAGTCTTTGCTTGATGTTCAAAACAATTGTTTACATACCATTTTACATTTTATTTGCATGAGATTAGTGTCCTTCAATTTATAGGTACTATTTCTGCCGCCTATACATTCAACCCTTCAATGCAAACCAAAAATCTCAAACTGTTCCCTTTAAATTCCATGCTATGTCATAAAAAACATTTGAAGAGAGATATTCATTCCAATTGCAAGAAAAACCACTGTTTTGATTGGGCTGTGTGTGTATGTATGCCAAACTGTTATACAGTTCCCTGTAATCGTACATAAATTCTATTATTTTTAGGCCTTTGTGTCTTATTTTAATTGCAAATTTTGCACCTTTAAAGTTTATAAATCTTTTTTTTCGGTTAACCTAACCGGGCAAGTATTAACAAGAACTCCTTATCATAACGAACCCCGTACATCATACGGGTCATGTTGCCTCGTTTCATATATAAAATAGAGCTCCACATTAACATGCATAATAGCCTTGTCATAAATTAATAATAACATGCATGCAAACATAGATAAAAAAAAGCAAAAACATATCATTAAATAATTTGTACACCAAATAGCTTAAATCCTTGGGTCTTTACATTGTTTCTTTGAGTAATTTCATCATCCATCTTACAATCCTTGCAACGTGCATCATCTTCCACACCAAGTTTCAAACACACGCCGATATTACTCGTGGACAAACACGTATCGATCACCCCAAACCCCATATTCGGCTTCTCGACATTCTCATGATAATAAAAGATTATCTTATCTTTCGCCATTAGTTTCTTATCCTTAACAAACTGATTCCAACCCCTAGTGAACACAAAACTTTGACTACTTTTCCAATAACAATACCGAAATTTCCATAATTTTTTTTGAGGATCATAAAACGATAGATTCACCTCATCGTTTGTAACGCGTTCCGGTTCGTCAGGTACGGGTGGAAAATATCTAACCGCGTATTTCTTCGGTATCACTAGCCTATTAAGCTTACCAACATCACTTGGTGTTAATTCCTTTTGAAAAAGTACTCTACAAGAAAAACCGAAATTCCTGTTTTCGGGCGATGAATTACGATCGTCAACTTCTTTTCCCTTCTTTTGTCTTAGGAAATCGTCAAATTTAGTTTGATAAGTTCCATCTTTAATCATAGCTAAAATTGCTTCCATGTTATAGCAACTTTGAAATTCTGACTCTTGAAGCGTTGACTTGGTCAACGGAAAATTTCTTGGTGCATCTTGACTTCTAAGTTTAATAGATGCTCGGTCATAAGCTATGGCTGCATCGATTTCCGATTTAAATGTTCCTAACCATATACGTTGGTTGTTTGCATATATTTGTGCCCCCCAATTTCCATTCTGTTGTGGGACCACTCCTTTGTATCTTTGTGAATTATCGTAATTATCGATTATTTTGACATAATTGCTACCGTAGTTTGGGTCTGAATAACCTTCCATTAGCTTTTGTACCTGTTTGGAATTTAAATATCAAACCATTAGTAAAATAATTGTATCTAGGATATAATAACTTATGTTATACATGTAATAAATAATCGTAATAAATAAAAAAATTATTGGATAATAATTGTAATTCAATCAAAATTACCAATGAAATCATGTTTTGATTAAATCTTTTGTTAATTCCTATTTACTGGACAAAATTGGTAGGATGTATGTTTTTTTGAATGGCGTATTCATATCAACTGAAAAGTCAAAACCCAATAAACATACTTTTTTAAATCTAGATTTGCATTAAAGTTTTTATAACTCAACATTTAATATCGTAGATAAAAACTCATATACTGAAAGTATTAATTATAAGCAACAGTAACCCAAGTTTAGCCGACATATAAGAAATCAATATTCTGAGTTCGGGACAAAAAACTAATGTAACAAACATGAAACTTTAAGAATAATGTTGTGTTTTCCTCTCCTTTTTTTGTTTGTTTGATGTAAATATGACGACAAAAAACATCAAAATATGTGATATAATTAACAAAATCTGGAATTACAATATTATGAAGTGAAACTAACCTTAGGTATCTGAATAAGCTGGGATGAAGATGATTATGATTATGGAATTCGTCTTGTAACGTTTCAGGATGAAGGAAAATATATAATGATGTAGAAAAATATTTAAGGGAAGAAGTTGGGAGTGATTTTGGGATTTTATTCATCATTCCTAAAATAATTAATCTGTCGGAAACTTTCCAAATTTAGTTTCTGACGATAATTAAAAGCAAATTTCGTAATAGATCTTTCAAGAAATAAGTCAAATATTTTCTTTGTTTGCAAGTTTTACATGAAAGCTGTAAAATTTAAATTTAAAACGGCTAATTAATCTACTTTTGCGTAGATAAAACTTTGGCTCTAATATAATCGGTATCTCTATTTTGTGCTATAAAATATACTCGTAATATTTTAAGAATGTATGACACGTTTATATAGAATAGTGATAAAGTGGTCGACGAGATATATCGATTTCATATGATGTAAGACCACGCCAACCAACTGATACCGTTAGTTTTTGTTAAATAAGTGACACATCAGCTGACACTCAACCGACATACTCGATCCAACAAATACCACTTCTCTTCAATTTTTTAGATTCCACAATTATAAAATATATACACACACAAAATACCAAATATCATATTAAGATACCTTGGGCCCTACCTTTCCTCCATCTCCACTCGTCTTCTAGCCGAATGAAAATACCGACGCCTAACCAGCACCCCGTGCCATCAGCGGAGAGGAACCGATGGCCTCTCCCATACCAACGAGCCGTTGACACTCCTCTAGGTAAGCGGTGTTTTATTCTTTTAAAAATTTTTGTTTGAAATCCGAAAAACAACTTATTATAATAAAAGACAATGAAGAAGATTGGTAACATATAGATACTGTTGCTGAATAAACCACTTTGGTATATTCTAAAGGGAAGCGTGATTAACGCAACAATGTGAAAAGTGATAAAAATCTGTTGATCTTTTGGTTAACATGGAGAGTTGTTTTTAGTGGCTTTTGATATCGTGATTTGAACATAATTTATAGATTCGTGATGCAATTTACAAGGATAAATGTACGTAATTTTGTTTCGGTTTGAGGATGATATGAGGCTACAATGGTGTGGATTGTCAGTAGACAAAACAACTGATTAAATCAATAAATTGGAGATTAACATGGTCTTTACTCTTTAGAGCATAAGCATGTGTGGCTCAATGTTAAAGGTGTTTTTGTGGTTTTAACACTCAACTCAAAATTACTCATCATTGCTTAACATTCTTATACTTACTCCGATTGAAAATAAGTGCTACACTTTCCTTATATAAGTGATTTAAAATAAGTGCTACACTTTCTTTATTTGGTAAATTATTTGATGTTGACGTATTTAGACATATTTTTATCCGTCAATATCCTACTATTAATACATGGTTTTTAAGGAAAACAACGCTTTGTATGCCTAATTATTATGTTTTCGTAAATTGCAGGTCATTAACTTCAAAGTACACAATAAATGAGCCAAATACTCGTTAAAATGAATAAAATCTTAATACGTTATTGATCACATTGCGAAGAGTTTGGAGATAAATAATTATTGATCACAAAAGAGTTCACTGTGAAAAAGAGTCCCACTTGACCAAATTAATAATACAGGCCACAAACTGAAGCCACCTTACACGAATTAAAGTCCAACTACAAAAGCCCACGTACAAGAAAAGAGTTCGTGTGGAATTAAAATGGCCACTATGACTTAATTTGGGCTCACGTGCAAATTCCATATAACCGGCCACTCACAAGCAGGTCAAATTAATTAGAATTTGGAGATCAATTAGAGGGGAAGTTTTTGTTGGACGTATTCTGGAGGTTACGAACGGAATAACCCACAACCGCTTAGGCTGTGGACGAACAGACGCAACAAAATCTCATACGTTTGCAGCAGGTTACGAACTCCATTTAAAGGAGATTTAAGGTATCCTACATCAATAAATATTTGAGTAAATTACACGAATGGTCCTGTGATTTGCTAAAAGTTTTGAATTTAGTCCCTAACTTTCAGAAATTATACTCATGGTCACCGTGGTTTACACTTTATATTGCTTTTGATCCAAAATCCAAACGGAAGTTAAATTGAGCTCTTAAATTTTTTGAAGTGACCAAAATACCCTTAAATAAGGTTATACTTTATTTGTCTATTTAGACTACCCCATTGGGGGTTTTGGCGAGCGCTCGGTAACATAAAATATTAAAAAAAAAAAAAAAAAAGTGGAGAACTAAGTGGTGGCCTAGGCCGGTTAGGTGACCTTGGTCACTACAAGGATCACCAATTACTTTTACTTATTTTATTATATTTTGATATGACATATAATGTTTTTTAATTATTTTTTATTATTACTTAATAATCCCATGACAGATTTTACTCACCTTTATATTTAATAATCTTTTTTAGTTTTTTTAATATAATGTGAATTTTTTCTATTGGTTGGTTTGATATATTCTTATCTTTAAAAATCTAACATTATCTTAATAAAAAAAAAATTAAAATTTATAATTTTTTTGTCTATTTATAGAGTATAGACTTACATATTTTGTATTCAGTTTCAACTTATCTTACTACTTACTAATGCATTTAGGCCTACCTCTTTTAGTAAGTTTAAGGAGCTCCTTAATTTTAAGTTTAAGGAGATTTTCACTTTTAGTAAGTTTTTTTAACTAAAAAAATAAAGTGTTGCTTACAGGATTCGAACACAAGACATCTCCTAAGTAGTCACAATGTGTTAACCACTTCAACTACTTGATTATTTTGAGTTATTCCAGATACTAATATATATAAGCTTTAACGTCACCAGAACTCAATCATCATTTCACTATTTAAAAGACCCATATTTACTTTCCCAAAAAACGCCAATTTCGGATCTGGTCCTACCATCACTAATGTCAGCACCTACCATCACTACGCACCACCACTCATCACCATCGCTATTGTCACCACCACCGGTACTGTCGTCACTTCGAAATATAGTTACGGGTACCAGGGGCGGAACTAGAAAAAATCACTAGTAGTAGCACAATAATTTTTTCCGAATACAATATAATAGTGTAAAATATTAAATTTTAAAGTCGACATCTATGTGAAGATATTTTTTGATAGCGATCTATTACATCTTCAATCTTAATTTGAACAAAAGCCTCTTTTTACAACATTATAAATGAATGCATCATTCATAAAAAGGAATTAATTTTTACACCACATTTTTTTAATGTTTGTACCATACTGTACATCTACTACTGCAAACTATACATATACATAAAACATGTATTGTGGTATAGAGGTTAAAATGCGTGGTGCAAAAATCACTACCTTTCATAAAATCATCACCCATTTTTCAACATGTGAGTGCGTCTAATGGGGAAAATGTTTCTTAATTAGGCTTTGGTTTTGGATTAGACTTTGGGTTGGACTATTGCTAATATTTGGGTTTTTTTTTTAATATTACTTTGGGTTATTGAGTAGTTTTTTAATCTGATAATAACACCCAAATACCAAAAAACAATATATTAAAATCTTGTACTGAGCAAAAAAAATTGAGTAGTAGCACGTGCCACCGTGTGCTAACCTTCACTTCCTACGCGCCGCCGCATTGCGCGGGTACCCTGCTAGTCATTTCTAAACCATCTTGATTTCTTTGCTACCATGGATCCTTCATATCCAAATTTCGTTTTTAATCTTAATGATTCTCAAAATTTTCAAAGCTTTCAAACGTATCAAAACTCAACGTTTTTCTCAAATCCTGATCAACTTCCTGTCGCCGAATATAATCAAACCTCACAAAACACCGGAAAAAACTCAAGAGGCGATAAATGGGATGTCGATGAAGACATCGCTTTAATGTCGGCATACATATATCGCTAGTGGTAATGAGATTAAGGGAAAGAACCGAAAAAGAACATCATTGTGGGCACACATAAAGGAACTGTATGACACAAATGTGTCGGAAAACCCACAAAAGCTCGGTAACAGAGAAATTCCTCAAATGAAAGGTCGTTGGAAACGACTTAACGAAAATGTTGGGAAATGGGTTAGTGCATACCGAGAAGCATATCGACTAAAAAGAAGTGGAATGAGCACGAAAGATGTTGAAAATGAAGCCCATAAAATTTACGAGGCAAGTGGAAGCAAGTTCAGTGACAGTGTAGTTTTTAATGAAGTTATGTAACACCGTATTTTTTTTTTAATAAAGGCAATTAAGTATTAGTTAAGTACGGAAGCATCTAGTTAGTTAAGTTTAAAAAACGTGGTCCCACAAAATATTACAAACAAAGTTATTTAAATGACGGTATTACTAGTCACGGCTCATTTTACAAAACATAATTTAAGCATGGTCAAACTTCCCGTCCAAGCCCGACCCGTTCAAGCCATCGAACCTGAAATGTGTCAATTAGGGAGGGATTAGCACAAAAGCTAAGTGAATGAATTCCTAACCCTACCAACTACACTAAACACTATAACACGGAAGTTAAAGAACATCTCCGGTTTGGTAGTCACTTAAACGCGGAAGTTATAAAAACATCTCCGGTTTGGTAGTCACTTAAACGCAGAAGTTATAAAAACATCTCCGGTTTGGGTAAACACTTATTTGAGAGGATCGGCGGCTTTGCGGGCCTTAAACCATGGTCGGCCAAAACCACGGTAACCGATAGCGTTTTGCATCCAACACCCAGGGCAACTCCCTCCCCTTAACACTGTAACATATACAGGTAAGGTCGGATACCCTATTAGTCGATACACTGTGCCCAGCCGTTATCCATCCGACACTGACCTCATCCCGATGGTGCACCTAGTTATGTATGGTATTCCCTAACACTAGGCATACATAACAAGTCATCTAGCTACGAAAAACACCGCGAAAAACGTCAAAACTGAGTTCCCAATCACGAACTCTAGTTCGCGATCGCGAACTAGGGTTCGCGTAGGGAACTCAGTCGTGAACAACTTCGCGACGATCAACCCTTTTCTCTGGACCAACTTCGCGATCGCGAACTAAGTTCGCGTCGCGAACTCTCTTCATCTGGCGATTTTCTGCATTTTTTTTCACCAACAAGACAATACCAAATGAAATAACCGAAACCCGAGTTGTAGGTCGAATCCACTCACCTTTCAACCTTCGATTCCTTAACTCAGTGAGCTAGTATCACTGAGTATCCTTCCCGGTTCCTGTCAACAACATACCGAGTTAGCGATAATCCACCGAATCGTCAAAATCATCAATTTCAACAACTAACTACATAAGACTCATAAAATACACATTTTATGACATTTACAACTAGCACAAGTCCTTCATCAATACAATTGACCATTTTTACCATTTAGCAAGTATTCACAACTAGTTGACCCAAACGGGCCAAAAAAAACCCGAACATGATCCTAACACTTCCACATTTCCATCAACTAGCAATTAATCTTTCAACTAGCAATTCACAATCATTTACAATTTCACCAAGTTGACACTATCAAAATTCCAAGTAGCATACTTGTAAAATCACTAGATCACCATTTTGACAAAATCATCCAAACACTAGTTAAATTACTTCACCATTTAATTAATACTATGTTTTCAACATCCATAACTTAACAAACATGATTTCACAACCTAATAAACAATTCTATCCAACCAAAACTCAAGAAATCCAAGATTTGTCAAAACCCACCTTCAACTTCCACCATTAATGGAGGTTGAAGGTGTTTTTCACCAAATCTTGTCTTCCTACTATAAACAACCATACATTTCATGTAAAAGCTTGCATAAACATAAACTACAACATCCATAACAAGATTCATCCATAAAAACCCAACAATCACAACCCTAGTTCATAACCAAGTTCAAGAACACCACAAACAAGTCAAAGAGAAGGTGTAGCTTACTTTTAGACTTCTTCTCTACCAACACTAGGGTAGATTTCGGATCTTAGCACAGAGATTTACCAAGAACAAGCTCAAAACAAGCACAAAGGGTGGAGAGAAATTTGAGCAATGAAATAGTAGAGTTATGGATAATGTTCAAGTGAGGGGGAAAAGGAAAAGAGAGAGGGTTTCCCTCTCTCTCTCGTGGCCGGTCCAAAAAAGAGAGGGTGGGACCCCTCTTGGTCTTTATTTTAATAAAACAGTATATGTCTGAAAGTCCCTTTCAAAATTAATTTATTTAAAATAGCAAACGGACTCCAATTTTAAAAACGAAAGCATTTCTGGAGACAATATTTAACAAGGAATCCAAATATATAAAAATCATGTTTTCATTCCAAATAATTCACAAGTCGGGTATTTTAACCCCTTGGTTAAAATACCACAAAGGACAGCAGGCTAATTAAATTAACTAAGCATTTAATCAGGTAATCATTTAATAAGATACCTTAAGGTCAATAAACTATTAGGCCGGGTTTCGGGATGTTACAACTCTCCCCCACTTAGGAAGATTCCGTCCCCGGAATCCCATCTCGATCAAATAAGGAGGGATAACGTTCCCGCATATCGGCCTCGGTCTCCCACGTCATATCCGCACCCAAACTGTGCTTCCATTTTACTAGAACCATAGGAATCTGTTTCTTTCTCAATTTCGTTACTTTGCGGTCTAATAACTCCACCGGTTCTTCGACCAATCTCTTTTTCGTATCAACCTACAACTCTTGCACCGGGAGAATTTGGCTCGGATCTTCGATGTTACACTTTCTCAAGTAACAAATGTTGAAAGTGTTGTGTATTGCCGACAACTCCGGGGGTAACTCGAGTGTTACCGATTGAGAATTCACCACCTTACTAATTCGGAACGGCCCAATAAACCTCGGGGCCAACTTTCCTCGTTTACCAAAACGAATAACGCCCTTCCAAGGTGAAACCTTCAAATAAACCATCTCGTTCTCCGAGAACGTAGCGGGTCTACGCCTCGGGTCGGCATACATCTTTTGTCGGTCACGGGCGGCTTTCAACTTTTCTCGAGCGATAGCAACTTTATCCGCGGTCATTTGTACAATATCGGGCCCCGCATATTGTTTCTCACCCGCTTCCAACCAACACGTCGGGGTTCGGCACCGACGCCCGTACAACATCTCGTACGGTGGCATCTTAATACTTGAGTGATACGAGTTATTATAAGCAAACTCGATCAACGGTAGGTGGGAATCCCACGACCCACCATACTCTAACACACAAGCCCGCAACATATCTTCAAGCGTTTGTATCGTTCTTTCCGATTGCCCATCGGTTTGGGGATGATACGCGGTACTCAAATTCACCCGCGTCCCCAATTCTCGTTGCAAGCTATTCCAAAAGTTCGAAGCAAAACTGGGATCTCTATCGGACACGATAGAAATTGGAATTCCATGTCGAGATACTACTTCGTCAATGTACACTTTTGCCAATCTACTAAGTGAGGCGGTCTCACTAGTAGCCAAGAAATGAGCACTCTTCGTTAATCGGTCAACTATAACCCAAATCATATCGTGACCCCTTTGTGTACGCGGCAATTTGGTCACGAAATCCATAGTAATCCGGTCCCACTTCCACTCGGGAATCGGTGATTGGGTTAAAGTTCCATAGGGCTTTTGGTGCTCGGCCTTCACTTGAGCACAAATATGACATTGGCCCACAGAACGGGCAATGTCGGTCTTCATTGTCGGCCACCAATAAAGTGCTTTTAGATCATTATACATCTTCGTGCTACCCGGGTGAACCGATAACCGAGAATTGTGAGCCTCGGCTAAAATCAATTCTCGCAAACCCCCGAGTAACGGTACCCAAACCCGAGATTGATATGTCTTCAAACCCCGAGAATCTTCTTCTAAATCATCTTTCCTCTTTAATAAAATCTCGGCCTTCAGATGTTTGACATTCAATGCTTCCATTTGTGAAATCTTCAACCGGGACACCAAATCCGACACAATTTCCATCCGCATAAATTGTACCCGTCCCGAATCTCCCTTTCTACTTAAGGCATCGGCCACCACATTTGCCTTCCCGGGATGATATCGGATTTCACAATCGTAATCCTTAATCAACTCTAACCATCTTCGTTGACGCATATTCAACTCCTTTTGCGTGAACACGTATTGCAAACTTTTATGATCCGTGCAAATCACGCATTTCGTACCGTACAAATAGTGTCTCCATAACTTTAGTGCAAAAACCACCGCCGCCAACTCTAAATCGTGAGTCGGGTAATTCTTCTCGTGATTTTTCAATTGCCTCGAAGCATAAGCAATGACCCGATCTCGTTGCATTAACACACAACCCAAACCCGCAAGTGAAGCGTCACAATAAACAATAAAATCCTCCGGGCCTTCGGGTAAGGCGAGAACCGGAGCTTGACACAATAACTGTTTTAGAGTTTGAAATGACTTCTCGTGATTTTCACCCCACCGAAACGGTACATCTTTACGGGTCAATCTCGTCATAGGACCTGCTATCTTTGAAAAATCCTTTATAAACCGGCGGTAATAACCCGCCAAACCCAAGAAACTCTTTATCTCGGTTAGGTTCTTCGGAGCAACCCAATTCATAACCGCTTCGATCTTCGCCGGGTCCACCTTGACCCCATTCGAACAAATAACGTGACCCAAAAAGTGAACTTCTCGAAGCCAAAATTCGCACTTCGAGAACTTCGCAAATAATCGTTCCCGCTTCAACGTTTCTAACACTTGCCTTAAGTGTTTTTCGTGTTCTTCTTCGGTCTTGGAATAAATTAAAATATCATCAATGAACACAATAACGAATTTGTCGAGATAGGGTCGACAAACTCGGTTCATCAAATCCATAAATATCGCGGGAGCGTTCGTCAACCCAAACGGCATAACCAAGAACTCGTAGTGGCCATAGCGAGTTCGGAACGCCGTTTTGTGAACATCGTTTTCATGAACCCGAACTTGGTGATAACCCGATCTCAAATCAATCTTTGAGAAATAAGAAGACCCTTGGAGTTGATCAAATAAATCGTCAATACGCGGCAAAGGATACCGATTCTTTACCGTTCTTTTATTTAATTCTCGATAATCGATACACATACGAAGTGCACCATCTTTCTTCTTTACGAATAAAACCGGAGCTCCCCAAGGTGAGGAACTCGACCGAATAAAACCCTTATCCAATAAATCTTGGATTTGTGTCATCATTTCCCGAATCTCGGACGGTGCTAAACGGTACGGTGCTCTAGCCACGGGATTGGCACCCGGCACCAAATCAATTTTGAATTCTACCTCCCGAACGGGAGGTAACCCAGGCAAGTCTTCGGGAAACACCTCCGGGTATTCCGAAACCACCCGGAGATCGCCAACCACTTTCTTTTCCTTTTTCACATCAATCACATAAGCTATAAACGATTCACATCCCTTGGTCAAGGACTTACGGGCTTTCATCATGGTTATCATGGGTATGGTCGGGGTCGCACGGTCTCCCCGGGTCACGACGTGTGACCCGTCGGGTAAAAGAAAAGTAATTAACTTTTGGTGACAATTTATGTTGGCCCTATTAGCACTTAACCAATCCATACCTAAAACCACATCAAAGCCGGATATCGGCATAACAAGTAAAAGAATCGAAAATTTCACGCCATCAATATCAATACTAGCCCCGGACACGGATGTCGTGACCGGAACCATTTCACCATCGGCCACCTCTACCTCTAGAGGTGTCGCGATCAAGGTAATAGGCAATTTCAATTTGTCACAAAAACTCTTTGAGGAAAACGAACTATTTGCACCCGAATCAAATAACACGCGTGCGGGTATCGAGTTTATTAGAAACATACCGGTGATGACATCGTCGGTGGTGGTGGCATCCTCCACCGTCATTTTGAATGCCCGACCCGTAGGTGGCGGATGACTCTTCCTCTTTTGACTTCCCGACGAAGCCGCTCCCCCGCCCGAACCCGAACTTTTCTTCATCGGACAATGCATAGCCCTGTGACCCTCTTTCTGACATGTCCAACAAACACTATTCTCTAACTTGCATTCCGAGGACTCATGCCCGTGTTGCCCACACTTAAGACATTTCCGAGTTTGTGCCGTACACGGTCCGGCATGGGCGGACTTACACGGTAAGCACCACGGGTTCCTTTGGTTGGAACCTTGAAGGATTTGTTTTCGACGATCATTGGTTGACCTATGATTTCCTTGGGGTTTCTTATGGTTGCTCGAGCTTGATTGATCATACTTTCCCTTGTGAAACGAAGTCTTCTCTCGACTAGCGACCTTTTGAGCCAAGAAATCGCTCTCGGCCGACTTGGCAAGATCATAGGCTTGCAAAAGAGTCCCCGCAAGCCTCGTTATATTCCGGTACTCGGGCAACAACGCCCCCACAAAGTGTTTGATTTGGGTGGACTCATCGGGCACCCATTGTGTCACAAATCGGAGCTTACCATTAAATTGAAGAATAAGCTCATCCACCGTCATCCGATCGGTCATCTTTAACATCATGAACTCATTCCGGATCTTATCCAACTCAAACGGGCTACAATACCGAGCCTCCACTTGCTCCTTAAAATGTTTCCACGTGACTGCATCCATCATTTCGTTGCTAAAGTTCGCGGTCAACCCATCCCACCAATCCATAGCCGGTCCCCCCAACATTCGGGACGCATACCGGACCTTCAAGTGGTCCTCACAGTTACAAGCAATAAGAGCCCTCTCGGTGGCCCTAAGCCAAGTTAGAGTTTCCACCGGGTCGGTACTTCCCCGGTACTCGGTTGGTTTACAATCGAGAAAATTTTTGTAAGTGCACGGTTTCTTCTCAATCGGGAAAGGTTGGTAGAAGAATTGTTGGTGTTGGGCATTGGCAATTGGTACGGTGTGGGCGAGTGGCGGTTGTAGTATGCTTGTATTGGGAGATGAGGAGTCATTTTGGGGAAAGACGGGATTTTGAGTAGTTTGAGTGAAGTGTGGGGGTGGGTTCGCTTGGGTTGGAGGTGGCAAGGTAGACCGAGCCTCGGGTCGCGGCTCAGTCGGTTGATTTTGGCGAAGAGCCCTAATGGTGTCCTCAAGTTCCATATTCCGTGTCTCCAACAATAAGATATATTCTTCATTCGGTATTTCATCACCCCCCGAGCCCGTTGCTCCGTCGTTCCCAAGGTTCGTGTTCGGTGGGATATTATCCAAGGTGTTTCCATCCGTAGCCATTCCTGCTACAAAACACAACATCTCACCAAGGCTTAGTTTAACACGTTAGTACACATATACTAACTACTAAACCCAATTCACACTTGCTCTAATCCCCTTTGACCGGAAGGTTTGACCAACACACGAGCCACGATTTGGGAATGGAACACCAACCCCATGTATCCATCGCCAAACCGAAGCTCTGATACCAAGTTGTAACACCGTATTTTTTTTTAATAAAGGCAATTAAGTATTAGTTTAAGTACGGAAGCATCTAGTTAGTTAAGTTTACAAAACGTGGTCCCACAAAATATTACAAACAAAGTTATTTAAAAGACGGTATTACTAGTCACGGCTCATTTTACAAAACATAATTTAAGCATGGTCAAACTTCCCGTCCAAGCCCGACCCGTTCAAGCCATCCAACCTGAAATGTGTCAATAAGGGAGGGATTAGCACAAAAGCTAAGTGAATGAATCCCTAACCCTACCAACTACACTAAACACTATAACACGGAAGTTAAAGAACATCTCCGGTTTGGTAGTCACTTAAACGCGGAAGTTATAAAAACATCTCCGGTTTGGTAGTCACTTAAACGCGGAAGTTATAAAAACATCTCCGGTTTGGTAGTCACTTAAACGCGGAAGTTATAAAAACATCTCCGGTTTGGGTAAACACTTATTTGAGAGGATCAGCGGCTTTGCGGGCCTTAAACCATGGTCGGCCAAAACCACGGTAACCGATAGCGTTTTGCATCCAACACCCTGGGCAACTCCCTCCCCTTAACACTGTAACATATACAGGTAAGGTCGGATACCCTATTAGTCGATACACTGTGCCCAGCCGTTATCCATCCGACACTGACCTCATCCCGATGGTGCACCTAGTTATGTATGGTATTCCCTAACACTAGGCATACATAACAAGTCATCTAGCTACGAAAAACACCGCGAAAAACGTCAAAACTGAGTTCCCAATCGCGAACTCTAGTTCGCGATCGTGAACTAGGGTTCGCGTCGGGAACTCAGTCGTGAACAACTTCGCGACGATCAACCCTTTTCTCTGGACCGACTTCGCGATCGCGAACTAAGTTCGCGTCGCGAACTCTCTTCATCTGGCGATTTTCTGCATTTTTTTTCACCAACAAGACAATACCAAATGAAATAACCGAAACCCGAGTTGTAGGTCGAATCCACTCACCTTTCAACCTTCGATTCCTTAACTCAGTGAGCTAGTATCACTGAGTATCCTTCCCGGTTCCTGTCAACAACATACCGAGTTAGTGGTAATCCACCGAATCGTCAAAATCATCAATTTCAACAACTAACTACATAAGACTCATAAAATACACATTTTATGACATTTACAACTAGCACAAGTCCTTCATCAATACAATTGACCATTTTGACCATTTAGCAAGTATTCACAACTAGTTGACCCAAACGGGCCAAAAAAAACCCGAACATGATCCTAACACTTCCACATTTCCATCAACTAGCAATTAATCTTTCAACTAGCAATTCACAATCATTTACAATTTCACCAAGTTGACACTATCAAAATTCCAAGTAGCATACTTGTAAAATCACTAGATCACCATTTTGACAAAATCATCCAAACACTAGTTAAATTACTTCACCATTTAATTAATACTATGTTTTCAACATCCATAACTTAACAAACATGATTTCACAACCTAATAAACAATTCTATCCAACCAAAACTCAAGAAACCCAAGATTTGTCAAAACCCACCTTCAACTTCCACCATTAATGGAGGTTGAAGGTGTTTTTCACCAAATCTTGTCTTCCTACTATAAACAACCATACATTTCATGTAAAAGCTTGCATAAACATAAACTACAACATCCATAACAAGATTCATCCATAAAAACCCAACAATCACAACCCTAGTTCATAACCAAGTTCAAGAACACCACAAACAAGTCAACGAGAAGGTGTAGCTTACTTTTAGACTTCTTCTCTACCAACACTAGGGTAGATTTCGGATCTTAGCACAGAGATTTACCAAGAACAAGCTCAAAACAAGCACAAAGGGTGGAGAGAAATTTGAGCAATGAAATAGTAGAGTTATGGATAATGTTCAAGTGAGGGGGAAAAGGAAAAGAGAGAGGGTTTCCGTCTCTCTCTCTCGTGGCCGGTCCAAACAAGAGGGGGTGGGACCCCTCTTGGTCTTTATTTTAATAAAACAGTATATGTCTGAAAGTCCCTTTCGAAATTAATTTATTTAAAATAGCAAACGGACTCCAATTTTAAAAACGAAAGCATTTCTGGAGACGATATTTAACAAGGAATCCAAATATATAAAAATCATGTTTTCATTCCAAATAATTCACAAGTCGGGTATTTTAACCCCTTGATTAAAATACCGCAAAGGACAGTAGACTAATTAAATTAACTAAGCATTTAATCAGGTAATCATTTAATAAGATACCTTAAGGTCAATAAACTATTAGGCCGGGTTTCGGGATGTTACAAGTTATGTGTCACCATCCAAAATGGAAGTTAGAGCTAGAACCTAACATAACACGTTCTCATCCTGAAGAAGGCGAAAGTGGTGCTAGCACGAAAAGATCAAGGACTACTAAAGAAGGAGAATATTCTGTCCCTTCTAATCCAGAAACACCAACTAGCGGTGGTTAAGTAACTAATCGTCCAATAGGTAGAGATGCAGCTAAAAGAAAAGGAAAAGGCAAGGCGTCTAATGAAGTTGTTGAAGAACTTCGTGCACTAAGGCTTACTAGAGACAACGAAGTTGAAGTCATGAAAAAGAGACTCGAGTTGGATCAACAAAGAGAGCAAAAAATGGAAGAAAGGGAACTAATGAAGATGCAACTTGTACATTTGAACACACTGCTACAAAAGGAGTTCTTGTCTCCTGATGAAGAAAATATGAAACGCTTTCTAATGTCAAAGTTTTATGGAAACTAGTTACAACTTATTATGTGTTATATTTCTAGTAATTGTAAGATATTGCATTATGTCGTACTGTATTTCACTTATATGTAAGATATTGTATTTCATGTATGTGTAAGATATTCCACATGCAGGTGTCAGTATGTGTAAGATATTGTATTCCATGTATGTGTAAGATAACTCGAATCTAATTTTATCTTCATTTCCATGTGTCAGTTTTTTATTGGATGGCTAGATTTTATAAAGATAGGATAACATTATCTTATATTAAAAGTCATTACTTTTTTGTGTGTAAGTAGAGTAGACCGATCACACACTTTCATATACCATCATAACTCTTTATTTTAGTCTCTACGAAAATGTCTCAGAATGAAAACTCAGAAGCAAGTCATGATTCATCAAATTCAAATCTTTATGATGAGTGGGAAACACGAGTTGTTCAACAAAATCGACAGGTTGACAACATCATCAATGAATTACTCATAAGCATGCCAAATATGTTCATGGGAGATATTCCCAGAGCAAGAAGGAGGTATTGTGATCGGGAACGAGAGCAGGGTGAGGCACGTTTGATGGAAGACTACTTTGTTGAAAATCCAACGTATGATCAAGCAACATTCCGACGTAGATTTCGAATGTGAGAACCACTATTCCTCCGTATAGTAGAAGCTGTTACAACGAATAACCGATATTTTCAACAAAGGCGTGATGCCACAGGGAGAAAAGGTCTTTCACCATTGCAGAAATGTACAGGAGCTATGCGTGTGTTGGCGTATGGTACATCATCTGATGCACAAGATGAATATTTGAGAATGAGTGAAACTGTTACAAGGGATGCTCTTATAAATTTCGTAGAAGGTGTCATTTCATGCTTTAGCCAAGAGTACCTCAGAAGGCCCAATGGGGTTGATTTAGCAAGATTACTCCATGTTGGGGAAGAACGTGGATTCCCAGGTATGATAGGTAGCATTGACTGCATGCATTGACTGCATGCACTGGGAATGGAAAAACTGCCCTACTGGCTGGGCTGGGCAATATGCAGGTAGAAGTGGTAAACCCACTATCATTTTGGAAGCTGTTGCGTCTTACGACTTATGGATATGGCACGCGTTCTTTGGAACACCAGGTTCATGCAATGACATTAACGTCCTCCACCGATCTCCAGTTTTTGATGATATCTTGACAGGTCAAGCACCAAATGTAAGTTACATTGTGAATGGCCAGGAAAGAAATATGCCATATTATCTCACTGATGGCATATATCCCTCATGGGCTGCATTTGTTAAGTCTATAACTTCTCCACAACTTCGAAAACACAAGTTGTTCGCTGAACATCAAGAGGCGGTTAGAAAAGATGTTGAACGAGCATTTGGAGTTCTACAATCACGTTTTGCATTCCTTCGACACCCATGTCTTGTGTGGGACAAAGACATAATGGGGAAAATTATGATTGCATGTATAATCATTCATAATATGATCGTTGACGATGAACGGGACACATATCTCCACACGTATGACCCATCCGAATTTATAAATGATATACCTACAAATCAAACTGGAGATAATGAACAACCTTTTCAATACTCAACTGAAAGAATTGCTGATCTATCCAGGTATATGACCAATAGAACACGACTTCGGAATCGGGAAGCTCATAATGCTCTAAAGAACGACTTAATCGAGCATATATGGCAAAAATTCGGAAGTGATGAATAGTTGTGTAATTTCTATCTCTTATAAATGCGTATTATTATTGCAAATTAGTTTATCTATTATATATGTATGATGAATGTTTGTATAAACTATTTATCTATTTTATTTAGTTTTATATTTAAAATAAATGATTTTTAATGAAATTATAGAATTATAAAAACAAAAATCATAAAATATTATTTAAGTAATAAAATTTTGGGTTGGGTTGGGTTGTTAGTATGTGTGAAAAATTAGGTTGAGTTGGGTTGTGTAGGTGGAAGAGAGAGAAATTATTTTTTATTAAAAAGGTTGGGTTGGATTGGGTTGCTAATGGGGATAGACTTACTCCTTGCTCTTCCTCTTTCAATCTAAACTTTCAAGACCCTCTCTCTTCTCCCCCTCTCTTCTCTGCAACCATCCCCCACCCCAACCTTTCTTTATCTAGATCGAAAACCATCCCCATCCCACCCTTTCATCTCCGTCGAACAACCGCTATCCCACACCACATCTTGCCACTGGTGAACCACCCCTACCCAACACCAAAATACACTTCCTCCACCGTGATTTTGAGTGCTTCAAATCACTGAAATAATTTCCACAGTTTGTAATCTGAAGAACAAGCTTATAGGGTTTAAATCGGAGAAGAACACGAAATAAAGGTTCTTCAATTTGGGAGAAGAACACGAAGTTACGATGTCTGCAACTATATTGTGTTTGTTTTCAATTGCTTTTGTGTTTTCGAACTTATTACTGTACTTGGGAACTTATCAAAATTTTCACTCTTCGATCAAGAAAATGAATCAGATGATAACTTAATTTTAGAATGTTACATGGGAAAACGACTCACGAATAATCTAATTTTTCGAATTTGACAACCACAGATCTGAATCCAAACGCACCAATTGCGCCGAGATTGGCAGTTAACGATCCAAAACCGTCAAACATCAAAAAATATCATAACACCGCCGTATGCCGAAATCGCCCAAGCATTATCAGAATCGGTGGTGATTGCTTCGACCGCCATGGATGCCTTTTCCTTTAATTGAAGTGAACCAGATCCAACAATTCTTAAAAACGAAAGTCGCTGCCATGGATGCCTTTTAATTCCTTCAGCAACTTTGCAGACCGCCATGTATGCCTTTCAATTCCTTTAGAAGGAGGAAGAAGAAAGAGGAGTTTTAAAATTATATGAAAAAATAAAGTAAAGGATATTTTGGTCACTTTCAAAAAATTTAACCGTTCAATATAACTTCCGTTAAGATTTTGGACCAAAAGCAATACGAAGTGTAAACCACAGTGACCACGGGTGTAATTTCTGAAAGTTGAGGACCAAATCCAAAACTTTTAGCAAACCACAGGGACTATTCGTGTAATTTACTCTAAATATTTGGTTCAATTCCCTATTTCTATTAACAATGTTTTTAACCTTTTACAATTGTTTGATGTTTGGTTCATCTAGCATGTCTATGTGCTAGTTGTTTTTGTATTCACTATGGTTTGATGAAATTCTACGTTTAAGTTTGGTGGATTTTTAGGATTAACTTTCTTTTGTTTGAACAATTGTTGGTCAATGCATTAATCTTTCGGTTTATACTTTTGATCTTTGTCGTGTAATTTGTTTATTGATGATTAGTTTAACTATTGACAACATTTGAACTAGTTATTAATATCCTCATCTTTTCACTCAAGTGAGCTAGACGGCGATTCACTAGGAATAGGGATTGAAATTAGATTTTAATAAGTTAGGATAAATCGGAAGTCTAACCGTAATAACGGAAGTTCTAGGTTAGAGGGTTTAAGTGATCCAAACCTATTAAGATCAACAACCCGAGGTGTGATTAGATTACAACTTTTGAGAGAAGGAATTCTTATTAGTTGTGTCTAGTTTATTAAACAGGATTAAGAGGAATCTAGTACCGTGACATCTAGAACATTAGATTTAATCGAAGTTTAGTAATCAGACGTAGACTTAATGATTCAACCATGGTGAATACCATTTTCTTCGACACTTAGAGTTTTACCAAATTTCATTTGTCTACTTTTTATTAAGTTTAAATATTTTAATTAGTAGTTTAATAAACAAAACCAAAACCACTTTGCAATTATTACTTTTAGATTAATTCACTTAGTTCTAGTTTTACGAATCAGCTTAACTGTTCCCTGAGGAGATGATAACCCGTTTTTACTTACCTTTGATATACTATACGCGATTAGGTCATACTTGCCTAAAAGTGTGGTAGTCTAGATTAGGTGTAAATTAGTATTAAATGTTATAACCAGATATTGCACATCATTATTGTATATATATATAACTATCATTTTATCCTTACTTTACTTTATTAAACATCATTATGATTACCTAACCCCATCTTGTGGGACCTTTCTTCACTAATTATCCCTTTTAATCTATCATAATCTCTATTACAATGTTTTGAATAAAAAAACGTGAGAGTAAAAGTGTAACACTTATTTTGAATCAGAGGAAGTAACATTTATTTGGGCCCACAAAAAATACACAAAACGAATCAAAATTTAGAAAAAAAAAGGAAAAATTATGTCAACACAACGTTATCCTTGTAGCGACGTGGTATTTGACGTCGGGCATAGTGTAATTTGGCGAGCTTTGGCGCCGCCAAAGCCTTTAATGCGAGTTTAACATACACCACATGGAGTGTTGTTAGCATAAGAATAATAAACAATAAGTTTTTATGAGACTGTTTGAACAAAAACTCACAGCGAAGAACAATATTAAAAATGAACACATTTTTCAAGATTTTGTACATTTGTTCATTATTCTTAGAAAAAAATCATTAATTAGAACTACATACGGAATTAATTAATTAAATAAATATATGTATGATGATGAATAAAATTATTTCTCCTTTTTATGTTTTTCTTGTAATTGTTCCCCATCTTTAATTTCTTGCTAAATTGGTTTTTATATAATATTTGCCGTTTCAAAGAAAAAAACCTTGTCATAAATTAATAATAACATGCATGCAACCATAGATAAAAAAAAGCAAAAACATATCATTAAATAATTTGTACACCAAATAGCTTAAATCCTTGGGTCTTTACATTGTTTCTTTGAGTAATTTCATCATCCATCTTACAATCCTTGCAACGTGCATCATCTTCCACACCAAGTTTCAAACACGCGCCGATATTACTCGTGGACAAACACGTATCGATCACCCAAAACCCCATATTCGGCTTCTCGACATTCTCATGATAATAAAAGATTATCTTATCTTTCGCCATTAGTTTCTTATCCTTAACAAACTGATTCCAACCCCTAGTGAACACAAAACTTTGACTACTTTTCCAATAACAATACCGAAATTTCCATAATTTTTTTTGAGGATCATAAAACGATAGATTCACCTCATCGTTTGTAACGCGTTCCGGTTCGTCGGGTACGGGTGGAAAATATCTAACCGCGTATTTCTTCGGTATCACTAGCCTATTAAGCTTACCAACATCACTTGGTGTTAATTCCTTTTGAAAAAGTACTCTACAAGAAAAACCGAAATTCCTGTTTTCGGGCGATGAATTACGATCGTCAACTTCTTTTCCCTTCTTTTGTCTTAGGAAATCGTCAAATTTAGTTTGATAAGTTCCATCTTTAATCATAGCTAAAATTGCTTCCATGTTATAGCAACTTTGAAATTCTGACTCTTGAAGCGTTGACTTGGTCAACGGAAAATTTCTTGGTGCATCTTGACTTCTAAGTTTAATAGATGCTCGGTCATAAGCTATGGCTGCATCGATTTCCGATTTAAATGTTCCTAACCATAAACGTTGGTTGTTTGCATATATTTGTGCCCCCCAATTTCCATTCTGTTGTGGGACCACTCCTTTGTATCTTTGTGAATTATCGTAATTATCGATTATTTTGACATAATTGCTACCGTAGTTTGGATCTGAATAACCTTCCATTAGCTTTTGTACCTGGTTGGAAGTTAAATGTTAAACCATTTGTAATATAATAAATAATTGTACTTAGGATATAATAACTTATATTATATATGTATTAATAAAAAGGTGCAAATCATCAACTGGTGCTACCAAAAGAACACCATAACCGTCGCCAATTAGCAACCGGTACCATAAACGGGTGTACCATTTTATTACACCTTTTCAATTAGTATAGATATGTATCATCGTAATAAATCAAAATTAGTGGATGGTAGAATTGTAATTCGATCAAAATTATCAATAAAATTATGCTTTGATTAAATCTTTGTTAATTTCCTATTTAATCGAGTACCTTTGGACAAATTGGTAGGTTGTAAGGTTTTTTTTTTTTTTTTTCAAACGGCGTATTCATATTAAAAACGGATTACTCAAAACCCGATAAATATACTTTATTTGATATATATTTGCATTAAAGTTTTTCTAACTCAAAACATATATTATCGTAGATAAGAACTCATATATACTTAATGTAATAATTATAAGCAACACTAACGGAAGTTTACCCGACATACAAGAAATCGATATTAATTCATGTTCCGGACAAAAACTAATGTAACAAACATGAAACTGTAAGAATAATGTTGGTGTTTTCCTCTCTTTTTTTGTTTGTTTGATGTAAATATGAAGACAAAAAACATCAAATATATGATATAATAAAAAAATTTCTGGATTTACAATATTATGAAGTGAAACTAACCTTAGGTATCTGAATAAGCTGGGATGAAGATGATTATGATTATGGCGATTTGAAACGTTTCAGGATGAAGAAAAATTTATAATGATGTAGAAAACTATTTAAGGGAAGAAGTTGGGAGTGATTTTGGGCTTTTATTCATCATTCCTAAAATAATTAATCTGTCAGAAAATTGCCAAATTTAGTTTCTGACGATAATTAAAAGCGAATTTCGTAATAGATCTTTCAAGAAATAAGTCAAATATTTTCTTCGTTTGCAAGTTTTACATGAAAGCTGTAAAATTTAAACTTAAAATACGTAGATAAAACTTTGGCACTAAATATAATTGGTATCTCTATTTTGTGCTATAAAAAAAATAAATATTTAAGAATACAAGGCACGTTTATATAAAATACTAATAAAGTGGTCGATGATATAAATCGATTTCATTAGATGTACGTAAGTTAGTGTTTGTTCTCTTGAGTGTTTTTGTTTGAAATCTTAAATACAACTTATTATGATTATTAATGGTTTCAGAATCTGAAGGCTAAATCATATAGAATTGTTTGTTTTTTAAAGTAAACAACTGTCTAAGTATTTGTAATTTGATTATTTTACTCTTCAAAATGTTTGATTTTTTAATTTCAAAGTTACAGTGGTTTTAAATTATTATTAAAAAAGGAAAATCAAATTTAAAAAAAGTAAACGACTTTAACTTATTTTTTACCTTTTCACATTACTGACTTACTTATTAGAAGAAAAAAAATATCAAATTTAATCGTATCTGAATCATAAATTATAAAATGAATATTATGTTATTCATATATATTAAGCTCGTATTTGATAATAAAAAAAATTAACTTTTTGTGTTTAGATGAAACAAGAGTCTTGTTAACATTTGAATCAACATAAGGTTTTTAAGATGTTATCAAACTTTTTAAAAAAGGAAATGATTTGTAATATCATACGAAGTATATTTTAATTCATGCACATATTGTCTGAGTATTAGATTAGTACAATTTTATCAAAAAAGTGGTTGTGGTATATGATAACATGAATAAAAAGAGTGTGCACGTATAGATCAACTTCTTTAGAAAAAAAAAAACATTCTAAATTCAAATAAAATGTTTTTCTTAGATATTTACAGGAAAAACAAAGCCTGACACACAAGTAAGAAACTACGTATAAAGGTAATACAAAAGCAACTCGAGTTGAATTGAACACTAGAAAATGAGTGCTCGGCTCGTTTAATAATTACTCGACTTGAGCTCGACTCGAGTTCAAATAAGTTCTTAGAATTGTGCTCGAGCTCGGATTTTTATATAGTGGCTCGATACTCGTTTATGATTCCATATTTTTTGAAATGAATTAATTTACAAACCCGAAAAACTCGTTAATTACTCGATTTTTGAGAGACCTAATGAAACTATAATCAAACTAATCCATTATGAAATGATGAGAAATTGAAGAACTAGTGTGTGTTCTTGGTGTATTTAGTGTGTGTAAAAGAGAGAGAACGATGGATGAATAGAAGCTTTCAAAGTTGTATATCAGTAAATGTGGGAAAAGCTTACATTGTAAGTCAAACAAGGAAGTATTTATACCTCCTACCTCTTAACACTATTCTAGTTAACTAACGGACTTAAAGGTCAAAACTATTACAATATTGGTCCTAACGATTACAATATTGGTCCTAACAACTTTTTAACACCCCTGTTAATATATGAATATTATTGTACTTATTGTATCAACACTTGTATTTATTGTATACAACACTTATTCGATTCATTTGGATCAGCTCGTTAAGATCGGCTGGCTCGTTCTGCTCGAGACTAGTAAACGAGGTATCGAACGAGCCGAGTCAAGTATTAGTTCGACTCGAGATTGAATTAGTATAGGCTCGTGCTCGATATAAACAAGCTCGAGCTCGAGTAGCTAGTTAATAATACTAAAGTGGATTCTTTGAAGGGTGGGGGTGTCAAGAATTCTCTGTCAAAATAGGGAAACTCGGTTCAAGAACAATTGAAGAGATGTCAAGAGAAAAAGGGGAAGGAAAGATCAACAACGACAACTACAAAATCAAAACTGACAAAAAATACCGAAGACATTATGACATTTTAACAACTTTAAAGCGATAATACTATCAGTCTATCAGCGATAACATACCCTTTTCATAGCGGTTAGTAGGGCTAACTTTCGATATTGTTTAAAATGGAGAGCGTATATTCACCATGTGAGATCGTTAAGACAGTCATTTATTAGTTGTCGATTGGTTATGAGCTTTAGATTCGACATATTAACTTGTAGGCATTACAAGCCTTTTGGAGGTCACCGTTTGCGTTTCAAATGATTGTTTCATTAGATTTATATCGGACTATTTGCCAGTTGTTGCATGCTTGATTTTAAAATTATTATCATGGTACAATTTGCCAATTGGTGACATGCAAATATTCGGTTTACTGACTACGTCTTAAATCTGTGAATACACACTAGTACACAACATGATTTTTTGGAACATTTAAACAGGTATTTTAGAACGTTTTTATATACTGTTCCTTATGTGACTGTTCCAAAAGAAATTTACTTTTTGGAGCGCTTTAATAATCGTCCCTAAATATTCATCTTTTGGAACTATTTTCACCATAAGTGTTTCATTACATTAATATCGGTAACCATTCCATTTTCTGGAACACTTTAACTTAAAGCGTCTCATAATCATTCCATTTTTGGAACACTTTGACTGAAAGCGTTCCATATACATTCCATTTTTTGGAACAATTTTACCGAAAATGTTCCACAAATCAAACAGTTTTTTGGAATGCTTTTACCGAAAATGATCCATAAATTCCATAATCATTTCATTTTATTTGGAACACTTTTACTATAAATGTTCCATTAATCCTTCATATTTTGAAACACTTTTTCAAGTTTCCATTAACACTCGACGAACCAACCGAATCAAATTTAAAACCCCAGAATCAAATAAATACACATAATAAAAAATTATGTTAACCACATTCATCCATTACAACCAATTTGTTTTTGAAAACTATGAAACTAATTGTTCAAAACACAAAGACTACAACCATAAATCAAATATATACCTAAATGCTCTCTTTACTTAGTTTGCAATAAAGTTCATAAAATCTCTTACTTGTAGAAATTATGATCGTATCCAACACTGACATGGGTATTGACTCTGTTGTTGTGAAGTGTGTAGGAATCTATTAGTAAGAAAAAAAAGAGTTAGCTACTTCAACAAATATATAATTTATAGCAATAGATAAACACTCATACTTACATTATTAGGAAACTCATGTCGTATGACCATAAAAAAGTCAACAATCCATTTCATGACATAGTAACCGCCTTCCCAAGTGTCCTTTTGTTGGTTACACTGTAACCAAATAACAAGCATACATTGCACATATAAAAAATATAAATTTACATAGTGTTTTATAGCGGTATCGGTATGAATTATTTACCTTGGGAAAGTCCAATAAAAGTTCACTTGAAATGCCCTCAACAATTCAATTTTTGTCAAATTAACGTCACATCAGCTCACATTCCAACCGACAATAATCTGACATACATATGCCAACAATACTTATTTACTTCAGTTTTTTGGGACCCACCATTACAAAATACAAACACACAAAAATACCAAATACTATATTAAATTGACATAGGTCCTACTTTTAACATTTCGGTTAGAGGAAGTATGAAACCAAAGACATCAAACCAAGGAAGTGAGATGCCTTCGATTTGGAGAAGAATTCAACTGAAGGGTACCGTTGGAAGTAGTCGTATGATATCCTAAAATTATTATGTTATTTTGGGAAAATCATTTATTCTTACCAAGCTTATTATATTATGTTTTATTATAATATGGAATAACATTTTAAACTATTATGGCTTACGATAATCATATATTTCTTCTGTATCAAAATAGGTGAATCACTTTTAAGTTTACATTTTTTTAGGCAAAATAAGGTAATAAGAGATTAGTGAAATTAAATGGGATAATTAAAATGGATGGACTCCACACCTTTTGCTTTTTTTAAATGGTGAAAAAGTTAAATATAGAAAGATGACAAAAATGAAGGGGGGTCCACACCTTTAATAATGTTTAAAGAGAGATAAGTAAGGGTAAATAGATAATCTTAAATATAAAAACTTACCAAATAAGACAAATTATTAAAGTGATTCACGTATTTTGATACACCCGAAAAGGAAAGTGATTCACTTATTTTGATACGGAGTAAGTATTTGTGTTTATATGTGACATTCATGCCGCATTTTCCTTGCGCATATTGATTTCGGCAGGGTGTAACACCAAGTGCCCCAACGATTAGATGTCATGACTTAGATTTGAAATAGATTACATTTATTTCGCCGAATTTATTTATACGTAACTATTTCTACAACGAAAAATTGCATGCAACGTAATTGGTTGTTGCACTTGTTTATTAAATCACTTTATAACTATGTTTGTAAAAAAAAATCAGTTTTACGATTTTTTTCGTGTGATATGTTTGTTGAATATAAAACTAGTACACTAATGATTTAATGATTTAATTGTAAAACCATTTAGAAGGTAAGTTTTATAAATGTCATAGTTTGAAACTAATTATAATCAACAACTTTAATAAAAATGGAATTAGTTTTTTGATCTCGTTTTTCCAACACAAAAGTGTTTTATGAGCCAATGTGAGAAAACTGTGGTCATAACTTAGGATTCTCCATAGTCTTTGTGAGTTGTCTTCAAGTTCCCCTTTGATCCAGCATCCACATGAGCATCAAGGCCTTCCTGTATTTTGATGGATCGAAATCTAAGAACACAAACAATTTATACAATTTCTTCTTTTATTTATTCTTATGAAATTCGATGGTTTACAATCAGGGCCGGCCATAGCCAAGTTCATGAGGTGCCATGGAATAGGGCCTCATCTCTTATAGGGCCTACTTTTTTTGTAATGTATATGTCCATTAGCCCCAAAATTTAATTAAGTATAAGCTGTAGTCAACATTGAATCACAGCAATGATTCGGGAAATGGAGATATGACTGCAAACGTTTTGACTACTTCATCTATCATACGAGACTGAATCACATCTTCACAGGCAACGGTTCAACCATTCAAGTCTTCAAACACAACCTTCTTCGCCATTTCAGGTTTTCAATTTTCATGCTATTTGATTTCCTCAATTCAGCAATTTCTTCTGTATTTGCATTAGGATAATCAGTGTTTAAGGTCGGTTTTACTTAGCGATTCTAATTTTTGCCAATAATTATTGATTTTTTACTATTGTTGGTCTTAGTAGGTGTGATTTGCTGATGTTGCAATTCATTTTTTTTGTAATGTACTGAATTAGTGATGTTGCAATTCGTTTTCCAAAGGAGGTAATTTTGTATTCATTTATGAATATCAAATAGGTTCTAGACATAATTATGGTTTTCAAAAGTTAAATCATTATGTTATTTGAAAGAATGGCTGATTATGTGTTGCAATTTTGATAGTAGTTTAGGATTTGTATAAAGGGGGTGTTTAGGAAAACTTATTTAAAAGGGCTTATGTCTTAAAAGCTCATATAAGCTTAAATATTATAAGCACCTCTAGATAAGTTTTCCCAAACACCCCCAAACTGCAGTAGTGCAAATATATTGATCTGATTTGGTTGCTCAAAAGCAGGCTAAAAAGAATTTGAAAATCATGTGTTTTATTTCCTTTAATCTTTTGATTATTTTCTTCAATATATTAGACTAAAGTTTTATCAAATGCAGAAAATGTGATAGAGATTAACTTGTTTCTTTTAAAAAACTTGATAAATTTTTTTTAAGGGCCTTTTTTTATGCTAATATACAAACCGAAAATTTTTAGGGCCTTTTTTGATAAAACGCACACGGCTTTCAAATTCTCGGGGTCGGCCCTGTTTACAGTGAATGAATCGGTACATATTTATACTAAACGAAGCGGTGCAAGTAACAGTCACAACCCTTGGTTGTGGCGGTTTCCGGTGGCGGCGGCAGTTAAGGCGGTGCCTCTTCGGAGGTGTCCCTTGGTGTTGGTACCCCTTCAGTAACTACATAATTATATGCTAAGTATTTATATCCTATACAATAATAACAATATTAAACTTGATTTAGTTTAATTTCCAACATTCCCCCTTAAACTAAATATAGTTTAAGCGAGGTCTTCCTTTACTTCAATACTTGCTATAGTAGCACACCAAATCTTGGTTCATCATCTTCAGTCTGGAGTAAGATAACCTCATCTTTCTTCGTGCATTCATAACTGAAGTGTCCAAGTTTGTTGCATTTGAAGCATTTTATATGACTCTTGTTTTGTTGGTGTTGGTTACCATCTTTTTTCTTCCATTTCCAAGTTCTACTTCGTCCTCTTTCTTTGATATCTTGAATTGACTTCTTATGACCGCAACGTTTACAACTATGTTCTTTATCTTCTTCTTTTCCGTTTGTTTCGGTGTATAGAAGTCCATCATGCGTATCTTCTTCTTTGTTTTGCTTCTTGATGCGTTCTTCATATGCTTTTAATCTTCCAACAACTTCTTGAAATGACATGGTATTTAGATCTGCAAATTGTTCAATTGCCGCAACAATTTGAATGAATTTTGCTGGTGCAGATCCTAGGAGTTTTCGAACCAATCTCTTATTCTCTATTGTAGATCCAAGACTATTTGCTTGTGACACAAGTTGACTAAGTTTTCCTGTAAATTCATCGAGTGATTCTGAGTCTTTCATTTTCAAGGATTTAAATTCTGATTATAATGTTTGTAGTCTAGCCTCCTTGACTCTGTCAGCGCCCACAAATCGAGCTTTCAAGTCTTCCCATATATCTGCAGGCTTTGTATGGTGTGCAACTTGTAAAATAAGTTGTTCGGGCAAAGCTTGAAATAGATAAGCAATAGTCATTGTGTCTTTCTTCATATCTACGTCTCCTTTTGGTTCAAGTGCTTCCCATATTCCATAGACATTAAAAAGTGCTTTAATCTTCACGGCCCAAATAGTATAATTTGTAGAACTTAAAATCGGGCAATGAAATGTCATTTGCATCCCATCTTCATTTTTCTTCGATGTTTCGGGAACCATCTCTCCTTTATTGTCTTTCGGTAATTTCGGACTCTTTGATCGTTTTTATTTCTTCCAATTTTTTCGGCTTCTTAAGCGGAAAAAACTTCTTCCTTGTTTGCGGGGCGAATCAAACCAACTGTCTCTAACAGTCTACCAGTTCTTTTTTCAACCTGGCAACTTCCTCTCTTATTTTCTTAATTTGCGGGGCAAATCAAACCGACTGTCTCTAACAATCCACCGGTTCTTTTTTTAACCTGACAAATTACTCTCTTTTCTTGTTTTGCGAGGCAAATCAAACCAACTGTTTTTAACAGTCTACCGGTTCTTTTTTTAACCTGGCAAAACTATCCTTTCTCCTTTTTTAAAGATCTTTCTTAAATTGATTTGATATTTCATAAAAAACTTTTAATTTTTTTTTAAACAACAGTTTTGTTAAGATTTTTAAACAAAACTATCTTTAATTTAACTTAATGTAATTCCTCTTTTTTAGCCAACAAAACGTTTTATTTTCCTTTTAGTCAACAAATTCAAAGAGGGGTCTTTGGGAAAAACAAAACGCGTGCTTTAAAAATTTACACACTTAAGTGTATGTTTTTTCCTTCTTTTCTCTTTTGTTCGTCTTCTACCGTTTATGTCTCTCTCTCCTCTGCTTGATTTGCGGTGGTGGTTTCCGATTAATACCGACTCGTCTGTGATCGATGTTGGCTTTTGTTGGCGTAGATCGATTGATACTGATTTAATTTATTGGGCGATGTTTCTGAGCCCTAATATTTCCGAATCGGCGGTTCTGATTGTTATAGGTCGTCTTCTCCGATAAGGTACGTTTCTCTATTTCTTCAGTGGCAGATGATGAGAACCTTGATGTAATAACCTTGGCTCTGATACCAATTGATGGATTGAAATCTAAGAATACAAACAATTTATACAAATTATTCTTTATTTATTCTTATGAAATTCAATGGTTTACAATGAATGAATCGTTACATATTATACTAAACGAAGGGGTGCAAGTAACAGTCACAACCCTTGGTTGTGGCGGTTTCTGGTGGCGGTTACTAGCGGTTGGCGACGGCAGTTAGGGTGGTCTCTTCAGAGGTGTCCCTTGGTGTTGGTACCCCTTTACTAATTACATAATTAAATCCTAAGTATTTATGTCCTATACAATAATAACAATACTAAACTTGATTTAGTTTAATTTCCAACATATTTCAGCTTCATCTTGAATTGATTTACGAAAAAAAATTGAAAACGTACAATAGACCTTTTATTATATATAATATTTAAGAGTTGATGTACAGTAACTTTTAATTTTCTTCTATAAAAAATCCATATAACCAGGGGCGTTCATAGGAGGTGGGCAAGGTCGGCAGTTGCTCACCCTAAATTTTTTCCAAATAGTATACAATTTTTTATGGGTCAGTTTATTTTTTGCTTTTGTTCATCAAAATATATATTATGTATTAGCGATAACTAATTTACGTCGTATATTAACTTAGTGGTGAACTCATTTATCTTAAAACATATACTAACATTCAGTTTAAGTCCTTTTCATATGCAATTTTTTTTTTAAATTTTTTTTTGTCCTTATTTCTTTATTAATGATTCTTTGGCTATATGTCCATTTAAAATTTTCTTTTCTTTTAACTGATTCCCCTCATTTTTCTTGGTTTAAAAATGTTATGTTTGCAATTTATTTGAGTATACGTGTATTCTAACTAGTAACATATTAGTCCACATCATCTATATATAAAACACTTTAAAGAATTTACTTCAACGTTATAATAAACTTAAATACAAATATGAATTAAGAATACAAATTTTATATACCAAATATACCATTATGAAAAATTGCATTCTATTTTTTATATAGTTAAATTTTAGATTTTTTTTTGAATTAACTAACAATCGAATTTTGATCGATATTGTTTATGATTAAACTTTCTTGAAACTAAAATTGATTCTATTTTATTTACGATTTGACCTAAAAAAAATCACTCAAGAACCTGACTTTCGCTTTAAAATTTTGCCCACCTTTAATATATCTCCTATTACCGCCCCTGCGTAGGCCTTTACAAATTGGACCGAGAACCGACCGGGACCGTAAAACCGGACCGGACCGAACCGAGCTACATCGGTTTGGTTCTCGATTCCAATTATTATGAAAATTCGGTTCTCGGTCCCAATCGGTTCGGTTCCAACCGGTTCGGTTTGGTCTAAAACCGAGAAAAACCGAAAAAAAGAAGGAAATTACCTCGGTTCTCGGTTCGGTTCGGTTCGGTTCTGGCTGGTTCTCGGTCCGGTTCCGAGCATCATCGGTGCGGTACTCGGTCCGTCAAAAACCATTTTTCGGTTCTCGGTCCTAGTCCGGTCCGGTTCTTGGAACGTGCACGGGCCTACCCCTGCATATATGCAGGTAGACCACATTATAGTTTGACACATCATCAGTTTGCAAGCTTCTGATTGGTCCGTTAATCCACTTGTAATTCTCCCATTGGTCCGGTATTTTCAGCACAAATCGCCCATATGCAGCATTAGTCCAACATTCAGTTATGGTAAGTCCTGATTTCCAGCAGCAAAAGATCCTAAATTGACGAAAAAACCTGTAGATTTAAAATTAATTTAAAATTTAATTATGCACATTAAATGGTGAAATCCCTACAAATCAGCTACATAACACGAAGATTACGTTTCCTTTAAGCATTAAGCTGTGTTTTGGAAAAAGATTTCGTGTTACAGTCGATTAAGAAATAAAATTCGAATTTTTGTAATTATCATTGCCTAATCTATTCCATATTTTTCGATACCAACATAACCATCTATCTCCTTTATAAACCCGAAAACAACACCTAAAATTTCATAGCGCACCTGCATCTCGATTCAACACCACAAAGGTTAATGTTCAACTTTTCTACTATTCATTTTTTTGTCTTTTATTATACTGTTCAATCTAAACATTTAAAATCGTTTTTTTGCAATTCTATTACTGTTAATTTACATAAAACTTTCCAGTTTTTTAAATCACAGTTTTCATATACATGCATTAACATAATCCCTAATGTTTTGCAGGGAAATTGTAGAACTGAAAGACATACAGTTTAATCAGCAATCGATAGGTATGTTTTTTCCCACGTAAACTGTATTCATGTTTGTTATAAACAGAAAACAAATTAATAAATTGATTGTAAATTGTTTTTTGAAAAACATAGTAAAACCGATTTAGCGAACCTATTTTTATATTTTAAAACAAAATAAATTTTACTGTTTAACTTTTAAAGTCAATCAATTTAAACATGTAATTGACTGTTTTAAATTATAAACATTTTCTACTACAATATTTTTTTTATTTCGTCCAGATTGACTTAAAATAGTAAAACTGTACTTTTTACACAAATCTGCTAACATCCTCTTAAAATTTCATATAGACTCTTATTCTATATATTGTAGAATAAGTTTGCAGATTTGTTATTGACGAAAATTGATACTACAGCTTGGTAAAAATTTCACTTTAAAAAATAAATGTAATATTACCTAACTAATTATTAAAAAATAAATGTAATATTACCTAACTAATTATCAATAAGTTTTAAAAACACTAAATTTTACTGTTTAACTTTTAAAGTCAAACTGTTGACTGTAAATCTACTTGAATCCATTTAAATTAATTTGACTGCTAATAGTCAAACTCTACATGTTAAACAAATATGCTAACTTATTTTAAACAAATCCGCTAATAACCTCTTAAACAAATCCGCTAATAACCTCTTAAAATTTCATAGCGACTCTTATTCTATATATTGACGAATAAGTTTGCAGATTTGTTATTGACGAAAATTGATACTACAGCTTGGTAAAAATTTCAATTTTCGAAATAAATGTAATATTACCTAACTAATTATTAAAAAATAAAGGTAATATTACCTAACTAATTATCAATAAGTTTTAAAAACACTAAATTTTACTGTTTTACTTTTAAAGTCAATCACTTTAAACATGTAATTGACTGTTTGACTTTATAATCATTTTCTGCTACACTATTTTTTTTATTTAAACCAGATTGACTTAAAATAGTCAAACTGTACATTTTAAACAAATCTGCTAACTTATTTTAATGTTTATGTATATTTTTTAATTTTTTTAGCATCTAAATTTTATAAATCTTTAAAATACAGTTTATTATGACTGTTTGACTTTTTAAAGTCAAACAGTTTACATATTATAAGAGGCTGTTAAACACAGTCAAACATTTTTTTATATGTTTTAGTACTTTATTTAGTTTAATTTTAAATAAAAGTCAATAAGTTCTAAAAACACGAAATTTAAAAGTTTAACTGTTAAAGTCAATCACTTTAAACATGTAATTGACTGTTTGACTTTATAAACATTTTCTGCTACACTATTTTTTTTATTTAAACAAGATTGACTTAAAATAGTCAAACTGTACATTTTAAACAAATCTGCTAACTTATTTTAATGTTTATATATTTTTTTAATTTTTTTTAGCATCTAAATTTTATAAATCTTTAAAATACAGTTTATTATGACTGTTTGACTTTTTAAAGTCAAACAGTTTACATATTTTGAATGTAAACAAAACAGTACAAATTTTTGTTGTAAACATTTATTCTAATAAGCTATGAACCACAATCGTATTATCTGTGCAGGATGAATCCGAACAATGACAAGGGAAAAGGGAAGATGAATTACCCGAAAACACCAAATTCGCCCGGTAGCAAATTGAGGCCTTTAGCAAGTTCAGGAATATCTCTAGGTTCCCGAAGATTTCGGCCCGCTGTAAACACAAACCAGACTCCGGTTAAGATCGGAACAGACCAAGGTCTTTAATATCACATATTATGATTTATTGTGCATATACAATTACTAACAGCTACATATTTATTTCAGAAAACACGAAACAGAAAACCATTACACCAATTGGTCAAATAGATGCAGGGTTACGAAACATAACTGTGCGTGGGAGATGTATTTCAATCTGGCATTCCCATCGTAAAAACGAACCCCATAACCCTTATTCTCTTGACTTGGTGTTGCATGATGATCATGTATTATAAATACATACATCATAAAACAAAGTTACGACATTAGGTCAAAATACCATAAAAAATCAGTTACTTTATTTTCTAATTTTGCAGAATGATCGAATTCAGATATGGATTAAGAAAGAATTCATGTATAAGTTCGAGCCTCTGTTCGAGAAAGGCCAATGCTATGAAATCTCGGACTTTTCGATTTATCAGAATACTGGATATTCCCCCTTATTACCACATAAGTTCAAACTGGCATTTGGTTTCAACACAACTGTTACTCGCATTGAACAGATTGATGAAAATTTATACAGTTTATTGCTCGAACCTTATACTAAGATTAAGTCTGTAAATCGTACTTATGCTGAAAAAGACGCTGTTGGTACGTCATATTTATTATAGTATTTAATGCACATATACATATTGTTTGAAAATTTTGATGTATAAACCAACAATGTTTTGCTGATTTTATGGCACAATACATTATTTTTACAATTAAATTATTTTATGTTATATGTTCCAGATGTTATTGGCTCTGTTGTGGGAATTATGGAGAGTGTGAAGGTAGCCACCCAAAGTGGTACGAAATATCGACGTACCGTTGTGGTCGAGGATAATATGTACGTACTACTTACATACATGTTTATATAAATAAATATTATTTCATTGGATATTTATAAATGATTACAACTTTATAAAAACAGGGATGAACAACTTGATTTCACGTTTTGGGAAGAGTGGGCAACGATGTGGAACGATTATGCCGCCGATCCAGAGAAGTTTGGTCATTTTGTCGTGTACTACAACTTGGGAAAGTTAAGTACTACGAAGGTACGATTTTAAGTAAGTACCTTTTAAAAAAGTTTGACTATTAAAAGTCAAATTGTTTGACTGTAAGCAGTCAAACAGTTTTTTAATGTTATAAAACTTTATTTACTGTTTTTTTAAATTAATGTATTCCTAATTAAAAGCAACGTATTTGACTGTTTGACTTTTATAGTCAAACATTTTGACTGTTTGATTGACTTTTTGATCGTAAAAATATTTTTTATAATACCAGTAAATATGTTAGACAGTTTTTACTAAATCACAATTTGTATTTTAATTTAATTTCTAAATCACAATTTATACATAAAAAGTATGACTACAAAAAGTCAATATGTCAAACAGTTTGACATATTTTACATTTTAAATAGTAAAATTAAGATTATGTTATTCAATTACATTTTGAGAGAAATTTATTGTTTTCAGCCGAAACTAATAAAATGTACCATTTATTAATTTTTATTTTTGTGCACATTACACACTAAATGCAGGGGCACCTGCGGTCCATAACGCTTTGTTCGGAACAAAGATAATTATTGATCAGAGTCATCCGGCTATTGTTGCATTTAAACCAGAGTTAGTAAAAAAGCTTTAACTTATAAAAAATTTTAAATATGAAAAACAGTATTTTATAACCCGTTGTGCTTGATATATATTTTTATTGTCAGGGCTGAGAAACAGGATGATTATGACCCAAATCAGTTCAAAATTGAGTTTTTTACCCCAGATGCAAAAGTTGTTACCGTTACCGATTTTTTTAGGGGTATTGTTAAAAGCATGGTGGGCGGTATTCGTCAAATTCAACCGGTATGTAAAAGCACGGTCCATTAATTATTACTATAAAGGTCATTATCTATTAATTGGACGAATAAATGTACTTTTTATATTAATTTAACTTATTTACAGGATTCCCACTGCAACGTATTTGCAACCATTCATGTTTTACATGATCAAATTGGATGGTCTTATTTGGCATGCAAGAAGTGCACCAAAAAAGTCAAAGTAAGATCAGCAAATAGTCGCCAAACTACTTACGAATGCGATGACTGTGGGGCAGTACAAACGAATTCGAGGTAAAAATTTACATAAATTGACGAATTTTACAGTAATTATGAAGTATATTGGCTCTTATTCTGACTTTTTTTTATTGTTATTGCTTTTTTTTAAAAACAGGTTTAAGGTTGTTGTAACCATCATTGATGAGAGTGGTACTGCACAAGTTGTCTTTTTCAACAGCTCTATTTTTAAGTTGACAGGCCTTACTGTGTGGGACATAATTGACAAACACGGAAAGGATCCGTCCCAGTACTACCCCGATGAGTTGAATATGATCCTTGGTAAAAAATTACTGTTAAAGTTGTGGTACTCTAAAGAGAACCATGAAAAAAATAACCACACCTACCGGTGTGATGGTATGTCGGAGGATCCTCAACTAATCTCACATTTCAAGAAAAACTTTATTGAAGATAGAGCTGTTGCTGATGTTGTGGATGAGGTGATAAATGCAATTTATTATTTTATCCAAATATATAGACATAATCTAATAAGCATATTAAGTTTTTGTTTATGTTTTTTCAGCCCGAGGACGAGCCGCTGGAGGATTTCAACACGCCTTCCAACTTGATAAACAAGGTTACAATGGCTGATGACAGTGTAAAACGTGTGCTAAACATGCAGACACCAACTTCGTGTGACGGGGCTTCTGGGAGCGGAAATTCGAGTAACAAAAAACGCCGTGTCTTTATCAATCTAGATGATCTTGACACTGATTCAGAAGATGAAAAGGCTAGCAAAAGCTCGAATGGTTTGGTCGAGGTGAAGATCGATCCGGAAGATTGATATATATCATCAAATGGACGTTGGGTCATATGGTGTTTGCTACATTTTTCATTTTTGGTTATGTGTTGAGTCTGGTTATTTTTGAGACACTGTTACCTTTCATTTCTTTAGAATTTTCGTAATATCAGACAGTTTTCTATTCAGGTTTTACATTTGGTTATTTGAAGAAACTATTTTTAGTTAATGAAGATTTACACCTTTAATTATATCTATTAAATTTTTTTGTGATATTTTAATTTATTTTTAAAGGCTTATTAACACTTTTACTATGTCAGTAGTAAAAGTCACAATTTTTTTGTTAGTCAAACGGATAACCAGGTGAATTGAATATGATCACCATAACAACATTCTAATTACAAAAATTAGAACCAAATATTAATATGTTCCCTAAAATACTTACGTTTTTTATATACAAAAAACAACAAAGTAGTTTAAAACAAATAACTGTGATACCTAAGAAAAATCATACATATTAACAATCTGTTTAGAGAATAGGTTAAATTAATCAGTTTTAACTTATAAAAATACTTACAGTATACTTTTAATGATTTTAAAATTCCGGATGGGCAGTTTGACTTTCTCAGTCAACATGGTATTATAACTTGCAATCACAGTAATTACAAACTAATAATCATAAAATTAATTATAATAAATATTTTGTAGAGTTTCTTATTTTCGAATATTAAAAGCTAAAATAACAAAATAATCTCCAAATTTAGCAAAAATCGTTATTGACTGCCCATATCTTTATAACATCAGTATATATTCTTATCACTCTACAAATAATATTCGAAAATCTAAATTTAAAGGAATTTAATCACTCTATGAAATCAGTATTATATATTTAACATAACTAACTACCAAAAATTAAGGATTTTTAAAACTTACCTTAATATACGATCAATGCCTATACTGATATCTTCCTTATAAGTGACTTGGTGTTACACGTTGTGCACCACAATCCCAAGCAACATTCTCACTCACAAATTGTTCTTCTGCATATTATACGACTTTGGTGTACTGCAACGATTTCTTCGACTGCAAAGTAGCTTATTCGATCTACAAAGAATTCAAGATAAGTATTCGTATATTGATTTAATCATATTTTGCTGCTGCCAATATATGGAAAAATACCATAATTGTTGTTATAGAAAACGACATATAATGAAAAATACCATAATTTATTTTATACAAATAAATTGATTTTGTGATATAAACTGTCATTTTTTTGGTGTACTTTATGATAATGTGATACCATTTGCTAACTTTTTAATTCAAATTGTTGTTTTATAAACGTTCAGGAAAGAAAAGATTAACAATATACGGTTCAAAGAGAGATTGCATTCTACTAAAATTCAGATTTTTTAGTCATTCTGCAACAGATTATACCAGGTATGCTTCATAAGTCAACCATTTAATCTGCAAATTAAATTTATTATGAAAACCTAATACTTAAATAATTTTATGTCAATTAAAATGATTTTAATGAATACGAAATTTGACATTTTAACTGTTAATTTCAAACAGTTTTAGATAAAATAATAATTAAGCAAAACCATAATACTTAAGCAAATATTTTGA
Source organism: Calendula officinalis (assembly GCA_963853835.1). Taxonomy (NCBI): domain Eukaryota; kingdom Viridiplantae; phylum Streptophyta; class Magnoliopsida; order Asterales; family Asteraceae; genus Calendula; species Calendula officinalis. The sequence goes on from OY970823.1 coordinate 16,304,300, forward strand.
CATGTTAGATTTTAATAAGTTTGACTTTTAAAAGTCAAAATGTTTTCTACTGTTTTCATACTTTAATTTTAAGTTTTTTCGAAAACTTTTAAAATATTTTAAAAAAACGTAATATGACTGTTTGACTTTCTAAGTCAAACATTTTAATGATTTTGTAAGTTTTAAAACATAAAATACATTTTATTTAAATAATTATGCAACCACAAAACAGTTAGAAGGTCAAACATTTTTTAACTGAATTAGCTATTAAAATACTAAAAATAAGGGTTTTAAACTGACCCTACCTATGCAGTTAAAATATTTTCGCAGTTAAAATTCTAAAATTCGAAATAACTATCTACTGTGCAGTCAAACACTTTAAGGAATTAATCCTTAAAAAATTAGCTATTAAAAAATTAGGGTTTTTTACTGACCCAACCATATATGTAAGATAATTAGCTATTAAAATTCTAAAATTAGGGTTTAGAATACCTTTGCAGTCAAACACTTTGCAGTTAAAAGGTCAAACACATTTTATTTAAGTACTTTGACTTTTTAACTGATTATCTTTATTAAATATATTTAAATAATTAGCTATTAAATTTCTAATCCAATTGGTCCAATTGAAGCCATAATTAGCTAACAAATGGATTATGCAGCCATAATATGCTATCAATTGGATTATGAAGCCATAATTAGTAAACCTTTAATACATCTTCTATATCCCCACTCTGTTCAACCCCTCACAACATCAACTTCAGTTCATAATCATCCTCAGTCAAATATATAAGAAAAAAATTTCAAAAATTAGTCTACGTTATGAAACAGGTAACACCTACTTACATTGAGACCAAATAAATTCATCCTTCCAATTAATACATAGGATACCACTAAACGATCAGGCTATAAGCACAATGAAAGAGATGTTATCGGAAAGACCTAGATTAATTAATAATATATAAACATTAATTTGAGGAAAATAAAACTAATTACAGTACCTGAGTTTGATAATTCATTGATTCTGTAGACTTCCGATAAGGAGGTATCCAAATCCATATCAATTGGATTATGAAGCCAATAATTGTTGATCTGAAATGTTCCCGTTTCCATTTCTGATTTGAAACTTTTCCATTGGGCGAATAGACACAAAATCCCCCATTCGGTTTTGAGTATTGAGAATAGTCTAGCCCTAATGCGGAATTAATCTAGAATTCTCTGTTTCGGCGGTACATCGGCATCTACCCGATGAAATTGAATCACCGAATCAAATACCTAAGTCGGTGAACATTTGTGAAGAATTTCAGATCTCAATCGAACGTTTCCTAAACCATGGAATCATTGAACCGGCTATAATTTAATTTAACAGTCTATAACCCCAAAACAGATAATTTTAATCCGGAAATGAATAGATCCGTTTAAATTGGTCTGTCTTCAATGTATTTTCTTAGCCCAAAATGTTGGGCTTAAACATAGAAAATGATTTTAACAGCCCAAATCTAGAAATAAAATCGGTCATTTTTGGTGGTAATTGATCTCAGTTTTTTTAACATAAATATAGGGGAAGATTACTGCTTTCATTGTTTTTTCATAATTGTATAAATTCTTATAATACTTTTTAAAAATAGAAGGTAACCTTTTTTGGTTACATAACACATGTATCCGATCCTTTTTTAGTTTTAAATAGAAATTCATTTTGATGGTGCTGAAAATTTGATTACATAATGGTGGTATAATTCTTTACCAATCTTTTGATTGTACTTATATGATTTTTCTATGATATTTGCAGATAGTATACTTAAAGTTACTATGGAAAGAACTTATCCCACTATTGATGAGAATATTGCGAAAGAGAATACAAAAAAAGGAGGTAAAAGAAAAATCACGGTAGTACACAACGAGAATCAGCCAGGAAATAGTAAACGCATCGTATTTGAATCTCAATTACATGATAATCTATCTTCGTCCAACACACCATTTGAAGATATCACTAATAGACCGCTTGAAAACACTTTTAAAAATTGTAAGTATTATATTTAATTACTCATTAATATGTAATGTCTTCTTTTTTTTTTTTTGCCCATAATTGTGTTAAACAATTTAACCAAATTTAAATTCTATTATACTAAAAGCTTTGCCAAAGGACATTCCAAATGTGGTTAGGAAACCTGGAAGACCTATTGGAAGAAAACCGCTTATTCCAAGTAATGAAAGTATGTAAATTTGTTCTCTACAATAAATTAGATTTTGAGTATTGGACGTTTTTTATAACATCTGACAAATATACATTTTCACATTTTAATGTAATGTTTTATAAATATAACAGATTTGGTAGAAAATATATCTAAAATTCGTCGTGGAAGGCCGTCAAAATCAGGAATACAAGCCAACAACAAAGAATCAAGAGGTGCAAACAATTATTTCCATACTTTTTACGTTAATTCTCAAAATATTAAAATGTTTCTTTAAAAATGTGCAACTAATTATCTATCACAAATATGTTGCATAGGTCACTCATTTATATCACCAATGCCTATGATAGCTCCACGTACGAGTCAATTATCATGTAAGTATATCATAAAAACATACTATTAATAAATAGTAGTTATTTTGTGCATACACATTTTATTGTCTTTCATATTATGCATATTTATTAATTACTTACTGTCTATTTACGTAGGTCCACCGTTAAATATCCTTTATCGAAATACCCCTTCTATAAATGGAATATTCACAACACCATCTTCGACCAAAACACAATTTTCTCCGATTGCAACTTCCACAACTACAGCACAACCCTCCTCATACCCCGTTACATCAAATAGTGAAATCAAAACAAACGGTACTTTGATTTTTTGGCTGATTTTTATCATACTATTATATGGATATTTAATAAACCTCATATTTTACTTAGTAAGTGCGGTGTTCACCAAAAAGACTTCAAGGTTCAATATCAATACACCCATAAATTTTAATTTATGTGAAAAAGGTTTGAATATTTATATTATCAAATATCCACGTAAAGCCTATACATTTGGAATATATGTGTATGATCTATGTACTTATAATTATTATTTGTCCCTTTTGATGTATAATAGGAGATTCTTCAAATGCAAAGTTAAAAAAGACTAACAAAAAAGAAAAAAAGGTGCGTCCGAGAATATCACGTGGTTTAAACTTCACCACCCCTCAACAAGAAAATCAACCTGAGCTACCACCACATGCATTTGTTGGAATTTCAGACGGTACAAAAATTTTAAATTCAAAAATTCCGTTATTCTCTATATTTATATATTAATTTTTTAGTAGGAGTTATATTTTTAAATTGAATTTTGTAGAATACCTTGATCATGGAGATCCTGAGTACGAATGCGCGTCTTGTGGTGCTATGGTGTGGAAATATGAAAAAGACCGAGGACGTACCGCTATAAACCCCAACTCATATTCAATATGCTGTATGAGGGGTAAGGTTAAGCTGCCTGTTGACATGATTGAACCACCAAAATTGTTGAAAGATCTTATTACCAAACAACATCCAAAGAGCGATTCATTTTTGAGCAATATACGTCGATATAACATGATGTTCGCTTTCACTTCTATGGGTGCTAAGCAAGATGAGTCCGTTAACAATGGACGTGGCCCTTACTGCTTCAGGATAAATGGGGAAAATCCACCTCGATTGGGAGATTTGATGCCCGCACCGGGGAACCGCCCTAAATTCTATCAACTTTATATATATGACACTGAAAACGAGATCCAGAACCGGATACAAGATGTTAGGTAAAAATCTCAATTACTTACGATGTCGTTGCTAAATCTTTTTTAATGTTTACATTTTCCTTCACTTACTCATAAAATTTATTACAGCAACCGCAGATGCACATCGACATCTAATAATGAGATAGATGCTGAGCTTACTACCCAGATACGAGACATGCTTGATTCAATCAATCCATTGGTAGAGAAATTTCGGATTGCTGACCGATCGATAAGGTCTTCAAATGACAGTAATATTAAGCTCAGACTTATTGGAAGCAGGTCACGAGACGGTAGGAACTACAATCTACCAACTTCATCCGAAGTTGCAGCTTTGATTGTTGGAGATTTTGAAGATACAACAAATCCTAGGGATATTGTCGTCCACAGGCAAAACGGAAAACTTAAAAAAATCAGCGAGCTGCACGTACTATACCTAGCATTGCATTACCCTTTGTTTTTCCCCTATGCAGAAGACGGGTACCGTACTGATGTCTACCACCAAGGCGTTACTGACTTTAATGAAAAAAATAAAGGCACACGAGTGTCAATGAGGGAGTGGTTCGCTTACCGATTGCAAGACCAGAGAAATCAGTTCTCCATGATACTAAGTGGTAGGCGATTGTTACAACAATTTTGTACCGACGCATTGACAATGGTTGAGGCTGAGAGGATGAGATACATTAAAACGCAGCAAAAAGATTTAAGAACCGAGACGTATGCGAAATTGTCTGCATTGGTGCAAAATCAGGATAATGGTAATGTATTACGTGGTAGGAAGTACGTGCTACCGTCGTCATTTACCGGGAGTCCAAGGTATATGATGCAGAACTATTTAGACGCCATGACGATATGTAAGTTTTACGGTTATCCTGATTTATTCATAACCTTCACGTGTAACCCTAATTGGCCTGAGATTGCACGTGAAATGGCCAAGAAAGGTTTGAAATCCGAAGATCGTCTGGATATTATATCTAGAGTGTTCAAAATCAAGCTAGACTGCCTCCTAAAAGATTTCAAGGAAAATCATACTTTTGGCCACGTAAAAGGAGGTAAAATTCAAACACATACACAGACAGTTTATATTTACACCTATAAACATAAATATATATGATTTAATTTATTTATTTTCTCTAAATCGCAGTTGTTTACACCATTGAGTTCCAAAAGAGGGGTCTTACACATTGCCACATATTATTGTGGCTTGAGGCACGAGACAAGATAACTACTGCATCAAAAATAGATGAAATTATATCAGCAGAGATACCAGAAAAGGAACAGGATCCGGAATTATACCAGATAGTGACCGATTAGATGATGCATGGCCCGTGCGGTGCTGAAAACCCAAGATGCCCTTGCACTGTCAATTTCAAATGTACGAAAAAATTCCCAAAACGGTTTAACGAGTCAACTGTCATCGATGACAATGGATACGCAATCTATAAGAGGAGAAATGACGGAAACACTATAAGGAAAAGTGGAATAGATTTGCATAATGGTTATGTCGTGGCATACAATCCAGGTCTGCTGAGGAAATACCAGTCCCATATAAACGTAGAATGGTGCAACCAAATTGGTTCCATTAAATATCTGTTTAAGTATGTCAACAAAGGGCCAAACAGGGTTACTGTTGCTGTGGAGGGCGAAGAGATCGACGAAATAAAAGATTATTATGATTGTAGGTATCTTTCAGCGTGTGAGGCAACCTGGCGTATATTTCAATTTGATATTCATAAAAGGACGCCGTCAGTCGAACGGTTGCCTTTCCATTTAGAGAATGATCAGCCTGTAATCTTTGATCAAGGGAGAGTATTGATTACGCGTTAGATGAGTCATCTGTAAACGAAACCAAGTTTATAGCATGGATGGAACTAAACGAGAGAGATCTAGACGCCCGTAAACTCCTGTATGTTGAATTCCCCCAGTTTTACGTTTGGAATCAGCAGAAACACATTTGGAACAAAAGACAAAGAGGAAATACACTTGGCCGTATACATCATGTCCCGCCCTCATGGGGTGAACTTTATTATTTACGTGTACTACTAAACAAGGTGGAAGGTCCGACATGCTGGGATGATCTCAAGGCATGGCGCGGTGTTATATATCCATCATATAGGGATGCGTGTTTTGCCCGGGGGCTCCTACAGGACGACAAGGAATACATTGATGGGTTGTTGGAAGCAAGTTTTTGGGGAATGGGTGATTATCTGCGTTCTTTTTTTGTCATGCTCCTCATGACTGATAGTATGTCTCGTCCCAAGTTTATCTGGGAAAAAACTTGGCATGTTTTGGCAGAGGATGTGTTAAACGTTGAACGCAGGAAGCGTAACGATCCAGGTAATATTGACGTAAAAATATCTCATTCAGTTTAATCGCTACTTTTTTGTGTAATAATTTATTTGTTCTCAACCCTATCTTATTGTTTAACGTTTGTAGATTTACAACTTTCTGACACACAAAGGATGAATATATGTCTTACGTATATTGAACACATGCTCCTTTGTAATAACAAGAGTTTGAAGTCTTTTTCAAACATGCCATATCCGGATGAAATGTACACGATGGATAATTACAACCGGTTAATATATGACGAGGAATCGTACAACAGAGATGAACTCCGCGATCAGCATCAAACTCTTTATACCAGCCTTACATCAGAGCAGAAACGTATCTACAGAACAATCATGGACGCCGTTAATAATGAAAATGGTGGAATGTTCTTCGTATATGGTTACGGTGGTACTGGGAAGACTTACCTGTACAAAACTATGTCTGCTGCATTACGTTCCCAAGGGTCAATAGTGTTGAATGTTGCATCAAGTGGTATTGCGGCCCTTTTGTTGGACGGTGGTAGGACGGCTCATTCCAGGTTTGCACTTACTTATTATACTCGAACGTAACATTATAATATTTAATTTTTTACTAACTCTGATAAAAATTGCTAATTTTGTGCTCTTTACAGGTTTGCAATTCCTATAAACGTGGTGGAAGATTCTTTTTGCCACATATCAGCTGACGGTGACCTTGCTGAGTTGATACGAAAAGCAAAGCTAATTATATGGGACGAGGCACCAATGATTAACATATATTGTTTCGAGGTGTTTGATAGAACCCCGAGAGACATATGCAGGCAGGATCCTTCGACATCGTCAAAAGTTTTATTTGGTGGAAAAGTTGTTTTGTTTGGTGGTGATTTTCGGCAGATTCTTCCTGTTATTCCAAACGGTTGTAGGCAAGATGTGGTTCATGAGACTATCAGTGCGTCATATATTTGGGACCACTGCACTGTATTGAATTTAACAGTAAACATGAGGCTGGGATATGGAGCATCTGAGGTTGAAAGAAAAGAAATTCAGGAATTCGCAAATTGGATACTCGATATTGGCAACGGCACTATAGGTGTGTATTTAATTTATTTCTTATTTACTAAATACCGTCCCGCTATATTTTTTAATGATATCAACGTTTATTACAATTATCTAAACACAGGTGGTGAAAATGATGGTGAGTCGTCAGTAGAGTTCCCGGACAACATGCTGATTCCAGCTTCTGATGACAACGTTGGGGCCATTATTCGAGAAACATACCCTCATTTGCTGGATAATCTTTGGCAACACAGCTTTTTTCAAGATAGAGCCATTCTTGCTCCCACGCACGAAATGGTTGACCTCATAAACGAACGTATGCTTTCATTAATTCCGGGAGAAGAAAAGACGTACGAGTCATCGGACTCGGTTTCCGCTGCAGATGAAGATGATACAATGTTTAACCTTGATCTTTACACTACTGACTTCTTGAACAGCATAAAAATGTCAGGTGTCCCCCAGCATATCTTGAAGTTAAAGATTGGTGCTCCGGTAATATGCATGCGGAATATTGATCAGAAAGCCGGATTGTGCAACGGAACGAGGCTTCAGAAATTACGAATGGGGGTAAATATAATTGAGGGTAAAATCATATCTGGCGGCAAGGTGGGTACAATTTGCGCTATCCCTCGAATGGTTATTAGCCCTTCAGACAACAAGATGCCTTTCAAATTGAATCGGAGGCAGTTTCCTGTTCAGGTATGCTTTGCTATGACCATTAATAAAAGTCAAGGCCAGACGTTGTCTCAGGTTGGTTTGTTTCTGCAAAAACCGGTATTCTCACATGGCCAGCTTTATGTGGCTGTATCATGAGTTAAGAACAAGAACGGATTAACGGTCATTTGTTGTGACACATATGGGAATTACACTAATTCAACAGCAAATGTCGTTTACAAAGAAGTCTTATTTCGTTTGTAAATTTTATGTAACATTTCTTCATGTATCGAATTTTATTTAACATTTATTTATGTACATCATTATTATGTAATCTTTAACATTATTAATGTATATTCGTATTTTATCACATAATAAATTTTGAGGCATACCCGCCCATCCGGGCGGGTTATGAAGCTAGTAACATATATATATATTTGATTAAATATGGTTCACAGGCGGTTGGCCGCCTTTTGTTAAGGCCCCCATCTTCAATCAACCAGTATTCGAGCTTCAGCGACATTTCTCCCTTTTTTCATATTTGTTGAAGTTACACTTTACCCCATGAACTTTAGTTATTCTGAAATGATAAACTTTAATATTTAATATCAATATTTTTTCTAAAAATAATAATTTATCATCAAACACTTTTGTATTCCTAAATTGTAACATAATAAAACTGGCCTATTAATTTTATGTAATTTTGATATATGATAAATAGTTATTTTATCATATGTGGAATTATCTGGTTAAATGTTTATATGGTGATATTTTAACCATGGGGTTAAAATATCTTTTTACTGAAATATATTATTATGAATCTGATTTTTATATTTTTGGATTCTCTTTTTAATTTCGTTTCCGAATATATACTCGTTACTAAAAATACATTTCATTTGGTATTTTAAATGAATCTATCTATACTATATATAAACAAAGGTTTATAAGTGCCACGTGTCCCATTCTTAAAGCCCCTCCCGTTCATTTTCCCGCCCATAGAAACTCTGCATAACCTCATCAAATTAATCGCTCCCCTAATTTCGCCAGCCACTTCCACCGACGCTACAAACTGAAGAATCATTAATTTCACTTTCTCTATTACAACCCAGTCAACCTTCCTTTTTTATCATCCACCGCCATAGCCATCCGCATCCTATCGTCACCACCTATGAACCCGTATTGCGCTATTCGGTTGTATGTGTAGAAGACGGATTGAAAATGAAGGTTTTCGGTTAAAACATTGAAGGGGGTCTTACTTTGAAATCGAAGTGAAACACGAAGATACGCTTTAATATATTGTATGTACTCTTTCAATAATGTTTGAATTAATGAATAGATTCTTCTCTGATGAATCATAAATACGTTGTTTATAATTCCTTAGACTGTTGTCGTAGATTGTTTGATAGTAGCTCGAACCAAAATGTAACTACATGGACTACAGTATATAATTGATACGCAAAATCAGGTTAAGTCAAGTTTGCTCGTCCACTGTTCTATGAAATGCCAAAAAATAAGCACAGGTACAACCAAAATCAGTTCAATTAGAGCACTTAAAGAAAAACATTTACGTGATGTTACCAAAGTTAAGGGTTTTAGTATGATGTTAATCCACATGAAAACAATAATTCTACTTCACAACAGATGGAAGATTTCAAGTCGGGTCTTAGTAAAGCTGCTGAATTTGACCCACCAACTGAGGTGAACTGATATTGACGTCTTTAAACATATTATTTGTCGTCAATATCGCGTAAATTGAGCGTGTTTTTAATAAATTTCATTTGATATTACTCAATTTACTTGTTCTTGTGTATTTCAGGCCCAAAGAGGAAATATATGGCGAAAACGAGCGAAAAAAGGAGCTAAAACGGACAACGAGTGAAAATCAAGCCTTCTGGGCGCGAGTCTAGGCGCGAGCTCGATGCGAGAATGTCGCGCCGAGCTTAGGGACAGTCTGTTTAACCTCGCGTTTCTTACTCACGTTTAGACTCCTTCTCGCGTCAAAAAATCGAAGCAGTTTTCCAGTTCTCGCGCCGCGAGCTCGGCGCGAGCTCGGCGCGAGTCGACGCGGGAATTCGTTTTTTATATCAGATTTAGTCAAAATTAAAGGGGACTTCGAACGTGACTGTGTTTTTGGACGGTTGGGCGACGAAATACATCAGTTTTCAGGAGAATTCTTCATCAAATCAAGCAATTCATTGGATTTTTATCATTTCGATCAAAACAATGTTCGGTATTTTGATATCTTTTGTACGTTTGATGATTATTAGCACTTCCATGGGCTAATAATCTTAATATTTGCTATGTTTGACAGATTCTAGGGTTATGTTTGGTTAAATTTTAGGATTTTCTATCTTGTGTTTGAACAATTGTTAATTAATGCATTAATCTTTCGATTTACACTTTGATCTTTGTTGTCTACTTTGTTTATAGGTAACTAGTTGATTATTGACAACAATTGAATAGTTATTTCTACCCTCATCTTTTCACCCAAGTGACCTAGATGGCAATTCACTAGGAATAGGGATTGAAATTAGATTCCAATAAGTTAGGGTAAATTGAAAGTCTAACCGTAGTGACGGGAGTTCTAGGTTAGAGGGTTTAGGTGATCCAAACCTATTAAAATTAACAACCCGAGGTGTAATTAGATCACAACTTTTGAGAGAAGGAATTCCTATTAGTTGTGTCTAGTTTATTAAATGGAATTAAGAGGAATCTAGTACCGTGACCTCTAGAACATTGGAAGTAATCGGGACTTAATAACCAAACATAAACCTAGATGAAGTCAGACATAGTGAATATACTTTAATCTTTTGAAAAACAAGTTTTCTAAACCAATTCTCACTACATTTTCTAAGTATTTGTTCAATTCATTTAATCTTTACAATTCAAACAATGAAACTTTTAATCAAAATAATTAATTTGTTAACTTTTGATTATTGGATTACATAAATTGCTCCCTGAGGATCGATAACCCGAATACTTGCCTAAGCTATATTACCCACGATTAGGTATACTTGCCTATGAATGTGGTAATCTAGATTAGTGGTATTTGGAGCTTTATTTTATAACTAGATATATCTCATCAAGTTTTTGGCGCCGCTGCCGGGGAGCAGTTTTATGTGTTTAAAAATTTATAGTTAATTTGTTAGTTGATCCTTGTTTGGGAATTCATTCTTAGACAAGTTATTTATTATATTTTCTGTTTTTCTTTACTTTGAATATTAGTTGCGTTTGATCTTTTTGTATTGAGTGTGCAGGTGCATGAACAATAAGATTAATCTTAGAGGTAAAAAGTCTAAACCTGATCAACCTTCACCATCCTCTGATCCAGAAAAATATTTTCGAAGGAGAAAGAGAGCTCAATTGCAAACAAATTATTTAGCATCAATCAAGAAACCTCAAAGTATTGAAGAACCAATTCTTGAAAATCAAAATCCGCTTTTTGAAGTTCAAGTACAAAGTCTTGAAGATCAGGAGCCGATTTCTGATAATCAGGAACATTTTATTGAAAATCAAGAGCCGATTCTTGATAACCAAATGGGTGATCGAGACCCACCACCGGAACGTCCGATGTGGCAAACGAGGCAAAATGCCCCGGTTGATTCCATTCCGGCAATTAGACTTCCGGAAATAAATGGCGTAAATTTTGAAATAAAAAGCCAATTCCTCAGTATGGTTCGTGATTTGGGTTATGATGGTAGACTCACAAATGACCCAAATCACCATATTGAGTGTTTTAATGACATTTGCCAATTGTTTAGAATACCTAACGTTTCGCAAGATGCGATACGACTTCGACTCTTCCCTTTTAGTCTAATTGGAGAAGCAAAAATTTGGGTCAAGTCTCTTGAGCCAAACTCCATTTCGACTTGGGAAGAACTCCGAAGTCGATTTATTCACCGTTATTTTCCACCCGCGAAAGCGGATAAAATGAAAACTGATATAATGGCTTTTCAACAGGAAACAGGGGAAATATTGACGGAAGCATGGGAACGCTTCAAAGGTATGCTAAGAAGATGCCCAAATCATGGATTTGAGAAGAGTGATATTGTCCATCTCTTCTATAGGGGCTTGTCCAACAATGCACGATCCACCCTCGATTCATCGAGTGGTGGCATATTCATGTATAAGACCCCTACGGAAGGATACCAACTTTTGGAGGATATGGCCATGCACAATGCAGAATGGGCGACCGATCGAAGAGCGGGGAAACTAACGAGTGCTTTGAACGCGGTTGATGATAGACAAAGCGATGAAGTGGCATCCATTAAAAACAACCAAATTATTTTAGAACGTAAATTAGACAAAATAACATCTTCTTTACATGCAATACAGGTTGGATGCGACAGTTGTGGCGGACCACACCTTACCAAAGAGTGTCTACAACATCAACCGATGGCAACTGAAGAGGAGGTTAACTATCTAAACCAAGGTTATGGTAATAATCACCAACGTGGAAACCAAGGGTACAACAATAATTTCAATAACAATAGGGGTTTCAACAATAATAACAACTATCCCCCTAGACCAACACACCCACCTGGTTTTTCCCAAAATATCCAAAATAACCAATCAAATTACCCTCCTCGAAACAACCCCAACATTCCCGAATCAAGCTCAAAACCCACAAATCAAATGTCACCTTTAGAAAGTGCTATTGAAAAGTTCTTGATTAGTCAAGCCAAAACAAATGAGGAGAATAAACAAGAATCCAAAGAAATGAAACAAAACTTGAGAAACCAACAAGCAGCCATACAAAACTTAGAAAGAGATATAGGAAGAATTTCACAAGCCTTACAAGATAGACCACAAGGCAATCTACCTCCTTCCACTCAAGCAAATCCAAAAGGAGAATTTAACAATACAAGGGATCTAAAAGCTATCACCACACGAAGTGGTAAAGAGGTAAGTTCTCCATTAGTTTCAACTAATGTTAATGGCTTTGATGAACAGGTTTTGATAGAAGATGAAACACCGGAAAATGAAGATGAGGTGTTTGTAGAGAAGATAGTAAAGAAGGATGAACCGGAAAAGATGAAGCAAAAAGAAAAGATCGAGTCAAAGAAAGAGGAAGCAACAAGTTCTTACCTACCTAAAGTTCCTTTCTCAACCATTGTGGGAAAGGAACTTTAGGTAGGTAAGAACTTGTTGCTTCCTCTTTCTTTGACTCGATCTTTTCTTTTTGCTTCATCTTTTCCGGTTCATCCTTCTTTACTATCTTCTCTACAAACACCTCATCTTCATTTTCTGGTGTTTCATCTTCTATCAAAACCTGTTCATCAAAGCCATTAACATTAGTTGAAACTAATGGAGAACTTACCTCTTTACCACTTCGTGTGGTGATAGCTTTTAGATCCCTTGTATTGTTAAATTCTCCTTTTGGATTTGCTTGAGTGGAAGGAGGTAGATTGCCTTGTGGTCTATCTTGTAAGGCTTGTGAAATTCTTCCTATATCTCTTTCTAAGTTTTGTATGGCTGCTTGTTGGTTTCTCAAGTTTTGTTTCATTTCTTTGGAGTCTTGTTTATTCTCCTCATTTGTTTTGGCTTGACTAATCAAGAACTTTTCAATAGCACTTTCTAAAGGTGACATTTGATTTGTGGGTTTTGAGCTTGATTCGGGAATGTTGGGGTTGTTTCGAGGAGGGTAATTTGATTGGTTATTTTGGATATTTTGGGAAAAACCAGGTGGGTGTGTTGGTCTAGGGGGATAGTTGTTATTAATGTTGAAACCCCTATTGTTATTGAAATTATTGTTGTACCCTTGGTTTCCACGTTGGTGATTATTACGATAACCTTGGTTTAGATAGTTAACCTCCTCTTCAGTTGCCATCGGTTGATGTTGTAGACACTCTTTGGTAAGGTGTGGTCCGCCACAACTGTCACATCCAACCTGTATTGCATGTAAAGAAGATGTTATTTTGTCTAATTTACGTTCTAAAATAATTTGGTTGTTTTTAATGGATGCCACTTCATCGCTTTGTCTATCATCAACCGCGTTCAAAGCACTCGTTAGTTTCCCCGCTCTTCGAACGGTCGCCCATTCTGCATTGTGCATGTTTCCCCGGCATGCCAAATTATGGGAAATTCATCAAAGACTTGGTGTCAAACAAAGCTCAAATGGAAGAAGCATCTTCAGCTGTGTTGAGTGAAGAGTGCTCGGCGATTATACAAGCAAAGATGCCACCAAAGCTAGAAGACCCAGGGAGTTTCATAATCCCTTGTCTTTTTGATAATTTACCGGTTTGCAATGGTCTAGCAGATTTAGGTGCTAGCATATGTTTAATGCCCTTGTCGATAGCTACTAAAATAGGATTAACCCATTTTAAACCGACTAGGATGATTTTAAGATTAGCAAACCTTTCTTACACATATCCCATTGGCATTGCGGAGAATGTACCGGTTAGAGTAGATAAATTCGTGTTTCCCGTAGACTTCGTTATCCTAGAAATGGATGTGGACCCCAAAATCCCATTAATTCTAGGAAGACCTTTTTTGAACACGGCGGATGCCATGTTCCACGTGCAAAAACAACAACTAAGTCTGGGAATTGATGATGATAGGGTCACCTTTTCTATAGAAAAAGCCATGAAGCATACTTCAAAATCCGATGACGCTTTTTATGTCATTGATGTTATCGATTCATGTATCGATGAGGAGGTTACTTCATTTTTAAACCTCGATTGTGATGAAATCACCACAAAAGGTGATTTCACATTTGATTCCGATGATACAATCCGCGATCTCCAAGAGTTCGAGGATTTGCTTCATGTAGATGGTGTGGAATCCGAGGTAGGAGATGTAGAAGTTGAAAAAATTGACCCTAATGATAATCTTCGTATCAAAACATCTTTAGAAGATCCACCTACTCTAGAGCTTAAACAATTACCTAATCATTTAGAGTATGCTTTCTTAGAAGGTAAATCCGATCTTCCGGTTATCATCTCATCCAAACTTTCTTCCACCGAAAAACTCAAATTAATTAACATCCTCAAATCTCACAAACGGGCCATAGCCTGGAAAACTGCTGACATCCCGGGAATTAACCCCGCTTTTTGTACACATAAAATCCTCATGGAGGAAAATTTCAAGCCAAGTGTACAAAGGCAAAGAAGGTTAAATCCCAATGTCAAAGATGTGGTCAAGAAAGAAGTGCTTAAGCTTCTTGATGCGGGACTTATCTACCCTATCTCCGATAGTCCGTGGGTAAGTCCGGTACAAGTTGTGCCAAAAAAGGGGGGTATGACAGTTATCACAAATGAAAAGGGTGAATTAATCCCTACTCGAACTGTCACGGGTTGGCGTGTGTGTATTGATTACCGCAAGCTAAATGATGCCACCCGTAAGGATCACTTTCCTTTACCGTTTATTGATCAAATGTTGGAGAGACTCGCGGGAAACAACCTCTATTGTTTCCTCGATGGCTTCTCCGGCTATTTTCAGATCCCGATAGACCCCTTTGATCAAGAAAAGACCACATTCACATGCCCATTTGGCACGTTTTCTTATAGGAGAATGCCGTTTGGTTTATGCAACGCTCCGGCTACATTCCAACGTTGCATGACGGCTATTTTCCAAGACATGATAGAAGATTGTATGGAAGTATTCATGGATGATTTCGCGGTATTCGGGAATTCATTCGATTCATGTCTAGCAAATCTTGAAAAAGTTTTAAGGAGGTGTGAGGAGACCAATTTGGTGTTGAATTGGGAGAAATGCCACTTCATGGTGCGTGAAGGCATCGTGTTAGGGCATAAAATTTCTGAAAAGGGAATGGAGGTTGATAAAGCTAAAATCGATGTTATATCTAAGCTACCTCCTCCTACAAATGTTAAAGCCGTGAGGAGTTTCCTTGGGCATGCGGGTTTTTATCGTCGGTTCATAAAAGATTTTTCTAAAATCACCCGACCGATGACCCATTTGTTAGAGAAGGATACACCATTCATTTTCTCAAATGAATGTGTGGAGTCCTTTAATTTGTTAAAGGATAAACTCACCGAAGCTCCCATCATGGTTTCCCCCGATTGGGAATTACCATTTGAGTTAATGTGTGATGCGAGTGATTATGCACTAGGTGCGGTGTTAGGGCAGCGAAAGAATAACCACTTTCAACCCATTTATTATGCTAGCCGAACACTAAATGGTGCTCAAGTAAACTACACAACTACCGAAAAAGAATTACTTGCTGTTGTGTTTGCTTTTGACAAGTTTAGACAATATCTCGTGTTGTCTAAAACCATTGTGTACACCGATCACTCCGCATTAAAACATCTATTTTCTAAGCAAGACGCCAAACCGAGACTCATACGTTGGATTCTCCTCTTGCAAGAATTCGACATTGAGATCAAGGATAAGAAAGGGGCGGAGAATCTTGCGGCCGATCATTTATCCCGGCTTGAAAATCCTCATTTGGAGGAATGTGATGAAAACGGGATAAATGATAAATTTCCCGATGAGTTCTTTGAAGCAGTGAATGCCTTACAAGACACAAATGACCCGTGGTACGCTGATTTGGCTAATTATTTGGCAGCGGGTGTTCTTGTTAAAGGCATGACTCATCAACAAAAAGGGAAATTTTTCTCTGATTTGAAGCATTACCATTGGGAACATCCCTACCTTTTCCGGGTCGGTGCAGATTTTGTGCATAGGAGATGTGTATCCGGTGAGGAGGCTTATGACATTCTCAACGAATGTCATAAGGGACCAACCGGGGGGTCATTTTGGTCCTAATTACACAGCCCGAAAGGTTTTAGATGCGGGATTTTATTGGCCTACAATCTTTAAAGATGCATATGGTTTGGTCAAGACTTGTGATGCCTGTCAAAGAACAGGGAGTATTTCCAAATGGGATGAAATGCCTCAGCATGGCATCCAAGTTTGTGAAATTTTCGATATATGGGGTATCGACTTCATGGGTCCATTCCCGAATTCCCAAGGTAATAGGTATATTTTGGTTGCCGTTGACTATATATCAAAATGGGCCGAGGCAAAAGCTCTCCCAACAAATGATGCCCGGGTTGTAGTCAAATTTGTGCAATCTCTGTTTTGTCGGTTCGGATGTCCCCGTGCTCTCATTAGTGACCGGGGTACACATTTCGCTAATCACCTCATGGAGAAAACTTTACAGCGATATGGTGTCCATCACCGGTTCTCAACTTCATATCATCCACAAACAAGTGGACAAGTTGAGAATACAAATCGAGCACTAAAACGAATTCTTGAAAAAACTATTGAGAGAAATCCGAAATTATGGTCTCAAAAGTTAGATGATGCTCTTTGGGCATTCCGAACCGCTCACAAAAATCCAACCGGTTATACCCCGTATCGCATGGTTTACGGGAAAGCATGTCACCTCCCGTTAGAAATCGAGCATAAAGCTTATTGGGCAATTAAGGAGTGTGATATGGATGTGAATCTTGCGGGTACCGAAAGAAAGTATCAATTGAATATTCTTGATGAAGATCGATTTCTTGCCTATGAAAATTCCAAAATTTATAAGGAAAAAACCAAACTTTGGCATGATAAGAAATTGAGAGCTCAAAAATGCTTCAATCCGGGAGATAAAGTTCTTGTTTATCAATCTCGGTATAAATTTTCTCCCGGAAAATTGAAATCTAAATGGGTTGGTCCTTTTACCGTTTTTCAACAATACCCGTCCGGGTATGTAGAACTCATTGGTTACCGTGATCATTTTAAAGTAAATGGTCACCGTTTGAAGCATTATTTTGGGGACGAAGTCGAGAATATGAGAAGTGATGAGGTGGAGGTGATTAATTTCACCTCGGTTGGTGAATTTTGATTTTTAAGGAAAAACCGAGTCAAGCTCTAGACTCGTAAATCTTTGAAGTGCTTCTCGGGAGGCAACCCGTGTGTATTGTGGTTTGTTCCCTTTTCCTTTCTGCATTTTTTTTAGTTGTTTAGGTTCTTTTATCTGGTGTGGTATGCTTAATTCTGGAAAAAATCCATTTTTGGGCTGTTTCGCGTTTGAGCTCGCGCCGAGATCAACGCGAGGTATTCCGTGAAGTCGAACAGCAGGTCTGAAAACTCGACGCGAGAATCTCGCGTTTCGTTCGCGTTTAAGGTCGCGTTTCAGCCGTTTCGACCCATTTCCGTGTCGGGTCGCGTTTGGGTCGTGTTTGGGTCGCGTTTCATCTCGGCGCGAGATCTGGTTTATTTAAACCGATCGTTTTTTTTTCTGCTCATTTCAAAATTGGAACCCTAACCTCTCAACGCGACTTCGACGCCAGCCCCATACCCGGCGATTTCTTCCTTCTTGCAAGCTTTTCCGGCCGATTTCTTCCATCTTTCTCTCCAATCTCGTGCTAAGATGCCTCCTAGGGTAAGATTCTTGCTAAATTCTTCATTTTTCTTTGATTGCTTGTTCTTATTCCGAAAAATTTAGGGCTTTTTGAAGAAATTGTTGTTGATTCTAGATTTAAGTTAGTCTCTAGTTGCTCTTAGACAAACCCTTAGTTTGAGTTTGGAAATCATAGCTCACATTGTCAAAATCTTTCAATTTTCAGATTTTTGTTGATTATTTGGGTTGATTCTTAGAAATTGGTTAAGAATTTTGGGGAAGAAACATAAATGGGATATCTGTGAACTAGTGCAATTGATTTTATTGTTAAAAGTTTTTTTTTTTTTTTTAGAACAACTAGTTCAAAATGGTGGTTTGGGTAACATTGGTACTTCATATTTTTATGTCAAATTAATCATCTCAAAAGTGTTAATACATACACCACTTAGTTTTAATAAGTAAATTTTTAAATAGAAATGGAGTAATTATACTTAATTTAAAAATTTTACATAACTTTAAAAACTAAGAGTGGGAAAGGGCAATGTTCATTTTAATTGTATCACTTATTAGTCTAACACCCTTCTATATTTTATATTGTACAATTTAACATGTTTGCTTGATTAATTTTTTTTTTAGGGTACGAAGAGAACTAAAGGTTCATCATCCCGACCTTATGCACCACCATCGCCCCCACCAATGGCTGATGATGGATTTCCTGTTAATCTTGAAATCAGAGGCACACATGTGTTTTTAGATTTCTCAAATGCACCATCATTAGAGCAAAGACAACATGCAGAAAAAGAATTCAATGATTTCACTGGCAAACCGGTAGAAGCGGGGAAAACCCCCGATTGGAGATTATTAGCCAAGTATGACAAGAAAGACGACATTATGGAATATCTTTCACGTAAATTCAGAGATGCCAACGGGGATATTTTATTTACGTGTCATGCATGGAAACGGGTTCTCACCATGCGTGAACCGGTTTATCGTGAATTGGTTTTCGAATTTCTTTCCACAATACGATTCAAAGCGACCCTAGCATTAAATAATCCAAATGCACTTTCTTTGGAATACCGAATCGCGGGGAATTGGTATAACACTTCTCTACGTGATTTTGCCGTTAACGTGGGTTTGTACACGGCACACGAAATTACTAATTCTTCTTTCATGCATTATTTAAGAAGCTGTGATTGGGAGGCTCCTAAGGATGTTGATACGTTATGGAGTGAAATTGGTGCGGGTGGATATGATGGGTCAGACACTACCGAATCCCGAATCTTCTTTAGTGATTACCGGTATTTACATCGTATGATCTCTAATACGATTTGTCAACGAAAAGACGGGTCGGAAAAAGTGAACAAATACGAAATGTGGTTACTCGATCAACTCCAACACTCCCATAAATTCACTAACATACCCTATGTATTGGTTGAATTTTTAAGTGACGGTGCCAAGGGTTTTCGACCCAAGAGTGGTTTATGTGGTGGCCATTACATCACGAGGTTAGCTATGGCACACGGTGGCCTTCCACCCCGAGTTTTAGACACTTTGACCCCCATAGAGATGGGTTATATCGATGCGACCTTATTGGCCCGAATGAAAGTTCTAAACCGCGATCAAAATAACAAATATCAATGGGTGGACTATCCTGTATTGGCCGAAAAATGGCGCGTACCACCTCCACAATCTGACGAAGAGGAACAAGAAGATGCACGATTAGGTGATGAAATGGGTGATGAACCGATGATGGATTCAATGCCACCATTTACGGGGCAAGATCAGTTTTTTGCGGGTGCTTCCGGTTCGGGTACGGCTCATGCCGGACCATCGGGACCCAGTGTGGGCCCATCGACTTTTGATCCATATTACTCATATCAACAATTAAATGAGTCGATGAATGCCTTACGGGTTGATTTCCAAGCTTCAAATGCATCGATACATTCGCGCATGCAACGCTTTTATTACGAGAATATGCAACAACGATATGAAACAAATTGGCAAACTCGTGGCATTAGTAGCTTGTTGTATAACGATGTTCTTCCACCCGATAGATTTGAACCTATGCCGGATTGGACATCCGGAAATTTTCCACCCGGGTACCCAGATTATGACGCTTGGAACCAGCATTACACTGATGGGTATCGTCGGGACCCACCACAATAAGCAGCAGTAGTTAAAATAAATAAATTAAAAATAAAAAAAATAAATAAAAAAATAAAAAAACATTTAATTCACCCCCAGGTCGGTTGCTGATTGAAGATTGAAATTCTTGAAGATTGTTGATTTCGGAACAAAATTGCACACCACCCCCAGGTCGTATTTATTCTTTTAACTTTTTAATTCCCCGTTTGTGTTAAATTCATTGCATTGAGGACAATGCAAATTTCAAGTGTGGGGAGGGGGGTGAATTAAAATAATTCCACCACTAAATTTGTGAATCCTTAAAAGAATCATCAAAATACATTTAATGATTCAATTAACAATATAATTCTAATTAACAATATGATTCAAGGCTTCGAGGAAAGCAAACTAGGAAAATTATTTGATTTAAACGATAAAATTTATTTTAGTTTTTATGTTCAAAATTTGTGGCTTTCCATTATTTTAAAATCCTTTCTATTAGCTTACTGAATTTTTAGTGGCCTAAGTAATACAACAGGTCTTACATAAGCCAAAATCTTTTCTTAAGTTAACTTTTGACCCAAAAGGTTGAGACTGGGTACTTAGTTTAAAAAAAATCCCTTTGTGTACGAAATACGCCGGCGAAAGCCGAGAATTAAAGCAGTCAAAGAACTAAGATGTTGCATCAGTTTCAGCTCCCTTCGGCCCAATTGGATGTCCAATATATATCATAAATCAATAAGGGGTCCGTTGGAAAGTCGAAGTAAGGGTTGGTTCTGGTGTTAATTATCGAAAAATTCATAAAGCTGAATAAATGTGATGTACAATGTACATAACAATCATAAATAGGCACATTGGCAAAAAAGTTTAAACTGTGTTCATTTCAAAATATCTTCAAGTTGGGAGTTTTCGCAAAAGTAAAAATTTTGAATTATGCAAGAATGAGTAGACCTTAGGCTAATAAAAACTGAATAAGTTAATTAAAAGGAGATTAAAATGATGAAAAGTTGGGTAAAACTGTACACAAATCTTGGCATAAAAGCTTTAACAAATTCTATCCGCTAAAACAAATAATTTTCTGAAATTTGTTAGAATCCGGGCGTTGAAAGAAATGTCAAGAATAGATCTTTATAGAGGCTAGTGAAATATATTTACATGATGATTTGCTTGAGGACAAGCAAAGTTTAAGTGTGGGGATTTTGATATTGACGTCTTTATACATATTATTTGTCGTCAATATCGCGTAAATTGAGCGTGTTTTTAATAAATTTCATTTGATATTACTCAATTTACTTGTTCTTGTGTATTTCAGGCCCAAAGAGGAAATATATGGCGAAAACGAGCGAAAAAAGGAGCTAAAACGGACAACGCGTGAAAATCAAGCCTTCTGGGCGCGAGTCTGGACGCGAGCTCGACGCGAGAATGTCGCGCCGAGCTTAGGGACAGTCTGTTTAACCTCGCGTTTCT
This sequence comes from Calendula officinalis, assembly GCA_963853835.1. Taxonomy (NCBI): domain Eukaryota; kingdom Viridiplantae; phylum Streptophyta; class Magnoliopsida; order Asterales; family Asteraceae; genus Calendula; species Calendula officinalis. Next base: position 16,325,936 of record OY970823.1, read on the forward strand.
TACTCGCGTTTAGACTCCTTCTCGAGTCAAAAAATCGAAGCAGTTTTCCAGTTCTCGCGCCGCGAGCTCGGCGCGAGCTCGGCGCGAGTCGACGCGGGAATTCGTTTTTTATATCAGATTTAGTCAAAATTAAAGGGGACTTCGAACGTGACTGTGTTTTTGGACGGTTGGGCGACGAAATACAACAGTTTTCAGGAGAATTCTTCATCAAATCAAGCAATTCATTGGATTTTTATCATTTCGATCAAAACAATGTTCGGTATTTTGATATCTTTTGTACGTTTGATGATTATTAGCACTTCCATGGGCTAATAATCTTAATATTTGCTATGTTTGACAGATTCTAGGGTTATGTTTGGTTAAATTTTAGGATTTTCTATCTTGTGTTTGAACAATTGTTAATTAATGCATTAATCTTTCGATTTACACTTTGATCTTTGTTGCCCACTTTGTTTATAGGTAACTAGTTGATTATTGACAACAATTGAATAGTTATTTCTACCCTCATCTTTTCACCCAAGTGACCTAGATGGCAATTCACTAGGAATAGGGATTGAAATTAGATTCCAATAAGTTAGGGTAAATTGAAAGTCTAACCGTAGTGACGGGAGTTCTAGGTTAGAGGGTTTAGGTGATCCAAACCTATTAAAATTAACAACCCGAGGTGTAATTAGATCACAACTTTTGAGAGAAGGAATTCCTATTAGTTGTGTCTAGTTTATTAAATGGAATTAAGAGGAATCTAGTACCGTGACCTCTAGAACATTGGAAGTAATCGGGACTTAATAACCAAACATAAACCTAGATGAAGTCAGACATAGTGAATATACTTTAATCTTTTGAAAAACAAGTTTTCTAAACCAATTCTCACTACATTTTCTAAGTATTTGTTCAATTCATTTAATCTTTACAATTCAAACAATGAAACTTTTAATCAAAATAATTAATTTGTTAACTTTTGATTATTGGATTACATAAATTGCTCCCTGAGGATCGATAACCCGAATACTTGCCTAAGCTATATTACCCACGATTAGGTATACTTGCCTATGAATGTGGTAATCTAGATTAGTGGTATTTGGAGCTTTATTTTATAACTAGATATATCTCATCATGAACCTTGTTTCTTTTTTCAGTCCCTATGGTTTATGGTTTAACACTTTATTTCCTTAACAATACCAACTTTATAGTCTCAATGATGCAGCCTCATAAACAAATGACTGGCCCAAGTCAACAACTTCTGACCCAATATTTAATTAGTCAAACATTGACTCAAATTTAGTGGTTCATACACTACAAAGGTTTTGCTTTTTTAATTAGAATTTTATATTATTTGCTTATAATACCAACGTTTAATTAGTCAAACGTTGACTCAATTTTAGTCCCAAAACAATCCTCAAAATGTAATACAACAGCAACCTTCAATGTTTGTTCATTCTGAATTTTCCGCACTGATCAATCGATGTATGTAGATTTCAGTCTACTAATTGTATTTAGATGAAAAACATAAGTCTCAAAGGATGTTAAATATGCAACCAGTTGTTCCATGGGGCCCAATGTATATTCACTAACTCACAACTATTATTAACCTCTTGATTTAATTATTTTCTTACAAAATGTTCTGCTTATGGCTTATAAAATTATGCAGTTGGTTCATTAACATTTTCTCAGGTTCATGAAATCCATTATGAAGGATATTAGGATTAACATGGCAATCCATTATGAAGGATATTAGGATTAACATGGCAATATCAGCTGCATTCATAAGTGTAGAAATTGTTTCAATTTATTTTCTTATTTAGTTTAAAACATATGTATCATTTTTATAAATTTTGGTATATTGCTTGGATTTGGTATGTACGCAATGCTGATTGATAGCCTGTATAATTTTATAATTTATAAATCTGACTTACTATTTTAATTGTATCTGCTGTATCTTTCTTTGAAGACTCATTTAAGTAAGATTTATTTAATTTATTTGGAGTTTATCATGGATTAATGTAATGTTTGGTTTTTCAGATTTATTGATGGAGTTTGTAGATTTTTTACGCACTTGCAAGTTGTTCATCTCCAAATAAGAATGTCCAACTATCTTACTCTACATTGGTACCCAAGTAAGTACCTTTAATGTAACTGTTATGTTGTGATATAAACACATATTATGAATTTAGTAGTGTATTAATTCATCACAAGTTAGTATTACATTCATTATCGTACTTATTTTTTCCTGCTTTTTCGACGACTTTCTTTTTTTATCAGATACTAAGCTTTAAAGAAGCCATTGATTCTCGGACTGATGCCATTCCAAACATAGAAAACGGCTTAATTGATTAGTCACAAGTGAGGCTAACTGTTTCTTTTCTTAATTTCTGAATTATTTAGTACTGTATCATTTAATTGCTATTATAAATTTGCTAATTGTTGATCTAATATGATTTTTTTTGAAAATCCAGCATTCTTGATGGACCCTAGTTAAATCAATGCTGAGACATACAATTGTTCTTTCTAGCTGTAGCATGTTTACCACCTGCACAAATGGAAGAGAGTGAAGTACCCTCATTCTTGATCTACAGGTCAAACTCTATATTTTTATCAAAGAATGTTGACTTTTTTGTAGGGTCAAAGTGAATTCGATTTTAAAGTGACTACAATCATACAAGTAACAATATATATTTTTATACTATATTAATGATACGTTCAGTAAAATTATGATAGTTTATGATGTTTTAATATAACGGAATATTTGCAATTAACCATATATGATTATACTCATTTTTTTGCCCTTTTGATGCTCTATTGCAGAGTGATTACATGGGGAAAAAAAAATAGATTTGACCCTGTCTACACATTCACATGTAACTGAAACTTACAGACAATTTTTTTTATGCACATGTAACATATAATGACGCAGTGGATGTCATAGAGGTTGCAAATTGGGCGAGTAATGAGACAAATAGGTAACTTTGGTATAAACTGAAATTGGTCGGGTTGTATTGAATAAAGTATTATTTTAGAAGTAAAGTATTATGAAATTTTTTTCAAGCAGCCCGTGATTTTTCACGGGCTTTAACCTAGTTAATTATAAACCGAACTTTTGTCAAATATTGTTAAATAAGAGAAAAAAAAAAACAAAAGTGGGCCCCTCCCCCAAAGTGGACGGTTTTTGGGCATATGGGGAGGGCACTCCCTCCTTTCTTCCTCACTTCTCTACCTTATCCTTATCTTCTAATCCATTATTTTTGAAACTCCAAAACCCATGTGCCTCTCTTCAAAACCGAACTCAAGCTTTCATTCTATGTGGTAAGTCTCTCCCTCATGAGTTCTATTTCTTCCCACATAATTAAATAATCAAATGCTATGCTTAAATGTATGTAAATGAATGTGTGTGTGTGAAAGTGTAAGACAGTGTGTGTGTCTTGAATACGTGAGTGTGTGCGTTGTGTGTGTGAGTATATGGGTTGTGGGTGTGTCTTTTCATAAGTAATTTAGCACAAGGTACAATCATTTTAGCATCATAAGTAATTTAGCACAAGGTACAATCATTTTAGCAAAATGTACAAGTATGTGTGAGTGCGCGAACTATGTGCGTGAGTGTGTTTATGTGTATGCGCAAGGGTGTGTGTGGGTTTTGACTTTTGTGTGGAGGAGTTAACAATTGAACAAATGGTTTTAGCATATTGTACTACTAAGTTAAGCATGATTCTATTGTACAAGAAAATAGAGATTTTTCAAATAAATACATAGAAAAAAAGATAAATAAGAAGTTATTTGCAAAACATGAATTTATTATAAATTAAAATACTTAGTTTAGAAGAGTGTTAATCTTGTTGAATTGGTTAACTAGTTATAACTTGCTAGATATGGTATTATATAGTTGTTTAAGACTTAAAAGAATGAAATTGTTAGTTATATTGTTTGTATGGATTTTATGTCATAATATGAACTAGTTATTGGGTTTAAGTGAGTAGTTGGTGTAAAATGCCATTTGGAGGTTTTGTAACTTATATTGCTAAGTTATGTTAAAATAACATGTTAGAAAAGTTATTTTTGGGGTTTGGCAAGTTATGGTGTATTTTGGTAGAAATGCTAACTTTGTAATGTTGGATAATTGTATGAAAAATGCATAAGGTAGTTAGACTTGGGTTTGACCTTGTTAAAATGGCTAGTTAGTTATAAATTGTTAAAAGATATGATTATGTCATTTATAGGCGTGTTTTAAAGTGTTAAAGTCAAAATGTGAATTTTGACCCGTTTGGCTTTGACTATGGATGGAGATAACATGACAATTACATAATTTGGTGATTTGTAAGTGGTTGACATGATTATAGTTGTAGAATATATTATTGTTTTAATAATCCGGTTTTGACCGTTTGGATGTGAAAGATACATTTTGGTTAGTTGACTTGTTGTGAAAGTGTAATATGGCCATGACATGTTCATATGATGTTGCAAGTGTTTAGTTATCTAGTTGTTTCAAGTGTTAGTGTTAAATGTATATTTGACATTGTTTATAGATTTGGTGGAATTATGTACTAATTCGGTATTCCCTTGGATTCACAGGAAAATAGGAGGACAACTCAGTGACATTAGACTACTGAGTTGGTGACAAGGATAAGGTTACGGTGAGTGGATTTAACCTACAACTCGGGTTTCGGGTCTTTCCGTTTTGGTATTTGCATACATGTGAAAATGCAGGGCAGACCTGGGGAGTTCGCGGAGCAGAGAACTTGTTCTCGATCGAGTTCATGACGTGAACTCAAGTTCGCGACGCGAACATGCAAAGTTCACGGCGTGAACTCTCTGAGTTGCTTTTGATCGTGATTCTTTGTAGCTAGCCTACTTGATATGTATACCTAGTGATAGAAGACTACTATACATGACAATGTGCACATTCGGGAAGAGGTCAGTATCGGATGGATAACGGCTGGACATAGTGTATCGACTAACATGGTATTCGGACCTTACGTGTATACGTTACAAGTAAGGGGGTTTACCGGGCTGTTGGATACGCGGCTATCGGTTACCATGGTTATGGCCAACCATGGTTTAGGGTTCGGCAGAGCCGCCGATCCTCTCAAACTGGCTACCCCACCGGAGTTGATACTTGCTTACGTGCTTTAGTGCATAGCATAGTTTGTAGTTTTATTCATTCACTTAGCTTTTGTGCTAATCTTTCCCTCATTGACACATTTAAGGTTGGAAGGCTTGGAACGGGTAGGGCTTGGGACGGAGCGTTTGACCATGTGTTTTAAAAGTGATTTTGTAAAAGAGCCCAGTGTTTGTGATACCTTCTTTTAACTAACTCTTTGGTTGTATTATTTTGTGGGACCTTGTTTGTAAACTTAACTTAATTAGACACTTAACCTTATCGCCTTCGGGCATTTTAAAGAAACGATTTCAAAAATGCGGTGTTACAACTTGTTATCAGAGCTTCGGTTTGGCAATGGATACACATTTAGGTGTTTCCTTCCCAAATCGTGGCTCGGGTTTAATCAAGCATTCCGGATGAGCGGGATTAGAGCAAATGTGAATGGAGTTAGTTTAATGTTAGTATGTAGGTACTAACGATTTAAACTAAACATTCGTGAGATGTTGCGATTGTTACATATGACAGGTAAAGAGAACCCGACCCCTTTGGCCCCAGGAAATGTTGGTGCCTCAAGTAACAATGCGGAAACTTAGCGAGAAGTATATATAACAATGATTGGAAATGAAGTGCATTAGATGTGGTCAATTTGGACTCGAGGGAAATGATCGTGAAATTCCTTGGAGTGTGTGTTGGAATTGTCAAATGAGGGACATAATAAGGGAAATTGTCCTTGGAAGAGAAAGTGGGGTTTGAGTCAAAGACGGGGGTGGTCGGGGAATCTTCATTAACTGTAGAAAGGAAGAGAAAGGGTACTGACGTCACTGACAGTGATAGCTCGGGTATGTTTTGATAAACTCAGTACTTGTGCTTATGTAAAATTGTTAATTGAGTAGATTGCTTAATTAGAGTAATAGGTGTGGTAACACAAGTCAGAGTGCCACCTCCGTGCCACCTATGCGCCACATCACCATTTCACATTTCACATTCAAAACCCCCAAATACCCCCTCTACCATCACTACCCAATAATACTCCTTTGGGACCCACCAAAATACCCCTAACTTACAAAATACCCCTTTAAAAATAAAAGAAATTCTCTCTCTCTCTCCTCGCCGGCCTCGCCAGTCGTCCGGCGAAATGCATCACTCAAGCCACGAAGGGTATGGTGGCGAAGGCTTGGAGCTCGCCAAACATGCCACCTAGGCATAAAATGATTCCGGCGGAGGTGGCATCCGCCACCGCACCGCATGCTCTTAGGACTTGTGAAATGATGTGATGAACTAAACTGCGTACCTTTGGTGTTTTATGCCACTTGAAGTGGAATGATTGATTGCTTATTGATTTTGAATACATCACCTGTGTCAGGAGTTGTTATAGATATAAATGATGCATGCTTTCCTGTCTCCTATTTATTGGAACTTGGACTAAGTTTAGTGTGATCTGATGTATGGATTAGTCTAGTTTAATCAAGGTTATTAATAAATGTTATAAAAAGATAACCTTCCTTCTTGTTTTCAGTGCACCCATAGTGCCTCTTGTGTTTGAAGTTGCTCAGTTATGTTTGTGCAGATTGGTGACAACTTGAATTGAACTGTTTTAGTTGTTCCTTCACTTCGGGATAAGTGAAGAGGATTGGTTGTATGCCGGTATTGGTCACAATATATGTGACTGTAGGTAAATTTGGTTATGATAGTAATTGTTGTGAATAACTTTAATGTAAAGCTTGTAATTAAAACAAATGTAATCTTAGACATGAATTGAATAGTCCAAGTAGGACTAGTATTTGTTATGTGTAATGATAAAACTTTTACTGCGACTTGTCGGGTTACATGTAGTGACTTGTATAGTGAGAATAGTAAATGTCTGACCATTGTGAATAAATTGATGCTTGCCTTTGTTATAGTCATTAATTATGACCGTCAGTAAATGTTAAATATCTGAATGACCTGAAATGTTTATGATGCAATACCGATTGGTTTCCTATTTTGAATTTGGAGTCTGAAAATTGACTAATGAACTGTATGTGTAGATTATTTTGAGTTGACTTGCGATAATAATAATTGAAGATAAAATAGGTTGTTAAGTGATTGCATTGATTATGAAATTATTTGAGAAAAGTTTTGAAATTGGATGATTATATTAAAACGATTTATGTTGATAAAATTGATCATAGTTTGAATTGGTAATCTTTAAATTACTCAAAGTGATGATAACGTATGGATAGTTGTAATAAAAGTTGTCAAATTAAGGTCATGATGTTTTATGCCTTAAGAAATATGTTTCTAGATCAAATAACATGTTAGAATGATAAATGTTGTTTATGCTTAATTGTGAATTGAATTGATGAAATTATCTTGCTATTTGATGATCTATAAGTAAAAGGCAAGAACTAGTTGAATTGTAATTGATTGACTTGACTTGAAGTAAAAGTTGACATTCATTTGAAATGACTAATTAGTCCTAGCATGATTTTAACATGTTTAACGAAACATTAGTTGTATGTTTGAAAGTGTGGTAATAAATTTCACCATGTTGACCCGTTAAAGGTAATTGGTGTCAAAACTTGATTGAATGCATTTTATAATTGTTAGACCTTGAATATGATGATAATCGTTTGATAATTGCATGAGTTGGTTTTGGTAAATAGTTTAACATGTTATAGAAGTAATAAAACAATTTTGACTATGAAACTTGTTTTGATCCGTTTGGTCATAAAGTGTTAAGAATTTGATAAATGCCTAATTGATAAGTGACTTTGACCTTAGTAAAGGTTGAAATCTCATAAGTATGACTTATTGAGTATAAAAGATATCGTTATTTATATTACCATGTTTGTAAAGGGATATGTGTTTTAGAATTGAATTGTGTAACTTTGACTCGTTTCGTCAAAACGTGCAACTTGACTTTATAAAATTTGACATCTTTATAATATGGCCAATTATGCATAAAATAGTATACGATTGTTAAAAGTATGGTTAACTAAGGACTTTGATAGTGTTCCGAAGAATTGGTCGATTTTGGCCCGTTTGTGCCTAGTATGTTAATATTGGACTAGAGTGTATTTTGTGGTTCATGACTTGACTTTGAAGTTCTTTATATGTTAGTTGTGAGTTTATATAATTGATAACCTCGAAATAAAGATGTCTGAATTGAATTGCAAGTTTTGACCTGTTTGTCTATTATGTATCAAATTGGAAAATATATGACTTTTGACTTGGTAATTGTTGGCATGTTTGTATTTCAATAAGTTGATCGTATGGGAGGTTTTATATGCCTCTTAACTTGTTTGAAATGCTAGTTTATAGTTTTAAATCGATTATGAGTGTAACGACCGGAAATTTCGATTCGTAAATTAAATGGAAATATTGTGAATTTAATGTGGTAAATATTTAAATTGAGCCTTGAAGGTGTTAAAATGGGTAAACGATCGGTTATGACTTGCGTTATTTGGAAACAGGTCAAAAGTTAGTAAATGGTAAGTTGGAGAAGTGAAAGTGTACACATGCACAAGTTCGTGTCGCGAAGATTTGGGTTCGTGTCGCGAAGTGAAACAGAAACTTGTTTTCGCGATCGTCGCTGACACGAAGATTTGGGTACGTGTCGCGAAGATAGCCCCTCCGAACTTCGTGTCGCGAAGAATAAAGTTCGTGTCGCGAAGATGGTTGGACATGATAAAATCGGGATTTTAGCCATTTCTCTATTTTCCAAACCCTAGAACTTCCTCCCAAGTGTGAGTATATGATATTGAGTGTAAGGAGGCCATTAGAACCGATTTTCACACTCAATCTTAAAGATTCTCACTCCATTGTTGAAGTATAAGGTAAACCTCTACTCCTTTTAGTTATGGATGATGTTTTTGGGTGAAAATGGTGAAGTATGCAAACCCTAGTTGGAGGATTTGTAATGGGTGATGAAATTGAGTTTATATAACTTAGATCTACAACATATTGTCAAGGAAAATGTGTTCATAACATGGATTTGATGTTATCTAGCTAGTTATGAGCTTTATTTGGGGAAAAATTGTGGTTTGGGTAACCAACCAAGTTATCTTTGGGGAAGATGACTAAGATGGGTGTAGAACACTCCTAGTAAGTTTAACAACCTTGTGTTCTTGTTGGATTTGGGTTTTGTTGATAGAAATATTGAACTAGGGTTTTGAGATTCCACCAAGTTGGATGAACTTAGTGGTTAAGAAATTGTTATGAAGTTATTGGTAACTAGTTATGGATAATAACTAGATTATATGATGATATTGATGGTAGGTCAAGAAGATCTAAAGGTTGGTGAAATTTCACAAGTTGGAAAGCAAGGATTCATGTTACTAGACACGATTTGGAGTTAGCTTGGCTAAGGTGAGTACATGAGACTTTTACTGGGTACATAGCAAATGAATTTTGAAAATATTGTAACGACCCGAATTTTGTGTTAAATAAATTATGAAACAAATATGATAAATAAGAATAAATCATTTAAAGAACGTAGGAATTGGTTTCGTGTCATTTGGACATCGTATGAGAAAGTTATGGACGAAACGGGTCGAACCCGGGTAGTAAACGGGAAGGAAAAGAAATTCAAGGAAGGCTGTGCAAGATCGCGAACACGAGTTTTAGATCATGAACACGAGTTTCGGATCATGACACGAGTTTTGGATCGCGGACACGAGGTTCGTGAACACGAGTTTAGGGTTCGTGTCACGAGTTTGCGTGGGGTGCAGGTTCGCAGACGCGAGATTGGAGTTCCCGGTGCGAGAATTGGCTGGAACAGCATTAAATACGAGATTTTGGCTCATTTATTGCTATTTCAAAACCCTAGTTTCTCTCTTCAAGTGAGTATACGATTTTGAGTCGAAAACATCATTTGGAACTGATTTTCTTCATCAAATCTCGTGATTCTTCACTTCTAGTTGAAGATTAAAGGTAAATCTTCACTCCTTGATCTTTGTAGCTTTAGATCTATGGAGTTCTTTGCTTGGGTTTGAAACCCTAGTTCTTGGGTTGGTGATTCATGGTTAAATAAAGGTTGTATACACTTAGTAGATGGTATTTTAACAAAGAAAACAAGTGTATGCTTAAGATTTGTAAGAATCTTAAGATTGGTTAAACCTAGGATTTTGAATGTCACCAAAATTTGGGGAAGAAGGTGTTGGTGACTAATTAATGTTATGAGACTAATATTGGAGACTAATGATGTTGACCTTGGGTTGTGATTGGGTTTGGGTTTCGTTGGTGAAACCTTGGAACTAAGATTTTGGGATTTCCACCAAGTTTGATGAACTTGGTGGTTAAAGATGAAAATAGAAATTATGTGTTATCTAGTTATTAAGGATAACTAGAAATATGATTATTATGTTGATAGGTTGCAAGAACATAAAGGTTGGAGATATTCCAAAGGTGGGAAGCAAGGATTCGTGTTGATGAACACGATATGGATTTAGCTATCGCTAATGTGAGTACACGAGACTTTTAAAACTGGGTACATAGCAAATGGTTTCTGAAAATACATATGATGTTTTATGGGTCTTTATTAATAAATGATTTTAATAAAGATATGATTGTAAAGATGAGAAAATGGTAAATAGTAGACTATCTAAGTATGTCTAAAATGATTGATGATTTCGAAAGAGATCATGATAATGAAAAGTGATTAATAACTAATTATTGATATGATGTAAAAGGAGTATATTCTTTTTATAAATGTAATTACTATTGATGAAACTAGTAGATTTGATTATGTGAATACTAATTAAAATTAGTATGTCGATAGATTGTAAGATGGCCTTATGGCTTTAAGGATAGATGTGACATATAGTCACATGTAATAGCTATGACGGGTAGACCGAAATAGGATAGGTACGTGGTAGATTCAGAGGCATTCTGGTTATCACGGTATCTTTAAACTGATGGATTGGAGGCATTCCGATCACCCAACAAGATGTTGGATCTTACTGAATTGGAGGCATTCTGATTAGTAAGATAAGATGGGTCACCTTACTTGGACAAGGTGACAAAGGGGGTTCTACTGAATCGGAGGCATTCTGGTTAGTAGGAAAACAAATGGGGTCTCGTTGGATTGGAGGTATTCCGAACAACTTGACGGGTCGAATAGGCTATGAATGAATGTGATAGGATTACCGAGGAGGTGATCGATGTATATGAATGTGTTAGGGTTACCACGGAGGTAACTAAAGTATATATATATATATATATATATATATATATATATATATATATATATATATATATATATATATTCTAATATGTGCGATTATTTATATATTATTGTCGGGTCTAAAACCCATGTAGCTCACGAGACAATTTTGTCTCACGTACTACAGTTATTTTGTGGCTATGTACTCAGGTATAGGTTTGAAGTGATAGAAGGTTGCACTAGAAGTGGCCTAGAGATGTTTTGCTCGGGAGCTCATAGGTAAATCCCGTTTGCCTATGGTTTTGATATACTTTGTGACACCGTATTTTTGTAAACTCTAATAAAGGTTTTAAAGTTGTTGTTAAACTGTATTTTGGACAACATGATAATGTTGGAAATTGTATTTTAAATGTTTTAAACAATGTTTTAAAAATACGGGTGTTACAACTTTGTATCAGAGCTATAGTTTAAGTGAATTAGGTTGGATGCCCATCCTAGTCTTAGACTGTAGCAATAGGAATGTAAGATTCCTTGAGTTTGTTAGGTTGACCTTGAGACTTTATGTTAAGTTTAGGGTTGAACCTAGGGGACCTATAGAAGATGTTATGAATTATGCAATGTGAGTCTTTTGACACTGTAGGGCATTAGTATGATAGGGTCGACCCCTATGAGAAATGCCATGATTTGATCTAACTGTGTTGTTTTCAACTGTTGAGTTGACCCGTTTGAATCTTGGTGGTTGGATATGTGGGTATGGCGAAAGAATGAATGTGAAAAGTGGACGAGCTCCACTAAATTGGAAAGAGTTACGAATGAGGGTAGGCAGAATGATTCCAATACCCGTATGAAGGAAGAGTAGTCGAGTGGCGAAATCTATATTGGGAAGTTATCTACATAAAAAGGTAGCGAGACCTAACCGGAAGAAACGGAAGGAGGTTGTATAACGCCATCATAGGACGTAAAAACCGTTGTGTAATTCAGAAGTTCTGAGCCGGAGGTCACGATGTGGTGGATTCGGTAGATTTACCAAGTGCTAGAGAGTAGCAAATGAAGGAAGAACGATATGGTGACTTTGACGTCACCATTATTGAAGGATAAGGTGTTGACACGGTGGAATGTGTTGTATGAAACTTTGTGAAGGAGAGCACGGTACAAGATGTTGTGAAAGGAACTCACAAGTGAGTTGAAAGGGAAGTTTTCCCGGATGGAAATCTAGAGGGGGGTTCATGATGCAACCTCGGAGATCTTAGGTGAAGATTGATGTTATGTGATTATGGCTTAATTGTTTGGTTGTTGCACGAATTGGTGCTTATAGAAATTGGAGATGAGTCGTACGACATGGAGATTTATTTTTGGGAATAGTCTTCCCGGTTAGTTATGTGTATGGAAGTATGTATTGGAAAGGATTATAGACAAGTGTGTCGCATGTAGTAAGGATATAAGGGTTGATGCTATTATGTAGTATCAAAGGAAGAACCACGAGGATGGTAAATGTGTTTCAACAAAAGGATAGTGGTACAATGAAGTACTAGGTATTGGTAAGAATTGTTAGTATGAATGAGAATTTTAGAAATACAAACTTGGGAATTGGAATTTGGATATCCGGCGGGAATCCGGACGAGTAATGAAATATTATTATACATGAGTGGTAAAGAAAATGATGGCTAAACGTATAGTGATGCCTTGAAACTCATGAGTGGAAAATATGCGGGAAAGGATAAGTGTCGGGAATGACGTATTTTGATTGTTGAAAATGGTTGAGTAAAAGTTGGCATATATCCATAGCTAGGTTTTGTGCCCGGAATGATGGATTCGATATTAAGGGTAAGAAGACAATTATTGGTAAGCCGTCATAGTAATGGTATGATAAGATATGACATAGTGTAGTGTAAGGCTACGATTGGGAAAGAAATATTTATAGGTCTCGCGATGTATTATAAATAGAACATTGAGTGTTGGGCAATTGAGTGGTAAGTCATGGGTTACAAATGGAGACCGGAGTCGATTGGTTGACTCAAAGATGACCAGGTCGACCGGTGAATTGTGGTTAATGGAATAGATTGGTGATTACTCTTGTGGTGACAAAAATATTTGGAAGTTTGGTAATAAGGAAATGAACCGGTTAAGGGTGGTGAATGTGTAAGTGAAACGGTTAAATAGTGATTGGAGATTTTATTAGTTTACCCGCATGGTGCAATGCATGTGCGTTATGTGATGGCCTTTGAAGGCATATGATAATGGGAAGGTAACAATATATGAAACGTGTTAAGTAGTATGTTAAATGGGAAATATGTTAAATATGAAAGAAAATGATATTATGATATTATGGTTAAGGTGCTAAAGTGCATGATGAATAAGTAGAAGATTAAATGTGTAAGATAGTGGTAAAGCTATGTGAGGTGAAAAGAGGTATACTTGTATGGAATGCAATATAGAATGTGGAAAAGATGATGTGGTAGTTCGGGGGATCCCCGGCTACTATGATGTTTGGGGGTGGAATCGGTTGGGCGAATCCCAATGCTTCCATTCCGTGATTGGAGATGTTCCAATCACTGTGACAATTTGGATCTTGATGGATTGGAGGCTTTCCGATCATCTCGATAAAATAATTAATGTATGAATTGTGTGTTTATATAAGAAAGTATATATATATATATATATATATATATATATATATATATATATATATATATATATATACACACACACACATAATGAATGCAGGACCATGTGGTTATTGTGTATTGTTATAATATTATGTGATAAATAAGAAGTTGGTTTGCTAGTGCGGGTTGCATTAGGTCATGTATGAGTAGGAGACGCCTTCAATTTGTGGAATATGAGAAAGGTGATGCTTTTAGCAACCAAATTTTGTTGGTAACAAAGATATGGTAAACTTGTATGAAACTGGGAAATGTGTTGCGGTAGAAGATCTAATACCGGTAATTGAGAATGAAAGTTAGGAAATTGGTCGATGTGACAAAAGATGGTTGAAAAAATACTAAGGAATAGTATGAGTGACCAAATGATGGTCAAGAATCGGTAAAGGTCGGTGTGACCTTAAGTAAAGGTGCGACACTCGGATTATTCGGGGAGAAATTGAAAGTTTGGAAGGAAAAAAAACGGGAACGATTGTTAAGGAAACAATAATGAGTAGAACCGGAAGTGATAAGTTGGTAGTGGTATTCCGTGAGTACGGAATTTGTTAGTTTGGAAAAGTATGGTTGACTTTATGCAAAAGTCAAGATTAGTCAACTTGTGATTAGTGACTTGGTCAAAGATGGGCTTTGACTATCGTTTGTAATGACTAGTGAATGATGAGAGCATAATATATCGATGTGTGTATGTGAAAAGGTTAATGGAAAATTAAAAGAATTATAGTCGGATTATGCGACTTTGACCCATTGGGTGTTTAGAGTAGAATTTGGGAATCGAACATGTGATTATTGATGAATCACAATTGAAGGTCGATGGTAAAGGGAAAGATGATTAATGGAACCGTTAGTGAACAAGGAAAGTGATAAAGTATAGTTGACTTTGTGCTTAAGTCAAAGGTTAGACAATGTTGGATTATATCATATCTCTCCTATGTGTATAGCGAGATTGATTAAAGGATTTAAAGTGTTATGGTCAAATTGTGCAATTTTGACCCGTTTGGTATTAAAGGTTTAAGATTGACTTTTTTGTTGAACCGTTCGGGCCTAACGGGGTTAAGTGAATGTTTAAATACATATTATTGATTAAATCGGAGTGGGGAAAAGTTTGACAGTAATAACCACAAGGGAATGAGAACGGAATTCGTAGTCGAATGTGGGTTGAAATTTTTAATGATTCTGAGGACGGAATCCTTTTAAGGGGTGAATAGTTGTAACGACCCGAATTTTGTGTTAAATAACTTATGAAAAAAATATGATAAATAAGAATAAGTCATTTAAAGAACGTAGGAATTGGTTTCGTGTCATTTGGACATCGTATGAGAAAGTTATGGACGAAACGGGTCGAACCCGGGTAGTAAACGGGAAGGAAAAGAAATTCAAGGAAGGCTGGGCAAGATCGCGAACACGAGTTTTAGATCATGAACACGAGTTTCGGATCATGACACGAGTTTTGGTTCGCGAACACGAGGTTTGCGAACAACAACTCTGGTTCGTGAACACGAGTTTAGGGTTCGTGTCACGAGTTTGCGTGGGGTGCAGGTTCGCGGACGCGAATTTGGAGTTCGCGGCGCGAGAATTGGCTGGAACAACATTAAATACGGGATTTTGGCTCATTTATTGCTATTTCAAAACTCTAGTTTCTCTCTTCAAGTGAGTATACGATTTTGAGTGGAAAACATCATTTGGAACTGATTTCTTCATCAAATCTCGTGATTCTTCACTCCTAGTTGAAGATTAACGGTAAATCTTCACTCCTTAATCTTTGTAGCTTTAGATCTATGGATTTCTTGGCTTGGGTTTGAAACCCTAGTTCTTTCTTGGGTTGGTGATTAATGGTTAAATAAATGTTCTATACACTTAGTAGATGGTATTTTAACAAAGAAACTAAGTGTATGCTTAAGATTTGTAAGAATCTTAAGATTGGTTAAACCTAGGATTTTGAATGTCACCAAAATTTGGGGAAAAGGGTGTTGGTGACTAATTAGTATTATGAGACTTATATCGGAGACTAATGATGTCGACCTTGGGTTGTGATTGGGTTTGAGTTTCGTTGGTGAAACCTCGGAACTAAGATTTTGGGATTTCCACCAAGTTGGATGAACTTAGTGGATAAAGATGAAAATAGAAATTATGTGTTATCTAGTTATTAAGGATAACTAGAAATATGATTATTATGTTGATAGGTTGCAAGAACATAAAGGTTGGAGATATTCCAAAGGCGGGAAGCAAGGATTCGTGTTGATGAACACAATATGGATTTAGCTATCGCTAAGGTGAGTACATGAGACTTTTAAATCTGGGTACATAGCAAATGGTTTTTGAAAATACATATGATGTTTTATGGGTCTTTATTAATAAATGATTTTAATAAAGATATGATTGTAAATATGAGAAAATGGTAAATAGTAGACAATCTAAGTATGTCTAAAATGATTGATGATTTTGAAAGAGATCATGATAATGAAAAGTGATTAATGACTAATTATTGATATGATGTAAAAGGTGTATATTCTTTTTGTATATGTAATTACTAATGATGAAACTAGTTGATTTGATTATGTGAATACTAATTAAAATTAGTATGTCGATAGATTGTAAGATGGCCTTATGGCTTTAAGGATAGATGTGACATATAGTCACATGTAATAGCTACGACGGGTAGACTGAAATAGGACAGGTACGTGGTAGATTCAGAGACATTCTGGTTATCACGGTATCTTTAAACTGATGCATTGGAGGCATTCTGATCACCCAACAAGATGTTGGATCTTACTGAACCGGAGGCATTCTGATTAGTAAGATAAGATAGGTCACCTTGCTTTGACAAGGTGACAAAGGGGGTTCTACTGAATCGGAGGCATTCTGGTTAGTAGGACAAAAATGAGGTCTCATTGGATTGGAGGCATTCCGAACAACTTGACGGGTTGAATAGGCTATGAATGAATGTGATAGGGTTACCACGGAGGTAACTAAAGTATATTTATATATATATATATATATATATATATATATATATATATATATATATATATATATATATATATATATATATATATATTCTAATATGTGCGATTATTTATATATGATTGCCGGGTCTAAAACCCATGTATCTCACGAGACAATTTTGTCTCACGTACTACGTTTATTTTATGGCTATGTACTCAGGTACATGTTTGAAGTGATGGAAGGTTGCACTAGAAGTGGCCTAGAGATGTTTAGCTCGGGAGCTCATAGGTAAATCCCGTTTGCCTATGGTTTTGATATACTTTGTGACACCGTATTTTTGTAAATATAAAGGTTTTAAAGTTTTTGTTAAACTGTACTTTGGACAACATGATAATGTTGGAAATTGTATTTTAAATGTTTTAAACAATGTTTTAAAAATCCGGGTTTTACAACTATGATGTTCAATGAGTCTTTATTAATAAATGTTTTTAATAAAGATATGATTGAAAAGATAAGAAAATGCAAATAATTGACTACTTAAGTATGTCTAATATGATTGATGATTTCAAAAGAGTTTATGATAAAGAATATTGACTAATGATTCTTTATTAATAAAATGTATGAATAAGGATATTGATTAAGAAAGTATGATATTTGGTTTATTAATAATACGTATTAGTAAAGCTAATAACAATGATTTTAAGTATTGAGTATTGTTTAGTAAACTATACTAATAAAGGCAATGATTGAATTGTTAAGAGGATTAGTATAAAGTGACTAGTATAATATATATACTCTAGTCAATGTAGAGATAAAATATTTATGATTATAATTTAATAAGAAGTAAATCTTATTAGTAAATTAAATGATAAAGTCTATGACGATAATGATGAGAAAAAGTAAATGAAATATGATTATGTTAAATGAGAATAATATGATAATTAGAATAGTTGTATTCTAATTTATGTTTGTTATGAATTGATGGGGCATAGGCCAGTATTTGATGAAATTCAATGTGTGTAACAAAAGTATCTGGATAATGATAACCCATTTATGGGGGAGTGAGATTACTACTTGGGGCGGTACCTCCCTGCACAAGGGTAGTATATCTATGTGAACGATAACCCGACAATAGGGGGACTATGATAACCCTATAAAAAGGGGGATTACGATAACCCGCGAGATGGGGGAGTTGGTGATCTTGGTAAGTTTGGGAGAACCCCAATTACCATGTGATCTTGTTATAATAACCCACATCGGGGGAGTTTGCTTCGGAATGATCGGTAGCGTATGTGATAAAATGAGTAAGGTTATGGATAGCTTACATGTATCTGATTATGTGATAGGTAAGCTTACGGTTAGTTTACTAGTAAATATGAATACACGATAAGAATATAAGTTGATAATTAATTAGTGAATAAAGAAAAGAAATGAGTATGAGTTTTATTATATTTGAGAATGGGTCGAAAACCCATGTATCTCACGAGACTATTTTGTATCACGTACTACTTTGTTTTTGGCTATGTACTCAGGTGCGAGATCGAAGGATTAGAAGGTCGCGTTAGAAGTGGCCTAGAGATGTTTAGCTCGGGAGCTTATAGGTAGATCTCGTTATCCTTTGGTTATGATATTATTTTTGTAACACCGGATTTTAATACTCTGATAATCTTTTCAAGGTTTCTTGTTAAACAATATTTTTGAATGACATGGAAATTGTATTTATAATGATTTAAAAGGTGTTTTAAAAATTGAGGTGTTACAACTTGGTATCAGAGCTATAGTTTAAGTGAATTAGGTAGGTTTGACCTCCCTAGTCTTAAGCTATGCTAGTAGGACCATATGTTTCCATAGGATGTCTATGATTAGTCTTTTGAGACCGTAAGGTGTATGTATGGTAGGGTCGATCCCTAAGAGGAATGTTATGTTTTGATCTTTATGGGTTGTATTCGAATGTGGAGTCGATCGTTTGAAATTGGAATTGTGGAAATAATTATATAAGAAAAAGGATGAACGCGAATAGTGGACAAACTCCACTGGTTTAAGAAGAGAAGTTTTAATTGAGTTTCGACATGTCGCGGTGATGATGGAAAGGGTTCCGGTTTAGATGTAAACCGACTCAAGTAACTTCGAAAGATTTCCTAGAAGAAGGATAAGTGTGCGAGTCTGATCGTGGGTGACCGGACGGATGAGGTTAGGCGGGATGGTTTCAACTCCTGTATGACGAGTAGTTCTTCGGGTAGCAAAGCTGGTGCTGAGAAGCTATCGACAGAAGAAGATAGTGATTCTGAATCGGAAGAGAAGAAATGAGGTTCGTTAAATTCATTCATGTCGTGCAAGCCGATGCGTGTTTGGGAAGTTCCGAGCCGGACGCCATGATTCGGCGGATTCGCGAAATTAAGCAAGTGCTAGAAGATAGTAAGTGAATGAAGGATGATATGATGACTCTTGCACCTCGGTTATTGAAGGACGAGACGTCATTGTGGAAGAATGTGATGTACGCAAGTTTGGAAAGAGAATATGGTACTAGGTGTCGTGGAAGGAGTTCGTGAGTAGATTGATAGGGAAGTTTTGTCCCGAAAGAGTACTTGGAAGATTTTTTAAGAGAATTTAATGCTAAAGATGTGGAGAAGGTAGTTCAACGAAGGGTCATTGAATCGTCATCAAGTGGAGAAAAGAGGAAGTTCGATGGTAGCTTGAAGTCAACAAAGGAAGAAAATCTCGTTCAAAGTTCGTCAAATCATGTTGATGTGAAAGGTGCAAAAGTGTGTTAAGTTTTCCTCAATTATAAAATTTATGGTATGAGGTTCGTATTTTATTGGTGAATTGTCGCACGATTGGTGCTAAGTCGAAATGACATGTATAAGTATGGGTTAATCATTTGGTGTGGAAATGTACTCGGGGACGGTTTCCCCGGTTCGTTATGTGTAAAGGTATGATATGCCCGGGTGAGTTGGCGATTGGTATGTCACGGATAATTAGGATATTAAAAGATATATTATCACGAGAATAGTATATGATTTCAATGAAAGGATGGTAGTACGCGGGAGTACTAAGACTTAGTGAGAATGGTATATGTTAGGACCATTTGTATTGTATCAAATAGTTTAGGGACTAGAAATGACAAGTTGTAATAGTTTGAAGCTAGTCATTAGTCTTAGTCTTTGGGTTTATGCTTAATTAGATGATTATTAAGCATGTTTAGTAATGAGGTATAAATACCTTGTGTTTAGGCTTAATTTGTAAGCTTTACATTCATTAACTGAGATTACACTTTTGAAAGCTCCAACATTCCCTCCATCTCTCTCAACTAACTCACACATAGTGAAACACCAAGAACACACACTTAAGCAATTCTTCTATTTCTCACCTTGAATCATCATGAATTAGCTCAATCTTAGTTGAATACGATCTATCAAGTGGTATCAGAGCTGAGAAATCCTTAAATATACATGGATACAAAATGAACATTTAAAATGGACTTTATCCTCACCTGAGAAATCCTTAAAATGGTCTATCAAAGTAACTAATCCAGAACTGCCTCCTTGCAGTTCTACAACTCTCTAAGTTCAAATCATATCAACTAATTCTTCATAAAATATGTTTTACTAATCGTATAGGACCCATATCTGATTGGGTACCTTTTTGTTTTAATTGTTTTATGTAGAATTTATGGTATCTTGATTCTGGTTGTTCAAGACATATGACCGGAAACAAGAATTTGTTAACAGATTTTAGAGACAAATATTTGGGTACTGTTAGATTTGGTAATGATCATTTAGCTGCTATTATGGGAATTGGAGATATCATCCGACACAACTTAATCATTCGCAATGTAACCTATGTTGAAGATCTCGCTCATAATCTTTTTAGTATCGGTCAATTTTGCGATAAAACATTAGAAGTTAATTTTCGTACAAAGAAATGTGTTGTTCGTACATATGATGGAGAAGAACTTCTTACTGGAACTCGAGAGACAAATCTGTTTACTATCAATCTAAACGATGTAGTTCCACTTGAAGAAGTTTGCTTAATGTCAACAGCTTCATCAGATGAATCTTGGTTATGGCACCGTCGCCTCTCTCATCTTAACTTCAAAACCATCAATAAGTTGGTGAAAGGTGGACATGTATCTGGTCTTCCAGATCTTAAATTTGAAAAAGATCATCTATGTTCTTCGTGCGAGATGGGAAAAATGACAAAGAAACCTCATAAGTCTAAACCAATTCAAAGTACTACAAAACCGCTTGAATTGCTTCACATGGACTTATGTGGACCTATGAGCGTTCAATCTTTAGCAGGAAAACGGTATGTGTTGGTTATTGTTGATGATTATTCTCGATACACATGGGTTCATTTCCTACGTACAAAAGATGAAGCAACTAATATCATCATATCCTTCATCAAGAAAACTCAAACCAATTTAGATTTAAAAGTACATATCATCCGCACTGATAATGGAACTGAATTTAAAAATCAAGTTTTAGATTCTTTTCTTGACTCAGTTGGTATTACTCACCAATTTTCCGCTGCCAGAACACCTCAACAAAATGGGGTTGTTGAACGAAGAAATCGAACTCTTGTTGAAGCTGCTCGTACCATGCTTTCATATTCAAAACTCCCATTATCTCTTTGGGCAGAAGCTATAAGTACAGCATGCTTCACTCAAAATCGTTCAGTCATCAACAAAGCATACAACAAAACTCCATATGAAATGATCAATAACCGCATTCCAAATATTAAATTTTTACATATCTTTGGGAGTCGGTGTTTTATCTTAAATGATAAAGATAAGTTGAACAAATTTGATGAAAAAGCTGATGAAGGAATCTTTGTGGGATACTCAAGAGAATCTGCTTCTTATCGAGTTTATAATCGATGCAAACGTACAATCAGAGAAAGTGTTAACGTTAACTTTGATGAGACGTTTCCTATCAATTCAGTTACTTCAAATGCTGAAACTCCTTCACCATCGTCAACGCCTTCAACATCTGAAAATGACTTGGATATTTTATTTCGTCATTTTTATGATGATTATCATAATATTCGACATACTTTACTGGAGGAGGCTGGCGTTCCATTTCCAACAGTAGCTGAAGTTCAATCTATTTCTGTTCCTGATATTCATACTTCAAGTTCTACGGATTCTCCTTCTCCAACTTCTGCTACTCCACATAATGATTCTTCTCAACTACCTACTGTTTCACAAACTGAGACTTCATCATCTCCGGAACACTCTTCACCTTTGCTACATCAAGCATCTCCGGACGATTCTCCACCCACGATTAATCAATCATCATCTTCTGGTCAAGCTGCTACTTCTTTCGATTTATCTTTAGTTCCAGCTCAACCTCCACCTTTGGTGATAGATTTTTCTAAATTCAACGTTCAACGGGTTGATCCTCCACCGTCTACATCACCTACTCAAACTGCGATAATTCCTCATCCTGAATTCACTGATACCTCAAATATTAATCCAGGTCAAATTCCACTTCCTCATTCTCTTAAATGGACAAGAGAGCATCCTTTACATCAGATAATTGGTGATCCTGAATCTTCTGTTCAAACCCGACGAGCTACTGCTGATGAATGTCAGTTTACTGCATTTTTGAGCTCAAATGAACCAAAGAAGGTCAGTGAAGCTCTCTCGGACCCAGACTGGATTATTGCTATGCAAGAAGAAATAAATCAATTTGAAAGATTAAAAGTCTGGCGTCTTGTTCCAAAACCTCCTGGCAAATCTGTTATTGGTACAAAGTGGATTTTCAAAAATAAGAAGGATGAAAATGGAATTGTAATTCGGAACAAAGCACGTCTAGTTGCAAAAGGGTATGCTCAGCAGGAAGGCATTGATTTTGAAGAAACTTTTGCTCCTGTTGCCCGGATAGAAGCCATTCGAATATTCTTAGCATATGCAGCACATAAGAATTTTACTATCTATCAGATGGATGTAAAAACTGCATTTTTAAATGGCATTCTCAAAGAAGAAGTGTACGTTCATCAACCCGAAGGTTTTGTAGATCCACACTTGCCTAATCATGTTTATATTCTTGACAAAGCTTTGTACGGTTTAAAACAAGCTCCCCGGGCGTGGTATGATGTATTATCAAAATTCTTAGTTGAGTCTGGTTTTTCTAAAGGAAAAGTCGACACAACTCTCTTCATCAAACGTCAAGGGGAAGACATTGTTCTTATTCAAATTTATGTCGACGATATAATTTTTGGTTCTACAAATCCAAAATATTGCAAGAAATTCTCTGCTCTTATGGTCAAACGTTTTGAGATGAGCATGATGGGTGAAATGAATTTCTTTCTTGGTCTTCAAGTTCGCCAATTACCGACCGGAATTTTCATCAATCAATCCAAGTATATCACTGATTTATTGAAGAAATTTCTTATGGATGATTGTAAATCAATATCGACGCCGATGTCGCCTGGTTCGAAATTACATGCTGATCCGGATGGCAAACTTGTTGATGTTACCCACTATCGGGGGATGATCGGATCCTTACTATATCTGACTTCGAGTCGACCAGACATTATGTTCTCTACTTGCATCTGTGCTCGGTATCAGGCAGCACCTAAAGAATCTCATCTTCAAGCGGTTAAACGAATATTTCGGTATCTGAAGGGCACTCGAGATCTTGGTCTCTGGTATCCTAAAGAAACTTCCTTTGATTTAACTGCATTTTCTGATGCTGGCCATGCTGGATGCATGTTGGATCGAAAGAGTACGTCTGGGAGTGTTCAATTTCTGGGAGATAAACTGGTGAGCTGGTCTTCACGAAAACAAAATTGCGTGTCTCTTTAAACTGCAGAGGCAGAATATGTTGCTGCTGCAAGCTGTTTATCCCAGGTAATTTGGATGCAATCTCAATTAAAAGATTACGGCTTTTTATACAGTCGTATTCCTTTATATTGTGATTCTCGAAGTGCAATTGCAATTTCATGCAATCCTGTTCAACATTCAAAAACTAAACATATCGATCTTCGATATCATTTTATAAAAGATCATGTTGAACATGGTAATGTGGAATTGTACTTTGTTTCCACAGATTATCAATTAGCTGATTTGTTTACCAAGGCACTAGACGAAAAACGTTTTAACTTTCTTGTGTCTAAAATTGGTATGCTAAATCTAAAAGCTTAAACTGTTTTATCTTTCTTCATCTAAATGACTTATACACATTTCAGTGTATAACTCGCGCTTCATCTAAATGACTTATACACAAAACGGTGTATAACTCGCATTTAAACGAAATGGCTTTCAAATACATTTGTTTGAAACCCGCTCTTAACCAGATTTTCACATAAATGTAAAAACTCTTTCCCACCCTTCTAAAACTGTATATTTTTCTTTACTTATATTTTGTCGAGGGGGAGAAATTTTAATTCTACGGGGAGAATTATTATTTCCAGGGGGAGAAACTTTCTTATATCAATACTTTTATACCCGTTTGATTTTTTTTTAATCGAACAATTTTTTTTTTATCAAACGACGATACCTTCCCATGGTTTGCCAGAACAGGCCTAACCTTCCAAGGGAAACTTTTTTGCCAAAATTGGTAAATGTGAGGGTATATGTCTAGGGTATAGATTTAGGTGAGTGCAAGGTGATGTGAAAACATGATAATTTTAAGAAAACACACCTTTGAGTGCATCCAAACCGAAAATAAACCGGGCAACCTCACTAAATTGTGATCATTCATGTGTTGAATGATTCACCAGACTTAACTGGCCCAGTCAAGCATTTGCACTCCACCACCAACCACTCAGATTCCTCTCAATGGGAATTTGTTTCAATTCATCAGGGGACGTAGCACATAATCTATCGACTACTCATTTGGAGTATGTTGGTATTGAAATAATTAACCTTCTGCCCCGGGTTACGTCTTCAATTGAATGCACAATGTGTCTAGATTTCACCGACATATATTTCCAAGTTAGGACACATACACTTTTATAAATGAATCTCCGTGTATTCATCGGAACACTCATAGTGGCATCACAATCTGGTGTTTCACGAGGATTGAGTGGAAATCCTGCTAGAGCTAAAATTGCGCCAACACTAATCGCAGGTCACACATTTGAATCAATGGTTGTGCAAACGACTATCGATTCATACCGTGTGTTAACGGATACTCTATGTGAGTCCGGTATTTCCTCAATTGTTCAAGTTGCTGTGCCTAAACTTATAAGTCATAAAGGCAACAACTTATGCCGGAAATAAATACATTTTCCGATGAAAAATCCATGTTATTCCTACAAAGTCACATCATATGTGCTGATAATTTGCACATGAGCGTTATAGTTCACTCTCAAATTACTCCTATGATCTGCTATAACCGGCATGATCTTCCCCAGGAGCCACCTACAATATAGGACAATATGTAAGGGTACATAGGTCTAGGTGAGCAGAATCAAGTATCACGGGATCTTGATTGGGGTGCGCTGAGATAAAATTTGAGAGGGGGAATGTAGTATGGGGTGCAATTCAGCTATACATGGTAAAATGAAAAGAGGGAGTAGTCGAAAAATGAAAAAGTAAGCTTGAGTGTGGAGGGTGTGACAGGGTTAAAGAAAACGAAAAACCCTTACCAAACTGATAAAAAGCCGGGTAGCCATGTCTCTATCAGATTGCATGTGTTGCTCTCTGATATTGAACAAGACATCATGGAACCCAGTGATGCAATGCACAACCCCCCCCCCCCCCCAGCTACTCAAGTATTTCTTAAAAAGTACTTGTTTCATTTCCACGGAGACTATCTCATATGCTATCGACATCTCACTTGGAGATTGTTGATATTGAAATAGAGGACAAGCCTCTCCAGTCCTCGCCTTCGTTTGTCCACTAATTGAGTCTAGAACCGAAATACACTTTTAGGACACAAGGCATAATACCAAGCTTATCTTTGTGATAAAGCCGGAACATTCATAGTGATACCAACGTTCTTGGTATTCCACGATGATTGAATGGAAATCCTACCAGTGCTAACATCTATTCCAACACTGAATGTAGGTCACACAGTTTGTGTAACTGTTTGTGTTAACGGGTAATCTATGTGATCCCGGTTTGCCCTATTTGATTTGATCATTGAGATTCAATGCCAAACTATTTTATCGGATATCTACGTTATCAATATCGGTTCGGTTTTCGATAATACAATATGATGTATATTGATTCATTCAAAATATGAATATATCATTATTCATCATATTTTTATTCATGGGCTTAGAAGATTTTCTTCATTTCATCTCGACGAACTTCACATTTTTCATGATGATTCCGATAAATCTTAATCATCATAAGGGGGAGAAAATTTACTGAAGAAAAATGCTTACAAGACTTAAGAATATATATTAGCCCATATTACTCCACATCAAAAAGACATATGCACCAATTAAGGGGGAGTAAACAAGAAACTGAAGATTCATTAAGACATAATTGTTTGTTCGAGGGGGAGCATAAACTTCAACAACATTTTTATCCCTAATAACAATTATCAATAATCACAAATCGACAAAGCCACAACTTCAACAAAAGACTTCCGCTACAAAACAACTCTATCCATGGGTCTACATTTTCGTCGATTTACCATTTCGAATCTTAAACTGACAAATCATTCTATCCGAACCACAAACTCACATTCATATCCATCCAAAATCTAATCGAATAAATCATTCTTTCCAAATTCTATAACAATCATATCCATACAAAAGCTTAACTGTACAAATCTTTTGTATCATACAAAATACATACTATCCACATTCATTCAAATCTTAAATGTATATATCATTCTTTCCTATATACAAACATTCATACACACACACACATATTCAAAACCTTTAACTTTCAAATCATTCTTTACATATTCAAAACCATCATTATCCCATCCTCACAAATCTCTATCCAAAACTAAATTCCCAGCATTTCTAAATCCCAGTCAAATTCCTACCAATCAGATGTTTCATTTCCAGAATTTTCAAATTGATTAATATACTCGTTTGAAGGAAGACAGGGATGCAGTTCTAAAAGTTCGAAAAGAGGAAGATTGGATAATGATCAAGACAAATTAAGTCAAGACTCCATGAAATCATCTGAGATACTTTATATTGGTTGAAAAGCCGATTAAAAGTGTTACTTTTATCTGATTATCAGAAGCTGAAACTAATACTACATCAAAACTACTTAAACGATTAATTCAGTTTCAGACTTTGCTAAGAGAAGAAGATTTCAAGAACACGCTAATTCAAACTATTGATACAAAGGGGGAGATTGTTAGGACCATTTGTATTGTATCAAATAGTTTAGGGACTAGAAATGACAAGTTGTAATAGTTTGAAGCTAGTCATTAGTCTTAGTCTTTGGGTTTATGCTTAATTAGATGATTATTAAGCATGTTTAGTAATGAGGTATAAATACCTTATGTTTAGGCTTAATTTGTAAGCTTTCCATTCATTAACTGAGATTACACTTTTGAAAGCTCCAACATTCCCTCCATCTCTCTCAACTAACTCACACATAGTGAAACACCAAGAACACACACACTTAAGCAATTCTTCTATTTCTCACCTTGAATCATCATGAATTAGCTCAATCTTAGTTGAATACGATCTATCAGTATATATGGATGGGAAACCATGTGAGGAAAAAGTTCAAAAGTAAAATTTGTTGCACTTGGCGGGAATAAGGATAAGTGATGTGGTATTACCGTATGAAAAGGTAAGAAAAGAATGATCAAAGATATAGTGAATTTTTAAAAACTCATAAATAGAAAATATGATGGAAAGGATAAGCATCGGGGATGATAGAATTTGGTAATCGAAAATGGTTGGGTAAAATTTTACAATTAGTCAAAAGTTGTATTATGGATGATGAATTCGATACTAAGGGTAAAAGGATAATTAATGAGAAAATGTCATAGAAATGGTATGCTAAGTCAAGGGTAACAATTGATTATTAGAATGAAAAAGAAAAAAAAAAGGACATAGAAAAAGTGTGATAGCTTATGTTTAGAATATGGATCGTAGTCAAATGGTTGACTCGAGTTGACCGGGTGATTCGGTAAAAACGTGGATAATTGAATGTAATGGTGGTTACCTAAGTGGTGAAAGAAAGATTGGAAATTTTGATGATGAGAAAATGAATTGACTAAAGACGGTTGATAAGTGAGTAGATTGATGGAAAGCACTAGAAGTGATTATGTGCACACCATGTGGTATAAAGGTATAAATGGGAGTAATGGTCTATGAAAGGCTTATGATTTTAGAAAGATAATATTATGTGAAATGTGGAGAGTTGTAAGTTGAATAAAGAATACGATTAATTATGAAGGAAAGTGATAACACGATGTTATGAGAAATGTGTTAAATTGCATGATGAATAAATAGGTGATTGAATGTGTAAGAAAGTGGTAAAGTTATGTGATGCGAAAAGATGTATACTAGTATGGTATGCAAGATAGAATGAGATAGTTTGGATCTTGTTAGATCAGAGGCTTTCCGATTAACGAGACTTGATGAGTCACTTTGGATTGGAGGCTTTCCGATCATTGTGATAGTTTGGATCTTGATGGATTGGAGGCTTTCCGATCATCTTGATTTGATAGTTAAAAAGTAAATTATTGTGTCAGTATGATAATGTTATACCGGGCGTATATAGGACCGTATGGTTGAGGGGTATCGTTGTGATTTTATAGAAAATGAGAACTCTGGTCGAAAATGCCGGTTGCATTTAAGTATATGATTGTGTAGTGAATGCCTACACTTTATAGAATATGTAAAGAGGTATTTTTAGTAAGCATTTATTATTGGTAAACGAGATATGGTTAAAGATGTATAGTAATATGGAATATGCTGCATATATAATCTAATATCGGTGATTGAGAATGAAAAGGTTATGAAAAAGATAGTTAATGTGCAAAGTGATTGGAAGTTGTCTAAGTAGTGGAATATATAGCCAAATAAAGTATAAGAAATGGAAAGATTAATATGGCCTTAAGAAAAGATGGAAATCTCTATTTAACTAGAAAAGATTGAAATATTGGAAACGGGGACAATTGTTAAGGAAACGGAAATGAATGAAACCGGAAACGATAAGTTGAGAAGTAGAATCTCGCGAGTAAGGAAATAGTGAGTTTGTAAAGGTATGGTAGACTTTATGCATATGTCAAGATTGGTCAAGAGTTGTGATTTGTTGACTTTAGTTAAAGCTGGACTTTGACTTCCATTCGAATGGTTTGACAATAATAATAAAAGCTTAATTTTTCATTTGTATGAATGCAATAAGGATTAATCGGATAATCGGAAGTGTTATTGTCGAATTATGGAATTGTGACCCGTTTGGGTGTTAAGGGCTTAAGATCGAATTTTGACCTGTTTGGGCCTAACAGGGTTGAGTTGATGTTTAAAGGTGTAATTGCTATTGGTTTGTAAGTGGAAAAGTTGATTATGATGGACGCACAAGGATAGGAACGGAATGTGCAGATGTATATGGATTTAGAAATCTTTGAGTTGATTCCGAGGACGGAATCCTTTTAAGGGGTGGATAATTGTAACGACCGGAAATTTCGATTCGTAAATTAAATGGAAATATTGTGAATTTAATGTGGTAAATATTTAAATTGAGCCTTGAAGGTGTTAAAATGGGTAAACGATCGGTTATGACTTGCGTTATTTGGAAACGGGTCAAAAGTTGGTAAATGGTAAGTTGGAGAAGTGAAAGTGTAGACATGCACAAGTTCGTGTCGCGAAGATTTGGGTTCGTGTCTGTAACAGCCAAAAATTTACAAGAATTTAAAAATTTTCGAGTACAAGATTTTAAAGTAAAAGGTCCCAATAATTCAAATACTTTAAATCCTAAAATAGTAAAGTCGTTATTTAACAAAATCTTTAATGATGAAATAGTTTAATAGAGTAAAAATGTTTAAAAATAATAAATGTTGTCCACATCAGCGTTGGTGAAATACAGCGGTCAACCGTCCACCTTCTCCTTTCCTTTGCTGGTACCTGAAACAGTGGGGGAAAATATGGGTCAGCTGAGAAGCTGAGTGAATAATCTCAAAATGCAAACAATTAAAACATGCAACACATGAGGGCACATCGGTGTACTCCTAATCAGAATCTACTCGGTTAATTACTCAGATTTAGTTCTCAGATTTTATTACTCAAATTTTAATTTATATAGCGCGCTTGTGTGACTCGGGTCGATCGCCCCTCCTCACACCTCAGATAGGCATAAGCCAAAACTCAGACGGGAGTGATCCCAAAAACTCAGACGGGAATAATCCCAAAAACTCAGACGGGAGGTGATCCCAAGATAGGCATATAGCCAAAAACTCAGATGTGTGTTATTATGTTTTATTATCTCTTTAACATAATTATCACAGATGCCCTAGCAAGTAGTAGCACAGAATGACCCTATGCCGAGCTCGGTTACCCAGGCACAATGTCTCAGATCAAAATAGATCAACAGATGCTCAGATACTCAGATAACATATCAACTCAGATAACACATAAGGTTCAACTAATATAACACATAAGTCATGCATGTATTATGTTAAAACTGAATACACGGTGAGAATACTCACCTCGAGAAAACGTAAGCTCCAAGGGATCCTTGATACTCTAAGGCGCTGCTCGGTTATCCCTAGACGATCCTAAAACATAAAAATGAAAACCCGAAGTACAATCCATCCCAAGGACTTAATTTAGAAAACTTACAGCACCCGTCGGTCTCACGGAAACCGTCGTAGTTCATAAACCGTACACTAGATTTTCCCCATCTTTTTACCATTAAAACTAGACAACCAGGAATACAAATCCTTGTGAGACGGTCACTGGCCTAAACAGACTCTAAGGATCTCAAAATGGCCTCACAAGACAGGCATTCTGCACAGGTCACGATCCTAACAGCAACATACTAAAACGGCAATAACTCCTAAATCGTAAATCAGATTAACGAGAGGTTTGCGGCATTTGAAAGCTAATTCAGAAAACAAGGTCCCAACACGGGCCAAAAACTCAAAATGTTATTTTAAGTAGGTTAAAAACAATTTAGAACAGTAGGGCAGATTCTGTCTAAAAAGTGTGGACTTTAAAAACCTGTTTTAGCAACCCGTCCCGCCACCGAAAAATCCCGAACACTTAGAATTAATACTCGACAGTTTGAGATCATAAGCACTAGAATTAAATACGGTTTCTAAATTTTAAGGATAAAAGTTTCCGATTGGGAACCCGAGAACCCTACGGGTTCGGTTTCCCCCCCTCGGTCATAGGATTTCAGTTTTACAAAAACATTATAACTCCCAACCCATCACGACATCCCGAGGTTTGGTCTCAACTGCTCGGGTCACACTTTCCAACCCGGTTCTCAAAACAGTGGCCGTTTCTAGATTCAATTAAGGTACGGATTAATCGACCGATTAGAAAAACAACAATAGGATTCTAACTAAAACTGAACCTAACTTAGGTTTGGTACTACATTGCCAAAATCACAGCCTTTTCTTTTCCTTTAATTCCTCCACACTACACGGATTGGTAAAAACTCAGATTACGGGAAAAATCAAAGCACCGAATTAAAGTCAAGCGATTACCGGAACGATTAATGGCTTACACCGCAGAATTGTTCAATACCTCTCGCTCGACTGCCTCACGAATGCAATCCCCAGGTTTGATTTAAGTCCCGGTTGAACGCACGTCAATGATCATTCTATTGTTCCTGTTCGATGGTGACCACGACAGCAAAATCCATCACAAACAGACTCACGATCAATAGAATCGAATAGAACATGAAACAACTCATGGAATAAAAACGGAAGTAAAAAGGATATGCTTATTACCGTCGATCCACCAATACTTCTGATCACAACCTTCTGCTCGCTACCTGCTACCGATGGTGGAGTGGAGAAGAGGCGTTAGTATACGGTTGAAGGGGAATGACGATTGTATGGATGCTCTAATTTTCGACTGGCATCCGGACAAGAGGAAATTGTCGGCAATAGGGTTTTGGGATACAAGAAACGAACGTACAAACGACTTATAACTAAAGGCTGAATATGGGTGGGCTTGGTGAGAAGTTAAATATTTACTATCGGGCCCTTTTTTTTTCTTTAACAGTGGCCGAACCCAATAGGTGGGGCATGGTTCGGTTTTGCACTCAATCATCGCATTAGATTTGGCGATGTCACGTAGAAGCTTAAATACATCGGGTTCGGTCTTGGCCTACGGCCGACCTCATCAGACACGGAAGCTAGCTAACAAACACTCGGGAATCTAAACGTCACAATGAAAATAATCGAAACGTCACCTATTTAATTACTTATACAAACGAGATGTCACAGAATAAAGTTCATATAAATAGATAAACAAAACGTCGCCTATTATTTCACTAAATGACATCAAATAAGTAATATAATAATGTTTTAGACAATAAAAAATAATTAAATTAAATTATAAAATTTTGGGGCGTTACAACTCAATCCCACTTGAATCAGACTTCGTCCCCGAAGTCATCGCTCGGAAAAAGCTCAGGGTAGTTATCACGCATCTCAGACTCGGGTTCCTACGTCCACTCGGAACCCTTACGGTGTTGCCACTGCACCTTAACTAGTACAATTTCCTTGTTGCGCAAAGCCTTGATCTTGCGGTCAAGAATCGCAATCGGCCGCTCAATATAGTTCAACTTTTCGTCAATCTGGATATCTTCTAATGGCACAACCACAGACTCATCGACAATACATTTTCTCAGTTGTGAAACGTGGAAAGTATTATGAATGAGGTGGAGTTCTTCTGGCAAATCTAGACGATAAGCAACTTTTCCAACTCTGGCGATCACCTGATAAGGACCAATGTAACGCGGTCCCAACTTTCCCCTTTTCCTGAACCTGATTACTCCCTTCAACGGGGAAACTTTTAGCAACACATAATCCCCGACTTGAAATTCTAGAACGGAACGCCTCTTGTCTGCATAACTTTTCTGGCGACTCTGTGCGGTAATCAACCTCTCACGAACCATCTGAATCATTTCGGTAGTTTTCAATACGATTTCAGTACTATCCAGCACCTTGTGCCCAACTTCCCCCCAGCAGATGGGCGTTCGGTACTTCCTACCGTATAACATCTCTAATGGCGGTTTACCTAATTCAAAGAATTTATTAAAACATTCACACATAAATTTAAGGAAGGAGAGAAAATTAATAAACATACGAATGCTCGAGTGGTAGCTATTGTTGTAAGAAAATTCCGCCAACGGTAGATACTTATCCCAGCTACCTCCAAAATCAAGTACACATGCTCTCAGCATATCCTCGAGCGTCTGAATCGTCCGCTCACTCTGACCATCTGTCTGTGGATGAAACGCGGTACTGAAATGAAGTCTCGTACCCATCTCCTCTTGGAATTTCTCCCAAAATCTCGACGTAAAATGAGTGTCTCTGTTTGATACAATAGAAACCGGTATACCGTGTCTCGCCACAATCTCGCGAACAAAAATATCCGCCATCTTCTCCGCTGAAGAACTCTCCCGAATCGGAATAAAGTGGGCACTCTTGGTGAAACGGTCAACGACTACCAGATAGCATCATACCCTCCTGGCGTTTTCGGTAGCTTGGTGATCAAGTCCATAGTAATCCGTTCCCACTTCCACACTGGAATCTCTAATGGCTGCAACATAGCATGTGGTTTCTGGTGTTTGGCCTTGACCTTGCGACAAGTCAAGCATTTCTCAACATACTCGGCTACCTCCAACTTCATACCCGGCCACCAATAGTTATCACGAAGGTCTCGATACATTTTTGTCGAACCCGGATGAATAGAAAATTTGGACTTATGAGCCTCGTCTAATAATACATCCCGATTACCACCATGTGAAGGAACCCAAACTCTACCAAGATGTGTCAAAAGGTCTCTACTGTCCTTCACAAAACTGCCAATCACACCTACAACTCTCTCTTTCTTAGCCTGCTCAGTCTCCGAAGCGTCTATCTGAGCACTGCGAATGGACTCTAGCAACGATGCCACTGCTCAACCTCCTACAAATACCCCGAATAGGGTTCCTGCTCAACGCGTCGGCTACTACATTGGCTTTACCCGGATGGTAAAGGATCTCACAGTCATAATCCTTCAGCACATCAAGCTATCTTCTCTGTCTCATGTTCAAATCTTGCTGATCCATCAAATATTTCAAACTCTTATGATCAGTGTAAATGGTGATTTTCACGCCATATAAGTAATGTCTCCAGATTTTTAAGGCAAACACCACTACACCTAGCTCAAGATCATGAGTAGGATTGTTGCCTTCATGAGACTTCAACTGCCTAGAAGCATATGCAATCACTTTACCCCTTTGCATTAGAACAACACCCAGACCCTGAATAGACGCATCACAATAAACCACAAAGTCTTCTACACCCTCTGGCAGGGCTAGAATCGACGCCTCACATAACCGATTCCTCAATGCTTTGAAAGCCTCTTGCTGCTGATTACCCCAACTAAATGCAGCCGATTTCTTGGTCAACTTTGTCAACGGTGAAGCGATTTTGGAGAAATCTTGAATAAAACGACGGTAATACCCAGCTAAACCTAGCAAACTACGTATCTCTGATGGCGTCTTTGGTACTTCCCACTTCATCACTGCTGAGATTTTTGCAGGGTCAACTTTTATACCTTCTTCATTCACAACATGCCCAAGAAACTGCACTTCACGTAACCAAAATTCACACTTAGAAAATTTCGCATAAAGGCCCTCGCGTCTCAACGTATCTAGCACTTCGCGAAGGTGAACCTCGTGGTCTGTCTTGGTCTTTGAATAAACCAAAATGTCGTCAATAAACACAATCACCGAACGATCTAACATACTACTACACACCCGATTCATAAGATCCATGAAAGCCGCTGGTGCATTAATGAGTCCGAAGGGCATCACTACAAACTCATAATGACCATAACGTGTCCGAAAGGCGGTCTTCTCAATATCCTCTTCTTTCACCCGCATCTGATGGTACCCTGAACGCAAGTCGATCTTTGAAAACCATGATGCACCCTGAAGCTGGTCGAATAAATCGTCAATTCTTGGCAATGGATAACGGTTTTTCACTGTCAACTTATTTAATTCTCTGTAATCGATACACATTCTCTGTGACCCATCTTTCTTCTTTATGAATAATATCGGTGCGCCCCACGGTGAACAACTCGGTCGAATAAATTCTTTCTCTTGCAACTCTTGCAATTGGTCGTACAGTTCTTTCATTTCTGGCGGTGCAAGGCGATAAGGAGCCTTAGCAATCGGCGCAGCACCCGGCACTAAATCAATTCGAAATTCTACCTGTCTCTCTGGTGGTATTCTCGGCAGATCCTCAGGAAAAATATCGACATACACAATAGGAACACTCTATATTGATCTCGGTTTTGCCTCAAGAATGGTGTCGATAACATACGCCAGATAACCCACGGCACCGTGCTGAAGATATTTTCTTGCCCTCGCAGCCGAACACAGTGCCGGCACCAATCGGTTTAAGTCGCCCTGAATTACCAATTCAAACCCACTTGGGGGTTTGATACATATTTGTTTTTGATGACAGAGGATTTCGGCGTGGTATTCGGTCATCCAGTCCATCCCCACGATCACACATAACTCTCTCATAGCGATAGGGATAAGGTTTATGGGGAATTTCTCCCCACACAACTCGATCAAACATCCACGGTAGACTTTGGTCACAGTTAGAGTTTTATCATTGATGACCTCTATCACTAAGGGTTCAGAAAGGTTCTCTAATTTATGAGACATCAACTTGCTAAAAGCATAAGAGACAAACAAATGGGTTGCCCCGCTATCAAATAACACAAAAGCAGGTATGTCGTTCACAGAAAATGTACCTATTGCACAGAGATCACAAAATGTACACAAAATTAGAATTACATGGTAGTACTCATGCAAATTCTCCTCAGATAAAAACCCAGATAATAACTCAGATAATAAATTGAATAATAACTCAGAAGGTAAAAACATTTACCAGCAACAGCATTAGGAGCCTTCTTGGCTTCCTCCCCAGTCATCTGATAGGCTCGTCCACGAGCCCTAGTAGTAGCCCCCTCAGTAATCCTAAGGGTAGCCGGGGCCGGATTCATCACTGCCCCTCCTCTAGCACCACCTAAATTATTATATATATATATATATATATATATATATATATATATATATATATATATATATATATATATATATATATATATATATATATATATATATATATATATATATATATATATATATATATATACACATAGTCAAACATAGAGTATAAAGTTATGAAGAATGAAATAATTAACAAAATAGATTTTAGCACCTCTCCCAGTATCTTTCTTTTTCGGGCAGTCATCCTTCTTGTGGCCCTCTTCCTTGCAGTAGAAACACATGAACCCCTTTAGAGTGCAAGTGCTTTCCATGTGCCCCGTCTGTCCACACTTATAACAAAGTTTCACTCTCCCTTCATCTCTACCAGGTGCATCACGAGGCGTGCTCCTCGTGTCATCGCGGTGTGCATTACCATAACGCGTACCACCCCCAGTCTGACTGCTCCTACCCGAATTACCCCCTTTGTAAGGTTTAAACTCGAACCGCCGCTTCTTCTCATTACCTTGGTTGTAGTTCCCATGGGACGTTGGTAGGGATCTTTTGTAATCTTTCTTCTGACGGTCTAACTCAATCTCACGGCCATGTGCCGCCTCTATCATCTCGGCCAAGGAATTACGGGGTACCATCCCCACGAACTCTCTAATATCACTACGTAGCATATCCAGATATCGAGCCATTTTCATCTCCTCAGTAGCAGCATAGTCGGGACAGAAGGAGGCCAGTTCTCGAAACTTGGTAGTAATAGCATTAACGGATCCGTTGGTTTGTTGAAGACTCAGAAAATCCCTGGTGATCCGTTCCACTTCTACGCGTGGTACATATTGCATTTTAAACCTTTCCACAAATACCTCCCAAGTCAGTTGTTCCTCAGTCATGGATGATGCTAGTGGTTTCCACCATTCTTTGGCTTCCTCCTTCAGTGAGTGTGACGTGTAGGTCGTCTTCATTTCGGTCGGGCATCTTGAGATTCGAAAGACGCTTTCCATATCAGCAAGCCAACGTATTGCCACTTTCGGGTCAGTTTCACCCTTAAATTCAGGGGGTGAACACACAGAGAAATCTCGATTGGTGAAGGCTTTCGGTGCTGGCGGTTGCGGCACGACGGCATCTCTGGCAGCGAACACGGTCTGTAGCATATGGCTGACCTGATCAGTGATCTCATCAAACATGTCCTGGAACATACCGGGTAAAATCTCGCCCAACGCAGCAGTCATCATGGTCCCCAATTCTTGTGCATTAGGTCTGGCTGGCGGCATCTTGCTATATATATATAAAAGGAGTAATATGTTAGAAAAATCTACTTATAATGATACTTAGACGTCAAGTTAATAACTTTCTCAGTTTCTCTCGGAAACGTAGTCTTAGGTTCGGTGCGTACAATTATAGGGGCCCTTCTATTATTTTTCGGCACCTACCCTTAACTAGCTTCCAACAAAAATTGAGATCATTACAACCTTTCGTTTCCATATCAACCACGTAACGCAAGTAGTGTCACAAAGTATATATATATATATATATAATATATATAATATGTATAGTATTCTCGGCGTCGATGTCGCGAAATATTCTCCGACTTTCTCACGAATTTCTAGTTCAAAACTCGTGAAATTTGGCTCTCGGCGAAACTCAAAAATATATAATATCAAACAACTCTTAACATTACCGGCAGCAGGAAAAGCGAGAGGTCGACGTGACATGCTGTATTTTTGATGTGGAAACTTTTCTCAGAAAAACATTTTACTCTTTTCTCGTTTTAAAACTCAATACTCAAACTTGAGTTTGAATTCTCCCCTTGCGAATCCAAATCCCTCAAGTCAGCGCTCTGATACCAACTTGTAACACCCAAAAATTTACAAGAATTTAAAAATTTTCGAGTACAAGATTTTAAAGTAAAAGGTCCCAATAATTCAAATACTTTAAATCCAAAAATAGTAAAGTCGTTATTTAACAAAATCTTTAATGCGGAAATAGTTTAATAGAGTAAAAATGTTTAAAAATAATAAATGCTGTCCACATCAGCATTGGTGAAATACAGCGGTCAACCGTCCACCTTCTCCTTTCCTTTGCTGGTACCTGAAACAGTGGGGGAAAATATGGGTCAGCTGGGAAGCTGAGTGAATAATCTCAAAATGCAAACAACTAAAACATGCAACACATGAGGGCACATCGGTGTACTCCTAATCAGAATCTACTCGGTTAATTACTCAGATTTAGTTCTCAGATTTTATTACTCAGATTTTAATTTATATAGCGCGCTTGTGTGATTCAGGTCGATCTCCCCTCCTCACACCTCAGATAGGCATAAGCCAAAACTCAGACGGGGGTGATCCCAAAAACTCAGACGGGAATAATCCCAAAAACTCAGACGGGAGGTGATCCCAAGATAGGCATATAGCCAAAAACTCAGATGTGTGTTATTATGTTTTATTATCTCTTTAACATAATTATCTCAGATGCCCTAGCAAGTAGTAGCACAGAATGACCCTGTGCCGAGCTCGGTTACCCAGGCACAACGTCTCAGATCAAAATAAATCAACAGATGCTCAGATACTCAGATAACATATCAACTCAGATAACACATAAGGTTCAACTAATATAACACATAAGTCATGCATGTATTATGTTAAAACTGAATACACGGTGAGAATACTCACCTCGAGAAAACATAAGCTCCAAGGGATCCTTGACACTCT
Source organism: Calendula officinalis (assembly GCA_963853835.1). Lineage (NCBI taxonomy): Eukaryota > Viridiplantae > Streptophyta > Magnoliopsida > Asterales > Asteraceae > Calendula > Calendula officinalis. The sequence goes on from OY970823.1 coordinate 16,364,595, forward strand.
AAGGCGCTGCTCGGTTATCCCTAGACGATCCTAAAACATAAAAATGAAAACCCGAATTACAATCCATCCCAAGGACTTAATTTAGAAAACTGACAGCACCCGTCGGTCTCCCGGAAACCGTCGTAGTTCATAAACCGTTCACTAGATTTTCTCCATCTTTTTACCATAAAAACTAGACAACCAGGACTACAAATCCTTGTGAGCCGGTCACTGGCCAAAACAGACTCTAAGGATCTCAAAATGGCCTCACAAGACAGGCATGCTGCACAGGTCACGATCCTAACAGCAACATACTAAAACGGCTATAACTCCTAAATCCTAAATCAGATTAACGAGAGGTTTGCGGCATTAGAAAGATAATTCAGAAAACAAGGTCCCAGCGTGGGCCAAAAACTCAAAATGTTATTTTAAGTAGGTTAAAAACAATTTAGAACAGTAGGGCAGATTCTGTCTAAAAAGTGTGGACTTTAAAAACCTGTTTTAGCAACCCGTCCCGCCACCGAAAAATCCCGAACACTTAGAATTAATACTCGACAGTTTGAGATCATAAGCACTAGAATTAAATACGGTTTCTAAATTTTAAGGATAAAAGTTTCCGATTGGGAACCCGAGAACCCTACGGGTTCGGTTCCCCCCCCCCCCCCCTCGGTCATAGGATTTCAGTTTTACAAAAACATTATAACTCCCAACCCATCACGACATCCCGAGGTTTGGTCTCAACTGCTCGGGTCACACTTTCCAACCCGGTTCTCAAAACAGTGGCCGTTTCTAGATTCAATTAAGGTACGGATTAATCGACCGATTAGAAAAACAACAAAAGGATTCTAACTAAAACTGAACCTAACTTAGGTTTGGTACTACATTGCCAAAATCACAGCCTTTTCTTTTCCTTTAATTCCTCCACACTACACGGATTGGTAAAAACTCAGATTACGGGAAAAATCAAAGCACCGAATTAAAGTCAAGCGATTACAGGAACGATTAATGGCTTACACTGCAGAATTGTTCAATACCTCTCGCTCGACTGCCTCACGAATGCAATCCCCACGTTTGATTTAAGTCCCGGTTGAACGCATGTCAATGATCATTCTATTGTTCCTGTTCGATGGTGACCACGACAGCAAAATCCATCACAAACAGACTCACGATCAATAGAATCGAATAGAACAGGAAACAACTTATGGAATAAAAACGGAAGTAAAAAGGATATGCTTATTACCGTCGATCCACCAATACTTCTGATCACAATCTTCTGCTCGCTACCTGCTACCGATGGTGGAGTGGAGAAGAGGCGATAGTATACGGTTGAAGGGGAATGACGATCGTATGGATGCTCTAATTGTCGACTGGCATCCGGACAAGAGGAAATTGTCGGCAATAGGGTTTTGGGATACAAGAAAAGAACGTACAAACGACTTATAACTAAAGGCTGATTATGGGTGGGCTTGGTGAGAAGTTAAATATTTACTAACGGGCCCTTTTTTTTTCTTTAACAGTGGCCGAACCCAAGAGGTGGGGCATGGTTCGGTTTTGCACTCAATCATCGCATTAGATTTGGCGATGTCATGTAGAAGCTTAAATACATCGGGTTCGGTCTTGGCCTACGGCCGAACTCATCAGACACGGAAGCTAGCTAACAAACACTCGGGAATCTAAACGTCACAATGAAAATAATCGAAACGTCACCTATTTAATTACTTATACAAACGAGATGTCACACAATAAAGTTCATATAAATAGATAAACAAAACGTCGCCTATTATTTCACTAAATGACATCAAATAAGTAATATAATAATGTTTTAGACAATAAAACATAATTAAATTAAATTATAAAATTTTGGGGCGTTACAGTGTCGCGAAGTGAAACAGAAACTTGTTTTCGCGATCGTCGCTGACACGAACATTTTGGTTCGTGTCGCGAAGATAGCCCCGCCGAACTTCGTGTCGCGAAGAATAAAGTTCGTGTCGCGAAGATGGCTGAACATGATAAAATCAGGATTTTGGCTATTTCTCTATTTTCCAAACCCTAGAATTTCCTCCCAAGTGTGAGTATACGATTTCGAGTGTAAGTCGGCCATTGGAACCGATTTTCACACTCAATCTTGAATATTCTCACTGAATTGTTGAAGTATAAGGTAAACCTCCCCTCCTTTAAGTTATGGATGATGTTTTCGGGTGAAAATGGTGAAGTATGCAAACCCTATTTGGAGGGTTTGTTATGGGTGATGAAATTGAGTTTATATAACTTAGATTTACAACATATTGTCAAGGTAAATGTGTTCATAACATGGATTTGATGTTATCTAGCTAGTTTTGAGCTTTATTTGGGGAAAATGGTGGTTTGGGTAACCAACCAATTTATCTTTGGGGAAGATGACTAAGATGGGTGTAGAACACTCCTAGTAAGTTTAAGAACCTTGTGTTCTTGTTGGATTTGGATTTTGTTGATAGAGATCTTGACTGCGGTTTTGAGATTCCACCAAGTTGGATGAACTTGGTGGTTAAGAATATGTTTATGAAGTTATTGGTAACTGGTTATGGATAAAACTAGATTATATGATTATATTGATGGTAGGTCAAGAAGATCAAAAGTTTGGTGACATTTCACAAGTTGGAAAGCAAGGATTCGTATTATTAGACACGATTTGGAGTTTGCTTGGCTAAGATGAGTACATGAGACTTTTACTCAGTACATAGCAAATGAATTTTGAAAACTATGATGTTCTACGAGTCTTTAATAATAAATGTTTTTTAATAAAGATATGATTGAAAAGATAAGAAAATGTAAATAATTGACTACTTAAGTATGTCGAATATGATTGATGATTTCAAAAGAGTTTATGATAAAGAAAATTTACTAATGATTCTTTATTAATAAAATGTATGAATAAGGATAATGATTAAGAAAGTATGATATTTGGTTTATTAATAATATGTATTAGTAAAGCTAATAACAATGATTTTAAGTATCGAGTATTGTTTAGTAAACTATACTAATAAAGACAATGATTGAATTGTTTAGATGATAAGTATAAAGTCACTTTTATTATATATATACTCTAGTCAATGTAGAGATAAAATATTTATGATTATGAATAATAAGAAGTGAATCTTATTAGTAAATTAAATGGTAAAGTCTATGACGATAATGATGAAAAAGGTAAATGAAATATGATTATGTTAAATGAGAATAATATGATAATTAGAATAGATGTATTCTAATTTATGTTTGATTATGAATTGATGGGGAATAGACCCGTATTTGATGAAATTCAATGTGTGTAACAAAAGTATCCGGATAACGATAACCTATTTATGGGGGAGTGAGATTACTACTTGGGGCGGTACCTCCCTGCGCAAGGGTAGTATATATGTGTGAACGATAACCCGACGATAGGGGGACTATGATAACCCGATAAAAAGGGGGATTACGATAACCCGCGATACGGGGGAGTTGGTGATCTTGGTAACTTTGGGAGAACCCCAATTACCATGTGATCTTGTTATGATAACCCACATCGGGGGAGTTTGCTTCGGAATGATCCGTAGCGTATGTGATAAAATGAGTAAGCTTATGGATAGCTTACATGTATGTGATGGGTAAGCTTACGGTTAGCTTACTAGTAAATATGAATAAACGATAGAAATATAAGTTGATAATTAATAAGTGAATAAGGAAAAGAAATGAGTATGATTTTTATTATATTTGAGAATAAGTCGAAAACCCATGTATCTCACGAGACTATTTTGTCTCACGTACTAGTTTGTTTTTGGCTATGTACTCAGGTGCGAGATCGGAGGATTAGAAGGTCGCATTAGAAGTGGCCTAGAGATGTTTAGATCGGGAGCTTATAGGTAGATCCCCTTATCCTATGGTTATGATATTATTTTGTAACACCGGATTTTAATACTCTGATAGGCTTTTCAAGGTTTATTTGGTAAACCATATTTTTGAATGACATGGAAATTGTATTTTTAATGATTTAAAAGGTGTTTTAAAAATTGAGGTGTTACAATGAGATATTGACCCGTTCAGGTCAAAATGTGCAAAATGGAGTAAGTATGCTTAAGAGTTGATTGATAACTGAGGTGACAATGTTTATGCGAGAATATATCGTGAGTTTTAAATCAGAATGAAAATTAGAAATCGAAACGAAATACTTTTGTTGAGAAAATTGCGATAGGATTCCGAGGACGGAACTCTTTTAAGGAGGGGAGAGTTGTAATATCCTAAAACTGGCATAGTAGTTTTATGTAATTTTGATATATGATAAATAATTATTTGACCATATGTGGAATTATTTGGTTAAATGTTTATATGGTGTGATATTTTAACCATGGGGTTAAAATATCTTTTTACTGAAATATTTTATTGTGAATATGATTTTTTTATATTTTGGATTCTCTTTTTAATTTCATTTTCGAATATATCTTCGTTGCTAAAAACAAAGTTCGTTTGATATTTAAAATAAATTAATTATAAACCGAACTTTTGTCAAATATTGTTAAATAAGAGAAAGAAAAACAAAAATGGGCCCCTCCCCAAAGTGGACGGTTTTTGGGCATATGGGGAGGGCACTCCCTCCTTTCTTCCTCACTTCTCTACCTTATCCTTATCTTCTAATCCATTATTTTTGAAACTCCAAAATCCATGTGCCTCTCTTTAAAACCGAACTCAAGCTTTCATTCTATGTGGTAAGTCTCTCCTTCATGAGTTCTATTTCTTCCCACATAAATCAAATGCTATGCTTAAATGTATGTATATGAATGTGTGTGTGTGTGTGTGTGTGTGAAAGTGTAAGACGGTGTGTGCGTGTGTGTGTCTTAGATACGTGAGTGTGTGTGAGTATATGGGTTGTGGGTGTGTCTTTTCATAAGTAATTTAGCACAAGGTACAATCATTTTAGCAAAATGTACAAGTATGTGTGAGTGTGTGAACTATGTGCGTGAGTGTGTTTATGTGTGTGCACATGGGTGTGTGTTTGTTTTGACTTTTGTGTGGAGGAGTTAACAATTGGACAAATGGTTTTAGCATATTGTACTACTAAGTTAAGCATGATTTTATTGTACAAGAAAATAGAGGTTTTTCAAATAAATACATAGAAATAAAGATAAATAAGAAGTTATTTGCAAAACATGAATTTATTATAAATTAAAATACTTAGTTTAGAAGAGTGTTAATCTTGTTGAATTGGTTAACTAGTTATAACTTGCTAGATGTGGTATTATATAGTTGTTTATGACTTAAAAGAATGAAATTGTTAGTTATGTTGTTTGTATGGATTTTATGTCATAATATGAACTAGTTAATGTGTTTAAGTGATTAGTTGGTGTAAAATGTCATTTGGAGGTTTTGTGACTTATATTGCTAAGTTATGTTAAAATAACATGTTAGAGAAGTTATTTTTGGGGTTTGGCAAGGTATGGTGTATTTTGGTAGAAATGCTAACTTTGTAATGTTGGATAATTGTATGAAAAATGCATAAGGTAGCTAGACTTGGGTTTGACCTTGTTTAAATGGCTAGTTAGTTATGAATTGTTTAAAGATATGATTATGTCATTTATAGGCGTGTTTTGAAATGTTAAAGTCAAAATGTGAAATTTGACCCGTTTGGGTAAATATTGTAGAAGTTGGCTAAATATGTTTTAATTAAGTTTGGCTTTGACTATGGATGGAGATAACATGACAATTACGTAATTTGGTGATTTGTAAGTTGTTGACATGATTATAATTGTATAATGTATTATTGTTTTAAGGGTGATTTCTTAATCTGCCCTTAGTTAGTTGAAAAGTCCTCAAAAATAGACTTAACTCTCAAATTTGTCCAAAATAGACTGAACGGCCGAGATTCTCGTGCAACTCTCAAATTGTAGACATGTGTCCATTTCCTTTGACTTTTAAATGAATCTTGCTACTGATGTGACGCTTTGTCTCATACGTTTTCTGATTGGTCCCACCCTTTCCTATCCCAGCGACTGACGTGACATTCGTCGTGAGACACTTAACGATGGTTGTACTTCTGGGAGACTTAAGGCGGGATAGCCATCCGCACCTCACTTAACCTATGGTCGTTTGGGAGGGAAAAAACTTGATTACACGGTTATCAATGCGATATCCTTAACTATGGTTAAATTTCTTTTCTTATGTTACCTTCTAAAGATTTTAATGTTTGGTTTTACTCTTACTCTTTTTTGCCGTTCAACCAGACATTAACACTTGTTCAACTTTCGGTGCTACACCTTGAAATCGGCTTCTTCAACAACGCAGTCATTATGGTAAGCATGTTTCTGTTTGTTTTCTGGTTGTAATGCAATTCCGTATTTTAAAAAGAATTTTTAATTCTTTACTTAGGAATACTATGACTGTAAAGTTACAATTCGCTCGAATCTCCATAGTCTTCGTGTTGTTCAACATGCATTATCTCCGTCTACATCTAGAATTGAGATGTTTAAAGAAACTGTTTTCGGATCATGGTTATGTTTAGAGGAGACAGAACATGATAACCATCTTCTAAATTATGTTCTTCATCGCCAAATATTTGAAACAACTCCGAGCAGTAGCTTACCGCTACGTTTTAAAATTCATGTATGTGAAATAGAAATTGAGCAAAAAGATTTCTGCCTCATCTCTGGTTTCCGTGATGGTGAAATTGAGAATATGGTCGACGTGGAGGAGGGTAAAATTTCTGATTTCAAGACTAGAATTTTTCCTGATACAGCAAAGAAAAACCTAAAAGGCGAGGATCTACATAGTCTTATTAATGATTTTGAAAAGTTTAATCAAATGTCAGATGTGGATGTTGTTCGTTTTTGTCTCTTGTTAGAAGAGAGTTTATTCATGGGAAAAGAGTGTAGAAAGGTTGTAAAAAATTCAATGCTGACCCTAGTAGACGACATTCCAGCGTGGAACTCATTTCCATGGGGTCAATACTTCTAGGAAGAATTCTACCAAAGGATCGTGAATTTGGTTTCCTCACATTCGGAGACACACCGTAAACATTTAAGAAGTAGGCCTCCTACCACGCCAACATACTCAATATGTGGATTTGCATTGGTTCTCAAGGTAAGTATTTTTACTTAAGTATTTTGTTAGGATTGTTTAATGTTAGAAACTAATAACGTAGTTATTCTAGGAATCGATTACAAGACAATTTGATTACAATACAATTTGAATCGATTACAATACAGTTAGAATTAGTTATTCACGGACTCGATAAACTTCAGTAGTAATGAAGTGACGAGTGGAAACCTTGTCTTCAGTAATAATAGTATTGTCAGTTTCAACTTCTTTAGCAGTATTAAGTAGTTGATAAGTAATATCTTAAAAGCAACATTAAAATCATTTCAGCATTAACCGGCAAAAATCAGTATTAACCATGTTAGCAGTATTAATCATGAATGAAACTGTAGATATGAATATCAATGTATGAAATGAACCCAGTTATCACAAAAAGCTTCTATGTATATTGATTCATGAGATGACAATAACTAGAAGTTACAGCGGATTAACACTACTCTGATTACAAAAGGCTGTAAATAAGAAGACTAATTGAAGTACAATCTCACCCTAAACTTAGTAATTTTGTTGTAAATTATTCAAGTTTCTTTTTGTTCACTTTCTTCATCCAAATATTTCTGATATTGTTCTTGGATCTTTTTCTTTATGTCTGTCTTCACACATTTGTTTATCAGCGGGATTTAAGAATGAGCAAAGTAGAAGTTGTCTACATGTGTCTTCAGAGTGTTTGTACTTAACTTCCATTAGATAAACTTCATTCCTTTTATCCCATCTTTCAATAAAATACATTCCACTGGAAGGTAGAACATTCCAACTCAGCACATTTTCTTTGTTTGCTATCTGCTCTGGGTATTTATCTGGATTGAATGCAGTGTCTATAAGTTGTGTCATAAATCCTGTACCGGATAAGTTCCATCTTTGATCTTTCATCCTTGGCATTCCTATTCTGTAAAGAGCTTCAACATCTTCTCTGGTTAAGTTACTTAACATGCTTCTCCAATTTTCATAGGTCTTAGAAAGCTTATTTGATCTTTTAACCTCAAATACTCCATTCATAGTTTGATGATCTAGGTTGAAGTATTTCCAGTCAATAACAGGATAACTGCTTTGAAGTGTATCTGGAGTTTTACTTGTAGGAATTATTGCTTGTGAAGAACTTGACTCCTTGGGAGGAGTTGGTTTTGATTGATCTGAAGAGGCATGACTCATTTTATTTCTTTTATAAGTCATATTGATATTTGTTGGAATAATAATAAACAAAACTATCGAAATGAAGAACAACAATGATAAACTGCATGAATATGAATAACAAGAATTATGGAGAAGGAGATGTGGTGGTTAGGTGTACGTCATATGCCATTGAAAAACCACTCAATTAACAATACATGACAAACCTAAAACAAAAGTCACACCCCCAACTAACTACTACTATGATATCCTATATTTATACAAAGAATATACCACATAAAACGTGTTACTCAATCTCCTGATTTTAAGCCATTATCCCCATATTACTCGGTCAATTACTTGACCATATTATCTACTTACGTCCAACATGGGCATCACTGCATGACCATTTCAATTTGCATTAAAAGACTAAACTACCCTTCTTATTATATTCAGATTACTCTAACATTCACCCCCGAAATCTGAATATTGATTATCATTGTTCGTTTTCGTCCGGCACCCCTTTTCCGACGATGTACCTTTAGCCACCATCTCGACTTTTCACGGACACACGGTCTCTTCCCCGACCACGTCCAAAGTCATCTCGGTCTTGGCTACGAAACAAGAGAAGTACTCCACCGACCAAGAAAACAAGCTACCCGCTTTTAACGTCTTCTTGCACCTGCACAAAAAATGAACCAAATCCAAAGCCACCTGCTTTAACGGATCTCTTCCGGTCATTTTCTTTTACGCACCGGCGGTTACTCTTTTCGACACGAACAAACTTTCATTTTCTTTACGAATCATTTTGTTTGTTTGCACCACCCGTAACATGTAACATGGCATCACGTTGGACACGTTCACTAACATCTTGACTTCTTCCCGGACAATCCGACCTTCCCCGGTCACGCCCGAAGCCACCCGATTTGAATCGCCAACGCCATAATGTTCACATCGTGCAATTTTTTTTACGAGAACACTCTTCCACCGATCACGAAAACAAGGTCACCACCACCTCTACTGTTTTCCGTCACCCGCAAAACGAACTGAGTCAAAGCCACATGCTTTTCCCAACTCCTCCTATTCGTTATCTTGCAACCCGATTAGTGTCTCGCCATTACCGTACATCCCCGCTCAAGAAAACGAACTCACAGCCCCACCGAGCCTTGAGCTCTGATACCACTTGTTGGAATAATAATAAACAAAACTATCGAAATGAAGAACAACAATGATAAACTGCATGAATATGAATAACAAGAATTATGGAGAAGGAGATGTGGTGGTTAGGTGTACGTCATATGCCATTGAAAAACCACTCAATTAACAATACATGACAAACCTAAAACAAAAGTCACACCCCCAACTAACTACTACTATGATATCCTATATTTATACAAAGAATATACCACATAAAACGTGTTACTCAATCTCCTGATTTTAAGCCATTATCCACATATTACTCGGTCAATTACTTGACCATATTATCTACTTACGTCCAACATGGGCATCACTGCATGACCATTTCAATTTGCATTAAAAGACTAAACTACCCTTCTTATTATATTCAGATTACTCTAACAATATTTGCTGCTTGAGATGATTCTCCGGATATTCTTTTTCTCTTTTTCACTTTTATTGGATCTATATCTATGAGAGTTGTTGTTTTATTAGCTACATCTTCTGCTCTTTTCTTGACTAGCTCTTCTTCCATAGATTTTCTTTCTATTTCTTGTTCTTCTAAATACCTTTTAAATAGAGTGACCATCTTCATTCTTCCAAATGATTTTGGATTGTGCCTTCTTGATTTCAAGTAGTTTATCATCATTGCTTTATCTTTCATGTAGTGAGCAGGCACCTCCAGTTTACATCTTTTCAAGAGTTTCTTGCTTTCTTCTTCTATTCTTCTCTCTTCTGCCAAGTCTTCTAAAGCAAATTGTTCTTCCATTTCTTTAGCAATTAAAGCATCTGAGGCTTCTAATTCTTCCGCCTTTTCTTTAATCATTCTCACATAAGCTGCTTTGTTTGTAGTTTCTTCGTCTAAGACTGCTGGACCTTTTCCCTTTCCAACACAATTTGACAGAGGTTTATACCTTGGTTCATGATCATTCAAAAGCAGTTTTGATTTGCATGGTTGGATTGTTTTAGTTGGTTGGTTTTCTGCTGGTAAGGGTGTGGTTCCTACTGGAGTTACGTCAGTAGCAACAGAGGTAGTTAGTACTAAATTCAATACTGTTGAAGTTGGAACAGTAGTAACTGACCTTAGTTACTACTGTTGTTTCTGCTGGAGTTTCTTCATGAATTTCTGCTGCTGTATTTTCAGTATTATCAAGAACAACATAAATAGTTTTATTTTTAGTGGTCTCTGCTGTATTTTCAGTATTATCAAGAACAACAGAAATAGAATCATTTTAGTGTTATCTGCTGCTGTATTTTCAGTATTTACAACTTCTTCTATTATAGTTGCTTCTATATGTTCAGTATTTACAACTTCTTCATCTATTACCGTATTCTGTAGTTTCTTCATCTGTGTAAGCAGTTAATGTTGATGTTTGACTTTCGTTTCAGGTCTTCTGATCAAGAAGCTTATTGTTTTCTTCTTAAATTGTACCTGGTTTTGAAGTTTTTCAATGTTTTCCCTCAATTCTTTAATTTCAAGTTTATTTCTACCCTCATCACTGCGATGTGATATAACATTGTGTTGTTTAGATATTTTTTGGATTTCAATATGTAGTGGAGGAGTGGGTTGGGGTTGATCTTACATCATACATGGAAACAGATGAGTGTCCTCTCCATTAAAATGTTCGCACCTCTTTCTCAAATATGAAAAGACCTTTTTTTTTATGAGCATGAGATGGATAGATTTGAGGTTGTTTTGACAGGTCTACAATATGATCCTCTAAAATCTTTGCAAGAAACCTTGGATACATTAAGAATTTATTTGTGGACAAATTCCCAATCATCCCATCAAATATCATTTTTGAAAAATTGAAGACTTGGTCAGTAGCTAGACAAGCAACAGCTGAGGCTATTGTTATGTTAAACTCATTCCAAGTACTTCTTTTTGGAGAAATACATTGCTGAATAGTGTGAACCAAGAATTTCCATTGAGGTGAGAGTAGACATTTGTAAGAAGTAAGTGTTTTTCGGTCAACCTCATACCCAATTTGTCTAAAAATTCCAGCAAGTATCACCTTAGAGAGTGATGGAGTACCTTTCTCGTCTTGTAGCGGTAGCTGATTTCTGATTGATTTCTCTGTAATGGTTATTTGTTTTCCATCGACCGTTGATTTGATTTGTTTTATTTCTTCTCCTTCTTCTAGATGCGCATTTTCCCAAAACTGAATGATATGTATTTTATAGATTTTGGGATTGACCGTTAGAGCGTTTGCGATTCTTGAATTTTTGAGAAATTCAAGTATTTGCCTGAAATCTTCCGTACCATATGTATTATCCAAGAAGGCGATCATGTTGTGTGAGTCGCAAAATTCTAACTCAGTGGAGGATGGTGATGATGACATTTGATTTTGTCATTAGGGTACTTTCGAAATTTTCGGACGTTGAGGGTTTTAAATTGGTTTATCGATTTTTACCATCATCTTGTGATAATCGCAAACTGTAAATCTGTTGATATTGACGATGATTCCATTCTCATTTCGATTTTGAAACTAGGGTTTTTCCGTTAGTTCGAATTTCTGTTTTTGAGGGTTTCGTTGTGAGAGGGTTTAACGATCGTTGTGAGAGGGTTTCATTCTCCTGAATAAAATCTCATAAGTTGGGACTGATATCCCAATATTAACTTTTATTTTTACTAGTAGAAACAATAAGCTTGTGACTTGTGAGAGGGTTTCACTCTGTCAGTATTAATGTATGGCTTGCAGAAACTAGCAATCAGTATTAATGGGATAGCAGCATTAATAATAGGGAAGTGATTTTTGCACCACACACATTGTTTCACACACCACATTGTATAACATTAAAGTATATTGTACAAGTTTTGTAAAGCACTCGGTGTGGTGTATAGAATACTTTATGTGGTGTTAAAATCAAAGCAATACTATTTTCAGTATTATTGAATGTTCCAGAATTAATGTTTGTACTGAGTAGTTTTAGTTAAGAAAATGTTACACATTTACTGGTATTTCTTTTGGAGACGTTTACTAACAGTAGTAAGTGGTGGGAAAAAAAAGAAAATGTGATCTCCAGGGCCGTTGCATGGAAGAATAACGTCAATTTAGAGAAACACCATTACAACCAGCTATTTACACCGGTGAGGAAGTTATTAAGCATCGAGCAGGTATTATGTCCTTCACTCTGAAGCGTAACTTTTTTCTTTTAATGTGTAGGAACCTGATCATCCAATACGTCCCCTCCTACCGACCCTAAAAGAATATTTAGAGTTTTACTGGTAGAGAAAACTTTATCCCGATGGAGTCCCTATTGACCCAACGTAATGTTATATACTTTGTCTAGACCCAGGCAAAAATCGTATTGAACATGGTTTGGGTGAAACAGACATTGGTTTTGATGGTAGTGTGAGGGTTGATTCTGATTTTGATGGTGAAGATGCTGATTCTGAACCAATTAAGGCCAAAATGCTGCATCTGGACGCAGATGTAGAAATCTTGAAGGCGAGGTTGCTGGAGTTGAAATCTGCAGCTGATCAAGTTCCAGCGTTGGTGTCACGAATCTGTTGGGTTTTCTATGCATCTAGCCACACTTTGCTTAAGGCGGAAATCAAAAGCAACTTGGTAGAACATTGACCCGATTAAAAACTTTTTGGACCGTTAGGTTTACAACTCTAAAGCAACTAGATATTTAATGTAATTAAATAGATCAATTCGAATAACTTACTTGTTCTTCGCGAATTGGAGAACTAGATAAACCTTGTGATCTAGTACGAGCCAGATCAAACAACGCACTACGATTCAAGCAAGAATCCCTCTATCGTATCACACCCAAGGTTGGTCAAGAACGAGACGATGTACCACGAGGTAGTACAAAGCACTCTTGAGAAAACGGTCACCGAAGAACACGATTGAAAACCCTTTCGATCGACGGCGGCGACGGCGGCGTACGGCGGGGCAGCGGCGGTCGGAGGTTCGGCGGTGGTGGTTCGGTCGAATGGGGTTTGCACAACAAGTATTAAGTGTGTTTAGGTTATACCCTTAACCCTTTATTTATAGCTGTGTAGACCTAATTAGAGTCAAACTCTAATTAGTCTAAGCCCGCTCCACAAGCCCGATCCGATCCACACCCTATGACCCGAATTCTATAGCTAGTTAATTCCTATTCACCACACTAGTCCGTTTGGCCCGATAGTCATTTAATTAAACTATTAATTAAATACTTCATTAATTCTCGTGTTCGTTGACGCCTCGAGGGCAACCCGAATAGGACTCTAAAATACCCGAACCGGAATACCGGTTTATTTGATGTGTTGGACACTCTTTCCAACAGTCTCCCACTTAGACACCTCATCAACTATAAACGGTACGCGTTCGTGTAACCTTTAGAGTGTGCATGTCATGTGCAGCTGCTGAACTCTGAACTATCAGAAACAGTCCTATGATAAGTGATCATATGTCCTTCGTTGCGCGATATCATGTAACTAGTGACATGGACATGTCAATCACTCTAGTTACGACTATGTTTCCTGATTCGAGATTTATGATGACGATTTGACTACATGATTGAACTTTCAATCTAGTCATGACATGCGCAGGTACTTCAGTGTCACATCAAATCAACAGGGGGCCCATGGATATCTCCTCTATCACTTTGATCAGAAGGAACGAATAAACCTTAACTGCACCATCTCCTTCATAGTCATCACATGATACATGGAACTAATCTGTATAGCTACCAGTTACGAATAGCGTTGGAGTTAGACCAATGCATCACGAAATCGTACTTAGGAATGATGCATCTTGGTTTGAAGACTCATACGATATTATCGCCTCACTATTACCCATGATAAAGTCCATGGGGCAATACTCTGAGCGTGGGTCGGTCCAACATTTAAATACACATTTTAAATGCTCATGAGAGTAGCAGCAATCTCTATGCAATGTTCATACCTTTGAACAATCTACTCACTCTCCCATGACATCTTAATTCAGTTCTTATTCCCATAAGAACGATCGACTGTGGACGTTTAAGTAATCTCTTAGTTTACTTAGGAATAGGTTCTAAACATGCAAAAGGTTGAAATGGAATAATTAAATACTATATGAATGATAGAACACTTGCAAATAATTTAATCTCCATAAATAAATCATCAATTCATACAATTTAATATTCGCTACAATTTCAAATGAATGACAATTTATGATAAGTCACTATGAAATCTAATTCCTATCGTCCTCACATGAGCATCATGCTTGGCACGACTTAGTGCTTTTGTGAAAGGATCAGCCGGCTTATTTTCCGACGATACTCTTGTCACTATCACGTCCCCATCTTCAACTCGCTTTCTCACGTAGTGAAACTTTCTGAGTATATGCCTGGTTCGACTATGATCTTTGGATTCTTTAGTCAATCAGACTGCACATTCATTGTCGCAGAAGATTTTCATTGGTTCCTTGATGCTTGCTACGACACCAAGATCCCCAATGAAATTCTTCAACCATGTGGCTTCTTTTGATGCCTCACAGACAGCAATATACTCAGATTCGCAAGTTGAATCAGCTACTGTCTCCTGGTTGGAACTCTTCCAAGCTAGTGACAGCTCCTCCGTTCAATAAGAACACCCACCCAGTTTGTGAGCACGAATCATCTATATCCGTTTGGAAACTCGCGTCACAATACCCTTCCACAACAAGTTTGTCTTTCCCACCATACACTAAGAACATATCCTTTGTTCTCCTTAGGTACTTGAGAATCGTTTTCACCGCAGTCCAATGATCATTGCCAGGGTTGCTCTGAAACCGGCTCACCATGCTTAGCGCATATGAGACATCCGGGCGAGTACATACCATGGCATACATGATCGATCCAATCGCCGAGGCGTAAGGGACTCGACTCATTTTCTCCGGTTCTTGCTCAGTACTGGGGCATTGACTCTTAGACAATGTTATGCCATGATTCATGGGTAGATACCCTTTCTTGGAATCAACCATACTAAAATGTTTTAGTACTTTATCCAAGTATGTACTCTGGCTTAATCCTATTAGACGTCTTTCTCTATCTCTGTATATCTTTATACCGAGTATGTACGCTGCGTCTCCTAAGTCCTTCATAGCGAAACATTTTCCCAACCAAGACTTCACGTCTTGCAGTGTAGGAATATGATTTCCTATAAGGAGTATGTCATCCACATACAGTATTAGGAAAACAACAACGCTCCCACTAGCTTTGATGTAAACGCAGGACTCATCTTCACTTCTAGAGAAACCAAACTCCTTGACTTTCTCATGGAAGCAAAGATTCCAACTTCGAGAGGCTTGTTTCAATCCATAAATGGATTTCTCAAGCTTGCACACTCTATCAGGATATTTCTTATTGATAAAACCTTCTGGCTGTGCCATATAGACATCCTCAGTAAGTCTTCCATTAAGGAAGGCGGTTTTAACATCCATCTGCCAAATTTCATAGTCATGAAACGCAGCTATGGCAAGCAATATTCTGATAGACTTTATCTTGGCTACTAGTGAAAAGGTTTCATCATAATCAATCCCATGAGTTTGAGTATAACCTTTTGCAACCAACCTAGCCTTATAGGTGTGTACATTCCCATCCATGTCTATCTTCTTCTTGAAGATCCACTTGCATCCAACGGTTTTGATACCGGGAGAAGTCTCAATCAAGTTCCATACTTGATTGTCATACATGGACTGAATCTCACTCAACATAGCCACTTTCCACTTTTCGGCCTCAGGGCCTTCCATAGCTTCCTTATAACTCGATGGCTCATCGTCATCAACTGGTAAACTATTACCAGTAGATGCATCGCCTTCAGCAATATGGAAATCATAATAATCACCAAAATGCTCAGGAGGGCGAACAGTTCTAGAGGATCTACGTGGAACGGTAGGAGTTACATCATTTTGTTCAACAGGAGTCTCATCCTCTGGTTGAGTGCTAGTGTCAACTATAGGTTCCACTACATCTTCATTGTTTGACTCTTGACACTCTTCAAGATCAATTTTGCTCCCACTGTCTTCTTTGGATAATAGCTCTCTCTCTCGAGGAAAAATCCTCTTCGAGATACGAACACTTTGTTCTCTTTCGGATTATAAAGCCGATATCCAAAAGACTGTCGTGGGTAGCCAATGAAGTAGCACTTCTCTGATTTGTTATCTAGCTTGTCGTGAGATTCATGTCTTACATAAACTTCACAACCCCAGATTTTCAAATGTTTGAGGGAGGGAGGATTCCCTGTCCACATTTCAGAGGGAGTTTTGGCAACCTTCTTAGTTGGTACAAGGTTAACGATATGTGCTGCAGTTTCTAAGGCATATCCCCAGAAACTCACTGGAAGTGTTGATCGACTCATCATTGATCGTACCATGTCAAGCAAGGTTCGATTTCTCCTTTCCGACACTCCATTAAGTTGTGGAGTTCGAGAAGGTGAGAGTTGGGATACTATTCCACAACTCTTTAGATAGTCGATAAACTCTTGACTAAGATACTCTCCGCCCCTGTCAGAACGGAGCATCTTAATCTTCTTGCCCAGTTGATTCTCTACTTCTTTCTGATATTCTTTGAACGTTTCAAAAGTATCAGACTTATGTTTAATCAAATAAACATATTCATATCTACTGAAATCATCAGTAAATGTGACGAAGTATCGTTCACCATGTCTAGTGTTAGATTTGAACGGTCCACACACATCAATATGTATGAGGTCCAACAAGTCTTTGCCTCTTTCACATGACCCTGTGAATGGCGCTTTTGTCATCTTACCAAGTAAACAAGACTCACACACATCATTCGATTTGAGGTCAAATGATTCTAACACTCCATCCTTTTGGAGTTTAGCTATGCATTTCTTGTTTATATGTCCTAAGCGACAATGCCATAGACATGACTTATCCAATACACCTTTGGATGAATCAACATTTAATATTAGATTTCTATTGTTTATGCAACCATCAATTTCATATAATGTTGCGTGCCATAGATGGCGAAAAAAAAAACATCTAATAAAGTAACTGAATGACCAGTACTAAGCATGAGCTCATAATCTTCAATCTTGGTGACAGCAGTCGAGACTCTGTTTTCCATGATTAGATTCAGCTCACCATGCTTCAGTTTCCTACTATTCTTCAGTCCTTGCATATCAGTGCAAACGTGAGTACCACACCCTGTATCAAGGACCCAAGAACTTAGACATAGAAGCACTGTGAAGTTCAATCACAATTGTACCTAAGATGCCATACTTTTGGACCATGTGATTCTTCACATCATCTAGGTACTTTGGGCAGTTTCTTTTCCAGTGAACCATTTCATTGCAATAAGAACACATTGAATCCTTTTGTGTTATTAGTGAACTTCTCTTTCTCTTAAGCTTTCGTTGGGTATGTCCCACCTTAGCTTCCCCTTTTCCACTGGGGTGAGAAGGTTCACTTGTCATAGCACCATTTGATTCAATATTTAAGATATGAGTATCAGAAATAAAGTTATGAATGTCTAACATCTTTGCTTCAGCAATTATTAGTTCCTTTCATAACTTTATGAGTGTAATGTCTTTATTATTCTTATTGTAGTCTGATACGAATGAAGAATATGCCGGAGTGAGCGAGTTCAACACTGTGTCAACCGCTAATTCCTTAGACACATTTACACCCTAATCTTTTTGATATGTAGCCTCTCATCATTTTGATGAAGCTACATACAAACTCTCCTTTTCTTACTTTGCAATCCGGAATGAGTCTTAGATTTTCAACAGAAGCTCGTGAATTAATCATATAACTCACGTAGTTAAATTTTGTAAACTGTTACGAGATGAAACTTTTGAGATAGAAAATCGAGGACGATTTTATGGTGAAATTTGAAGTGGAAGTGGTGGTGGAGGAAGTGGGACATTGTTCATGTTATTCTTGATGGAAGACATTTACAAAAGAAAACAATTTCTTTGTTAGTGTATTCATTAATTAATCCTTATAATAATTTTCCCAATCTTTATTTATAAGGCTAGGATACGACCACTAGTTATACGATGTGAAGAGGGATGCCGTATTTCACACCAAACAATTTTGTGTCGTAGGCAAACTATTGTCAATTTCAATCTTATGAAATCCCTAGTTCTTTGAGATTCATTCTCGTGGGAGAATGGCATGTTAATCTCGAATCAATGCTCATTCTAATCTATATGACAGGGATACCGTGGATCATATATTAGAAGGTGAAACAACCATGGAATACCCACGTGGACTTCTCGGCTCAAGTTCGCTCGAGTATCGCGAGAATCGTTTCACTCGTAAAATAATCTCACAATTAACGTACCGGTTAACCACACGAGTTCCGTTAATCAGACTATGATACGAGCGCGTGTCATTCTATGGAGAGCACACAATGTTCACATTTAATTAAACGGGAAGGATTTGTTTAATTTTATGATTATACTTTTAATCTTAACATCATCCTATTATGCCCGTTCGGTAGCTCCATTCTAAGACAAGGGAAGCGGCGGGGCAGGTCAGCGCAAGGCGTGTTAAAAACGCAACCCCGTTTAGAGATCTATATCTCTTCCTTTTCATCCTTTAGATGTCTTAGACTATGGGTGAGCCTACTAATGACATAAGCGACGATATATTTAACTTTAGTTATAATATATATATAAACTATTATATAATTATATCTATGTTAATTAAAACTTTTTAATTACATTTACTAAAGTTCTATATAGTATAATTAATTTTATAAACGCGCGAGGACGCGTCGTTTTAAATCCTATTATAACTATATCTTATATATAATATTTAATAAACTATTATTACATAATATTATATATATATAAAGGAATAATATCAAATCTTATTTGATATATAATGGAATTTTCGAAATTTATATATACATATATTCTAATTATACCTTTAATTAATATATATCATATATAATATCCTTTTAAATTATTATCTTAATTATAAACAATTATATGACAAGATAAATCAAATTTAAAATTATTTCGAAAATCCATATCCTTTTAATTTTTAAAATTTCCGAAAAATAATTTTAAATATATATATATATATATATATATATATATATATATATATATATATATATATACCGAAAATAATTTCGGATATATATATATATCCATATTTAAAAACCTTTTTGAATTTTAAATCATATCTTTTTAAATCTTATTAAAATTTTCGGATATATCCCATATCCCTAATTTAAATTTCCAAATTATATCCTTATTTAAAACTCTTTTAAATAATTATCTAGATTTGCTAAATCAACTATTTATGGCAAATATATATTCCGAAAATTATATACCCATAAATATGATTTATTTTATTTAAATATTAACTAAATATTTATATAACCTTTTATATATTCCGAAAAATATATAAAATATTTATTTAAATTCTTTTAAATAATATCTAGATTTGATAAAATCTTTTGGTTTAAATTCTAGATAATTTCCAACTTTTTTAATTATCTTAATTTATTTATTTTAATAAAAAAACGTTTTTAATATTAAAATAATATTTCCGAATTTTCGGAAAATATTAAAACCCTTTTTAAAATTACCGAAATTAATAAAAACAATTTTTAATGTATTTTTACAATTTTCGGAATACCTAAAACTATTTTTCAGTATTACCGAAAATCCCAAACAATACATGGATTTCGAATTTCTTGTCTAGCACAATTAGACTTGTAAACCAATGGCGCTCTGATACCACTGTTGGGTTTTCTATGCATCTAGCCACACTTTGCTTAAGGCGGAAATCAAAAGCAACTTGGTAGAATATTGACCCGATTAAAAACTTTTTGGACCGTTAGGTTTACAACTCTAAAGCAACTAGATATTTAATGTAATTAAATAGATCAATTCGAATAACTTACTTGTTCTTCGCGAATTGGAGAACTAGATAAACCTTGTGATCTAGTACGAGCCAGATCAAACAACGCACTAGGATTCAAGCAAGAATCCCTCTATCGTATCACACCCAAGGTTGGTCAAGAACGAGACGATGTACCACGAGGTAGTACAAAGCACTCTTGAGAAAACGGTCACCGAAGAACACGATCGAAACCCCTTTCGATCGACGGCGGCGTACGGCGGGGCAGCGGCGGTCGGAGGTTCGGCGGTGGTGGTTCGGTCGAATAGGGTATTCGGCCGAATGGGGTTTGCACAACAAGTATTAAGTGTGTTTAGGTTATACCCTTAACCCTTTATTTATAGTTGTGTAGACCTAATTAGAGTCGAACTTTAATTAGTCTAAGCCCGCTCCACAAGCCCGATCCGATCCACACCCTATGACCCGAATTCTATAGCTAGTTAATTCCTATTAACCACGCTAGTCCGTTTGGCCCGATAATCATTTAATTAAACTATTAATTAAATACTTCGTTAATTCTCGTGTTCGTTGACGCCTCGAGGGCAACCCGAATAAGACTCTAAAATACCCGAACCGGAATACCGGTTTATTTGATATGTTGGACACTC
Organism: Calendula officinalis; assembly: GCA_963853835.1. Taxonomy (NCBI): domain Eukaryota; kingdom Viridiplantae; phylum Streptophyta; class Magnoliopsida; order Asterales; family Asteraceae; genus Calendula; species Calendula officinalis. The sequence continues at coordinate 16,385,410 of OY970823.1, forward strand.
TTTCCAACAGTATCATTCAATTATATCGTCTAACGTAGCGGCTGAAACATCGAAGTCTGTGCAGTTAGGGTCTCAAGTGGTGCAGCTAGAGGCTATATGAAAAGCACAATAACACTGATTCAATCCATTTAGAGAGGTTTGATGATGATTTTGGTGATAAAAGTGAAGAGAGAGATTAGGGTTTTAGAGAGAGAAACAAGAGAGAGAGAGAGTGAACAATTGCTGTGAAATTGAAATGAGATTAATGGCAAAAGTTTTAGAATTGAGCCTTACATCTTGGTATTTATACCATGGCTCAATTCTTGGTTAGTTAGGACCATTTTGGTAATAAAAACTAACCTATATACAATGTTACACTTTAGCCCCTAGACTAACTATTACAACATATTTAATACCTAACAATCTCCCCCTTTGTAATAGTAGACTAGGTTGCATATCTTTGAAGACTTCTGTGATTGTAAGGCTGGAGCTGAGAATTGAACCGTTGAGCAGTTATGTTGATAAAACAGCATCAGCCTTTGATCATCAGTGACAGATATACTTTTAATCGGCTTTTCAACCAATATAAAGTATTCCAGAAGACTTCATGCAAATCGACTGAATGTAGACCCATAGATAGAGCAGTTAGCAGCGGAAGTCCTTTCTTGAAGTTGTGGAGTTTGTCGATTTGCTGCAGATCCTTGGTTCCTGATGTTTGTTGAAGTTGAAGCAGTGCGGAATGTTGATATGTTGTGGATTTTTCTGACCGTTGTTGATAATGTTGGAGTACGGTCATAAAATCCCTTATCTGATGTGTTGACTGTTGTTGATAAGATTGAAATACAGTCATCAGATCTTCTATCAGACATAGTGACCGTTGTTGATAACAATGGAGTACGGTCGTCTGATCTTCGCACTAGAATGTATCAGGGTAACCCAGGATCACATAGATTGCCTGTTAGCACAACAGTTACAGAAACCGTGTGACCTACGTTCAGTGTTGGCTTTGATGTTAGCACTGGTAGGATTTCCATTCAATCATCGTGGAATACCAATATTTTTGGTATCACTATGAATGTTCCGGCAATATCTCAAAGATATGCTTGGTAGAGTGCCTGTGTCCTAGAGAAATTTAATTCGGTTCTAGACTCTATACGTGGACAAACGAAGGCGAGGACTGGAGGTGGGTCCTCTTTTTCAATATCAACAATCTCCAAATGAGATGTCGATAGTGGATGTGGTTATCTCCGTGATTTTGAAACAAGTACTTTTTGTACTTGAGTGGTCAGTGGGGGTTGTGCATTGCATCACTGGGTCCATGATGTCTTAATCAGAAAGCAACATATGCAATCCGATATAGATGAGGTTACCCGGTCATTTGTTCGGTTTAGGGAGGGTTTTTCCGTTTTCTTTTAACCCTTTCACACACGCTCCTCACTCAACTCACTTTTTCATTTTTCAACCACACCCTCGTTTTTATTTTTACCATGTGATAAGCTGATTTGCACCCCATACTTCATACCCCCTCTCAATTTTTACCTCAGCGCACCCCAATCAAGATCCCATGATACTTGATTCTGCTCACCTAGACCTAGGGACCCTCACTTTTTAGTTCCTATATTGTCGGTGGCTCCGGGGAAGATCATGCTGGGTTTAGCAGATCATAGGAGTAATTTGAGAGTGGACTATTACGCTCATGTGCATTTTAATCAGCTTTCAAGATGTTGCATTTTAGTTCACATGGATTTTTCATCGGAATTTTATGTGTTTCCGGTATAAGTTGTTGCCTGAATGATTTTGAAGTTTAAGGCACAGCAACTTTGTTCTTTTAGGGTAACACCGGACTCACATAGAGTATCCGTTGGCACACGGTATGAATCTGTAGTCGTTTGCACAACCGTTGATTCAAATGTGTGACCTGCGTTTAGAGTTGGCGTGATTTTAGCTCTAGCAGGATTTCCACTCGATCCTCGTGAAACATCATATTGTGATGCCACTACGAGTGTTCCGATGGATTCACGGAGATCCATGTTTGTAGTGCAGGTGTCCTATATTGGAAATATTCTTGGGGGTGAGAACTAGACACACTGTGCATACAAAGAGACTTAACCCGGGGCAGGAGGTTATTATTATTCAATACCGACATACTCCAAATGAGTAGTCAGTAGCTTTTGTGCTACGTCCCCTGATGAAATGAAACAAATCCCTGTTGAGAGGAATTTGAGTAGTTGGTGGTGGCGTGCATTTGCTTTACTGGGCCAGTAAAGTCTAGTGAAACATTCAACGAATGAATGATCACCTATTTAATTGGTTGCCCGGTTTGTTTTCGGTTTGGATGCACTCATAAGGTATGCTTTCTTTGATTTATCATGTTTTCACATCACCTTGCACTCACCTATTACTATACCCTAGACCTAAACCCTCACATTTACCAGTTGGCTGAAATATTTCCCTGGGAAGGTGTGGCCGGATCTGGCAAACCATGGGAAGGGATGTCTTTTGAAGTAGTAAGTAACGAGAATTAAAAGAATTTGTAATAAACATATGCAATCTTTACTAGAGAACTAGTAAAGAGATCGTCTACGGATATTACACCAACTTATGATTAACGTTACAAACATAAAACTTTTTATTTGGGTATTTTGTTTTTGTTTTTCTGAATTTTCTCCCCCTAGAAATAATAATTCTCCCCCTAGAATTAATATTTCTCCCCCTCGACAAAACAAAGATATTGAAAAGTTGTCAGTTGTAGAAACGTACCTTATACATCATCGGAGGGGCGGAGAAGAGTTTTTGCAGTTACGTATGATTGAACTTAATGCTTTCTGGTTATGAGCGGGTTCTGAATCTGATTTGATCAGAAGCCATTTTTCGTTGAGGATCGGGTTTCAAGTTGAAGTACTTGAAAGCCATTCTGATGAAGAGCGGGTTATACACTGAAGTATGTATAAGCCACATCTGAACTCCAAACACCTTGCTGGTTATTCTACATAAAACAATTAAAACATCTTTGGTACCCAATTATCTAAGGGTCCTATACGATTAGTGACAGATGTTTTATGTAGAATTGTTTTATGATCAATTTAGAGCTTTTGGAGAACTGCAAGGAGGCAGTTCAGATGTCGTGGATTTGACGACCCATTTTAAAGATTTTTCAGAGGATTGGATAATCCAATGAGATTTTTCATTTTTAATCCAAGTGTATTTCACAAATGTTGAAGATTTGGTCGTTGTTTTGTTGTCGCTGTTTGAGGAACCTGAAGACTTTGGCTTAGGTGCGGAAGATCCTCGAGAAACTTTGCGACGAGAAGACGAGTGTTTATCAGAGATTGGTGGGGTTTTGGAAGAACTCTTCGCCTTTTTGGAAGCATGTGAAGATGAACCTTTTTTATTTGGTTTGTGTGGATGAGAGACAGATTTCTTGCATGGTTGTGGAAAACATGTTTTGCATGATTTTATAATTTTACCAGATTTATGGAAAACATTGATTTTTAAACCACATGGAGCATTTAGCTTAACAAAAAATCGATCATCATTCTGAGAAATTTGTTTATTTGTAGATTTATCTCTCAATATCTTTTTACCAAGTTTTTCAGATTTGACACACACATTACCAAAATCAGGTGAGTAATTTACAGGACGATAAACAGAAGCATCATACACAGTTCCAAATGCAAGTGCCGGAGATGTAAAATTTTTGGAGTTGTTATTGTTAATTTTAACAGTGGAAGAAGAAATTGAAGACGTATATGGTCTAGACTTCTTAAGCTCGCAAGGCTTCTTAGGCGTGCTAGACTTAGACGAACTCGGCTTCTTAGACTGCACATCTCCTTTGACTCCATTGGGCTTGGGCTCCTTGCTCCGAGGCTCTAAAGTACTAATGGAAGCATTTAGGACAGGTGAATTAGAGTTTCTCCTCAAGATGATTGGAACTGGGTTTGTTGGTGCTGGTCCTAATAAAGAGGCTTTAGAATTTTGAGAAACAGTATTGTTCGTTGTAGTTTTTAACTCTAAAATGGTGTCCTCTAAATTATGTATTTTTGTTTGAAGATTTTCCTTTTCTTTGTCAAATGCTTTGTGGGTTTCACTAATTTCAGATTCAAGTTGAACAATTTTCTTTTCTAAAATCAACGGTGGAACATAAAGCTTTGGTTCAATTGTTTGTTTTAAAACTTCATTTTCAGAGATGGAAAATTCTTCTGGAGTGACAATCGGGAAGTACTCATTGTTTTCAAATTTTGCTTTATTCTTTTCATATGTATAGTTCAATTCAGAATAGTTAAAGCTGATTTGAGCGTGTTCCTTCTTTTCTCTGTTGAACTTCTCGATTTCTGCTTCTTCGTCCGGCATATGAAGAAAGCTTTGCCAGATTCCCAAGTTCATGTAGTCATAGTTATATAATGTTGGGAGAACATCTGCAGCTTTTTCCAGCGGGCGGGTATTCTCAGCTCCGAGACCCACTTTTGACTTGAACGATCTGAACTCTTTTGGGTGGTTTAATTTTATCGTTTGTTCAGTGTGACCAGCTTTCACAATCGTCTGTTCCAGTTTTGAGATGTGTTCTTCAGCATTTTCTTTCTTGACAGTAAGACTGTGTATGGTTGCTGATTGTTCATCGATTTCCTTTTTAAAGCAGTTTATTATGTTTGTGATTTGTTCATTTAGTTTTTGAATTTCGTTATCAGCTGTCTTCAACTTATCTTGGTAGTCTTTCATCTTGATATCAGCAGACTTCATCCATGTTTGCTCTCGACTGAGTTGAATAGCTAAATCATTTATCAGCTGCTTGGAGTCGTCTTTATCACTTGACACCGTCTTCATCGTCTTTAGGTTAGAAATTTCAAGATTTTTTGTATTAATGATGTGATTTAGACGATTTACTTCACTGGTGTGAGCAGCATGAAATGTTGACAGCTGTTGTTGTAACTCTTGTGTTTTTTGATTTGAATTATTAATTTGATTTACTTGAGGAACAAGAGTTTCAAGTTGGCGACGAAAGGTTAAATTTTCATCTTTTAATTTTAGGATTTGTGTATTTGATGCATTCGTTGTATTTATTTGTGTTTGTAGATCATTTTGTAACTCAGTAATTTGAAATTGAAAAACTGATTTTGATGTAGACAGCTGATTTTGTAATTCCTTGTTTACTTGAGTTATTTGAAGAGAAACTTGACTTAATTCACTCAAATCATTTAAGAGTTGACCTTTTTCAGATTCCAAATCAGTTATTTGTTTTGTCAAATGTGATTTCTCATCAATTTTAGTAAAAAGATTTTCATTAAACAAGGAATTCTCTGATTCATCAGTGTTTGAATCAGATAATAAAGAGTCAAAGGAGAAAGAGATTACCTCATTTTCATCATCTTTTGGAATGCCTAACACAGCTGTAGCCTCAGTTGGTATTGCCATGAATGCCAGGTTGGCAATGCACTGTGTATCCTCCTGGGCATTCGACCCGGCAGACAATGTTTCTTTGGTAGTCATGTTAAGAACAATTCACGGGAATTTTTGATTGAAACGGGGTAAAGAAAACTTTAAGAATGAGAAGGTTCTGGAATAGAATATGTGATGTAGACCGTGGATTGGTCTTCAAAAATTCAAAATTACCGAAATCATAAAATGATTATTCCAGATGATAAAGTACACTTTAAATGTGCCTAAGATTTTCGAATTAGGGAAAAACGACGATCGGGTTAGAAATTGGGGCTAAACGAAGTTTGGAAATTGACCGAAAAATCACAAAAACGCAAATTAAGCGATCGAAACAAGCGTTTTTGGGCCGGCAAGTTGGGTAAACCGCCTACGGCTGTTTATCACGTCGTAGCTTTCGTCTTTAGCTTCGATTTGGTTACTCGTGGGCTCGAAACGGACACCCGAGCTGAAAGTTATGACCGTTACAGTACAGCCCCTTTTGTCACGCGAGTGTAGAAAGAGTTCGGGCCGAAGTTGCGTAGAAGTTCGGGCCGAAGTTGTGTAGAAGTTCGGGCCGAAGTTGTGTAGAAGTTCGGGCCGAAGTTGTGTAGAAGTTCGGGCCGAAGTTGTGTAGAAGTTCGGGCCGAAGTTCGGGGTGAAGTTCGGGCCGAAGTTCGGGGTGAAGTTCGGGCCGAACTTTGGGTTGAAGTTCGGGCCGAAGTGTTGAAAGAAGTTCGGGCCGAAGTTCGGGCCGAAGATTGGGTTGAAGTTCGGGCCGAACTTGTTACTGTTCTCGGGCCGAAGTTGTTCTTGGCAGAACAGTGACGAACAGAATAGAAAAACCCACTAATTTGATCCTAAAATGGTCGTTTCTTAGCCAAAAACTTCGATTCTTTTTGCAAAATGACCCAAATACTATTTCCTTCAATCCACTACTACTATTTTACTCAAAAACAACCTAGAACTATTCGAAAATTTGAATTTAAAGGGTTTTTTAAGCTTTAATGGTTTTTCCTAAAAATCCAAATTCTTCATCAGAATGGATTAGATTCGATCCTAACTTGATTCTAAGCTTAATATATCAACAAAATGAAGCTATTCAATCCATAATAACAAGAATTAGTACCTTGAATCCGATTTTTGATCTTAAACCCCTTTTTTTCTTCAAAAACATTCAAAAACCCACTGATTCTTCTGATTTTAACACCAATTGATGGATTTGGATCGTTTTCAAGATGAAATTATGCTCTGATACCAATTGAAAAGCACAGTAACACTGATTCAATCCATTTAGAGAGGTTTGATGATGATTTTGGTGATAAAAGTGAAGAGAGAGATTAGGGTTTTAGAGAGAGAAACAAGAGAGAGAGAGAGTGAACAATTGCTGTGAAATTGAAATGAGATTAATGGCAAAAGTTTTAGAATTGAGCCTTACATCTTGGTATTTATACCATGGCTCAATTCTTGGTTAGTTAGGACCATTTTGGTAATAAAAACTAACCTATATACAATGTTACACTTTAGCCCCTAGACTAACTATTACAACATATTTAATACCTAACACTATATCATCCAAAGCTAGCATGTTGGAGGCTCGAGTGGTGGAGCTTGAGGTTGTATCATTCGCTCCAGTGGTGGAGCTTGAGGCTGTATCATCCAAAGCGAGCATGTTGGAGGCTCGAGTGGTGGAGCTTGAGGTTGTATCATTCGCTCGAGTGGTGGAGCTTGAGGCTGTATCATCCAAAGCGAGCATGTTGGAGGCTCGAGTGGTGATGCTTGAGGCTGTATCATCTAAAGCGGGCATGTTGGAGGCTCGAGTGGTGGAGCTTGAGGCTGTATCATCCAAAGCGAGCATGTTGGAAGCTCGAGTGGTGGATCTTGAGGCTGTATCATCCAAAGCGAGCATGTTGGAAGATCGAGTACATGAGCTAGAAAGATTGAAGACTACCGCCCCAGCTACCAACTCCAATTGCTTTGACAAGCAAGATCAATCTTTGCAGCATCTACCACAGGTATTAAAACACCCAAGCCAAATGCTATACTAGTATCCAACCCATCATCAGCTATATTTACCCTATACGTGTTCATCTGCAGGAGAAGTCTCCTCATGGGCAATCTGAACCTGTAAATCTGAAGGTTGAATCAGATGAAGATTATGAGCAGAAAAAGCACCAACTTAGATAAACTCCAACACCCAAAGCGTCAGACCAAGAATACAACTCGTTCCAACAAAGTAAACATGTAATAGTTAAGATCATCCCCTTTTAATCCCAATAACGGCTAATGAGGTTTAACAATCTTTGCCAAGCAAGATCAACCTCAGTAGTGGTAATTCGTTTAGATGGAGACAAGCAAGATCAACCTCAGTAGTGGTAATTCGTTTAGATGGAGACAGTAGTAATGACAATACCGGTAGTAGTGACAAGAACTACTACCGTAATTAAAAGTACGGTCATTACGCATTGTTAGGAATGACAATTCAATTAGTAATTACATGACCATGGAATGAAGTAACCATCTTATAATCAATAACATGTTTATTATTTTTATCAAGATATTAGTAAACGAAATTTATCAGCCCCCGTGTTATCCAGGAATTTATCAAGTTCCATTGCGGTGAACTGTCGGTTCCCCAACATATTTTAGAGTTGATGCGACCAGAAAAAGAATTTGTTTTTCCATTAGGTTCATCATACTCCGAGACGTTGACATTATATTTTGGATTCATCTTTATTGTAACGACCTTAGTCGATCAGGCTGGCTTGCGGACACTGTAAGTATTTAATTCCAATACTATGTTATTAAACATCAAATTATTTGTATAATTAGGCCTGATTGTTATACAAAAAACAGCACCTGGGCGCTTGGATTGCCTACTTGTGGCAGCAGAGGCCCACGCAGATTGGGCCCTGAGTTCTTCGTTTTTTACTGAGATGATTTATATTGGAGCTAAGGTTCCTACTGTAAATTATGGCAATGGTAGGATGTACCCCATTCCATGGGCCGATGTCGAGAAGGTGTGCATTTATTCCCGTTATATGTTTATTAACGCGTCCTAATATCTTGTGCCATTCAGGTTTACTTCCCATGCAACCAAAAACACTATCACTTGACCCTAGGGGAGTTTGACATCATAACAGGTGTGATCAGCTTTTACGATTCGCTTAGGGTAGGTCCTGCGAATGAAAACCGACCGTATTGGGTCAAGCTGAGGAAAGCCTTCACCGAAGGATTGCCAACTTATCTGGACAAGCTTAAAATATTTGACAAAAAGGCATAGATCGCGACAGCTACGCCATAACGATTAAGAATGTTAACGTCCCGATCCATGTGGGTGTCCGCGGCGACTGTGGTGTCTGGGTTTGCATCAACATGTACAGATTGTGTTTCCAAAATCCACTTCATGCGGCCGACCCGTGGCGTACTGCTTTGGCTTTCCGACAACAAATGGCGGAATTCTTTTGGAAGATCAGGCGCGAATCCACCCTTGATATTGAAGAGGGGTCCATGTATCCCACTTGGTGCTTTAATTAGAATGCTTTAAAATCTGCGTATCTTTATAATAAAATGCCCAAACAAATACGTAGTATACAATATTTAACTCTGTTTTAGTGTTTTATGGCACTTAAATTTTAATTGGTCATTTATAAGTGGACTCCGATTGACTTTAATCGTAGATTCACCACTTTATACCCTATTCACATTAATTAGTCACGTTGGAATATGGTCCCTCTTTGGTTTACTAATCAAGTATTGCTATTGATAAGGTTAATACCGGTGAGCACTAACTGCCGCTAGAACAGTTCCTACTGCTCAAGAATATAGAACTGCTCAAGAATATAGCTATAAATAGTTAATACTGAAGTACAAAGCTGATACTGCAATATTTATATTTTTTGGTATTAAATTCAACCAACTTTGGTTAGGTTGCGTATTAAATAAATAGCGCTACCACTTCATTAAAATTTATGATACCACTTAAATTCAACCAATTTTGGTTAGGTTGCGAATTAAATGTTAGTATTATTTATAGGTTGTTTGTCGTCGATATTGTTCAACCTTGTGTGCTGCACAGTACTAATTGGGGCTATGAGCACTTATGACGTTGTAGAAACCTCAAGTGGTGGAAGTTCTACCATGGTGGATTCACCGGAGGTTGGCAGCCCATGATTGACTGTGACAACCCTAAAATTCATTCATTTAATTCGACATTTATTGTAACCCTGATTGTGACATAGAACCCTAATTTAGTTTATGAGAGCATTTAATTTCGTTTAAGTCTAACGATAAACCCTAATTTCATTTATGATATTAACCAGACTGCATTTAAGTTAGTGAAACCCTAGACGACATGTCTCACTAAAATACACGTCATCATTTGCGCAACATTATTTTATTTGCATTTTATCATTAGGTCAAAAAGTTAGCGAGTTGGTGACACAAGATAATTATGAACCAAATCAAAAATATAAATTTTGTAATTTATAATGATATATAGCTCAACCAAACAAATTGGTACGGAAATGAAATATAAAAACACCTTACACAATTTATTAAACAAGAAACAATATTTAAAACTCCGCACAATACGAAAATACTGAAAATCGTCAAAAGTATATCTAAACTAGTAAATTTCAGTTAGGAAATAAGTAATATCAAAATCGAGTAAAACTCTTGTTAAAATATTTTATCAAGTAACAGTATCCGGGCACACCATGTATACACAAATTAAACCAATTTAAAAGTCAAAAACCATCTCAACCCCTACTCCACCGGCAGTACACCATCACCAAATTTCCTATATTTTTTTTATAATATATATAATATTATATAGTTGTAATCCAATAAGAGATAGACACCAAACCCTAAACTTATTGGAAAAAACCCCACCAGCCGCCCTCGGTCTCCCTTCTTCTCTCGTTTTTCCGACAACCTCTATCCCCTCCGTTACCCATCTCGACGGCCAGCCACAACCAGAAGCATAAATCTCCGGCGAACATCATCCCCATCGTTTATCTCTCACCACGAACTCTGGCAACAAACAAGAACCTCCGTCGACAACCGCAAGTTTTCCGGCGATAAACTTTGCAATTATTCCATCTTTTCCGGCAACCAATTTCGCAGACGCAACAGTGTTGCAGCTCACCTCCGACGAAGCAGCAACGGCAAAACGCAACAAAGATTCCGGCGAACCAGGTGGCTACAAAACCGAGATCACTATCTCCGACCGCTCCTTCATCTCCGACGTCCCTCTCTCTCTCTCCGGCAGTTCCCTCCCTCGTGAAACAGAACCAGAAAACCCGGCGACAACCAAGCGAGGCTCCGGTAACCACCACTGTCGACCTCATCCTCGTTTCCTATCTCTTCGACGAACCAGAAGCACAGAATAGCAACCCCCGGTGATCGAAGAAGGTATATTTCCGATATTTTTTACAGTTTCTATGTATGTGCCTCGGTAACGGGTGATCAGAGTGTGTTCGCCAGTTTCCGTTTAATTGATCCCAAGTCAAAGTTTTCGTTATCAATTATTAAAAATCATATTTTTATTTAAATCAAATATTATTTAATATCTATTAATCAATTAATCAAGTAAATATAAAATAAATCATTATTTAGCTTAACGATTTATCTATATAAATCAGTTACTAACAAATTTTTTTTTAATCATTTAAATTATTAAATGATTACCTATTGAACAAATACTCATTAGTTCGATCAAGCAAACCAGATTACTAAAATTTATAAAATACAAATTATCTTGTTAAGATGCAAAAATCAATTCAATAAAGTCACCAATGTATCGCTCATTAGTAACTTTTATGCATTTAGGTACTAGAAGTCTTTTGGTTGAATCTTACATTTTGCTTATTTTCATTTCTGAGAAGCATTGCATCAGGTGAGTCCACAGCCCCACTTTTTACCGTATTTTATTTACTGCTTTTACAAATTTTGGGGTGAAAAACATATCAACTACTTTTACATATATTTGCAACATATCAAATGTTTTATAAATATTCGCTATATTCATAACTGTTTATTTTACTGTGATGATACATTATGCAAACCATGACAAACAGTCTTTATGCCCGGACTAAGTAGGTGTAGTGCATAGGTAGATGCTTACATGCCATAATCTTAGCTAGTTGCGACTAGGCCCTGGATATGCAGATGGTACCATTGGCTGACACTCTTCCTCCCACATTTTGTTTGTTACTTAACGGTTCTACCCAACCGTCAGGGGAGTGCATATCTTAGAGAACAGAAACATCACACTTAGAGTTGCAGTTTGATTATGGGCTTAGGGTCGGCATATTAACTCAATGGCGTAGCTAACTGTTGGGGACATCAGTCATGCATTTTCAATATTTACCACTCTTTATAATCTTACTATTTTGTTTACTTACATGTCTTTACTATCATATTTTACTACAACAATTCTTTACATCAATCATTTTTTTTACATCTTATCATCACACATATTTTTGCCGCGTTGGCACATATACATTTTGGGTAACTCAAATCTATACCTTATTATACAATTTATGCCGGTTGGCACACAAAAACTTTATATTTCAAATTATTTTTAAATAACATTTTACTATACGATTTTGCCATGTTTGGCTTACAAAACCTTGTATTTCAAAACAAATATGAAACCTGTGGATTCACTCAACAACTTTGTTGATCGTTTTATATATGTTTTTCAGGTAAATAGGAGAAACATTAAATCCTTAGACTTTGGATCATGAGCATGCATATTGTCGAGATGCCACGAACGTCTTTTTGTTCCTAAACATTAATTTTTGTATTAACCGTTTTCAGTTAGATATAAATTTTTGAATAATACTTATTTCAAGTATTTAATTTCATTTTAAAGCTATTAAATATTTGCAATAATCATAGTTGTGTTACTCATGAATGTTACATCCCGTTCTTCCGCAAGTCATTAATTACTATAAAATCATTTTTGGCGGGGTGTGACAGAATGGTATCAGAGCCCTTGGTTATAGTGAATTAGTAAAACTAATCTATAACTTCAAAAACGATGTTTGAACAAAACTCTTTTTAAGTCAAAATGCGTTCGTGGTATCCAAAGTCTCATTCATATAGATTTGCATTTTATTTAAGAATCTCATTTCATATAGAGTCACATTTTACATAGAGTCTCATTTAAGATAGATTTGCATTTCATGTATATCTAATTTCATACATAGTTGTCTTTCAAGTCATTACATATTGAATACATTTCAAATCATTCACAAGACCTTAGTAGTATGCCCCTTGCTCTTACACTTACCGTATACTTGACGTAGGTAGAATACTTGATACCATTAGATACTTATACGTAAAGCCACACTTTAGAAACTATCAAATCAACTACATTATTCACTCTACTCTTACACCAAATACCCTATAAACTTACATTCGATACCCTACTCACACTTCACTAATCAATTACACGTAGACATGTAGTTTGGGATTTATCATAGAACATCGACGCGCGGTGACTACTTTGCTACACTACTCTACTAGACAAGGAACATGGTGACGCATTATCAGTGGATATTGGATGAGAAAACACCTCTACACGTGCACCACATACTTTAATCACACACGGTATATTCATATCACACACTATATATTCCTTTAACACACAATATATCACTCGCACACACTTTGCCTCAAGCGATCATCACCACCTCAACCTAAATTTCCCACTCCACTAATCTTGAGACACTTAGGATTCTTCGCGAAAACGATGACTGGACACTATCGCTATAATATCTTCAGAATGAACATTAAGCAAAACTCTTAAATTCCAAATTTCTGAAGAATCAAAAGTTTGACCCTGGATTTTCGCATACGATAGGAGTATGGAGAAAACACTAGTATTCATGAATGAAACTATGAAATGAAAATGACGATGAAATATTGTATGATGATATTATAAAAGCGACTGGCCACCGAGTTTATAATAACATGATACAATGTGGAATCATCAAAATCATGGATTATTGAAACGAATCAAACAATTGAATACAACTATCCTCATTAGTGTTAGGAATTAGAGAACGAAATAGAAATGAGTTAACTTTTGGAATGAAGCTTCTTCACTGATGACGAAGGCGACTACAACAACAAATCTTTTGAGAAGAATCGATGAGGGAGAAGAAAAAAAAAACAAAGAACATGCCGAAAATATTTCGCGTCAAGGATGGACAACAATAACTGATCAACCACTGTAAAATTGTCATGATCAAAGAATGAGAAGCACGAAAAGACTCCAACATCAACACTACTATCCTATAACGACTAAAACATTCTACCTCAGCGCTATCAAACTTAGACCACAAAATTTAGTCTTTACCTCCCTCCGGTTAAACAATAACATAAAATTTGAATATAGTAAAATTTAACTAGTCTCGAAAAGTTATCCTACGATGAACCTAACCCATGAGAATCATTCTGCCATCATAGACTTAAATGGCGACACTTAAGGTACAAATGAAACACACCGTTGTCTAAAGAGTTAAACAAGATTTGAGATTTAGAAGATCTATACAAATTCAACTACTTCTTAGAGAAGCATCGATGTTAAGGTGAAAAAGAGATCGAGTGTCAAGACATGATTATTTGCATAAGAGGCTCAAGATTCCTAGAAAACATACATTCCTCATCTTTAACTTTTGTGATAGAAAACAAACCAGCAAATGACGAATCGAAGAGATACCTATCCTACAATGCTATTAGAAAATACTCCTGAAGGATTTACTAAGATTTCCATCATCCTCGTCAAATTTAAATTCGTAAATAAACAAATCCTAAGAGCCTTACTGATCCGGCGACAACCTTACCCCTAAATCCTCCCAAGATGCGAGAGTTGTCTCTACAACTACCAAAACTTCTATAATTAGGATCTATCTAATTAAGCGTTTCCCAGTATGAATCTTTTCCGCTTGTATGAATATCATAGTAGATCTAATCAGATGCTAATAGCCTATCAAGAATTAAAAGAAATATCCACTATGAATTGATATCCACTTTTGCGTATTGATGATCTATTCAACCAATTACAAGGATTGGTCTTATATTCTATAAGTTATTTGCGCTCGAGTTATCACCAGCTGAAATTTCGTGAAGAAGAGGTGTACCTAAGATCACATCCAAAACTCGTTATTATCATTTTTGTTCTTGTTGTGCCCTTTTGAGTTAACTCTTGTTGTGTAGAAAATACCTCGTTAAGTTGTCATCAGGGCTATAGACGATATCCTAATCTATTTTTGAACTCAAGTTGAACATGAAGAACACCTTAGACAAATTTTATAATCACTTGAAAAGGAGAACCCGTTCAATAAATTTTCCAAGACGCGTTAAAATAGACGAGAATACACGAAGCCAATCTGCTGACAATTTCGGGAACGACGCAAAGATTGAGGCGATTTAAAATTGGAAAGTCCCAAAGTCTCCGACAAAGTACGTCAAATTCTTTTCCGTACTAGCTACTGACTGGCGGTTTATTCGACAATCTACCAAAGTGGCCCAAACCCTAACTTCTCCAAAACCTAAAAAGATGAGAAATTGAACTTAAATTAAGAAACAAGAAAACATACTTCAAACCCTAAAATAACTGAAAAGTACATCATCGTATCTTGCGACACGTCACATATAGTATTAGGTTGGTTATTGATGCAAAGGAGAAGAGTAATCACATACACGACTTGACAGTTCGAAGTCAACGAAAAGGACTATACCACCCATGATCCCGAATAAGTGCCCTCTTATTCACATTGAAAATCTAGAGACACTATCTTTACGATACAAAATACAACATCTTTTCTGACCATAAAATCCTCCAACATATTTTCGTTGAGAAGTAGTTTAATATGAAGTAACGACATTGTGTCAAGATTGACGACTACGAAATCATGTATCATCTCTGGAAGGCCAAACGTAGTGGCCGACGCACTCATTCAAAAAGCACGAACCAACCACGTCAAGGGCGAGCATTAGAAATTCCTATTCGAACAATTCTCACTACACAAATCTCTCTTCCTTAATCGATATTCTAAAAGAAGAGAACACTAAAGAAGAATTTCGTTGCAGTATGGATACATAACTAGAAACCAAGCCTGAATGGACATTTTATACATCGTGAATAGGATATAAGTTCCAAGCTTTGAAAGTTTTTGCGACATCATTTTGGGCAAAGATCATAAATCTGAATACTCGATCCATCTCAATTCTGGTAGGATGTACAAACATAAGAAGAAGATGTACTAGAGGCTAAATAAGAAAATGAAGATTGTAATCTATATCACCAAGTGTTCAACCTGTTATGCCTACCTTCATGTCTCCTGCAACAGCTCGAGATTTCCGAATAGAAATGGGAGCGGATTTCAATAGATTTTGTTTTATCAGTAGTTACGTCAAACTTCTAGTAGTCATGATACGATTAGGGTAATCTTTGATTGTTTGGCGACATCTGCACATTTTATTCTGATAAACAAAAACCAATCAAATGAGGAAGTTAATCAGCATTTATCTGAAACATAACTTGCATCCTAACATAGAGTGCCGACATCTATAATCTCTAATGGAGATAGTCGTTTTACCTTTTGATTCTAGCAATCGCTACAAAGATCTCTAGGAACGTCTTGACATAGGTACTGCTTATCATCGTCAAACCGATGGTCAAAAGGAGCAAACAAGTCCAAATTCTAGAACGCATATTTCGAACGAGCGTGATGAATTTCAGTGGAAAATTGAATGCCAATCTTCCGTTAGTCAATTTCTCTCATAATCACAGCTATCTAGCATCAAGGTCGCAACATTTGAAGCACTTTACGCTAATGCGTACCGTTTCCCACTAATTTTGTAAGTAACAAAATTCTGTCAAATATATTGTAATGAAAGGCGTCACTCGTTTTAACACATGAGGACGGTTAAACTCTCTATACATCGAACCACTTGAAGAAAAACAAAATGGAAAGCGTTAGTTCCATCGCCTACCGACTGCAATTGTCGCAAGATTTCATTACTATTCTTAACACAAGTTCATGTGGACATGAAGATCAGTGGTAGATCATTACAAATTTCGGGACGAAATTTAGTTAACAGGGGGAGAATGTGACAACCCTAAAATTCATTCATTTAATTCGACATTTATTGTAACCCTGATTGTGACATAGAACCCTAATTTAGTTTATGAGAGCATTTAATTTCGTTTAAGTCTAACGATAAACCCTAATTTCATTTATGATATTAACCAGACTGCATTTAAGTTAGTGAAACCCTAGACGACATGTCTCACTAAAATACACGTCATCATTTGCGCAACATTAATTTATTTGCATTTTATCATTAGGTCAAAAAGTTAGCGAGTTGGTGACACAAGATAATTATGAACCAAATCAAAAATATAAATTTTGTAATTTATAATGATATATAGCTCAACCAAACAAATTGGTACGGAAATGAAATATAAAAACACCTTACACAATTTATTAAACAAGAAACAATATTTAAAACTCCGCACAATACGAAAATACTGAAAATCGTCAAAAGTATATCTAAACTAGTAAATTTCAGTTAGGAAATAAGTAATATCAAAATCGAGTAAAACTCTTGTTAAAATATTTTATCAAGTAACAGTATCCGGGCACACCATTTATACACAAATTAAACCAATTTAAAAGTCAAAAACCATCTCAACCCCTACTCCACCGGCAGTACACCATCACCAAATTTCCTATATTTTTTTTTTATAATATATATAATATTATATAGTTGTAATCCAATAAGAGATAGACACCAAACCCTAAACTTATTGGAAAAAACCCCACCAGCCGCCCTCGGTCTCCCTTCTTCTCTCGTTTTTCCGACAACCTCTATCCCCTCCGTTACCCATCTCGACGGCCAGCCACAACCAGAAGCATAAATCTCCGGCGAACATCATCCCCATCGTTTATCTCTCACCACGAACTCTGGCAATAAGCAAGAACCTCCGTCGACAACCGCAAGTTTTCCGGCGATAAACTTTGCAATTATTCCATCTTTTCCGGCAACCAATTTCGCAGACGCAACAGTGTTGCGGCTCACCTCCGACGAAGCAGCAACGGCAAAACGCAACAAAGATTCCGGCGAACCAGGTGGCTACAAAACCGAGATCACTATCTCCGACCGCTCCTTCATCTCCGACGTCCCTCTCTCTCTCTCCGGCAGTTCCCTCCCTCGTGAAACAGAACCAGAAAACCCGGCGACAACCAAGCGAGGCTCCGGTAACCACCACTGTCGACCTCATCCTCGTTTCCTATCTCTTCGACGAACCAGAAGCACAGAATAGCAACCCCCGGTGATCGAAGAAGGTATATTTCCGATATTTTTTTACAGTTTCTATGTATGTGCCTCGGTAACGGGTGATCAGAGTGTGTTCGCCAGTTTCCGTTTAATTGATCCCAAGTCAAAGTTTTCGTTATCAATTATTAAAAATCATATTTTTATTTAAATCAAATATTATTTAATATCTATTAATCAATTAATCAAGTAAATATAAAATAAATCATTATTTAGCTTAACGATTTATCTATATAAATCAGTTACTAACAAATTTTTTTTTAATCATTTAAATTATTAAATGATTACCTATTGAACAAATACTCATTAGTTCGATCAAGCAAACCAGATTACTAAAATTTATAAAATACAAATTATCTTGTTAAGATGCAAAAATCAATTCAATAAAGTCACCAATGTATCGCTCATTAGTAACTTTTATGCATTTAGGTACTAGAAGTCTTTTGGTTGAATCTTACATTTTGCTTATTTGCATTTCTGAGAAGCATTGCATCAGGTGAGTCCACAGCCCCACTTTTTACCGTATTTTATTTATTGCTTTTACAAATTTTGGGGTGAAAAACATATCAACTACTTTTACATATATTTGCAACATATCAAATGTTTTATAAATATTCGCTATATTCATAACTGTTTATTTTACTGTGATGATACATTATGCAAACCATGACAAACAATCTTTATGCCCGGACTAAGTAGGTGTAGTGCATAGGTAGATGCTTACATGCCATAATCTTAGCTAGTTGCGACTAGGCCCTGGATATGCAGATGGTACCATTGGCTGACACTCTTCCTCCCACATTTTGTTTGTTACTTAACGGTTCTACCCAACCGTCAGGGGAGTGCATATCTTAGAGAACAGAAACATCACACTTAGAGTTGCAGTTTGATTATGGGCTTAGGGTCGGCATATTAACTCAATGGCGTAGCTAACTGTTGGGGACATCAGTCATGCATTTTCAATATTTACCACTCTTTATAATCTTACTATTTTGTTTACTTACATGTCTTTACTATCATATTTTACTACAACAATTCTTTACATCAATCATTTTTTTAACATCTTATCATCACACATATTTTTGCCGCGTTGGCACATATACATTTTGGGTAACTCAAATCTATACCTTATTATACAATTTATGCCGGTTGGCACACAAAAACTTTATATTTCAAATTATTTTTAAATAACATTTTACTATACGATTTTGCCATGTTTGGCTTACAAAACCTTGTATTTCAAAACAAATATGAAACCTGTGGATTCACTCAACAACTTTGTTGATCGTTTTATATATGTTTTTCAGGTAAATAGGAGAAACATTAAATCCTTAGACTTTGGATCATGAGCATGCATATTGTCGAGATGCCACGAACGTCTTTTTGTTCCTAAACATTAATTTTTGTATTAACCGTTTTCAGTTAGATATAAATTTTTGAATAATACTTATTTCAAGTATTTAATTTCATTTTAAAGCTATTAAATATTTGCAATAATCATAGTTGTGTTACTCATGAATGTTACATCCCGTTCTTCCGCAAGTCATTAATTACTATAAAATCATTTTTGGCGGGGTGTGACATTGACAGTCTTCTGTTTTGATCATCGTATAGTTTTTGTAAAACCAATTAACTGTTTTACAGGAGCATCAACATAATATGGATGAGGAGGCGTTAAATGATATTTTGCCAGAGCAACGGAGAAAGCAAGAGGAGTGGGTGAAGATGATGAAATCACGTGAGGCGTGGGAAGCTTCGGCGGAAAATTCTTTCGACGATTTGGAACAATGGGAACCTTGGGCGGTAGATTCTTGTGAAGAACCAATGACCCCCATCGTGGAATCATCAAAATCCCCTAGTTGTAAAAAACGTTTGTTTACGTAGCGTTATTTTTCAGTATTTTAAGTTCCTATATTTATGACTTGTCTGCCGTATATCGCGATGTATTACCAGATAATTGAGATCAACACCAGATACAACATTTAGTGGAACCAATAAAGAGCCAAATAAATAACATGCATAGAACAACATAATACATGGTTCTAAATTAACTGGCCAAATACAATGCCAACCGGCTAGAAATTTAATGCATTTGTTACGTGACAAATAAAGAACAACCAGCTAGATACTAACAAAAGTTTGAATCTACGAGCTTCAGAAGCATTCGCCCTGGATGTTTCCTCCAGGTTGTTGATTCTCCGTAATAACCCTGGAATGATAGCAACTGATCTGGCACACATTGGCGGATCGATCCAACCGGCGAATCCACACTGCCCACAACTTTTAAAACGGCGACCAAGGTTATGTGGTGTCCATGACGTGCGGGTAGTAGATGATTCTCCCCAGCGACAAAAATTTGGATTCTCCATTCAACACCTTGCAAGTTAATTTTTTAGTCGCAACATGGTTTTTATATACGGTGCAATGAATGTGTATATATGATTATAGCACCGTACATGGCGGAACTAGAAAATTCCACCAGTGGTAGCACCCTTGTAGTGATATAAAGAATTTTTTTGAAATATATAGAGTTAAAAAGAAAAAAGTTGAAATATATGGGCTGATAAAAAAACACTTGTAATATAGAGCCTAAGAAAGGAAAAAAAAAGTTGATTTATAAAGTAAGAAAGACAAGATTCGAACTCTAGACCTCCTCTATAGATCCACAAGGTGTTAGCCAGCTATGCTAACCAACATAAATCTATTATTATGACTTTTCGAATATATATTAATGTATTTAAAGTACAATAACAAAAAAAAGTTCCGAAATTTTACCGTATCGATTTTTTTGAGTAGTAGCACGTGTCACCGTGTGCTACATACTACATCCGCCCCTGGCTACGTAAATGTGTTGGTTTGCATTAAATGTGACATAAAAGTGTTAGGCATGGTTGAACGATATAGTTACTTCTTAACTAGCTACACACACACCTAGACAACTTTTATTTGCTTACACATCCCATCTGTAATAAATGCTCATAAATGTGGTTGGACGTGTAGGTTTCCCGCCTAAGGAAACTTTCTTAGAAAGGAAAAAGTACAGTACGATGCCGCATATTGTTTACCTTTAGTTTCATATGGATGGATCTCATTTTGTGACATCACTTTTAGATTATCAAAATATCCGTTTTTCTTTTGAAGTTATTATTTGCCTTGTTGGATGATTCAAAGATCTGTATTGAGCTAACCCATCAAGGTACAAACCATGGAGTTTTTGTTTCAAAGGATATAAAATATGCCGAGCTTGTTGAATGCGTAAAAAAAAAGTTTCAAGATCCAAGAAAAATGTGAAGCTAGTATATCTTTAAGATACTGTAGAACAGTTTACCAAGTTATTGATGACCACGATTTTGAATTCTTTAAATGCAAACATAAAGAGACTAAAGGAAACACCAAAAAATTGTTGATCGTGTTTAAATATCTAAGCAATAGTTATCAAAACTATTGCCCACATAAAAGCCAGTCACCGCGCACAAGCTTTTCCACAAAATGCGAGACAAATTTTTGCACAACTTCACTAACTTCTCCAAAGAAACTGTTTGATCTTAATTCCATGCCATCTCCTGATGAAAGCATCAAAACCACATTTACGAAAGACCCACAGCCTCCCGTAGCTCATCCAGGTGGTAAGCGAACCGCTAGGGGAAGCAAAAAATAAATGTGGGCGATACCTTTGACACTAAAGAATGTCTGGTGCGAGAATTGATGATAAAAGCATTAAAGGAATCCTTTGAATTTATAGCTAGAAAATCTTGTCCAAACCGCTATGATCTAAAATGCGTTACACCAGGCTGCAACTGGTCCGTAGTATCCCGTAAGTGGCCTGGTGGTAAATGATTTATTCTCTCTCAAGTTAACGACATTCACACCTATCCTGTTGCCCATCTACATCCTAATCATCGTAATGCGACGTCGCGTGTAGTGAGTAGTATATTTGGAGAAAAGTTGGGCGATCCCAGCCGCGTAACAAGGCCTAAAGACATTCAAATCGATATGAAAAAAGAATACAATGTCGATGTGTCTTACAAGAAAGCATGGGGTGGCAAAAAGAAAGCATGTCAACTAGTAAATGGATGCCCGAAGGACTCTTTTTCCTTATTACCGGCATATTGTCACAATTTGAAAAAAGCTAATGTGTGTACGCTTACACACATTGACACGGACGATAAGGGGAATTTTATGCAGTTTTACCTAAGTTTTGGATTCGCGGTACGTAGGATGTTGGCGTAGAAATTTTAGTTAACATGACAATTTATCATGATACAGTTGCTGTTATTTATACCTTTTTTGCTTAATTTGTTAGATTCGTGCTTTTAAAAGATCCATGCGGCCGTTGATCGTCATTGATGGTGCCCATCTTAAGGGTCCTTAACTGGGAAGTAATCTGATTGCCGCTGGGATGGACGGCAACAATCAAATTATACACCTAGCGATCGGTGTTTGTGAGGGTTAGAAAAACGACACTTGGGGCTCCTTTTTGGCGTACTTGAAGGAGGACATCGGTAAGATCCCAGGTTTGGTACTTATATCTGACCGACACCTAGGCATTATTTCCAGTGTTAGGGATGTTTTCCCTGACGTATTCCATCGGTTTTGCTGTCGTCATTTGATGAAGAATTGCGCTATTAGAAACAGTAAACATATGGAGGCGTTTTGGATGACATGTAGAGCATACACTATCGTTGATTTTGACAGATACTATGAGCTACTAAGTTCTCTAAAACCTTCTTCACGCAAGAAACTTGACGATGTAGGTATATGAACATGGTCTAGGGCACATTGCCCAGCAAAAAGATACAACTACCTCACTTCTAATAGCGCATAATGTATTAATAATATCTCATGCTCTTCTCGTAGACTGCCAATAACCAAGCTAGCAAAGTTCTTCAGAGCCAAGATGCAATATATATATATATATATATATATATATATATATAGGGTCCGGATCCGGTGAGGACTCTTTTCCTCGCGAGGACTGTGAAGAATCCAAAAAAAACTCTAAAAATGATCCAAAACAAACTTTTTTCAAAAAATTCCTTTTTTAAACATTAAAATCGCTATTTATAAGATCCAAAAAAAAATTCCAACAATGATAAAAAAAAAATATGGATCATAATAGTGATCCACAAAAAAAATCTGGATCATTGTTATGATTCGCTAAAAAAAGTGGATCATAATTTTTTTTTTGATTTTTTTTTTGTCAAATGTAGTAATAATCATGGTGGGTTATATATATTTTTTTCGGAATTTTTTGAAATTTTTATTAGTTATCCTCGCGAGTCCTCACCGAAAAAAGAGTCCTCACAGGATCTCACTTATATATATATATATATATATATATATATATATATATATATATATATATATATATATATATATATATATATATATATATATATATCAGATGGAGTTGGGAAGTTTAACCTTTGTTAGTAATACTATCAGATGTCGATGAGGATGGACTGACGGAGTGGGCAGCGGCCAAAGTAGAAAAGCGGAAGCAACAGAGCTACCAATGCATGGTAAGAGAAATTGACAACCAGGTCCAATACCAAGTTGACCGCGATCAAGTTGTCTATATTGTCAACTTGGTAAACCGTTTTTGCAGCTGTATGAGGTGGCAAAAATCTGGATTGCCATGCAGTCATGTGATTGCCGTTTCTCATTTTCTTAATATGAAAAATTGTACTATATGGGCGGAACGCTACTTTTTCAAAATGGCACTTATGAACACGTACGGTGATTTCGTTTATCCCGTGGCATCCAGATCCGAATGGGAATGGCCGGATGACCTGCAGAAGGTGTTTCCACCAGAGCATGTAAAGCGGCAATCTGGTCGCCCTAGTAACAATGACCGCATCAAACGAGTAAACTTCCCAACTCCATCCTCATCGGCATATGAAGTTTAACAATGTCTAGGGTTTACAAATCAACAATAAGTCTAGCGTTTACAAGAGTTAATGGAAGATCAAAACAATGACAAATAACGAATCAAACGATTAAACGAACAAATCAAACAAACCCTTTGACATGCATGCAAGCATGCACGTCGGGTACCACACGAACATGGGGATGCCGAGACCATATGGCCTATGGCCATGGCCTCGGGTTCGAGTAACTAGTGATACAAGAAGAAAAACAACAAAAAGGGATTCGGGTTTTCATACCTTGCGATCGAACAAAAGGAAAATCAAGTAGGGTTTGCGGATTCGCTTGACTCGAACTCAAGATCGGACGAACAAGGGTTCGGTTCTTGGGAGTTTTGGCCGAATTCAACAAAAAAGAAAAGAAGGCTATAGGGTTGTATTTATAGTCTTAGTTATCTAGGGTTTCAATAGGAGTTGTAGTACAACTCAAATAGGTTTAAAATGAGATAAGGATATATCAGAAATTCAAAAAGGGATAACGATAATGATCAAGAAGATAAGGATAAAGCTTTACGCTTTAAAATGAAGATAACCACACCACCAAGGCTAGTTTGGACGAAATTATGGAGGCCAAGAATGGGGTTTCGGCAACTAAGAGGTCGGGACAACATTTGATGTGTCGGTTTGGAATAAAATTCGTTACGAGTCACGTTTAATTAACTATTTTGATTTATTGATTAAATATTACTTAAATATCATTATTAGACATGTTTTTGAGTAAAAATGTCACCACAAATAATATAAGATGTTGTGTTGACTAAAATAGTCAAACACTGATGTATGGCGAAATGTTAAATGTTTTGTGAACTAGTCATGTGATTGGATGTCAAAAGTAGAAATGAAACTAAGAGGAAGTTTCTAAAAATAGAAACTTTCTAAAATTAGAAATGATGGGAAATGAGGAAAGTTTCTAAAAATAGAAACTTACTAAAATTAGAAATGATACGAAATGAGAAAGTTTCTAAAAATAGAAACTTTCTAAATATAGAAAGTAGAAATGAAAAATAGTAGTATACCCAAAATGTCAAGTTGTCACACCTTTACACAGCAAAACTGGTTTCAAATATTATTTAATTATCATTGATTTTTAGCCATTTTACATGGGCCTTTCAAATCAAATACAAATCTGAAACCTATGATAAAATTCGAAACTTTCACAAACACATCCCCACCCAATTCAACATCAATATTAAAACTTTTCAATGTGAAAAAGGTGGTGAATTTGATAACACGTCTTTTCATACCTTCGCATCAACCACCAGTCTCCAAATTCGTTTCTCATGTCCTCATACATCATAGCAAAATGGCACAGCCGAGCGTATGATTCGTCGCATCAACGAAGTCATGCTCTCCCTCCTCACTCATGCCTCTCTCCCACCTTCATTTTGGGCTGAGGCTCTAAACACTGCCCACTTCCGCTCTCTACCTAAAACATGCCACATACGACCATCTACGTACATTCGGTTGTGCTTGCTTTCCCAACCTATCTGCCACCTGCCAACACAAACTTACCCCACGATCCACACCATGTATCTGAAGGATTTATGTGCACAGTTAGTCAACCTATGATGATACATCCATGCCTACGAAACACTTAAGGGTCACACCGGTGAGTGCATGTAATACGAGCAAGATAAGCAATGATACTACGAAGAGGAATGATTCATAATAGTCATTATGAATCAGTTAAGTATTAAGTTAAGTTTAACTTATTACTAGATTAGTTTAACTAACTAATTAATACAAGTGTTTGTACATTTACTAGTTGAGTAAATATACAATGTGTTAATTATAGATTATCCATGATATCATTTAAAGCTATTAAATCATATAGTAATTGGATAATATTGTTGTATAAATTATATAAAGGTTATTATATAATTAATTATTAAAAGTATAAATACGAGTATATAATTCGTGTATATGGGTACCGAATTATTAGTGTATTAATACTAGACATTTAATAGTTAAGTGCAACAATAATAAACTAGTTAAACTATAAGGGATGGAAGTGTTAAAAGGAAGTTTAATTAAAGATCTAATATTAATTAAACTTAAAGGGTTCTAAGCGTAACTTATTTGTATATAAATAAGAGGCTTAGGGTAACCCTAAAACCCCTTAGACATACACACGAAATCTTCCCTCTCCTCCCCCTTGGCTTCGGCCGAAACACACACAACACAAGCCTTTGTGTTCTTCGTGTTCTTCAAGTATTGTCTATAATGTTTAAATTAAAAAGGTCTAAATAAATTTATTAATGATATAATCTATCTTAGAATTTAAACGAAGTTTATTGTTTAGATAGGATTGATTAGAATTAATCTTTTAAATAATATTTTTAATCAAGAAAGTCAAAAACCCTAGTTTTGATTGATCAAAAACAAGGTTATGGTTTAACTAATTATTAATAGGGAACTAATATAGATTAAAAGAGGTGTTAATTTTTAAATTTTAAAATTAACAAGATGTATTTATTTATTTATATATGTATATTTCGGAATTTTAAATATTTAAAAGAAAATGAATTTTTAATAGATATAATAAGTTTATACGTATTTTAATTAGATTAAATTAAAATACATACGTATAAATTAGGTGTAATATTCTTATTAGAATGTTACAAGTTTATTATAAAGTAATGAAATATATAAGTATATATATTAAATACAATATTAAATGGAACAATTAAAAAGATAATGTTATTTTGATCTTTAAGATACAATAGTATAACTAGTTATTGTATAAAGTTATTATATAATTAAAACTAGAAAGTACAAAATTATGTTTTCATTATAACTAGAAATTGTACAAGTTTAAATTATATGATAAACTAGAAATATACAAAGTTGTATATTATTAGTATAAGGTGTATAAAGTTATAAGTTATTATAGCTAGATAATTATACAAGTATAATATGAGTATTTTACAAGTCATGTAATATACTAGATTAATGATCAAGGGGTAAATAACAAGAAAACTTAATAATCTATATTTAACTAGTTCAAGTTAAATGTAAGAAAGATTCAAACAAACTAAGAATTATTATATATAGTCTTTATATAATAAGTTTATTAGTTTCACCAAGTATAGACCGGTGATTGTGTTTGCTTAAGTTCCATCATGATTGTTGGAGCCAGTGGGAGCTACGCAAGAAAATCACAAAGTTTATAAGTGTGTCGTTAAGACATAAGTTTTGGTCGAATCTAGTAAGTCAAAACAAATGTTTAATTTCACTATTAGACATATGAAAAACTAGATGTGTTAAACTAGATTTATGTTTCAAGTTTATGAATCATAAAAAAATTAAAAGTTTAACATAAGTTTTAAGTTTTTCAAGTAAGATAAAACAAGTAAGTTTTAATATAGATAAGGTTTTTCACAAAACCTAGTAAAACGTTTTGTACACCTCGTTTTAGGTATACATATAAATCGCGCAATTCTTGAAACTATAAGTTTTAAAGAATAGTTCTTAAGATTTAAAAAGGTGTCTTGTAGAATTCTTAAATTCACAAGTCACACATTTTAAATAAGGATTAAGATTGGAATAAAAGTTTAAGTTTAGTTTAAGACTTAAACAAACCCAAGAAAATCTTAGATCGAAGTACTATCCACCTAATGGAACACCTCACTTGTTCAACGATATTCATATTGTAAGGATAAAGAACCTTAGATATGGATTCAAATCAATGCGAGTGTCAGGGTGCGTAAGGTTCTGTGATAATCGGGAGTCCCGGCGCAGAGCATCGCACTGTCTTAGATGATCTGATCTATTTTGGTGATAATCGGGAGTCCCGGCCCAAAAAGTACTTGAGTAGAATAAGCATACTAGACTTTATTACTAACTTAGAAATGTACAATTAGATTGTACCAGGTTGTAATAAGTTATAAGTCTAAAGATTCTACGACCCCTAGGAATCGTGTCAAGTCTTGATACGATCGGTAAGGATGTTACCTACCAGAAACAACATGTCTCGTCAGGAAGTGCCCAAACCTTGCGGCGAGAATGTGATATATGGATCCTAGGCCTAAAATATTAATTATGGGTTTAAAATATATTTTAAAGAATGTTTATTGATGATTACTAATTAAACTGGGTTTGATTTGTAGATGGCAGCAACAACCATAAACGACACATACCAACAATTTCTCACTACGCTTGTTTCTAGAAAAGGACTAATTGACTGGGTCAATGTTTCTCAATTGGAAGTGTGATCTTCGGATTATGCTTTGGCATGAGAGAAAAGGAAATGTCCTAGAAAAAGCAATACTAAATGCTCCTACCGCGAATGCTAGAAATGAACCAGGACAAGCATATTACACTTGTAGGGTGTTCAAATCTCGCAAGGTGGTTAAAGGATCATCGGTGAGTGCTCACATCATGAAAATGAATTATATAGTCAACATGGAGCAATCCATTGATGAGCTACATTCCATGCTCATGACTACTGAGTTGATTAGGGGACCAAGTTTAAGAATGATCTCGTAGTAACCGATGATGGTAGTGATCAGAGAAAGAGGCGCAGTGGAAAGGGAAATGATAAAACCAATCCCAGCTACGGCATGCCTAAAGGGTAATAGATTCAAACAAAAGGTCTAGCCAAACAAGGACCGAGAAACGGTTTCTTGGTTGTGGCAAGGGTCAAAGGGTAGGAAGTAATGCTTGCTCCTTAGTTAACTTGACCAACTTCTAGATGCTCGCTTTCTACTTGTAAAGTCTATTACGAGTAACTCAAGTTTAGTAATAGTTTATTGCATGAGATGATGGAAAGTGAGATCGAGTAGCATGATATGGTGATAATCCCACAAGCACCAAGATTTTATAATTCAGTATTTTATGGATTCAGTAAAAACAATTTTATTTTATTGTTTGGATAATTTTTATTTCATGTTAAAACAAAGTTTTTGGTTTTAATAAATTCGAATCCATGGTTGAATTATATTGTGTGCATGTGTGGTAATTACACTAGTCAAGGTTTATGACTAGATTGTAAGTCAAGTTTTTGATTTACTTTATATTTCATGTTTTATACTTGTTTGATTGTTGTATGAATGAATAATATCTTGATAGCTCAAGGTACTTACATACTAGTAATTAGAAAGTTTTTCTAATGAAAGTGTTTAAGAGTTTTATGGAAGCATAAGGTTCAAAAGTTATTGAACTTAGTTAAAACCACTTAAGTAATAGTCATTACTTATGATAGTAAGTTTTAAAGTATTAGTATTAATATAGTATGATTATATTGGATATAATCAAGATAGACTTTAAGAGTATTATTGCAAGTCTTTTATACTTGTAATAAAGGATTTGATGAAGTCATAATTCCCTAATAGGAATAATTGGATATTCGTAAAATCCAAGTAAAATGACTTAGACATTAAATGAATCTTAAAAGGGACAAACTATATTAAAGTATTTAAGAGTGAAAAGGTATTATTGCAAGTCTTTTATACTTGTAATAAATACATTATTTAATCAAGTCATAATTCCCTTATAGGAATAATAGATATTTGAGAAATCCAAGAAATGACTTTGGCATTAAATGAAGTTCTTGAAGAATACTAATATGTTTAAGAATTGGAAGTATCCTTTCAAGTGTTTTATGCATGTTAGATACAGTAGTCAATAAAGGTCATGATTCCCTAAACAGGAATGTTGGATAATCGCAAATCCAAAAGATGATCTTAATTATAGATAGAATTCTTAAAAGATTAAACTACAAGTTATCGACTAGGTCAAAGTAGTAGTTTAAGAGATGCTTAAATTCCATTAAAGGTAGTGGGATGTATGACTAACATAATTCATTAAAGATCTTAATGAATTTAGTGAGTTAGTAAGACATTAACAACAAGGTTTTACCAAGTCGTTAGCCAAAGTGTTAAGAGAAATAAATGATCGTTAATTAGATTATTGCAAACCTAATAGCGTGATCACAAGTCTTGTGATTAATTATTGCATATCTAGTAGGTTATTCACACTCCAGTGGATAACATAATCATTTAAGGAAATTTATTTAACTAGTAAGAATATCTACAAATCAAGTAACTAAAAGAGGCTTTAGTTACAAGGAGAATTTTATGAATTCAAGAAACTAAGGAGTTAATTTCCAATCCTCCTATGTTTGCGGAATTGCATAAAAGGCAAGACTAGAAAATTTTCCAAATGTTGCATGAACAACATCTAGCAAAGACAAAAGTAATAGTATTCCTAAAATGCTCGTCTTTTGTCTTTAGTTTAATAGAATTGATTGGTTTAGTGATAAAGTTACAATTAAGATTGTAAGAAACATTAAGTAATCAACACAAACAAAAGGAATAAGTAATGATCCAGTAATAATTCGGTATCTATGTCCAGTGAGGAATAATACATGAGTTAGTATCATTGTTATTCAGACTTTGTATGTTTTACCATATCCATGAATAATAGTCTATTTATTCAAAAAGATATGAATCCGTGACTACTCATCTTGGTGGGAACCTCGATGGGACGTTAACGCCATCGCGATATTTGGTGGTAGATTCGAAGTTCTTCGAAGATAGCTACACAAGTTTTGTGTAAACCAAATATCGGTGATATTCTGTTGGAGCTCGACAAATATTGGATTGACCACCGTGACAATACTTCGTGGTTGAAAAGTTCAAAAGTATTGTTCACTAGGATTGTCCTTAAGCCTGAGGTATTTGGTTTAAGATACAATGACTAATGTGCTTTGGTTCGTCTTAGACAATTCTGAAATATGGTTGTCATACGAGGCTTTACTGGGTACAAAGGAAGTTGTATTTTGAATCGAAATATAACAAGCCATTGAACCTCCTCTTTAGGAGAGATATTTATGGGTCCTTTGACATGATGAGATAACTGGAAAGTGCATAGCCATGCCCAAACGAACTGATTTGTTCTTTTTCGTTTATCACAACAAATTCGAATCAAGAAGTCATGAAATGATTTCCAATAGAGGAGTTGATAATTTCTACCATGCTCGTATTCGTTATCACAAATATCGTGCTGCAAGGGATGAACCTAACAACGTTACCCAAGAAGTAGAGACATAGTGTTCTTTACTAGGAGACGCTATTAAGAGTTTTTCACAAAACTATACCAGGGTTACATAAGCTGTTTTTATGGGGTTGGTTACCTACATGCCCATCTAGAATGCCACTGTAGCTCGTATCATTAAGACAAAGGTTACGAACTTGCACAAGTGGGAGTCTGAAGGATTTATGTGAATAGTTAGTCAACCTATGATGATACATCCATGCCTACGAAACACTTAAGGGTCACACCGGTGAGTGCATGTAATACGAGCAAGATATGCAATGATACTACGAAGAGGAATGATTCATAATAGTCATTATGAATCAGTTAAGTATTAAGTTAAGTTTGACTTATGTCGTAAGATTGAGGACATCCCTATCGTATGTGAATTCCGTGGCGTTTTCCCTGGCGAATTGCCTGGAGTGCCACCTCAAAGACAAGTTGAATCTCGTATCGATCTGATTCCAGGAGCCGCACCTATTGCACGTTCTCCTTATCGTGTTGCACCGTTTGAAATGCAAGAACTTTCATCGCAATTACAAGAACTTCTTGATCTTGGTTTCATGCGACCGAGTTTCTCATCCAAGTTTTTCTTGCTCATGTCGTTGACACAAAGTCCAAAGATCGTAAGATTGAGGACATCCCTATCGTATGTGAATTCCGTGGGGTTTTCCCTGGCGAATTTCCTGGAGTGCCACCTCAAAGACAAGTTGAATCTCGTATCGATCTGATTCCAGAAGCCGCACCTATTGCACGTTCTCCTTATCGTCTTGCACCGTTTGAAATACAAGAACTTTCATCACAATTACAAGAAATTCTTGATCTTGTTTTCATTCGACCGAGTTTCTCATCCTAGGAGCTCCGGTCCTTTTCGTTAAAAAGAAAGATGGTTCAATGAGGATGTGCATTGACTATCGAGAATTGATTTAAGTAACCAATAAAAATCGTTATCCTCTTCCCCTCATTGATGATCTATTCGACCAACTCTAAGGATCGAGCATCTACTCCAAGATCGATCTCCGTTCAAACTATCACAGTTGAAGATTCGTAATGAAGATATACCCAAGACAGCATTCAGAACTCGCTATGGTCACTACAAATTCTTGGTTATGCTATGTGGTTTGACCAATGTGACTACTGTGTTTAAGGATCTCTTGAATAGAGTGTGTAAGCAATATCTCGACAAATTCGTCTTCGTCTTCATAGATGATATTCTCATCTATTCACGAACAAGTGAACATGAAGAGCACTTAAGAATCATTTTTGAGTTGTTGGAGAAAGAGAAGTTGTATGCCAAGATGTCCAAGTGTGAATTCTGGTTGCGTGAAGTACAATTTCCAGGGCATGTCATCAACAAGGAAGGAATCCACGTTGATCCTACAAAGATCGAGGCTATTAAGAGATGGGAAGCTCGAAAGACCCCAACATAAATTAGACAATTTCTTGGTCTTACTGGCTATTATAGAAGATTCATCAAGAATTTCGCGAAGATAGCTAAAGATTTAGAGGCGTTGACGCAAAAAGATGAGAAATTTGTCTGGGGCGAAAAACAAGAATCGGCCTTCCAGACCCTAAATTCCATAATATTTTCCGCACAAATTCTATCTCTTCCCGAAGGAACCGACAATTTCATAGTTTTATGTGATGCTTCGCACCAAGGTGATCGCCTACGCCTCTCGACAATAGAAGATTCACGAGAAGAACTACACAACGCATGATCTCGAGTTAGGTGTCGTGGTGTTCACATTGAAGATTTGGAGACATTACCTCTACGGTACCAAGTGCATGATATTCATCGAACACAAGCGTCTACAACACATATTCGATCAGAAAGAGCTCAACATTAGACAGTGCAGATGGGTGGAGTTGATGAATGATTACAACTGCGAGATTACGTATCATCCTGGTAAAGCTAACGTCTTAGCTGATTCCTTAAGTCGGAAAGAGCAACCCAAACCTCGTCGTATTTAAGCCCTTCCAATTTCCATTCTTTCTAATCTATCCTCCCAAATTAATAAATTCCAAATTGAAGCCTTAAAGATAGAGAACATGAAGAGGGAAGTTGTACGTGTTATGAAGAATTAACTAGAAGCAAAGGTGGATGGAACCCTATACTTATGGATCGTATATGGGTCCTTAATCATGGAAGTGTTCGCAATGTCAATCCTTAAGGAAGCTCACAAGTCCAACTACTATATTCATCCCGGTGTTGGAAAGATGTACAGAGATATCAAGAAACTTTATTGGTGGCCTAACATGGAGAGAGAGATGTCAGTCTACGTCAATAAATGTCTATCGTGCTTACAAGTGAAAGCTGAAAATCAAAAACCATATGGTCTTCTACAACAACAGAGATTCCTAAATGTAAATGGGAACAAATCTCAATGGATTACATAACCAAGTTACCTCGAACGTCTAGTGGTCATGATACAATTCGTGTAATTGTCGATCGTTTGACCAAATCAGCTCACGTTATCGCGATCAAGGAAATTGATCAAATGAAGAATCTGACAAGAATCTACCTGAAGGAAGTCGTATCTCGGCATGGAGTGCCATATTGATCATTTCCAACCGTGTCATTCGCTTCACTTCTCATTTTTGGCAATCGTTGCAAAACTTTCTTGGTACTCGCCTCGATATGAGTACTACCTATCATCCACATCTATTTCTCGTTGTGTCTCCTGTTCATTCTTTGTCTTAAATTTCGGGCAAAATTTCTTCAACCAGGGGAGAATGTGACAACTCGACATTTTGGGTATGTTACTATGTTTCATTTCTTACTTTCTATATTTAGAAAGTTTCTATTTTTAGAAACTTTCTTATTTCGTATCATTTCTAATTTTAGAAAGTTTCTATTTTTAGAAACTTTCCTAATTTCCTATCACTTCTAATTTTAGAAAGTTTCTATTTTTAGAAACATTCCTCATTTCATATCATTTTTGTATTTGGAAAGTTTCTATTTTTAGAAACTTTCCTCATTTAGTTTCATTTCTAATTTGGCATCCAAACACATGACTAGTTCACCGAACATTTAACATTTCACCATACATTAGTGTTTGACTATTTTAGTCAACACAACATTTCATTTCATTTGTGGTGACTTCATTTCTCAAAAACATTTTTAATAATGATATTTAAGTAATAATTAATTAGTAAATCAAAATAATTAATTAAACGTGACTCGTAACAAGTTCTATTCCAGACCGACACATGAATTGTTGTCCCGACCATCAAGTGGCCGAACCATACAAAGGTGGTGTGGATTATCATCTCATTTGAATATTTAAGTGTTATCGCTATCCCTCTTTGATTGTTATCTTTATCTTGATTTAAAAGAGTTTGAATCCTACTCAAACTCCTCCAAAAACCCTAGTTTCTACCTTATAAATAACACCACACCCTAACCATATTGTTTCTTTTCATAAATTTCGTCCAAGCACCTCCCCAACCACTGATCCCGAGTTCGAATTCGTCCCAAGCAATCACAAACCCTTGTTCGTTTGAAGTTTCGTTCATGATATCGCAAAGGTATACCGATTTCTTGTTGATTTTCACTTGTTTTCTCTTTGTTTTGGTACATAAACGAACCCGAGACCATGGCTAAATGCCATATGGTCTCGGAGCAGCCCTTGATCCCCAAGTCGACGTGCATGCGTGCATGCATGTCCTCGGTTTGTCCCTTGTTCGTTATGGCTTTGCTTTGTTGATTCGTTAATCAATTTGTTAGACCTTGCTAAATAGTTGTTTTGATCTTCCATAAACCCTAGATTTGTTGTGATTGTAAAACCATAGAAAGTCTTAAACTTTAGGCTTGTAACTATGACTTGAACCTAGACTCGAGTCACCGGCGCCGGTAGCCGGTGACAACCCGTTTGTGGAACCATGATCACCGAGACCAAACCCTAGTCGAACTTCCCTAGGTTTGACTACTAGTTTGACCCACAAGTGTTATCGGGTCAAGGCCGGATCTTGACCCAATCGATTGACCCAAACCCGAATACTTAATCGGGCCAAGGCCCTTACTTGGCCCATTCGATCTATCCAAGCCCATCGGGCCATACTTTAGTCGGCCCAGTAGTAACCAAGCCCATGAGGACCAAAGCCCAAACCTTTGGCCCATTACTTACCCAAACCGAACCCAATTGAGCCCAAGCCCAATCCATGGCCCAATCTAATCGGACCTAAGCCCAAATTGAGGCCCAAGTGGCCCATCTAGTGGCCCAATAGGCCATTTAGCCCATTAGGCCCATTTAGCCCATTAGGCCCATTTAGCCCATCTAGGCCCATTAAACCTAGACCAAGCCCATTTCATTTCATTTCATTTGATTTCATTTCGAAGCCCATTTCATTTCATTTCGAAACCCATTTCATTTCATTTCATTTCAGTCCATCAAGGCCCAATAACCCTAATTCATACGATGTCACAAAACATAACACAAACTTATAACATAAACAAACTTATACAACTTATTATTAGTACGCCTGTGCGTTAGCTTAGTGTTGATTAGAGTATTTATTGCGTTTAGGCGCTAGGAGTCTTTGAAGAGATTCTTTGAGGTTTATCGAGAGCTAAGCTTTGCCCAGGTGAGTCCACAGCCCCTTTACTACTTTTATAGTTTTATAAACTTTGGGTGGAAAACATAAACAAATGCTACTGTTTTACTATGACTTTACAACATATACATTTTCAATATCGCGTTTGCATGACAAACAATTATTATACCAGACTAAGGTTGCCAGCAATCATTAACTAGTGGATCTAGACCATGGATATGCAGATAGTACTATTGGCTGACACTCATCCTCCCAACATTATTTGATCATTACTTGGTTTATCCAAGACATCTTTCGGGAGTGTATATCCATAAGAGAACAATAACATACTGGAGTTGAAGTGTTGATTGTGGACTTAGGAGTTGGTATATTAACTCAATAGACTAGCTACCTGTTGGGGATAACAGGCATGCGATGTCAAACATAACAACTTATTCAACACTTTTTCATAAACAAAACTAGTAATTAATGTAGATCTTCTACAATTACACTTCATTTTTCATACTTATTTCTCATATCATATGAGTGTCGAACTTATACTTTTTCAGTCATAAAACTATTTTCATAACAATCATTTTGGGTAGCAAACACTTTACTTTTACGATAAATATTATGTGGATTCACTCAACATTATTGTTGACCCTTTTATACTTATGTTTTTCAGGTGATTAGGTGCACAGTATGACTGGAGGATATGAGCAGTGGGTTGTCGTGAGCCATGAATGAACATTTAAGTTTATAAACAATCACTTTATTTTCAAAACTTACTATTTTTAGTAACTACTATTTTTAGAAACTCTCCATTTTTAGAAGGTAAACCATTTTCATTATAAGGAGTGTTTAGTTACCCTCTCCAACCAATGTGGGACGAATCTTACAATTTGTTGGAGAGGGGAACTAAACACTCCTTATAAGGGTGTGGATACCTCTTTTAGCATGAGGCCTTTTGGATGGAAGTGATGCATACCAAGAACAAAACCGTGCACCGGTGAGGCAAAACGGACAATATTGTGTTACGAGGTTCTGAGATGCTTAGGTAGTTTTTACTAGTTCTACTTACATTTACAATGTAAAAAACCCAAAATTATAGTAGAAAGAAATCTAAGCTAAATAAATTCAAACATTTACAGTGTTGGTAGAAAAATTGACATAAAATAAATATAACTGAAAGATCATCACAACACAAACATAACCGCAACCGCAAGGTGTAAGGCATAGGGTAATGCAGCAAGTTCAATATAATATAATAATATCATATTCTGAGAGCCAAGCGTTGCATGAACACTGCAAAGCAGCTATCCTGAAAATTGTTCGATGTTGGCTGAAAACAAGATTGTTGGGGTTAATCGTTTATACTGGGTCACGGGTTATAGTTTGCGGTTCAGTATTTTATTTGTTGTGTATAGTAGGTAAAAATAGAGATGTACATAAAAATTAAGGACTACTTTGAATATTTACTAGTAAAAATATTACTGTTTTAAAAATGGATTTTGTTAATGACATAAGGGCTGTCATTAAGGGTAGTTAGATGCATAAAGTGTTTGTACTTTTGTTAGTGGGGGATGATTCCTAAAATGCAGGGGGGCAGTTATTGATTATTGTACAAATTTTGATGCATGTTTTAGCCTCTTTCCTTTAAAAATAGTAATTGTATTTACTCAAAGACTAGACAGATGAAAATGGGACGTGCTTTGGTGGTTCCTATTTGGTAGGAAAACGTTGTTAGCGGTTATATAGCTTTTAGTTTGATTTGTTAATTTTCCCAGCATATTTACTTGTATGTCTTCCATTTTACGTAGGAGTAATATGCATTTTTTTCACTTTCAGAGAGAAAAGTTTGCTCCAATTTTATTCATTTTTTTTCTTTTGCAAGTGACCATGAACGGTGTGCATGTTGTTTTATGCTAAAGCGGCTCTGTTGACGATTTTCATAAAAACAATTTAACAACATAAGACATAATTATTGGATAAATAAGAACAAATCGAGATCCAATAGCATAAAAATAGAAAGCGTAAAAATCCGCAATAATCAATAGGATTTAAATGTCGTCATGAAGCAATTACTATTGAAATAGGTTTATCCATACCTAACAATCATTTTCTTATGCAATATACATACAGAAAATAGACAAACGGTTTGGTATGTCTCTACATCCAAATACATATAAGTACATATTCTATGCATTAAATGACTTACCACAACCACATGTTTGTGTAGCATTCGGGTTTTTGAATGAAAAACCTCCACCAATTAGCGCATCACTGAAGTCAAGTTGCATCCCAAATATGAAAAGAAGGCTCTTTGGATCACAAACTACACATACATAGGAAAAAATTAGCACAGCAAACTACAAATTATACAAATAGATCATTTTTCCAAATAATAATGTTTTTTCTTTGTTTCTAGAAGCATACCAATGACAAAACCGTTGTATTCCATAACCGTATCATCTGGTCTCGTGTTTTCCTTGCTTTCAAACTCAATGGTGTAGGACATACCCGAGCATCCACCTTGCTTAACACCAATTCTCAAGCATAAATCTTGGTTTTTTTCAGATCTCATTTTATTTAAATGATTTAAAGCAGTATCTGTTAATGCAATTGCAGGTGCAACTCCTCCTGATGCAGGTGCAGCTACAAGATGCAACATGATGTTTAGACACATAAGTTTATAATAAATGCAAGGTTATGCCAGAACACCTAAAGAACAATCATGAGATGTATACATACAACGAGAATTAAAAAAGATAAAACATTAGTGTCTGAAAATCATATTGCTATGAATTTCTCATTATTATTCCAAAATTCTGATAAGCTCACCACTTCTTTTACCAAACCTGATTAATCTTTTCAAACCGTTCAAACCAGAACAAATTAAGAAAGCGTAACCCTAATAATTTGAAATTTCCACAAATATACCCTAACGAGATGCACCAAATTGAAACCACTGTTATAATCTTACCTAATATGATTACAGTCAAAGGAGTAAATTCATCAATACAAGATGTAAACACACCAAACAGTTTCTACAAGAAAGCATATAACGAAACATCAGAGGTCAATTACATTGTGCTGAAACTGCGAGAATTGATAAATTCTTTCTGCGAAGATTTAAATTAAGACGCGAAGGGGAAGATCGAGTGGGAAGCGAAGCTGATGGAATAAACGATGAAGAAGAAGAACTCGATGGCTTCGAGAGACGGCAAATAGAAGGGCAGTACATCGTTGAAGAAAACGCCATTGAAATCGAACAAAGGGGAGCTCTGTTCTTGGATGTGAATTTTTAATAATTAAGTACGGGAGTTATACACGCCACAATTAAAATTCTTAAGACTATGGGGTATGGGCACCACCACCATCCCATTTTTTCTGCCACATCATCTGCCATCTCAGCAACCACACCACACCACACAACTCCACTTTATCCAGGAAATACCCACCACTCCACCCCACACCAATTTTTTTCCAACTCATCATTTCTTTTCCCTTTATTTTTTAAACATAAAATTAAAATTCCATTAAAATTAAAAATTAAAACATTACAATACTAGAAATTAAAAATTAAAATCCAAGAAATTAAATAAAAATACAATACTTGAAATTAAAAATTAAAATCCTAGAAATTAAAAAAAATTAAAATCCTAAAAATTAAAAAAACTAGCTTAACTTGCGGAAAGCGGCTCTCGCCTTCGCTTTCGCTTCCCGCAAGATCTCGAGATCCTCCCCCTCCAAATCCTCCTCTTTATGCTTCAAAATGGAGATGGTATTGAGCATAATTTTTCCCTCTTTAGCGGTCTTGTCGGCCTGCAGTTTTTCCCTCCTCAACGCAACCTTCTCTTTTGACGACACACCATGATCGGCCAACAACTTTGCGACTTCGTCCATCGTAGTGTTCGACGATGCCTGTTGCGCCGCATGCCGTAGTGCTCGTTTGGTCTTATCTCTTCCTACCGGTCGGCTTGGAGTGGGGGTTTCTTCGACTTCATCGAATAAGTCATCGGGGATGTCGTCGTCCCCAGCATTAAGGTCGATACGCGAAGTAGTCGTATGACCATCAGAAACATCAACCGACTGGGAGCTACGAGACCGCTTTGATTGTTGTTGTCGGTGCTCTTGTGAAGTCGGCATCGCTAACCATTTTGGGTCGTCTTTGACAACCAACCACTGCTTTTCTTGCTCAAAACCATTACGCCCATTACCCTTGTATTCTAGCCTTGCCGCTGCCATAACATCAAAATCACTCATCCCGCTACGTTTCTCAGACATGAGCTTGTTGTAGATACCGTTAAACTTTGTTAAATTGGTGACTAGTTGACGCCATTTACCAGAAAGTTTGTCGTGGTTTCGGTACGTTGGACGCCCCATAAGCTCGTGGAATGTTTTGGACACAGCGTCCCATAGCCCTTTGCTTTTCTTGCTATTCCCATCCTTTGGGTCTTTTGACGAGGCACACCAAGCTTTACACAAAGCGACTTCTTCTTCAGTGGTCCAAGTCAATGGACCGTCAGAATCAATAACTTCTTTTTCTTTGGCTTTCCCCTTTCCTTTCGACTTCTTTTTTGCTCGACTACCGCCAGCCTCTGTTTGTTGGAATTGTGTACTTTGGAATTGAGCACTTTGGAATTGACTTTGTTGAAACTGATTTGGTTGGAATTGTGTGTTTTGGAATTGGGGGTTTTGGAATTGGGTGTTTTGGAAATGGGGGTTTTGGAAATGGGGGTTTTGGAATTGTTGGTATTGAGGTTGTTGGTATTGAGGTTGTTGGTATTGGGGATTTGGTGGAATGGCAGTGCCTGAGCTGAGCAAATTAACATATGGCTCGAACTGTGCAAATCCAAGATTGTCTTGCGTGTTTTGGTTGGAATCAGGCGTGCTTTGGTTGGAATCCATTTGGTAGTAAAAGATGTGAGAAAAATATTATTTTGAGAGAAAGGTTGTAGAGAGAAAGATGGTAAAGGTGTGAGTAAAAAAGATGTATTAGTGTGTGTATTTATAGGGGAAATAAAAAGTAAAAAAAAAAGAAAAAAAAAAGTTTTTTTTTTTAATTTTAACGGTCATATTTGCAGCAACACCACGCCGTCCACCACCGTTGCCGTGCCCACGATTCTCCACCACCGCTCCCCACGCCGTGTAGGGGGGCGGTGTTCCCCGCTCGTTAACGGCGTGGCCGAGTGGCCACCTCAGCCCCACGACCACGGGACTATGCCCATACCGCATAGTCTAAGTTTGATTGTGTACGCATGTGTGAACCACGTGGTAAAATTGGATAAAAGAAAATTATTTGACACAAATGATATTTCTTCCGATCATTTCTTACTACTCATATTCTTATACTTCTAAATTTTACATGTGTAATTCACTAATTTTATCTCCTTATAAATCTCTTGATTTTGACACTTATCATGATCAAATAGGTAGATATATAGGTAGGAACAAAAGGTCGGAAGAAATATCATTACTCATTTGACAAATAATAATCATCGTTCCCTCGTTTCAAAATAAGTCAATACATTATTCATTTTACAGTGTTTCAAAATAAGTTATACATTTTAAAACTTATTTTATTTAGTAAAAAAGTAATAGGACTCATACCAACTAACAATCATATTTAATATAGTAAAATGACTTATTGACCATTACTTTTATTTTTAAGCATTAACAAAATTTATTTTATTCAATATTTGTGGAACTTATAACTGTCCAATTTAATCTAATTAACATTCCTTATAAATTTTTTTCTTCAAAAAATGTGAAATTTAAAATGTATCACTTATGTTGAAACTGAGAAAATATATCGTTGATCAACGTCATTGGCACGAGCTCGTTAGTGAAAATCGTCGGATATCTAAAGAGTCGAAGGACGCATCAGTGTCAGATTTGGTGGATCGGGGGAGCATGCGTTTGAAATTCAAATTTTTTTTTTTTTTCATTTTTACCATTATAAATACATCCCAAACCAACACTTTTTTACAACTACAACACACAGAAAATCAATCTTCTAAACTAACTAGTACTCCCTCCGTCCCACAAAAAACTTCCCATTTGACCTTAATTTTTTGTCCCACAAAAAACTTCTCATTTCATTTAATTGATAGGCTCCACATAATAAAATATTATTATTACTAAGGACCCCACCACTAACTATCCACTAACCATCTTTCTCTCTCCAAATCAATCTTATATTTTAATTAAAATTATTACCAATGACCCCACCACTAACTATCCCCTTAAAACTTGTGCCCATATCAAATGGGAAGTTTTTTGTGGAACGGAGGGAGTATTATTTTATCATGAGGCGCATCGCAATCATATGATATGTTCCAACAACTACTAAATACTATGATGCCGTCACCGGAGAATTCTTGAATTGTCGGGCAGAGTAGCAACCCATCACCTAGAAACATATCATTTGGTTCAGGTTCTGGTTTTCAACCATACCACTCATCTGGTTCAGGTTTTCAACCCGGTTTTTATGGTGGGTTTCAATCCCCAGGTTTTCAAACTGGCAATCAACATGGTTTCCAACTCGAAGCGTAAGACGAAGCAGAAGGCCCTACGATAAAGTTATTGAAGCCGAGGCGGAGCCTGAACAGAGAAAGAAGGGAACAACGTCGGAGGCGGATGTTGTTATTTTAAGCAAACGGTTGATAGATGCTTCGCAAGCGCCTCATAACATCATAGTTAAGCGAAAGAATTTGCATACACTCGTTGGTTGATTTTATACACACGAAGAGTCAATTTTGTGTTAAATGGATCAAAATCAATCAAGGCGTGCGAAAAATGGGGAAATTTATACAAGGTTCCTATAGAGCAGGCCGCAAAGCGCCGACGATGAGAAAGCCGTTTATGACGCTACACACGAACAATTCCTACAAACCATTGGGAAACGCTTCTAAGTTAGAGGGGGTGTTGGCATACACTTAAAGATTAACCCTAGTTTTCGACAGACTACGGTGTCATGGATAGAAGACAAACCAAAACCCAACCCGAAAACCAGAAACCTATAAACCTCGCCAAAAACGACCCGTACCCGATCCCGGACGCAAATATGGAAGCGCTATTCCGAGACGGCCCGTTACGTCAACCACCGGATCGTAACGTTAGCCGGAGGACAACAAGTTCCTCGGATGCAACTTGTTATGACTGTGAATACTTGATACGACTTGCAAACATTTGATTATCTCAAACTCAAACAATCATGTTTAAGTTTTAATAATTTCTTGACTATTGACAAGAATGAGATTAAATATAAATTCTATCTCTGACATTGTCTCCCTTATGTACAATTTGTTTGTGTTCGTAACAAAATTATAGCTATGCAAGCATTATTTCTATTTCTATATATATACAATTATCATTGATAGTTAGTGTTCATAAGATTCAATATATAATTAAGATGGGGAACTCTAATCAAATTGGATGATTGTTCAGGTGGTAAAGGCACTTGCCTTCTAATCTAACATCCCAAGTTTGAATCTTGGCAGCTACCATGAAATATGTTTTTTATTTCTTTCCTTAAGTTACCAAAAAGTTTCATAAACACTCTTAAGTTTAATACTTCCTTCGATTCAAAATAAGTGATACACTTGGGGTTTCACGGTTTTTGAGGCAAAAGATTATAATGATGGTTAAATTAGATTAATTGGATGGTTAGTGGGGAATGGATCCCACACCTTTTGAATAAAGTAAGGTTAATGATGTTTAAAAGTAAAAGGTAAGGGTAAAGGGGTCATTTCACTTTGTTAAAGTAGATAGTTAGTGGGTGTGGGTCCCATTTTATTTGCCAAATAAGGAAACTTTTCAAAGTGTATCACTTATTTTGAATCACCCCAAAAAGGAAAGTGTATCACTTATTTTGAATCGGAGGAAGTATATTTTTATTACAAACCGTTGACTATCTATTTTTAACAAAAAAATCACAGCTATCCAATTAATAAATTGAAGCCTTAAAATTTTATATTCTTAACTCTTAAATTATTTAATTTTTACATCTAACTATTTTTTATTTAAAGTTATGTTTTTTTACTTATTTAACTATGGTTAATAGATCTAACACAACAAAAATTTTAGTTTTTAAATAAATAAAAATTTCAATCCCGGGCGAAGCCGGGTATTTTAAACCTCGTTAAGTAAATGATAGTTGCATTCTTATTAGAAGTGGCAAAATGGGAGGCTGAACATGTCAGGAGACAACTCAAAGGGGGATCAAGTCAAAACAAGCAACTTTTGATGGGGTTCATAGTGAGTTGGGCTAGATTAGGTCAAACTTATATATTTTTCTACTAATCTTTAAGTAGATATAAATAATTAATGTGTTAAATATGATTTTAGTTAGTATATTTGTTACAAATAAAAAAGTTTTTACTTAAAAAAGTTATATATTTTTTTGAACGGACAGTTAGTATTTAGTTAGTGGTTTGAGTCTATCAATGACATCTGAGTGAGCACTATGCCTTCTTCGTAACCGCGCCTTAGGGGAATAATCTCAACCTCCTTTTCCGCCTGAGGAAAAGCCCTCAATAAAACTCAAACACGAAACCTTTTGAAGGAAAGCCCCCAAGGTTATCACTGGTAGCCAATTTATCTACACCAACTAGTTTAATGAATGTTATATAAATAATCGTTGTTTTAAATACGATGACAAGAAAGTATATTATTGCAATATATTAATATAATTTTTTAAACAAAATCTTTTAGGATGTTCTATGCAATCTGAATGTGCCTTGGCACCTTTCGCCTAGTGTGCACGTTTCTATCTTAGCTAGATAGAATTTAAAATTTTGACCCGTTAGACAAAATTGCAATAA
This sequence comes from Calendula officinalis, assembly GCA_963853835.1. NCBI lineage: Eukaryota > Viridiplantae > Streptophyta > Magnoliopsida > Asterales > Asteraceae > Calendula > Calendula officinalis. The sequence continues at coordinate 16,429,478 of OY970823.1, forward strand.
TAACTAATCTTGTTAAAGGTTGAGTATGAGGAGGTGAGATGTAGTACAATCATACTTCTATCCGGCAGTAGAGAATCTGTTCCCGAAAGATATCCGGCAAAAGTGTATGGCGGAAAAAAATATGTGATGTCATGAGTGTGTGTATATACGATAAAGAGATAAAATAATGTGAAACATGTATGACATATAAAATATTCTAAGCATGTAAACCTATAGTTCCAAAAAAAATAAGACATAAAACACAAATAATACAAGATACGTAAAACATGTGAAGTATGTTTGTATATAACATTAACATGCGGAGCAAGTAAAATATATAAAACATGTCTTTCATGTGAAGCATGTTAAAAAATATATATAAAAGGTAGTTAAAATATATAAATTTTTTTTAAAGTCATATAAAACTGAAATGATCCATTAATTAAATTTCTATATAATACATTTTGCATTAATAAATTACTGTTCATTATCCAGTTAAACACCGTTCCGTTGAATTCCGTAATGTCCACATACCTCTCTAAATGGTTATTATAGATTTGTAGTCTGAAAGTTTATTACTCCCTCCGTCCCTAAATAAAGTCCCATTTTGCTTGGGCACAAGAATTAAGGAGAAAGTTAGTGGTGAGGTTATTGGTAATAAATTTGATTAAAATATAAAGTTGTTTGGAGAGAGAAAGAAAGTTAGTGGATAGTAAGTAGTGGAGACTTGTAATTATATTATTTTATTAAGTGGATCTCATAAACTTGTGAAATGGGAACTTTATTTAGGGACAAAAATTTAAGGAGAAATGAGAACTTCATTTAGGGACGGAGGGAGTATTATTTTTATTTATAGGTCAGATATTTTATTATTTTAGCTGAGAAGGAGTGTCAAAGCATATCACGTGGGAGAGTACAACACCTTATCAGTCATCACTTACATATATATCGAAGTACTGTATAATTTATTTATTTTTTATCAAAACTTCTTTTTAATTTAAAAACTGATATTAATCTTAATTAGTTAATTGCTAATTTTTTATTGTATTACATACAATCTTATTTATGTATAATGGAGAATCATGTTCTCTCGATAAATAAAAGCACACTTTAATTATGAAACAAAAAAAGTAGTAAAAAATATGATTTGATAAATAACGGTGATGAACCGTAACAGATATATAAATTCAAATTATGAACCCTTAAATCTAACCAGTCAAATAAATGATGGAAAAAAATCCCGCAGTGAAACGCGGGCATCACTACCCTTGTTTATTACATTTATCATCGGAATGAATAGTACGTTACCAATTGAAATCTGACAGCTATCAATAAAAAAGTTTAATATATATATTTTCTGTTCAAGAAAAAACTTAATTGCAATGGCTAGCCAAGTGGTTCAAAGTTGATAGGCGGAGTACATATCTATACAACATACTTAGTTCGAGATTTGCATGTTCCTTTTTTGTGTTTTATTTCTTTTTCTTCTCCCTTCAATCAAATTTTTTTAAGTGACATTTTACTCCCCTAAATTTTAATATTTTTAAATGGCAATTTACAATCTTAAACTTTAATGTTCAATTTTCAGATCTTTCTAAAAATAATATTTTACCTTCAACTTTTATATTTTAATATAACTAATGAATTATTATACAATGAAAAATGATGTTTTTCCTTGAACTGTTATCATCATAATAAGAGTTTTTCTATCATGTCCCACATAGGCACAACAGGTCAATGTGCCTTTAAGTGTCACAAAGTTTCCTTAATCAATTTTTTTTTGAACAGCAAAAGAAGACAACGGATCGAGCTTCGGCATTGTCATCACCCTCCCATTGTTCCAACAACTACTAAATACTTTGATGCCGTCACCGGAGAATTCTTGAATTGTCGGGCAGAGTAGCAACCCATCAACTAGAAACATATCATTTGGTTCAGGTTCTGGTTTTCAACCATACCACTCATCTGGTTCAGGTTTTCAACCCGGTTTTTATGGTGGGTTTCAATCCCCAGGTTTTCAAACTGGCAATCAACATGGTTTCCAACTCGAAGCGTAAGACGAAGCAGAAGGCCCTACGATAAAGTTATTGAAGCCGAGGCGGAGCCTGAACAGAGAAAGAAGGGAACAACGTCGGAGGCGGATGTTGTTATTTTAAGCAAACGGTTGATAGATGCTTCGCAAGCGCCTCATAACATCATAGTTAAGCGAAAGAATTTGCATACACTCGTTGGTTGATTTTATACACACGAAGAGTCAATTTTGTGTTAAATGGATCAAAATCAATCAAGGCGTGCGAAAAATGGGGAAATTTATACAAGGTTCCTAGAGAGCAGGCCGCAAAGCGCCGACGATGAGAAAGCCGTTTATGACGCTACACACGAACAATTCCTACAAACCATTGGGAAACGCTTCTAAGTTAGAGGGGGTGTTGGCATACACTTAAAGATTAACCCTAGTTTTCGACAGACTACGGTGTCATGGATAGAAGACAAACCAAAACCCAACCCGAAAACCAGAAACCTATAAACCTCGCCAAAAACGACCCGTACCCGATCCCGGACGCAAATATGGAAGCGCTATTCCGAGACGGCCCGTTACGTCAACCACCGGATCGTAACGTTAGCCGGAGGACAACAAGTTCCTCGGATGCAACTTGTTATGACTGTGAATACTTGATACGACTTGCAAACATTTGATTATCTCAAACTCAAACAATCATGTTTAAGTTTTAATAATTTCTTGACTATTGACAAGAATGAGATTAAATATAAATTCTATCTCTGACATTGTCTCCCTTTTGTACAATTTGTTTGTGTTCGTAACAAAATTATAGCTATGCAAGCATTATTTCTATTTCTATATATATACAATTATCATTGATAGTTACTGTTCATAAGATTCAATATATAATTAAGATGGGGAACTCTAATCAAATTGGATGATTGTTCAGGTGGTAAAGGCACTTGCCTTCTAATCTAACATCCCAAGTTTGAATCTTGGCAGCTACCATGAAATATGTTTTTTATTTCTTTCCTTGAGTTACCAAAAAGTTTCATAAACACTCTTAAGTTTAATACTTCCTCCGATTCAAAATTAGTGATACACTTGGGGTTTCACGGTTTTTGAGGCAAAAGATTATAATGATGGTTAAGTTAGATTAATTGGATGGTTAGTGGGGAATGGGTCCCAAACCTTTTGAATAAACTAAGGTTAATGATGTTTAAAAGTAAAAAGTAAGGGTAAAGGGGTCATTTCACTATGTTAAAGTAGATAGTTAGTGGGTGTGGGTCCCATTTTATTTGCCAAATAAGGAAACTTTTCAAAGTGTATCACTTATTTTGAATCACCCCAAAAAGGAAAGTGTATCACTTATTTTAAATCGGAGGAAGTATATTTTTATTACAAACCGTTGACTATCTATTTTTAACAAAAAAATCACAGCTAATGTTTCCAATTAATAAATTGAAGCCTTAAAATTTTATATTCTTAACTCTTAAATTATTTAATTTTTACATCTAACTATTTTTTATTTAAAGTTATGTTTTTTTACATATTTAACTATGGTTAATAGATCTAACACAACAAAAATTTTAGTTTTTAAATAAATAAAAATTTCAATCCCGGGCGAAGCCGGGTATTTTAAACCTCGTTAAGTAAATGATAGTTGCATTCTTATTAGAAGTGGCAAAATGGGAGGCTGAACATGTCAGGAGACAACTCAAAGGGGGATCAAGTCAAAACAAGCAACTTTTGATGGGGTTCATAGTGAGTTGGGCTAGATTAGGTCAAACTTATACATTTTTCTACTAATCTTTAAGTAGATATAAATAATTAATGTGTTAAATATGATTTTAGTTAGTATATTTGTTACAAATAAAAAAGTTTTTACTTAAAAAAGTTATATATTTTTTTGAACGGACAGTTAGTATTTAGTTAGTGGTTTGAGTCTATCAATGACATATGAGTGAGCACTATGCCTTCTTCGTAACCGCGCCTTAGGGGAATAATCTCAACCTCCTTTTCCGCCTGAGGAAAAGCCCTCAATAAAACTCAAACCCGAAACCTTTTGAAGGAAAGCCCCCAAGGTTATCGCTGGTAGCCAATTTATCTACACCAACTAGTTTAATGGATGTTATATAAATAATCGTTGTTTTAAATACGATGACAAGAAAGTATATTATTGCAATATATTAATATAATTTTTTAAACAAAATCTTTTAGGATGTTCTATGCAATCTGAGTGTGCCTTGGCACCTTTCGCCTAGTGTGCACGTTTCTATCTTAGCTAGATAGAATTTAAAATTTTGACCTGTTAGACAAAATTGCAATAATAACTAATCTTGTTAAAGGTTGAGTATGAGGAGGTGAGATGTAGTACAATCATACTTCTATCCGGCAGTAGAGAATCTGCTTCCCGAAAGATATCCGGCAAAAGTGTATGGCGGAAAAAAATATGTGATGTCATGAGTGTGTGTATATACGATAAAGAGATAAAATAATGTGAAACATGTATGACATATAAAATATTCTAAGCATGTAAACCTATAGTTCTAAAAAAAATAAGACATAAAACACAAATAATACAAGATACGTAAAACATGTGAAGTATGTTTGTATATAACATTAACATGCGGAGCAAGTAAAATATATAAAACATGTCTTTCATGTGAAGCATGTTAAAAAATATATATAAAAGGTAGTTAAAATATATAAATTTTTTTTAAAGTCATATAAAACTGAAATGATCCATTAATTAAATTTATTACATTTATCATCGGAATGAATAGTACGTTACCAATTGAAATCTGACGGCTATCAATAAAAAAGTTTAATATATATATTCTCTGTTCAAGAAAAAACTCAATCGCAATGGCTAGCCAAGTGGTTCAAAGTTGATAGGCGGAGTACATATCTATACAACATACTTAGTTCGAGACTTGCATGTTCCTTTTTTGTGTTTTATTTCTTTTTCTTCTCCCTTCAATCAAATTTTTTTAAGTGACATTTTACTCCCCTAAATTTTAATATTTTTAAATGGCAATTTACAATCTTAAACTTTAATGTTCAATTTTTAGATCTTTCTAAAAATAATATTTTACCTTCAACTTTTATATTTTAATATAACTAATGAATTATTATACAATGAAAAATGATATTTTTCCTTGAACTGTTATCATCATAATAAGAGTTTTTCTATCATGTCCCACATAGGCACAACAGGTCAATGTGCCTTTAAGTGTCACAAAGTTTCCTTAATCAATTTTTTTTTTGAACAGCAAAAGAAGACAACGGATCGAGCTTCGGCATTGTCATCACCCTCCCGAAGACCTCCAGAAAATTTATCCATTAACAAACGAAAGCTAACAAGACGCTAGCAAAAGAAAAACTAAGCTAACTATCCATCAACAGATTCTTAATCCAATCAACCCAAGTGATCTTATACGATTGATCACGTTGGGATAACCAATTAAACGAAAACAAAACAATGAAATCAACAACGTCCCATTTTGTAATATTACCAAAATCAAACAAAATCGAATTTCTAAATCTCCAAAGCATCCAACACGTAGCTATCCCGATAATTTGAATTTTAACTTCTTACAGCTTATTGTTTGCCGAGGCATTGCACCATATCCACCACTCTTCCAAAGTACCTCCCGAGAAGCAACTGATTTCGCACCATCTACCAACCGCAGCCCATACTTGCTTCGCAGTATTACATGTGAATAAAACATGCTGCAACGTCTCCATCCCATCTTGACAAACCGGACACAAGATGGATTCAATTTCCAAACCCTTACGGAATAAATTTTGTCTAGTTGGTAGACGATCCTAAGTCACACACCACATAAAAATATTTAAAAATGACATTAATAAATAATTAATACTTACTATATTTAAAAATGAAGTTTTTTATGAATTAAATGTAGGGATATAAAATGTATTTAACGTTTGTTGTCATGTGCCCCTAGGGCAAAAGTTAGAAAATACTAATATGAGTAAACAGTATTTGGATATCATATGAAAATTCCCCGCGACATCGCGCGGGTAAAACTTACTCGTTTGTAATAAATGAGGCAAATCACCTTTTACTTCCACCATTTGTTCTTTAATGATACGAAACAAACCTATAAACGACATACTTTATATTTACTTTTGTTTAGTACAAATACAATACCAATTGTCGACCAATTACATCAGTAAATCCCACTACAAAATCACTAACTTTCGTCATAAAGAGATGATATTTACACCATAGAACTCTTCTCTTCACATTCTTTGTATAATAATTCAAATTTCTACTCTTTACATAATCAAATTAGCAACTAAAAACTAATCAATAGTGCCGATTAAATTCAAAGCTTTTCTCACCACAACATTCATTACGAATCTGTTTTACCATTAGCATGATTTTCATTATCACCATCCTCAGAATCACTGTCTAAATGGTCAAAAAACCCATCCATATACCATTGACTTTTTTCAGTCAACACACCATTGGCCCGACATTTTTGGTCATTTATCATTTCTGGTGATAATCCCCATTCTTGCATTTCTTCATCCGAGTGATGAACAGCTAGACTGTACTCACCACCATCCCCTAATTGCATCACTCGAAATTCACAATTATTAAAATTGTTTAAATATTCAAATTGCTCGACTGTCCACTTGAACCATTTCATTAGAAAGACACGTGAAGCCAGCCCGTGTGAAACTATTATAATATTTAAATCATCGGATGGCTCGTGATGTAGCCTTGTGTCAATATCCCTCCATAAAGATTCAAGAAAGCCTGAGGATAAGATTTAAAAACATTTATCAGAAAAAATAAAGGAGAATGTAAATATTAGGAAACTAAATTAAATTTTAGAAAAATGAATTTTGTTAAATTTAAACCATGACTAAATTAAATTTTCACAACACACCTCTACTCTTTTTCAAATGTTCCTTTTGGTAATTTTTTACTCAATGTTGCATAATGACTTTCAAAACACAATTCCAAACACCCCAATGATGTTATTAGTGATCAAAATATTCAGATTCGAATGGGCTAGATACTTATACATTTTGTGACTAATTATATTGGTGGATTTAAAATTCCTGAGTTTAGCCCAAGGTAAAGTTGTTTAAATATGCTATCTCGAACAGCACCAAAAAATAAACATAAAATAGTTGGGAGATAAATAATGAAGGCTTACTGATCGAAGACATCTGCAGCAGATTCACCTTCGGGAAACTGTTGAAATCAGAGACAAAGAAATAAACGAAGGAAATGTGTTATTGATATTGGAAACCAAAGGGGCTTTATATAGCCAATTACATAACGGAAAATCAAAATGAACGTAACGTAAAATCAATGTAAACGTAACCCTTCCGTAGAAATAGGGCTTCCTAATAAATAGGAATTATTAGCTGGCAACATAATCAAAATTCAAACGACTACTTCCTAACATTCCCTCCTTTAAGCTAAAACACGTGTAACCAACACTTTAGCTTATCTCAGTCATCCTTGCCATTCCAAGCATGCTTTGAAATCTCTCAAACTGCTCAAGCTTCAATGGCTTAGTCATAACATCTGCTATTTGATTGTAGGTACTACAATATCTGAGCTCAACAACTCTGTCATTCACAAGTTCCCTTAGAAAGTGGAATCTTACACTGATGTGTTTACTTCTTCCATGGAAGACATGATTTCTTGACAGCTGTATAGTAGAGTTGTTGTCACACATAATTATAGTTCCATCTTCCTCTGCAAGTTCCAGTTTCTCAAGTACTCGTCTGAGCCAAACACATTGACACGCACACAAGGCTGCTGCTATAAACTCTGCCTCAGTAGTCGATAAAGCAACCACTGGTTGTTTCTTGGAAGCCCATGAAATCGCTGCTTTTCCTAGCATGAACACAAAACCAGAAGTGCTTCTTCGATCATCCAGATCACCGGCGTAATCGCTGTCTGTGAAACAATTTCACATCTTTGATTCCTTTTCTGTAAAATATTCCCAAATCAGTTGTTCCCTTTACATATCTTAAGATTCGTTTTGCTGCAAGCCAATGCATCATAGTTGGAGCAGACATGAACCTATTTATCAAACTTACAGCATACATCAAATCGGGCCTAGTTGCAGTCAAATACATCAAGCATCCAACCATTTGTTTGAAAACCATTTCATCAACCCTTTCACCTCCTGCATCTTTTGAAAGCTTTGAACCCGGCACTATTGGATTTTTTACAGCATTACTTTGTTCCATGCCAAATCTCGCAACCACCTCTGTAGCATATCTTCTTTGACAAATAAAAATTCCATCTAAGTTTTGCTTTACTTCAATACCCAGAAAGTGTTTCATTTTTCCAAGGTCTGACATTTCAAATTCCAACATCATGGAATTCTTAAAATCTTCACACATGTTTTTATCATTTCCAGTATATATTAAATCATCAACATACAAGCTGACAATTAAAAGTTTACCTTTGTTGTTGGTTTTTGTAAATAACGTATGCTCACTTGGACATCTTTCGAAGCCTTCTCGTTCAAAATAAGCATCAATCCTACTGTACCAGGCCCTCGGGGCCTGTTTTAGGCCGTATAGTGCTTTGTTCAACTTATAGACTTTCTCTTCTTCTCCTTTCTTGATGAAGCCTTCAGGTTGCTGTACAAAAACCTGTTCTTTAAGCTTTCCATGTAGGAAAGCACTTTTTACATCAAGTTGGAAAACATACCAACTATTTTGAGCAGCGGTTGGTAGTATCAATCGAATAGTATCCATCCTTGCTACCGGGGCAAACACTTCGGTGTAGTCAATACCATACCGTTGTGCATAACCCTTCGCCACGAGCCTCGCCTTAAAATTTTCAACCTTTCCATCCTCATTCAACTTGGTTTTAAATACCCACTTAACACCAATGGGTTTAACACCTTCAGGCAAACAAACTAGCTCCCAAGTTTGATTTTTTTCTATGGCTTCAATTTCTGCCAACATAGCTTCTTTCCATTTGTTTTCTTTGTTGGCTTCTTCAAAAGTTACAGGATCACTTTCGGTCATTAGCATCATTACATTTAGATCAAATTCTTCTCCTGCATCATAATCTGCCAACCAACCCGGAGCTCGTCTGTCTCGTGTACTTCTCCCTTGAGATGATTCTCCATGACCGTGGGATGAATTAGGATTAGGACTAGGTGTTCCAATGGAAGTACTAGCACTGGTGGTAGGAGAAGAACCACCATTTTCATCATCGGAATTGCTCAAATCACCTTCTTCTTGACCTGTCTCTGTATCACTTTCATGCTCATCTGCCCATTCTAAGATCTGTTGTTGCACATTAGCAGTGCCCCAATCCCAACTTGCCTCTCCATCAAACACAACATCTCTGCTCGTGATAACTTTCTTTGATTCTGGATCATATAACCTCCACCCCTTTGACTCATCACTGACTCCCAATAAAATACATTTTTTACTTTTGTCATCGAGTTTGCTTCGATTCTGATCAGGTATGTGTACATATGCTACACACCCAAAAATTCGAAAATAATCCACCCCTGGTTTCTTCCCACTCCATGCTTGTTCTGGAGTTTTATTTTCAACGGCTGTTGTAGGGCTTCTATTTTGAACATGAACGCACCACTTAACAGCCTCGGGCCAGAAGGCTTTGGGAATTTGCTTCTCATTTAACATTGATCGTACAGCATTCATGATTGTCTGATTTTTCCTTTCTGCGACCCCATTCTGTTGGGGTGTGTATGCTGTTGTTAACTGCCTTTTAATTCCTTCTTTCTTACAAAAATCAGTAAACTCATTAGAATTGTATTCACCGCCCCTATCTGTTCTTAAACACAATATGCTTGTACCGGTTTCTTTTTCAACGAAAGCCTTATATATCTTGAATACTTCAAACGTTTGTGATTTATCATTCAGAAAATAAACCCAGGTTTTGCGTGAATGATCATCAATAAAACTTAACATATACCTTTTGTTGCTATTTGAAGCAGGATGATCGGTCCACACAGATCTGAGTGCACCAGCTCAAGTTGATTTGTTGCTCTCCACGAGCACTTTTTAGGAATGGGTTGTTTGTGTTGTTTCCCAACCAAACATGTACTGCACAATTTCTTTGGGGATTGGATGGATGGTAGACCATCTACCATTTTCTAATAGAAAAGTGTTCTCAGACTTTTGTAGTTTAAGTGACCAAATCGACGATGCCACAATTGTGCTTCTTTTTCTGCTTCACTTTTAACTTGAAAACACATAGGTTTTGATGTAGCGGGAGTTAGAGATATATAGAACATTCTATTTTTGCTCATGTTGGCCTGCATAATTATTCCTTTTGTAGTGTGATACACCTTACACGTTCCATTCTGAAATAGAATGGACAATCCCTTCTCTTGTAACTGCCCTATGCTCAACAAGTTGTTCTTTAATTCTGGAATATAGTAAACATCAGAGAGAACTTGTGTTATACCTTCTATTTGTACTTTTACATCTCCCTTGGCAATCACCGACATCCGCATATCATTCCCAAGTCTTACTGTTTGGCTGAATTTGTCATCTAAAGTGCAGAACCAATCTTTGTTCCCGGTCATATGATTGCTACAGCCCGAGTCAAAGAACCATGGTTCCGCCTTTTGTGTGTGATCTGTGCAAGCCATTAATAGCAATAACTCTTCTTCACCTTCTTCAACATAGTTTGCCTTACTGTCAAATTCTGGACACTCATATTGATAGTGTCCCAGTTTGTGACAATTAAAGCACTCTATAATAGCTTTGTTAAATGATTGTCTCCCACGACCTCTTCCTCGTCCTCCTCTAGGACCACGACCCCTTCCTCGGCCAAATCTTTCTTCCTGAGCAACTTTCAACACGTGCTCTTCTTCTGGGTTGCCTTGCATCCTTTGTTCGTGAACAAGAAGACTTCCATGTAGTTCATCAATGCTTAGGGTACTCAAATCATTTGACTCTTCAATTGAACACACCACATAATTGAATTTGGTTGTCAAAGATCTGAGTACCTTGCTGACGACAGTACTCTGGTCCATTGTTTCCCCATTTGACTTCATCTTGTTCACAATAGTCAAAGTACGCCCCAAGAAACTGTCCACTCGTTCATCTGCTTTCATAGCCAACAACTCAAACTCCCTTCTCAACGCTTGCAGTTGTGCCCTTCTTACTTTGGTGGACCCTTGATATTTCTGCTTCATCGATTCCCAAATGGCTCTCGATGTTTCCTTGTCAAGAATTGTCTCCAGGATTTCTCTACCAATTGTCTGAAACAAGAAATTCTTGACCTTCATATCTTTGAGTTTAGCTTCTTCAACATTCTTCCTTTGTGCTTCACTCGCTTGCGATGCTCCAACTGGAGCAATAGGAATTCCTTCTTCAATCAGGCTCCACAGCTTCTCACTTCTCAGAAAATTCTCCATCGTCATAGCCCAATAGTCATAGTGACCATCAAACTTTGGTATGGCAGGTTGGACGAATTTTTCAGTTGCTGGAGTCGGCATTCTGATTGCTCTTATTCAGAAGCTCTCACTTGTTTTTCTGATACCTCACACACTCGCACAGATCCCCTTTTAGCTCTGATACCAATTGTTGAAATCAGAGACAAAGAAATAAACGAAGGAAATGTGTTATTGATATTGGAAACCAAAGGGGCTTTATATAGCCAATTACATAACGGAAAATCAAAATGAACGTAACGTAAAATCAATGTAAACGTAACCCTTCCGTAGAAATAGGGCTTCCTAATAAATAGGAATTATTAGCTGGCAACATAATCAAAATTCAAACGACTACTTCCTAACAGAAACCGATAGAAGAATCTACCAAATCTCTCTCTAGTCTCCTTAATAATCTTCATCCTCTCCGTGATCTGAAAATTCCCAAAATCCTGTTCCCGAATTCTACATTCCTCCCTAACCCCAATCACTCTCTTTTTAGGAAACGATCTCCCAATTTCTCGTAAAGTTGACCTAGTACGCTCATAAGGCGATACATAAAAGCAAGCCTTCCAGTTCTTTAACTTGCCGGAATCGGAGATTACGTTACGGATCTGACTTCCGGCGAGTTTCGCCTGTCGTATTCCATGTTCGGTGAGCGGGATCTTGTAATCGGGTGTGGTGGTGTACGCTGAGCCGTCTAGGTTCCCTGCACTTTCGCCGTGACGAACCAGTATTATTCTCTTTGGAAGATATTTTTGCTGCTCGGGAACGCTATGATTGATCATTTTTGCCTTTTCCGGTCAGTGGAATCTTGAATTTTGGTGGAATTGGTTTCAAGATGTGAATAGAGTTGATAGGAGTATGTATATTTATATAGAAATGAAGATAACGATTCAATTAGCGTGATTCGTGTGATCGAGTAGGATTGAAAAGAATAAAAGTAGCTGCTACTCGTTGAATTTGGGTAACAGCTCAGGACCTGGGAAAAGAAGCAATTCCACCATTCTTATCGGTGGTAAGCATATTTACACTTCACACGGCTATCGGGTTTAGATAGTAACAAATACGTATTGTGTCGAGACCTTAAATGTGTTTCTCTAAACTCAAACTCGACATGTTTAATAAATGGGGTCAAAATATTAACCCAGACTCGATACAGTTAATTTTGTGTCAACCCGACATAACCCGTTTAAGCCTTGAAAATTCGCATATAGCGATCGAACATAATAAAAAAGATGGTGATTCTCTTTTTGAACAACAAAAAAGAAGCACATGAGTTTCGATAATATCATCACCCTTTATAATCTATACACCATAATAATTGCATTATGTATTTGTATAGTACACATGATTACTTGTTTGTGTGGTGATGTATGCATTAAAACATGTGATACACAAATTAATTTCCTAACAAAAATCCAAAAAAAATATTAATAAAAATTCAAAAAAACATAAAAAAAATCAAACAAAAAATACTATAGATACAAATTAAGCCCAATATGAAATAAGATCTCAATATATTCTATTACAACTATTAACTTATAAAATTTACATATAATATATATAGCTATGCCAACAGTGACACGTCACTAAACTCATTAGTAGCGCAACATCACCATCTTCTCTGTCGACGAGTTACTAACACGACCGTGCCAACACTAACCCATCGCCACTTAATTGATGGAAAGTAGGTTTTAATACCATTACTCTTTCTTAATTGATGGGAAGTTTATTTTATTTTTATTTTTTTGAACAACAAAAAAGAAGGCAATGGGTAGAGCTTCGGCATTACCATCACCCTCCCGAGGACCTCCACACTTTTATAAATAAAACTAGAGTCTAGCAAAATACTAGACTAAAACAACCAAAACATTATAAAGGGAGTCTCAACCAATCAACCCAATGAATCTTAATTTTTTGATTCCTATGAGTGATCAAGAAAACATAAATAAACGAATACTATCAAACAAATCCGATTTACTAATTCTACTTCTATCAAATAACAAAGCATTCTTATATCTCCACAGCCAACAGGTAGTAAACCCAATCATCTGAAATTTTACCCTACGATCATTTGCATTAGACAAGTAGTCACCAAAACCCCACCAATCACGAAAAGATACACTGGTAAATAAACATGTATCGCACCATTTGAAGATTAAATCCCAAACTTGTCTAGCCACACTACACGTGAACATAATATGTGAACTTGATTCCACATAGTCATTACAAACCAGACACATAACATAATCAATTTCCACCCCCTTCTTGAAAGATTAAATCTAGTCGGTAACCGATCTAAGTGAAGCCTCCACGTAAAAACATTAACTTTAATTGACATTGATTTATACCAAAATAAAATCAGTTTGAAACCCGGGATAAAGAACCGAATTTATATGTCTTCTTGTATGACCAACCGAAAACTCAAATTGATCACCCAAATTCCATGTAACTTTATCTTTACCTTCACTTATGGAAGTCCCATTAAGAAGAGAAATAAGATTATCAAATTGCTCTTGTTCAACTCCGCCTCTAATATTTCTCCTCCAATTAAAAATCCAATCGCCATTTCTCCATCTATCTTTTACTTTACAATATGAGTTCAACTCCAGCCGAAAAAGTCGGTTAAAAAGTTGAGCAAACGGGACCGTACCTTGCCATCTATCCAACCAAAATTGAATAGACTCCCCACTCACAAGCTTATATTGGATAACATTTAAATCAATAATTTTCTTATCATGTAAAAAGTTAACGGAACCAATAAATTTAAACCAAATACCTTTTTGGTGTCGCGGATGAGACGAATTTGAGAAACCATCATCAACACCATAAATAGATTTAATAACCCGACACCAAATAACATCTCTTTCATTATAAAACCGACATCTCCACTTATATAAAATAGCAAGGTTGAAAGCATCAAGACTAGCAATTGCTAACCCGCCTTTTTCTTTATCCGCCAAACACGTGTCCCATCTTACCCAACTCATCTTCTTATCCAAACCATTACTCCCCCGAAAAAATTGAGCACCAAGTTGTTCAATCTTCTTTATAACACTAACCGGGGCTCGTGAGAGTGATATCTCCACTTATATAAAATAGCAAGGTTGAAAGCATCAAGGCTAGCAATTGCTACCAAGGACCGATTTAATCAACGTTAACCGACCTCCGATAGAAAACATATTGGCCTTCCACCGAGATAACCGATTACGAACTCGGTCAATAATCACATCCCAAATTCGAGAATTTCTATTTCCACCCAATCAAATTCCAAGATAAGTGAAAGGCAAATCCCTATTACTACAACCATTAACATTACAAAACATCTCCTATCTTCCTCCACTACATTGATACCATATAAACTAGATTTATGAATATTCATTTTAAGACCCGAATGCTTAAAAAATTCGTCCAATACACATGAAATCCCTTCAATATTCGATTGGTTCCATTCGGACACAAACATCACATCATCCGCATAAAACAAATGTGACACGGGCAAATTGGAATCCCCGACCGACGCTCCAACGAAGCGAGTACTCTGGACCCATTGTCGATCAAAACATCAAGGCCCTCCATAGCTATAATAAATACAAACGGAGAAAGAGGGTCGCCTTGGCGTAAACCGCGAGATAAACTAATTTCCTCCGTAGGACTTCCAATAATAAGGTCCAAAAGTCTAGACGAATTGTCCACCCTCTCCACTTTGTACCGAAACCCATATTCATCATGATAGGATCAAGGTATTCCCAACTTAAAGAATCATAGGCTTCTTCAAAATCAACTTTAAAAAGTAAAAGTTTCTTCTTCTTCAATTTATACCACTCCATAATTTCACAAATCATACCACTGCATAATTTAACAAATCATTAACGGGCCATCAAGAATTTGTCTACCCTTTATAAACGCCGATTGTTCCATACTAATCAATTTATCAACTAGTTTTGCTAACCGAAGAGCTAACACTTTTGCAATAATTTTATATTGAATTCCGATAGGCCGGAAATCTTTCACCATCGTAGGGTTAGGAACTTTAGTAATAAGAGTGGTAAAAGAAGAATTACACCCGGGGCGGAAAAATACCTTTCAATAATAATTCTTCTACCGACTTGAACAAATCTTCTTTCAACAAGAGCCAATATTTTTTAATAAATTTAAACGTAATACCATCCGGTCACGGTGCTTTTTAACTTCCACAACTCCACACCGCATCTTTCAATTCCTCCATAGAGCACATTT
This sequence comes from Calendula officinalis, assembly GCA_963853835.1. Taxonomy (NCBI): domain Eukaryota; kingdom Viridiplantae; phylum Streptophyta; class Magnoliopsida; order Asterales; family Asteraceae; genus Calendula; species Calendula officinalis. The sequence continues at coordinate 16,445,132 of OY970823.1, forward strand.
TTTCAAGAGAAGAAACATCCACTTCGGTAAGATTACAAAATGGATCCAGATCAAATTCAGGCGTACAAGTTTCGTTACTATGAAACTTAGCTTTATAAAATTCTAAAAACACATTTTTTAATACTTTTCGGATCATTAATCTACTCCCCATCCTCCATGATCCCTTGAATCATTTGTGATCGTCTTCTTTGATTCAACAAGGCATGAAAAAAAGAGGAATTTTCATCACCTTCTACATCCCATTTCAATTTCAATTTTTGCATCAAGTCAATATTCTCGAGTTTTTCAATCTCCTTTAACTCTTTTAACCACACTAACCTTTGTTCCTTCTCTTCGGGCATAGCCCTACAATCGTCTATCTTTTTACCAATTTCCTTAATTTGGTTATTCAACCATGTGACCCGAAAATAAGCTGTTTCTTTTTAATCACAACTCCATCTTTTACACTTTTCTTTAATAAACTTGAACTTATCTTTTAAATTCACAATATTCAACTCCACAACCTTCACGTGCTCGGATCAAGAGGTGTTAGTCAGATAATTAAAATCACCATCTTCTAACCAAGAATGAGCTACACGAAAAGGAACCGGGCCAAAATCCTCTTTATTAAATGCAAAAGAATAGGAATATGATTGGATAATTTTCTTTCCAGTGCAACAACTTTTAGATTTGCAATTTGTTAAGACAAATTTCCGGAAATAAGAAATCTATCTAGTTTACTCATCCCCGTAGCATGCTTATTCATCCAAGTAAACTTTCTCCCACCAATAGGTAAATCAACTAGCTCATTTTGATCACTGAGTTTGTTGAAATACCTTGCCTCATTAGCATTAAAATTTCAACCGAAACGCTCCTCCTCGCAACGAACTTCATTAAAATCACCAAAAAAAATAAAATTTTCCAGACTTACCATTCATATAGTTACTAATCTCCTCCCAAATACCACGTCTAGCTTCCACATCTTGAGGCGCATACACATTTATCATATGCAAGATCCCTTGAACACCCATCCACCGACCATCCACAATAACGAAATTGATTCCGCAATGATTATTGATTTTCTCAAAAAACGTCTTGTCCCAAATTGAGACAATACCACCTGAATACCCGCAAGCCATACTACACGCAAAATCACATTGATAATTTCCCCATAACGCTTTAATCTTAAATAAATCAACTTTTGACATCAAAGTTTCTTGAACCCCTAAGAACGAAACAACATTTTGAAAACAAAGCTTTTTTACCCACCTTCTTTTATCCATGTGACAACTCGACATTTTGGGTAAGTCAAAACTTTTCATTTCATACTTTCTATATTTAGAAAGTTTCTATCTTTAGAAACTTTCATCATTTCATTTCATTTCTATATTTTTGGCACATAAACATAACAAAAATCAACATTTTCACCATATATTAGTGTTTGACTATTTTGGTGAACACAACATTTCATTTTTACTTTATGGTGAGTTTACATAAAATCATTTCTAAAAACCAATACTTATGCTTTAAAACACTAAATAATTAATAAAACGCGACGCGTAACGATTTTAAATCAAAACCGACACATGAGATGTTGTCCCGACCACCTAAGTGGCCGAAACCCTAACCCATGGTAACCCTATTCGGCCGAACCCCTTATGGGGTGAGGTTATCTTCTTTTGCAAGTAATCTTCATGCTTATCTCCATCTTGGTTTAAACTAGTTTGACTACAACTCAAACTCTTGCTAGATCTTAACTATAAATACCACCATTAAACCAACCCTAGAAACCCTTTTGTTCCCTTGTTTCATTCGGTCAAGCATCACCACCGAATCCCTACATTTGGCCAAGCAAGCAATCTCACAACCCTTGTAGGTTCGTTCTTCGTATCGCAAAGGTATACCGAAATCCTTGTTTGTTTAATCCTATTTTCGGTTTTATACACACAAAACTGAGACCATGGCCGAAGGCCAAATGGTCTCGGCATTATGCTTGATTCGAACCATGTGTGCATGGTTTCCCATGCATGCATTCGTGTGTATTCTTGTAATCGTTTCGGTATTGTTTGATGGTTGTCCATTGTTTTTCATAAAAACCTAAGCTTTTAAAACCCTAACTTTTTATATTATGATCACAACTAAAAACCTTGCAAAACCCTTGAAAAATCATAAATTTTGGTATCCTTTTGATCTGTTTTAGACCCAAAATCGGTTGCAAACCCTAACCGAAACCCTAGCACAAAACCCTAATCGGTCAAACCCTACAGACGAACCCTTTGACCAAATCGTTGACCCGAGACTACTGAGTTGACTCGCTGGCTGAGTTGAGTCGGGTCTGGCCCGTTAACCATAGTTGACCGAATTGTTGACTCGGGTCAAGGCCGGATCTTGGCCTAATCCGATAAACCCTAATTGGGCCGAGTCCATTCACTTGAGCCCAAACCGAACCAAAACCATATTGGGCCAAGCCCAATGCTTGGCCCAACCGAAGTCCAAAATAGATCCGAAAGCCCATACGGCCGAGGCCCGTACTCGGTCCAAACGCAAGCCCAATTCGTAGCCCATATCGGCCCATGTGACCCATGTCGTGGCCCAATAGCCCAATCCATTTCATTTCGGCCCATTTCTAAGCCCAATTCATTTCATTTCGGCCCATAGTCCAACCAAACCCAATAAGCCCATTATGGCGAGCCTTGGCCCAAGTGCCGGCCCGTTAACCCAAATCTAGGCCCAATAACCCAAAATCGTTACAAAAGTTGCGTAAACATAAACATTTTAAATCAAAACTCTTTCATAAACAAACATACAATACAAACAATAACAACACACAAACAATACATCATAGATCAAATGTGCGTGATAGCTTAGACTAATTAGGAACCTTTTGCGTTTAGGCGCTAGGAATCTCTAAGGATCCATCAGTGAATTTTGCCATCTAAGCTAAGCATCAGGTGAGTCCATAACCCCTTTTACTCTTTTTGTTGTTTTTATAACTTATGGGATAAAAAACATAACATGCTACATTTACTATTTCAAATTTGACTGTATTACACTATCATTTCATTTTCATTATGGCATGACAAACAATTCATTATATCGTACTAAGTTCAGCTTTCATTAGGTAGAGTACCTACACCCTGGATATACGAATAGTACTATTGGCCAATACTCAACATTCTACATTTGATCACTACTTGGTTTATCCAAGACATCGGGAACGTATTATCCATGACCTTATAACACACACATGGGAGTTGTGTAGGGTTTCACTACACACCATGCGACTGATCAACCACTTGGGTCAAGCTCCTAGTATGCTTGGTTCGACCATACTGACCAAGAACATGAACTTCTTCTTGACCGGTTAAAACCAACTAGCTGATTTAATCCCTAAATGCGGAACTGGGATTAAACCTAATCCTTAAACCCTAAAGGATTGGGATGTTGGAAATCTAGATTAGGTTAATAAGAAAGAAACCTTGTACGAAGAACTTGAACACACACATTGCTTGTGTGGTTCATTCGACCATCAACCAAAGAACCCTACGGTTCTTTGGTCGAATTCGTCCAAGAGGGGAGAAGGGAGAAAAGTGTTTCCCAAAACATACCTTGTTGATTGCTTAAGATAAATCCACTGATGATGAACAAATCGAGCGATCTTCTAGTTGATCTAAGCAATGAACTTGTATCTTCAAGACTTGAAGAACACGAAGAACACGAAGAACACGAAGAACACGAAGAACGAAGAACACCAAACTTGGTGTTCTTGGGTGTTCGGCCGAATGGGGTAAAGGGGCAAGGGTTTCGGCTTGTTTAGGTGTAACCTAATAAGTGATGTCTAAGCCCTCTATTTATAATAGATGGACTTTCACTTAGGGCCCTTCTAGTTTAATTAAGATTAATCTCTTAATTAAACTTATCCTTTTACACTTCCATCCCTTATAGTTTAACTAGTTTATTATTGTTGCACTTAACTGTCAAATGTCTAGTATTAACACACTAATAATTCGGTACCCATATACACGAATTATATACTTGTATTTATACTTTCAATAATTAATTATATAATAAACTTTATATAATTTATACAACAATATTATCCAATTACTATATGATTTAATAGCTTTAAATCATATCATGGATAATCTATAATTAACACATTGTATATTTACTCAACTAGTAAATGTACAACTACTTGTATTAATTAGTTAGTTAAACTAATCTAGTAATAAGTTAAACTTAACTTAATACTTAACTGATTCATAATGAATATTATGAAGCATTCCTCTTCGTAGTATCATTGCTTATCTTGCTCGTATTACATGCACTCACCGGTGTGACCCTTAAGTGTTTCGTAGGCATGGATGCATCATCATAGGTTGACTGACTGTGCACATAATTCCTTCAGACTCCCACTTGTGCAAGTCTGTAACCTTTGTCTTAATGCTACGAGCTACAATGGCCTTCTAGATGGGCATGTAGGTAACCAACCCATAAAAACAGCTTACGTAACCCAGGTATATTTTATGAAAAACTCTTTAATAGCGTCTCCTAGTAAAGAACACTCTGTCTCTACTTCTTGGGCAAACTATGTTAGGTTTATCCCTTGCAGCACGATATTTGTGATAACGAATACGAGCATGGTAGAAATTATCAACTCCTGTATCCGAAATCATTTTATGACTTCTTGATTCAAACTGCTGTGATAAATGACAAAGAACAGATCAGTTCGTTTGGGCATGGCCTTGCACTTGCCAGTTTCTCATCAAGTCAAAGGACCTATAAATATCTCTCCTAAAGAGGAGGTGCAATTACCATCTTGTTATATTTCGATTTAAAATACAACTTCCTTTGTACCCAGTATCGCCTCGTATGACAAACGTATTTCAGAATTGTCTGAGTTGAACCAAAGCACATTAGTCATTGTATCATAAACCAAATACCTCAGGCTTAAGGACAATCCTAGTGAACAATACTTTTGAACTTTTCAACCACGAAGTATTGTCACGGTGGTCAATCCAATATTTGTTGAGCCTCCAACAGAATATCACCGATATTTGGTTTACACAAAACTTGTGTAGCTATCTTCGAAGAACTTCGAATCTACCTTCAAATACCGCGATGACGTTAACATCCCATCAAGGTTCCCACCAAGACGCGTAGTCACGGATTTTGTGTCTTCTTGAATAAATAGACTTTTATTCATGGATCTTGTAAAACATACAAAGTCTGAATAAAAATGATACTAACCCATGTATTATTCCTCACTGGACATAGATACTGAATTATTACTGGATCATTACTTATTCCTTTTTGTTCGTGTTGATTACCTAATGATTCTTACAAACTTAATTGTAACTTTATCACTAAACCAATCATTTCTATTAAACTAAAGACATAAGACGAGTATTTAGGAATACTATTACTTTTGCCTTTGCTAGATATTGTTCTTGCAACAATCTAGAACATATTCTAGTCTTGCCTTTTATGTAATTCGGTAGACATGGGAGGATTGGAAATTAACTCCTTAGTTTCTTGAATTCATAAAATCATCCATGTAACTAAAGCCTCTTTTAGTTACTTGATTTGTAGACATTCTTACTAGTTAAAGAAATTTCCTTAAATGATTGTGTTATCCACCGAAGTGTTACCAGCCTATTAGATATGCAATAATTAATCACAAGACTTGTGATCACGCTATTAGGTTTGCAATAATCTAATCAATGATCATTTATTATTTCTCTTAACTCTTTGGCTAACGCCTTGGTAAAACCACGTTGTTAATGTCTTACTAACTTACTGAATTCATCAACATCTTTAATGAATTATGTTAGCCTTAGCTCCCACTTACTTTTATGGAACTTAAGCATCTCTTAAACTACTTTGACCTAGTCAATAACTTGTAGTTTAATCTTTTAAGAATTCTATAATTAAGATCATCCTTTGGATTTGCGAATATCCAACATTCCTGTTTAGGGAATTATGATCTTCATTGATTACTGTATCTAACAAGTATGAAACACTTGAAATGATACTATCAATTCTTAAACACATTAGTATTCTTTTAAGAATCTTATTTAATGCCAAAGTCATTACTTGTGACAACCCTCGAAATTGAGTATCTGAACCAAAGTTTATGTTAACCTAAATTCAGTTTAGAACACTCGTCACATTTATTCTAGCTTTTGAGTCTAGCAAAAACCTACACATTATATGCATATTAGTATTTATGCTAGCATATGAGTATCTATGCTTTGTACAATTAAAATTCTTATCTAATTTTGCAAGATGGTGACCAAATGTAAACCTTAATTTGAAAACTAAAAATATGAACTATGTATTTTATACAATGAAGTTTTAGTTAAACCAAAGTTACAAATACGAAATATATAGTACGAATCATCCTACACAATTAAATACACTAGTATTAACATCTAAATAGCATTACAATACAAGAATATCAAAAATGACTAAATATTATTCCAAGCTAATATATTTTTTTCCAACAATTGTATTAGCATCACGTACCGGATACAAATTTAAAATTTAATCTTATCCCTTAAATCAACCATGTATCGGCCTACCTACCCAACTCCCCTAGTTTTCGGTGCATACGCAGCATATCCTCAACTGATTTCTTTTTGTGACTATTCCTTATTAATTTAAGATTCCAAATAACCATCTCCATCACCACAAAATCTTAACACTTTACCATAATCTAAAACAACCGATGCCCCTTTGATCGCTTTCTTCATTCGAACGGAAACACCAGGCAACAAACATCTTCTGTCTCCATTCTCTATTTGATTCTCCGAACAACACAACAGGCAGCCACCTCCGCCAAACAAACAAAACCCCACGAAGCTTCATCTCCGGCGAACCCAACACCATCACCGACGACAACTCAGACCGTCTCCGGCCAGCACTCGTCTCTCTCCCGATCTCATACAAAGGTATAAATCATTTAAATCCTTTTCAAACTCTTATTTATTTACGGTTATATTTCGGTCATTCTATGTTGTTTGTGAACACCGACACCAACACACACGTAAGTGTATTTGTGGGTGTCTGGGAGTTCTGGTATGTTGTTTTTCCTCGGTGATCTTCTCTGTGTCTGTCGCAAAGACCAGCCAGAATAAAGGGCTGTGTTTAAGCCTCCATACTGAAGCTGCAAATAAAGAGCCCAACTATTTTCTTTAAATTTAGCCCAGTCAACTCAAAAGAATGAGCCCATCTTATTTAAATACCAAGCCCATTGTTATTATTTTCTGTCCAGTAACTATATTGAGTCCAAATCGTTTTCGTATAACCAGATATAACATCATAATCATAATACTAAGTATAAATAAAAGATATATTTAGTTAATATTCATTTCTCTATTTAAGTCAGATTCATTTTAAAACATCTTAATTATTTAATATTTTTGTTTATTTATTTAGAGATATATAAATAATTTCAAAGGAATTATTTATTATTTAAATAACTATCCAATGTCTGACTACCTATTATTATTCAATAAAAAAAAACGTAAATTATTTTTGAAACATGTACAATTTAAACATGAGATCAGATCAACATTGTCATCAAAGTAACGCTCGAGTCAAATTCTCTTTTAGGGAATCATTTTGCATCATTTAGCATATACGAGTCATAAAGACTGTCAATTAATAATTACTTCTATGCATTTAGGGCACTAGAAGTCGTTTGGTTGGATCTTGCATTTTGCGAAATTTCATATTCGAAGCATTGCATCAGGTGAGTTTCACGGCCCCACTTTTACTGTTTTTATAACTATTTTATCTGGGGGAGAAAACATATAACTATTCAACTATTTTGTGATAAATAATCTTTGTATAATCATTGTTGTGTACACGTACCTAACAATGAACGACAACGGACCATGCTACGAGTCCACGTTTAACAGTAATCATTAACTATTTGTTGTAGCCAAGGAATATAGAGATAGTACTATCAGGATTGATCCCCCGCTCATGGCTAGATATGCGCTAGCCCAACTGAGTTTGAGCTTTATATTCTAACGATTTTAGATTTCGGTTTGATTATAGGCTCTTTGATTATACCTTAACTTGAATGTATTGCAAGCATGTCAAGGGATTATGAATTGCACCAAAAACTATTTTTGTTCAATATTTCAGAACAACGATACAAAACGTACAAGATTGTACGTAATGATTCTAAACGATATGACTATTGGAGTCACAAAACCTGTGAACTCACCAATCTTTGTGTTGACACTTTTTCTATATGGTTTCTCAGGTAATGGAAATTAAACTTTTAAGCATTGCATAAGTGGTGGGTCGTCAAGCATTTTTCAAGAAATAAGTCTACTAAGTTTGGACATCAACTATTTTTTTCAAACTTGTTTTATTTGGTTGAAAGGTTTTCAACTTTTTCAATTACATTTTTGTAAACGATTGTTTTGGATATTTACTATGATTGCGTTGTTTTACTATATTTGATGTGTGATGTTACCGATGTTAGTCGCACCTCGTTCTTCCGCAAAACCATTTTTTGGCGGGGTGTGACATTACATGGATTTCTCAAATATCCATTATTCCTATTAGGGGAATTATGACTTGATTAAATATTGTATTTATTACAAGTATAAAATACTTGCAATAATACCTTTTAATTCATAAATACTTTTAATATAGTTTGTCCCTTTTAAGAGTCGTTTAATGTCTAAGTCATTTTACTTGGATTATTCGAATATCCAATTTATTACTATTAGGGAATTATGACTTCATTAAAACCTTTACTACAAGTATAAAAGACTTGTAATAATACTCTAAAAGTCTATCTTGATTATATCCAATATAATCACACTATATTAATACTAATACTTTAAAACTTTCTATCAAAAGTAATGACTATTATTTAAGATGTTTTAACTAAGTTCATAACTCTTGAACCTTATGCTTCCATAAAACTCTTAAATACTTTCATTAGAAAAACTTTCTAATTACTAGCATCTAAGTACCTTGAGCTATCAAGACATTATTTATACAACAATCAAACAAATATATATAAACATGAAATATAAGTAAATCAAAAACTTTGACTTACAATCTAGTCATAAACCTTGACTAGTGTAATTATCACACATGCACACAATATAATTCAACCATGGATTCGAAATTTATTTAAAACCAAAATAAAACTTGTTTTAACAAAATAAAATTATCCAAACAATGAAGTAAATTTTTTTAAAATGAATCCACAAAATACTGAATTATAAAATCTTGGTGCTCGTGGGATCATCACCATCTCATGCCGGTCATCTCACTTATCATCTTATGCAATAAACGATTGCTAAAGTTGAGTTACTTGTAATAAACTTTTACAAGTAGGAAGCGAGTATCTAGTAGTTGGTCAAGTCAACTAAGGAGCAAGCATTGCTTCCTACCCTTTGACCCTTGCCACAACCAAGACACCGTTTCTCGGTCCTTGTTTGGCTTTACCTTCTTGACCTTTTTGTTTGACTCCATTACCCTTTAGGCACACCGTGGCTGGGATCGGTTTTATCCTTTCCCTTTCCACTGCGCCTCTTTCTCGGATCACTACCATCATTGGTTACTACGAGATCATTCTTAAACTTGGTCCCCAAATTAACTCAGTAGTCATGAGCATGGAATGTAGCTCATCAATGTATTGCTCCATGTTGACTATATAATGCTTATAGTCATCTGACAACGAGTTTAATATCATTACTGTTGCTAACTGCAACGGTACTGGGTATCCTATTTATTCAAGATGATCCATGTGCTCTTTCATTTCCATGACGTGAGCACTCACCGATGATCCTTTAACCACCTTGCGAGATTTGAACACCATACAAGCGTAATATGCTTATCCTGGCTCATTTCTTGCATTAGCGGTAGGAGCATTTAGTATTGCTTTTTCTAGGACATTTCCTTTTCTCTCATGCGTAAGCATAATCCGAAGATCACGCTTTCAATAGAGAAACATTGACCCATTCAATTCGTCCCTTTCTAGAAACAAGCGTAGTGAGAGATTGTTGGTACGTGTCGTTATGGTTGTTGCAGCCATCTACAAATCAAACCCAGTTTAATTAGTAATCATCAATAAACATTCTCTAAAATATATTATAAACCCATAATTAATATTTTAGGCCTAGGATCCATATATCACATTCTCACCGCAAGGTTTGGGCACTTCCCGACGAGACATGCTATTTCTGGTAGGTAACATCCTTACCGATCGTATCAAGACTTGACACGATTCCTAGGGGTCGTAGAATCTTTAGACTTATAACTTATTACTACCTTGTACAATCTAATTGTACATTTATAAGTTAGTAATAAAGTCTAGTATGTTTATTCTACTCAAGTACTTTTTGGGCCGGAACTCCCGATTATCACCAAAGTAGACCAGACCATCTAAGACAGTGCGATGTTCTGCGCCGGGACTCCCGATTATCAAAGAACCTTACGCACCCTAACACTCGCAATGATTTGAATCCATATCTAAGGTTCTTTATCCTTACAATATGAATACCGTTTAACAAGTGAGGTGTTCCATTAGGTGGATAGTACTTAGATCTAAGATTTTATTGGGTTTGTTTAAGTCTTGAACTAAACTTAAACCTTTATTCCAATCTAAATCCTTGTTTTAAATGCGTGACTTGTGAATTGAAGAGTTCTACAAGACAATTTTTTAAAACTTAAGAACTATTCTTTAAAACTTATAGTTTCAAGAATTTGCACGATTTTACATGTATACCTAAAATGAGGTGTACAAAACGTTTTACTAGACTTTGTGAAAAATCTTATTTAGAATAAAACTTACTTGTTTTATCTTACTTGAAAAACTTATAAACTTATGTTAAACCTTTTAATTCTTTTATGATTCATGAACTTGAAACACAAACCTAGTTCAACACACCTAGTTCTTCATATGTCTAATAATGAAATTAAACATTTGTTTTGACTTATTAGATTCGACCAAAACTTATGTCTTAACGACACACTTATAAACTTTGTGATTTTTTTGTGTAGCTCCCACTAGCTTCAACAACCATGATGAAACTTAATCTAACACAATCACCGGTTTATACTTGGTGAAACTAATAAACTTATTATATAAAGACTATATATAATAGTTCTTAGTTTGTTTAAACCTTTCTTATATTTAACTTGAACTAGTTAAATATAGGTTCTTGTTATTTTTTAGTTTTACCAAGAAACAACAATGTTTATACACTTGACATGAATCCAAATAATCAAGAGGTTTCTCTATTCTCTCATTCTACTGATGAGTTAAATTGGTTGTGGCACAAAAGACTATCTCACTTAAACTTCAAAAACATATCGAAGCTGGCTCGAGGTCAGCTGGTGAATGGCCTACCACAAATCAAGTATGAAAAGGATAAGCTTTTTTCAGCTTGTGAGCAAGGCAAACAACATAAAAGCTCCATCAAATCAAAGCAATGTTTTTCCATCAACAGCTGCCTTCATATGCTCCATATGGATCTTTTTGGTCCTATGAGTACTGAAAGTTTAGGTGGAAAGAAGTTTACTCTTGTTATCATTGATGAATATTCATGATACACTTAGGTTATATTTCTTCGTCACAAAAGTGATGCGGCTGATGAAATTATCAAATTCATCAAAAAGATGGAACTTCTAAATGGGTCAAGGGTTAAGATGCTGAGATCAGACAATGGTACTGAGTTCAAGAATAGTACATTAGAAGACTTAGCTAATTACAATTAACAATCTTCACAAGCTCATAATAGTTAAATTCACTATCATGATCAAAGTCACACTTCATGTTATGAGTAATCCTGCAATAGTTCCTTACTCATCCAAACTTTTCATATTTCAACATTCTTTCCTTCTTATTAATTTCAGGTTTTAAGGCTTCGATTTGCCACTTCTTTAGATCATCAAATATAACAGAATCACTACTTTATTTGTCATTGTTTAAGATACACTTGGGTGATATGTTTTCCGACTTAAAGCATCAGCAACTTCATTAGCTTTACGCGGGTGACATACTATTTCACAATTGAGACGAATCGAAGATTAATAAGAAATGTACCATTTCGATGTCATCATCCTCGCGGGCTTTCTCATAAGTGATTAGAAATGTATGACTTCTTTCCCTAGGAACCTCCTACTTTTTGCTTGAAGTACCCACTTTAGAAGGCTGGTGTACCGAAGCTATACTTTCGGTGCCTTGTTTAAAAAGAGTACGATATTGACGCCTTCGGTGCCTCGACATTCTCTAAGAGTAACAGTTGATATCCTTGAACAAGCATCTAGACTTGTTATGTCCTTCGTTCCCACACCCAATACATATCACATGTCCACGATCACCGACACACCGTCCCTGATGGTTTTACCACAACGTCCGCAATCTCAGGTTGTGTCCGACCATATTGCTATAACAGTTACATACAATTATTGTTATACATTCATCGTCTTATTCACTTAGGCTTTCAACAGATATTTGAATTTTCTCAGCCTCAGTCGGGATGTACTTGGTGGAAAACTGTGCCTTTTGGTTGAATGCCGATTTCAAAATTGCTTCTGACGTTCCTTGTAGACTAAAAGATGGTATTTCTCACTCTAAAAAGATATATAGATAAAGGCTAGGTATAGATCGTAACACCCATTCTTTTATACCTAAACCGAACTTTAATATCATAATTTCTATCGAGATTTCAGCATATCTTAATTGCTTATACAACGTATCCATCTATAATATCAAAATCTCCCAATGAATTTTTTTATAACTTATAAATTGTCCAAAAATCATTGAGACTCGCAATATAGCATGAAACTTTTAATGGCATTGATTCCAAACCATAATAACACTATAAATTTAATTTCAGCTTTATAATAACAATACGCCAAAACTATTTCAAATCATAGTAGCTAACCTCTTTACAAGAGTTTCCATTATACTTAATTATTCAAATGTTCGTAATCATTGTTTTTGTAGTAATTTATAGATTATTCTTCAAGTATCATCTACCTTAAATCTTGTCATTTTATAACAATCCCTTCAGACGAATAAAACTCCGTACAACTATTCTGAACCGTCATTATTCATACTTTTCACTCATTATACATGACTAATCGGTAATCCTTTATTTTATTTTATTTTCAGAATAGCTTGCTTCAAATATCCTCTATACATCTATAACTAATTCACATCGTTAACCAAACTACTTTCAACGCCTTAATGGTAGAGGCTCAACTGAAGGTTATGGATCCATCTCAAACGGGTCTATAAAAATCACAAGAATTGGTTATGTGAATGGGCTGAAACATAATCTAATCAGTATTAGTCAACTATGTGATGCAAAGTTCTCATTGAACTTTAATGAATACAGAGGAACGGTGACAGACAAAAGTGGAAAGGTTGTATTAGTTGCACCAAGAAAAAGCAATGTTTATACACTTGACATGAGTCCAAATAATCAAGAGGTTTGTCTATTCTCTTATTCTACTAAAGAGCTAAACTGGTTGTGGCACAAAAGACTATCTCACTTAAACTTCAAAAACGTATCGAAGCTGGCTCGAGGTCAGCTGGTGAATGGCCTACCACAAATCAAGTATGAAAAGGATAAGCTTTGTTCAGCTTGTGAGCAAGGCAAACAACATAAAAGCTCCTTCAAATCAAAGCAATGTTTTCCATCAACAGTTGCCTTCGTATGCTCCATATGAATCTTTTTGGTCCTATGAGTACTGAAAGTTTAGGTGGAAAGAAGTTTACTCTTGTTATCATTGATGAGTATTCACGATACACTTAGGTTATATTTCTTCGTCACAAAAGTGATGCAGCTGATGAAATTATCAAATTCATCAAAAATATGGAACTTCTAAATGGGTCAACGGTTAAGATGCTGAGATCAGACAATGGTACTGAGTTCATGAATAGTACATTGGAAGACTTAGGTTCAGAAGTTGGGATCTCTCATAACTTTTCAGCTGCTAGAACACCTCAGCAGAATGCTGTTGCTGAAAGAAGAAATAGAACCCTTATAGAAGTTGCAAGAACAATGCTTGCTGAGTCAAACATGCCAAAACCATTTTGGGCAGAAGCTGTAAATACACCATGTTTCACTCACAAGAAAACATCTTATGAGATTCTCTGTCAAAGGAAGCCATACATTGGTCTCTTTCATGTATTTGGTTGTTTGTGTTTCGTGTTAAACACACGAGATCAGCTGAGTAAATTTGATTCTAAAGCTGATGAAGCGATTTTCTTGGGGTATTCCACTATATCTAAGGCATACAGAGTTTTCAACAAAAGAAGACAAACATTAGAAGAATCTATACATGTTACTTTTGAAGAGCACTCGAAGGCCTTAAATCCCACCTCTGTTGACGCATCTGATTCATTGCAGAGAACAGCTGTACCAACCCCTGATGATACAACTGAACCATTATCTGATGCATTGAACTTATTTGAAGTACCTATAAATGATTCAGATGATACATTTCATGATGCTCCTACATATCTGGTAGACATTGCTGCTGTTCAACAAGAAATGCCTTCAACAAGAGCATCATCAAAGGCTGGAAATAATTCTAGGCCACCTCACAACACTTCAAGAAAATCAGTTCCAAATGAAGTCCTTCATCCTGCTTAACATTCAGCTGCTCAACAAGGATCAAATTCTGCTGAATCTTCTTCTTCTACAACTGCTCCTCAATCAAAGTGGACCACAGAACATCCAATTGAACTAATCATTGGAGATCCACAACAAGGTGTAGTCACAAGAAGTAAGGCATCGTGCAATCTGTGCTTATGGTCTTGCTTCCTAGCAGCTGAAGAACCGAAGAACATAAAAGTTGCTTTAGAAAGCTTCAGCTAGATTCAGGGATGCAAGAAGAACATAACCAATTTGAGGTCAACAAAGTATGGTAGCTGGTACCACCACCGACTGGTAAGACTATAATTGGTACTAAGTGGGTTTTTAGAAACAAAATGGACGAAGATGGTGTGGTTATTCGCAATAAGGCAAGAACTGTTGCATAAGGATATAGAAAGGAGGAAGGAATCGATTTTCGATGAAACATTTGCTCCATCAGTAAGGCTCGAGGCATAAGAATATTTCTAGCCTTCGCTGCTTACAAAAACTTCACAGTTTTTCAAATGGATGTGAAAAGTGCGTTCTTAAATGGAAAGCTGCAAGAGGAGGTGTATGTGAAGCAACCACCAGATTTTGAAAATCCTAAGTATATAGACTACGTATTTAAATTGTATAAGGCGCTGTATGGGTTGAAAGAAGCTCCTCGTGCATGGTATGACACACTTTCCACTTTTCTTCTAGCAAATGATATCACCCGAGGAAAGATTGATAAAACCTTATTCATTCTCAAAATCAAAGGTGATATAATTCTTGTTCAAATTTATGTGGATGACATAATATTTGGTGCTACTGATGAAAAAATTTGTAGACGCTTTTCAAAACTTATGTCTACAAAGTATGAGATGAGTATGATGGGTGAACTAACATATTTTCTCGGCTTACAAGTTAAGTAATCTAAAACTGGAATGATTATAAATCAAGAAAAATATATCAAAGATATTTTAAAGAAATTCGATATGAATTCATCATCATCAATGAAGACTCCAATGGCTCCTCCGAATAACTTAGATGCTGATACAACTGGGAAGTCAGTTGATGTCACAATTTACAGAGGAATCATTGGGTCCTTACTCTATCTCACTGCCAGCAGACCAGACATTATGTTTGCTACTTCCATGTGTGCTAGGTATCAAGCTGATCCTAGAGAATCTCATTTAATAGCTGCTAAGCGATTTTTGAGGTACCTCAAAGGTACTCCAAGCCTTGGTCTTTGGTTTGCAAAAGACTCCGGGTTTGATCTAATTGGCTATTCAGTTCCAGACTTTGCAGGTTGAAAGATGCATAGAAAAAGCACCACTGTAGGATGTTAGCTGCTAGGCGGCATGCTAGTCAGCTGGACAAGCAAGAAACAGAATACTGTTTCTACCATTACAGCTAAAGCAGAATATGTTTCTGCTGGAAGCTATTGTGCTCATGTCCTTTGGATGAAGAATCAGCTGATTGATTTTGATATGAACTTTTGCAAAGTGCCTATCTATTGTGATAACACAAGTGCTATCACAATCAGCAACAATCCTGTTCTTCATTCTAGAACCAAACACAATGATATAAGGTATCATTTTATTAGAGAGCACATTGAACAAGGTGACGTTGAACTTCATTTTATTTCAACAGATCTTCAGCTGGATGATTTATTTACTAAACCTTTAGATGAAAAATGTTTCAATTTTCTAATCAGCGAACTGGGTCTGTTGAATGCTTAAATCATCTGCTGAAGTACTATCAGCAGCTGATATGAATCACCTTGTCACATATAGTACATTCAGCTGACAAAAATTCTTTTAAATTTCATATCAGCTGAATAGAACATCTCAAAATGATACCTATCAAGTTTTATAAATTAAAACGATTGGTTTTCAAAGAAAAAGGAATCTTTCATCCCTATCCACACGTTTTATGGAAAATATTTTCACTCATTGAAAACATTTGGCATTTATGAGGGACAAGACATCCCTAACATAGAAACGGCTCCACTATCCCTCTCTGTCACATCTGGCCAAAATATTCGCACGCTTACCAACATTTCCATAGCTGGAAACCAACTATCCATTTTTGAACCGGTTGGAATTCAAAACCATCCAAAATTTAGTCCATTCCACCCCTATAAATACCCCCATAACACCCTCACTTCTTCCTCATCACCCTCAAAACTTCCCTCAAAATTCTCTCAAATTCCTAACTGTTCCATTCTTCAAACCTTCATCTTTCTTCTTCTCCAAAATGTCTACCTCCAATAAATCTTCTAAAACCCCTCTTACCAGAGCCGCTATCGAGTTTATTCAAAACTCGAACCTCGTTGCAAACACCTTCCCACCGGACAACCTTAAAGAAATCTATCGTCCGACCGGAAAATTCTTGCGCACTGCCTTATCAGTGGTTCATTTCTGCGGTTCACCAAGAGCTCTTGCGTGATTTCTGGATGTCTGCCACCATCTACGGGGACAATATTGTTGCGCAAGTAAGAGATCATCAAATCACCATTACTATTGATGATTTCCGAACTGCTTGCAGGTTTGATTTTCTTTTTCCCTGTCAACTTCCTTATGAGATGAAAACCCCCGCGGAAGCAAATATGAGTCTGATCGATATCACTTGATATCGATTAGAAAAAGTTGATGACAGGGTCCCTATCTTCAAGAAGTCTCAGCTGTCGAGACCATGGGCCTTCTTCTTCACGCACATCATTCAGTGCATAGGAGGCAACAATGGGTCTCAAAACCATTGCAACTCCAAGCTTCAGATCTTTGCTGGAGCCCTAATCACCGGTCAGCGGATTGATTATGGGAGACTGGTGTTCGAGGAGGTTAAAACCAATCTCAAAGGAAAGGGAACTCACATTCCCTATATTTGATTCTTTACTCTCTGCATCGCTCACGTGATGACTGAGATTTTGGAGATCGACTACGAAGACCTTGAGGGGGATTGGTTTCATGTTCGAGCTTTATCTAACAAAATCTTCAATTCCAAGAAGGATGATGTTCAAGGTAAACCCCTCTCCTCGTATATGCTGAATATCATTAAATATCATACTAGATCCAAGAGGGATCAGCAGAACGGAAACACAACGGAGGAATCTGCCCTACAACAAGGTAAGTCCTTTTCTCATCTGGAGGGTTCATCTGCTGCTAGAGGTCCTCTAGTTGCAGATGATAAAGCCCCCACTTCAGCAGGGATCTCTTGTCCTGCTGATGTGGATGCAGAGGCTGAAGAGGATATTGCTCCTCTAAGGAGGAGACTAGTTAAGAAATCAGCTCGTCGTCCTCCCATGCCCTCTCCCTCCTCTCCGCCTTCATCACCTAGCCCTCGTGCCCCTTCTACTCCGCAGCTGATGAGAGGAGGGACATCAATCTCTGGTGGTTATGTGGCAACTGATGATGCTGATGTGGCATTGGCAGCATCATCAGGATTCAGCCAGGATCCTCTAGGTACTCACTTGAGTCCTAGATTGGGAGGATTACGATCAGAAGCTCGCGTTTGAGATTTACTTATATAATTGATATAATAATTAGACTTAAGACAATTAAAGTGAGGAACACGATATTAGAGTCAAATGTGTAATTCCACTAAGTGTGGTATGCTGCGGAAAAGCAATACTACTAATCAATTACAAAAGTTATATTCGTGTAAAGTAAATTGGTAAATACTTCTTTGCAAAGTGATATCTATTTATAATGATATAGAGATCTTACATAATGTGCAAAGAAGTAACTGAAGGACTAGTCAAGGAAAATGACTAAGATCAAGGGATTTGATCTTAGTCAGTTACATGTGAAAATGTAACTCAGTCCTTCTACTCAGTATTGGATTTCCAATACTGAGTACTGATACTGAGTGACCAATACTGACCACTCAGTATCACTCCTAAACTTAGCTAATATATTATACAAACTATTCTAGCTAGTCTAGGTTGTCTTGTTATCTTAAGATCCTAAGGGTTAAGGCTTTTTGCCTTAACAATCTCCCCCTATCTAATGATAACAAGACAATTACAAAGAGAATTAAAAAAATAGGCAGCAGAGTCTTCTTCTTCATCTTCTGTTGATAGATTCAAACTCATAGAAGACCTCTTGTTTGATGTGGATGAACTCTTCTCTTTTCTTCAGTTCATCCTAACTGTTGTTGAGCACAGCAACAATTTTCTTCCTGAACCAAGAGTCCTCCTTCTTGGTTATCATCCACTTCAGACCCACAAGATGACTGATAGGAGCTTTTGGTAAGTCTGCTTCAGTGATAAAGCATTCACTATCTTCTGGGTCAGTATACATATATCCAAAGGTTGGATATATGGTGCTCTTTTGATCCTGGAAAACAAGGTTAGGAGGTACAGGGTATGAATTGTAAATCCTGAAAGTGTTAAGACACTCAGGTTTGTTGTTCTTGACAGCCTTAGTCATCATACTGAGTGCCCTATAATCTGCCTGATATAGTATGCCTTTTTCAAAGCAAATTGCAGCAACAACCCATATTTCATCCATCATTACTTGGGCTTCAGAGGAACTTGATGACAACTCCTTTACCAATCTGGCAATCTTTACCCAGTCTTGGAGTCCCATGTTCTGGATATCATGAAGAAAGATCTTCATGGGAGGACTGACTGGTCCAGTGCAGATTGCAACTATGGACTTGTCAACAGTTTTGACTTTGATTTTGTTGACATATATATTTAGCCAGAAAATAACCCTCACACTGAGAAATGTTCTATTTCTCAGCATACCCATTCTCTTCTCCCTATACCTTGTTCTTTGAGCAACGATGTTCCAGTATTGCGGAAGAAGATCATCTGCTTTTCTTCTTACAATGTGAGGTTTCCATGGAACATCTGCCTCAGTATCAGTGTCAGGATCTTCTTCCTTGATAGGAAAGAATTTTTTAGCCTCAATCTCGTCCTCAGTATCATTTGCAGTCACTTCCTCAGTATCATGTACAGATCTCCTTGGTCTAGTTATTAAAGGAGCTGGATCAGATTCTTCACTTGATTATGAGGACATAACCACTCTTGTCATTCTTCTAGTGATTGGCCTTCTAGGAGCTCAAGAAGCCACTTCAGCATGAGGAGAGAATGGTTGCTTTGGATGCTCTTCATCATCGGAGGATGATGATGAAGAGCTTTCTTTGTTTGCCACATCTAATGCAAAGTTTAGAAAATCCTGTGAAGGCACGAGATTGGGTTCTTCATCTTCATCATCAGCAATAGGTCAGACAAAAGGCCTATAGACAATGATCTGCAAGTTGTTCACCTCTTGAGCAGAAGGCTCAATATCAACTTGCTGAGGTTGATCAGTGGTAGTCTCCCCTTGAGCAGATGGCTCAGATGGTTCTTCAAGTTGTTGTTAGACTGACCTCCCTCTTTGTCTTCTCCTTTCATACTGAATCCTAAGTGGTTCAGTATCAGTGTTTTGCTGATGTTATTGTTGTTGCTGTGGAAGTTGATCTTCATTCATTTTTCTTCTTTTCTCCCCCTGAGCAGATGGCTCAGGTTGATCAACTTCCTCTTCTCTTTGTCTCTTCTCCCCCTTATTGTTATCATTGGATGGGGAAGGAAGAGGTTCAGTATCACCACCTATGTCCCCTTGTTGATCATCATGTGTAGGGGAGGGCATAGGCTCGGTGGAAGCATCAGTATCACCCTCAGGATCAGCATTGGAGGGTGATTTCTTTGGATCAGTATCATTGCCTCCTTCATCTTCTTCATTGTGTCGACCATGTTGAGATTGTGGAGTTGGTGGAGGCTGATGTTGTTGTTGGAGTAGTGCGACTGACTATTTTAGAGAGTCAATCTCACTACTCATGGTGGCCATCCTGGCTAGAATGTTGTTATGAGAGGTCTGCATGGCCAGAATTTGCTGCATGATTGTTTGCAGGGTCACCGGTTCCTCTTGAGCCTGAGATGCTTGAATACCCTGCACAGATGGTGCTAAAGAAACAAAAACATAAAACTGGTTAGAAAGAAAGGTTTATCAAATAGAATTGTGTTTTTGTTTAACTCTATAATCATGTAAACAGAATTGTGAAGTTTGTATTTCATCTGGTTCATGATGAAATATTGTGGACTTGTGCAAAGCATGTGTAAGAAATGTTTCGGGAAAAAGTGATGTGTGATTTTTTAAGTAACTCAGTGTAGGATTGGTCACAATTTCTGAAATAGGTTTGGGTTAGGGAAATCGAAGCCTGGGATGTGCTTCTTTTGATTTTCAGTGTTTATCACTCGGTATCAGAGTGATAACAGAAATGTGGCTAAAACCCTATAGATAGTATTTGGCTATTGTGGCTTAAGGGTTTGTGATCACTTCTTGAATCATGTGATCCAACTCAAGAATAAATTGGACATGATTCAAGCAGCACAAGTGGGTGTCACTGTGACATCAACCACCGTTGTCTCTTTAAGTGTTGAGACAACTATAGACTGACAGTGATCATTTAGGTGCTCAGTGTATGAATGTTCCATAGCAGCAGTGGGCTAACTATGTCGGCCATAAAATGATATATATTTGAAAGTTCATTTAAGACTTTGGTTAGTATTGAGTTGGTACTGGCCAATACTTAGTCACTATTTGGGGAAGATATCAATATGAGTTTTAGAGTTTTATAGAGATTCATACCTGAGACTTTGTCAGATTCCCTTCGAACATCTGCGGAGGTCGGTGTTGGATCATTTTTATGTTGATTTGAGGCACCAGCACCTTCAGGACCTATGTCTCTTCTATCCTGAGCACCTTCCAGTGTGTGTTTCTCATATTGGATCTCCACATCTAGAGGAACATGAGGTTCCTCAATTTGTTGAGCAATTTGTTCTGGTTCAGGACCTGGAAGGTCAGCGGTAGCAGCAACTAGACTCTACTCTTGAAGAGGTGTAGTCAATGATGGAATATGAGTGTGCTTCACCTCTTCTGATGATAAGGCACCCATTATCACTGTAGACAAATTTCTTCTTCTTCTTTTTCTTCTTCTTCTGGTAATTGGCTGCACTTCTGTTGACTCAGTATCAGAATCTGATGCAGTATGAGGAGCATCAAGATCCTGTTCAATTTGAGGAATGTGTGGTTGCTCTTGTTCTTGATCTGGTTGAGCATCCAGCATCTCAACATCCTGATCTGCATTACCACCATCACCACCATCATCATCATTTCCATCATCTGATTCAGTATCAGAATTATCTTCATCATCATCTTCTTCATCATTTAAGTGTGCCTGTACAATGGCCCACATGGAGTGACTCAGTACAGGTTCTCCTTCCCTTGGTATGTAAAAATATATTTTCTCATTTAGGGGAGGAAGATCAGCTCTTGGACTGTGAAATTCATAATAAATGTGTGCAGGCATTGAGCTTTGGAAGATGAGGGATAGAAATCTGCAGAATGGTACATTGAATTCCCTGATTGGAGCCCTAACCAGAGTAGCTAGCTCATTGAATATTAACCTTGCATAATCAATATCTCGACCATAGTACATGGCATGTACTATTTGCATCCCAAATTCATTAATTTGGTCCAAAGCTCCAGTCTTGTGGGTCATACAGCGAATGATTGTTGAAATAAGAACACCCCACATTAGACCAAATTCATTTCTCTTAATAATACCCGTGGTTCCTCTGCGACCAATAAAGTGCAATACTGATCTGGCCTCTATTCGATCAATAAAAGGCTCATACTGAGCATGGGCAGGAAGTCTCAGTGTTTCCCTAATTATAGTTGTTGAGACAAAAGCCCCTCTTTGATCTCGAACGACCCAACCAGTGATCATGTCTGGAGAGTCAAGTCTTGCAGAGTACCAGAATTCACACAACATTTCTGGATATATAGATCGAGGAGAGAGAGTCAGAGCTTGAGTGATCGGACAATTCTTCAAGTATGTGACAATATGTGTGATATCAGGGCACGCCCAAGCTGGATGAATATTGAAATTTGCAGTGATATTGTTCCTCGCGAACTTGGGCACTTCGTCTTTTCTAAACTGGGTCGCCGGTGCAACCTCTGGTGCGACAAAAGTGTAATTCGCCATTCGAATATGTGATTTATGAATCAAAAGAAGTATTGCTTGCAAGAAGAAAGTGAATTCGTGAATCGCAGAGAGAAAATCGAAGAATTAAGAATTAACTGAAGAAAGTTTTAAATGAAAAGAAAAATGGTTATTTATACTTAATTAACGATAATTTTGGTATTGGGAAGTAAAAACGGCTGAAATGACAGCCTTATCCTGTTCCAACGGTAACTTTCTAATTAAGAAAGGTTACCGTTGGGGAGTATGAGGATTAGAATCAGTTTTAATACTCCAGGACTTCAATACCGAGTTTAAAAAAAAATAAATTAAATTTTTTTTAAAAAATTATAGAAACATTTAATTTAATCTATAAATTAATGAAAAATAAAAAATATATTTTTTTTTTATAAACCAGACGAGTGATACTGAGCTGGTCAGTACTAGAAGTAATACTGAGCAGATAGTATCAGAAAATTTTGAGCAAAATTAAGGGTTCAGCATACCTAATTGCCCTAGTAGATACATAAACCTTTCTTCAGAGAGAGGTTTAGTAAACACATCAGCGAATTGGTCATCTGTAGGAACGAAATCTACCTCAACCTTATCCTTTTCCACATTATCTCGAATAAAGTGGTGTTTGATATCAATGTGATTTGTTCTTGAGTGATGGACTGGGTTCTCAGTGATAGCAATAGCACTCTTGTTATCACAATGAATGTGTGTCTTCTAAAAGTTAAACCCATAGTCCATGAGTTGATACTACATCCATAATAGTTGAGCACAACAACTTCCTGCAGCAACATATTCTGCTTCTGCTGTGGAAGTTGCTACTGAGTTTTGCTTCTTGGATGACCACCCAACTAATCTTCCACCAAGGAATTGACATCCTCCACTTGTGCTTTTTCTATCCAACCTGCAACCTGCAAAATCTGCATCTGTATACCCTTCAAGGTCAAAGTTTGAGTCTTTGGGATAACAAAGACCCATGTTAGGAGTACCTAAAAGATATCTAAAGATGCGCTTAACAGCTTTCATATGTGATTCCTTAGGATCAGCCTGATACCGAGCACACAAACATGTTGCAAACATGATATCAGGTCTGCTAGCTGTTAAGTAAAGTAAGGAACCAATCATACCTCGGTATGTGAATTGACATACTGGCTTACCAGTCTCATCCTTACTTATTTTATCCCGAGTACCCGCAGGAGTGTGCATGGAAGATAAATTTTCAAATTTGTATTTCTTCAGCATCTCATGCACATACTTACTTTGTTTTATAAAAGTGCCATCAGGCTTTTGATCAACTTGTAGACCAAGAAAATAAGTAAGTTCTCCCATCATACTCATCTGATATTGAGATGACATTATCTTAGCAAACCAGTCACACATAGACTTGTCAGTGGAGCCAAAGATAATATCATCTACATATATCTGAATAAGTAAAATGTCAGAACCTTTTCTTTTTGAAAATAAAGTTTTATCAATTTTACCTCTTATAAATTTATTTTCAATTAGATACTTAGGTAGGGTATCATACTAGGCTCTGGGAGCTTGTTTGAGCCCATATAAAGCTTTATCAAGCTTGAAAACATAGTTAGGAAATTTAGGATCAACAAAACCTGGTGGTTGTTTAACATAAACTTCCTCTTATAGTTTTCCATTGAGAAAAGCACTCTTGACATCCATCTGATAAACCTTGAAGTTCTTGAAGGCTGCATATGCAAGATACAACCTAATAGCTTCAATTCTTGCAACTGGTGCAAAAGTTTCATCATAGTCAATGCCTTTTTCTTGTCTGTAACCCTGAGCAACCAGTCTAGCTTTGTTTCTGATGACAACACCATTTTATACATCTTGTTTCTGAACACCCACTTAGTACCAATAATAGTTTTGCCAGCAGGAAGTGGTACTAAGTTCCAAACTTTGTTTCTTTTAAATTTTGTAAGCTCTTCTTGCATAGCTTCTACCCAGTCTTCATCTAATAAAGCCTCATCTGCTTTTCTTTGGTTCCATGGTAGACAGGAAACTTGAAAAGAAACAAAAGTTTGCAGTGGCTTGAGGTTCAAAATCTAACTTCCTTCTTGTTTGGACACCTTGTTCACTTGGACCAATAATATTAGAATGTGGATGGCCTCTGTGTTCCCTCAGATTGTTTCCTAAGGGAGCATTTGAAACAAGGTCAACAATATCTTGTTGTACTGATGTGTTGTCTCCCTGATACTGAGTTGAATTCTGGTCAGTATCAGACAGTTCAGGTTGCTGTTCTTCTTCATTTTGCAGATCTGAGGTGGATTCTTGAGAAGTATTGGAAGTTTCACATTCTTCATAGGTGGAGTTGTGCAGATCAATTATTGGGAACTCAGTATCGGGGTTCTCAGATATGGGAACCTCAGTATTTGTTGCATTTGAGACATTTTGAGTTCTGAATTGATCAGTGTCACTCATACCATGATCAACATAGTATGGGTGAGACTTGGGTTGTTCAGCAATGGCGTTTTCTGGATTGCATAAAATTTCTATGCCACTAATGTCTTCCTTTGCTGAAGTAGAATGAACATCCTGATTTTCATCAAAAGTAACATGGATGGATTCTACAATCATCTCAGTTGAGATGACATACACTCTGAAGGCTTTAGAGTGTGGAGAGTAGCCCGTGAACACACCTTCATTTGCTTTGGGAGAAAATTTGTTGAGATTTTGTTTAGTACTGAGTACAAAACATTTACTCCCAAAGATGTTGAAGTATTCCACATTTGGAACCCTGCCATTATATAACTCATAAGGAGTCTTGTGATGTCTCTGGAATATTGTAGCTCTGTTCTGTGTAAAATTTTCACAGTTTACAGCTTCTGCCCAGAAGCTCAGTGCCGGTCCAGCATGGCATAGCAAAGTTCTTGCAGCTTCAATCAGTGTTCTATTTTTCCTTTCTACAACACCGTTTTGTTGTGGTGTGTAGGCTGCAGAAAAGTTTTGTACGATTCCTTTGTCTTCACAGAAATATGCTAATACTGAGTTCTTGAACTCAGTACCATGATCAATTCTTAGTTGCTTGACCTTGTTGCCTTTCTGAAGTTCTTCTCTTTTGATAAAGGCAATGATTTATGTGGTTGCATCTGATTTGGTCTTGAGAAAGATGACCCAAGTTTATCTTGAGTATTCATCAACCAAGACTAAGGTATAGATCTTTTTGGCCAGTGATGGTGTACTAATGGGGCCAGAGAGATCCATATGTATCATGGTAAGAGGTTCATTAATTGAATGGTTGACTTTGGATTTGAATGAACTCTTCTTTTGCTTGCCCATTTCACATGCTGAGCATAACTTATCTTTAGAATAAGTAATAGTGGGCAACCCTCTCACCAACTTCTTCATACTAAGCTCATTAATGTTTCTGAAGTTGATGTGAGAGAGTTTCTTGTGCCACATCCAGTTCAGTTCTGGATTGACTTTAGAAAGCAGACAAACTCGAATAGTAGGGTCTAGTTCAGATAGGTTGACCACATAGACATCTTTTTCTCTTCTTTCAATGAGTACAGGTTGTGCTTTGTCATTGTAGATAATTCCTGCAGTCTTCCTGAAGCGAGCTTCATTGTCATCATCACACATCTGGCTGATACTGAGCAGATTGTGCTTAAGACCCTCTACATAGGCAACTCTTTTAAAAGTTATGTTGCCTGCTTTGATTACTCCATACCCTCTTGTTTTTCCAACTGAATCATCCCCAAACTTGACAGAAGGCCCCTTCTCTGGTGTATAACTTAGAAGGTACTCCATACTGCCAGTCATGTGTCTTGAGCAGCCACTATCCATGTACCATTTTCTATCACCCTGCACAAGACACAAAATAATGATTAGTTCTTTTTAGGAACCCATTTTTGAATGGGACCTTTGGTAGGAGAAACAGGTTTTGACTTGATCCTTTTAGTTGGAGAGGTCTGTATCACTACAGGAGAAACCTTGGAGGTTTTCTTTGGTGATACTGATTTAGACTCTCTCCTTTTCTTTGGTACTGAGTACCTAGGACTTGAGAGATCGGTCCAGCATTCATCTCCTTTATGACCAGTATGATGACATCTATAACATTTTCTAGGTCTATTTCTGAACATATTTTCATATGGAATTTTAGAAAATTGTTTTTGTTTTGGTTGACCCAATTGAGTAAGTTTTGCAAAATTTTGACTTAAGACTTTAATGTGATCACCAATAGATTTTAAAATGTTATTTTTGTCATTTTTTATGGTTGATTTAATATTATTTTGTAACACCCTAAAATTTACAAGATTTTTAAAATTTTTAAATACAAAATTATAATCAAAAGGTCCCAATAACTCGAATCATTAAATCCCAATAATAGTATTTTCATTTAAAAATATATTTAATGCGGAATTAGTTAAAATTAAGTGTTTTTAAAATATTAAATGCCGTCCACATCGGTAATGAAAGATACAGCGGTCAACCGTCCACCTTCTCCTTTCCTCTGCTGGTACCTGAAACAATGTGGGGAAAATAGGGGTCAGCTGGAGAAGCTGAGTGAATATCTCAAAATGCAAACAATCGTAACATACAACACATGAGGGCACATCGGTGTACTCCTACTCAGAATCTACTCGATTATTTACTCAGATTTATTTCTCGGATTTTATTACTCAGATTTTAATTTCTATAGCGCGCTTGTGTGATTTGGGACGAGAGATCAACCTCGCCCCTCCTCACACCTCAGATAGGCGTAAGCCAAAACTCAGACGGGAGTGATCCCAAAACTCAGACTGGAATAATCCCAAAAACTCAGACGGGAATAATCCCAAAAACTCAGACGGGAATAATTCCAAAAAACTCAGACGGGAGGTGATCCCAAAACTCAGATGTGTGTTATTATGTTTTATTATTTCTTTAACATAATTATCTCAGATTGCCCTAGCATGTAATAGCACAGAATGACTCTGTGCCGAGCTCAGTTACCCAGGCACAATGTCTCAGATCATGAATAAGTAAACAGCTGCTCAGTTACTCAGATAACAGATCAAACTCAGATAACAGATCAAACTCAGATAACAATTATGGTGCAAGAAATGTAACACGTAAGTCATGCATGTATAACGTTAAAACTGAATACACGGTGAGAATACTCACCTCGAGAAACGTAAGCTCCAAAGGGTTCTCGACAATCAGAAGGACAGCACGTTATCTCCTAGACGGTCCTAAAAACCAAAAAGTGAAACCCGGAATTAAAATCCTACCCGAGGACTTATTTCAGAAAACTGGCAGCCCCCGTCAGTCTCACGGAGACTGCCATAACTCCTAAACGGTTTATTAGATTTTTCCCCATCTTGTTACCATGGTTAGAAGACAATCAGAACTACAATTTACTGTGAGACGGTCACTGGCCAAAACAGATTCTAAGTGTCTCAAAACAGTGATGCAAGACAGACATACTGCACAGGTCAGTTTCCTAACAGCAGCATACTAAATCGACTATAACCTTTAAACCGTAATTCGGATTGACGAGAGGGTTGCGGCGTTGGAAAGCTAACTCAAAAACCAAGGTCTCAGCACGGGCCAAAAACCGAAAAGATTAGTTTAACCAGATCAAAAACAGCTGTGAATATGAGGCAGATTCTGCCAAAATTTATAACTTTTAAAACTCGTTTTTGCAATCCCGACATCAATCCATTTATTACCGAGACACCCGACATTCCCGAAATTCACATTTAGTCTCAGAAACATGTTTACCATTAATATAGTCTTTTATTTAAGAAATCTATTTGGTTTTAGGAAACCAAGAACCCTAAGGTTCGGTTTCCGTTTCTCGGTTAACAAAACGTCTAGCTCTAATCAAGATGGTTTTGACCCAACCCGATACTTACAAATGCAGCCCTTAAACCCGAAACACAGCCCTATAAACCCACGAAAATAAAGACTCATAATTTGGTAAGACTAGTATTTCTAAAACCCGAATATCAACATAATTCAAAACATAATTTGAAGCAAGATCGGACGACCGTAACTTTCAACTCGGTACACCGAATGACACTAGATTTTCGCAGCAGATAGTATACATAAGACACTATAAACCGTCTATAGAAAGTTCGGCCCGGTTCTGCCCCGAAGGGTCCCGAAACAGGCCTGCAACAGGCAATATCGTGCAGTATTTCAGCACTGCAGTCAGTTACGAAAAGGGTCGTATCTCACAAACCGTTAACTCGATTAACGAGCGGTCGGCGGCCACAGAAAGGTATAACAACGAGCTACAAAAGTCCAGAAGACATGGGGTCCAGATTCTGATCGGAAGCAGGTCGAAAACAGCCACGATTAAACAACAACAGGAACTTGATATATAAAATTCTAGGACTCGGGATTTAGAACCAAGACAACAAAACAAAACCGATGCGAGCAATCTAAATACAACCCGAACCCTCTTTGGTTCGTCACAGCCCTACACAAAAAGTTTAGACTCCAAAACAAATAATACATGAAACCGAGGAACGGAAAAAGAGGAAGAACTACCGAAATTGATCAATTCTACGGCTCGACGGCCACCACTCGTTGCTCGATCATTAGATTTGGCTTTCTGCTTCCCTTCGAACATGCAAGGTCCAGAATAAGAACATGGATTAAAACCCCAGCATATGGAACGAATAAGGAATGAAAATAGTGGAAAAACCATTACCGAATAAATGACTATACTGCTCCTTCTTCGATCGGCTGATATGAATGACACAAGACCACCAAACGGCATTGGGTTCACAGCTTCTTCTCTGGTTGCAGCCGAAGGATGTTTAGGGTTAGAGAAAGTCACAATGGTAAGTAATCAAGGGGATAAATGCTAGCCAAAAATAGCGAAACTTTGTGAGCAAGGAAATAGGATCAGGCCTCAAGCCCTCCTCAATTCGGTTGGGCTATTACTAAAACAAATTCTCGGGCTTCAATCCATCTCACCTTCACGAATTGGTCATTAAACCTCCATCACGTGGGTTTTGCCTTAAAGGAATTCGAGTAGGGAAACACTAGCCTAGGCTAGAATAACCCAGGATAATTAATCAAAACAAAAGTTCACTTCTCATAATCGATCGGGCCCACTCTTCACTTCTCTTTGGCCGATACCTATGTGGTCACTAAAGGAAAAAGAAGGAAAAGAAACCGGAATTACGGAAACTAGATTAAGACCTTGGCCTATCGGCCGGCCTACTCGAAAGAATAAAACCCAACTCATACTATTAACTAAGCGGTCCAAAATAACTAAAAACGTCTTACTAAAACGAACCGTCTAATTACAGGTCGCCTAAATACGAACCGTCTACTTCATTATAATTAACTTACTAATTATTCATTTTAAATCTAAATATGACGATTAAATTAGTATTATTTAATTATTAAAAAATTCAGGGCGTTACAACTCAACTCCACTTGAAATAGACTTCGTCCCCGAAGTCATTACTCGGAAGAAGCTCAGGGTAACGATCTCACATCTCATTCTCATGCTCAATAATGACACACATCCTCAAAAATGTTAAGGTCTAGAATAAAAGGAAACTCTTCAGGGTGATTCTACTTGATCAGAATAGACTTCCGCTCTTGCTTATACGAATCTCACATCTCTAACGGCGCAAAATGATTGGGCTAAGAAAGAATATATATATAAAATAACGAAATGATCTCCAAGGATCTCGGTTTATCTAAACAAAAATGACGTTGATAGTAAGTACAAAATTATCCACGATACTTTGCTGAAGGCGTCTTCTTGCTTTCGTAGTCGGACACAGTTGCTGCACCCAGTGGTTAACGTTGTGTTGAATCTCCGATTCAACTCCACTTGTAGATTTGTTACGGTTTGGTTTGTGGCGACAGATGATCTCGGCGTGGTACTCGGTCATTCAATCCATCCTCACAGTCACACTCGACTCTCTTATGGCGATAATAATAAGTTTTCATGGGAAATTACTTCCCACACAACTCTATCAATTGACCACGATACACCTTATCAGCAGGCAAAATCTCATTATTGGAAATTCTCTATCAGAATGACTCAGAAGGGTCCTCTATTCTATAAGACAATAATTTGCTTTAGGTATAAAAACAATTTAGTGGTCTACACCGCTAGCAACTAATTTAAAAACAGGCAATTTATTCACAAGGAATATACATATCACACATAATTCTCATATACTCAGGTATATAACTCAGAAGTAGGGTCTAAAAATATAACTCAGAAGTCTAACTCAGGATTGAACTCAAAACATATCTCAGGAGTATGACTCTGAAATAAACTCGGAAATATAACTCGGGAGCCAATTCAAAAATCTTAACACAGATTCAAACCCAGAAATCTAATCTCAGACACAAAACCAGAATTCTATCTCAAACATAAACTGATAAAATAATAATATTTATTAGCAATAACATTATATGTAAATCACATTTTTACTCATTTTTATGAGTACTTGCGTGCTCCAATTTACTAGCTTATAATACATGGACTGATAATTTCTCTTTCAACCGCGTTATTGGTTCTACAAAAATAACCCTTCTTTAACAATTTATCGTTACCTTAGCGTATTGGGTTTGCATATTACTCATTAACCCTGGTTACCCATTTTTTTCTATATATAAGAATCAATTAAACATCATACACTTATTTTAATGGTTTCTCATTGCTCAACTTTGTGAATTAATTCATTAACTCTCATTTATTCGATAATTTAATAATAATAATATTATTTAATAACTATATAATTACAAATAAAATTTTCCATAAAGATTTTATAACACCTTCAAAATTCTAATTATTTAATAATTTAATAATAAAATATATTATTTGATAACTCTAATTAAAACATATTGATCATAAATACAATTTTCTCATAAATACCCTACAATACCTCTAAAATTTTGAATAAAATTTTCCGTTAATTCACAACTTTTCTCTTTTAACTCATTTCTTCAAAATTTCATTGTAATTATTTTCTCATATCAGACTCATTAATAAATTTTCATCACTTTAATTTAATAATTCATCATTATCTCGTTATAATCACACAAGAATAAGTATACTATCTTATTTTGTATATAATTGTAGTATTACTACTTCCCTTTTGCACGATATTCATTCAACCCAACTAACTTGATTTATTAATTTCTCCAGTAATCCCGATTATCAGTTTGTTATAAACTCTATAATTACCCATAGAATAAATTTAATTATTCTCAACTGCTTGATTTGATAGCTACTCTTATAATTTATTTGATCAATTATATGTATCTAATTTCGCACTTTAAATTCATACCAATACAATATCTCTGCATAAGCATTTTGCTCATAATGTTTATAAATAACAATTAGTGATAATTATTTCTTGACAATTTCCCTTTTTTACCCCTACTCAACTCCACTTGGAGAAAAACTCGTCCTCGAGTTTGGCACTAGAATTCTCTATCATGATAACATAAACAACATACAGTCACTCAAGTAAATAATATGCATAAAATAAATTCACAATATCAAGCATTGGTCCATCGTTTCCCTCAAAATCTCCCCATAACCAACCAAAAGTACGGTGTGTACGATAATAGGGGCCCTCTATTACTTTCGACACCTACTTTTGTTTGGTCACGAGTCAATCCTAAAGTTTACAACTTCCCACATAGAAATTCATCAACAAATCACACTCGGAAGAAAGAAAGTTTATTTTCAGTATCAAATAAATACAAATATGCACTCAGCTGTGTGTACTCAAAATCTCATAAACATTACTCAGAAATTCATGCGTATATTGTCTCGTACGCGAAACTCGGATAACTCAGATTCATAGAAATATTTCCACTTGGTTACTTCCACGATACAAACCCCATTTATAAATAGTTTTTTTTTTTTTTTTTTTTTTTTTTTTTTTTTTTTTGATATGTCATTTATCATTCCTCATAAATATGATTTACATCATCTTCACAATTATATTAGATTTATTGTAATTGTGAGCGTCGATCAATGCTCTTTCAATTAGAGTTCTCAGTTATTGTGTTCCTCGTTTAACTTGATTCAATTATGCCACCTTTAACTCTTTTTAAAAAGATCTTCATCAAATTCATGACGTTAGCCTCCCCTTAATACACTTTTATAATTACTCTGTTAGGCGAACTTCAATAAATTCTGATTAATCTGACTCAACAATTTCTCAATTAATTAGTCTTAGTAACTTCTATAGTTTATTATGATAATCTCTCTGACTTGTTATTCACATGAAGTTTTGCACTCAACTAATTAATTCGCACACTTTAAATGTTTTCTCATTTATCTCAGTTTAATGATTCTTGATTAACTATCAATTTCTTGGCTTTTTAACCTGAAGTCTTCTCGATTACTCCGACTCATGGCTCATTGTATTCAAAGATAAATTTCTCATTTAGTAGTTTAATTTCATAGCTTTTAGTAACGCTCGTGTGAATAATTCTCGTTTAGCTAAAATATAATTATTTCTTCTTGAATTAATAATTTCTCCTTACGCGACTTGGTAAACCCTCATTTAAATATTTATTAATATCTGGTTTACTAACTTCCATATCTCTTTCTATAAACTGTTTTTCTCCGAAATGAAAACTTTTAATATTCTCCCAGTATTAAATATTTATTACTTCTCTTTTATGTTAGGAACTTTCTCATTTTCTCATTTACTCAAGCATGTTCCTCATTAAATAATTTATGGATTTTATATCATAAATTGGTATTCATTTAATACACTTTTGGTTAAAATTCCTCAGAATAAAATCACATATTAACTCTATCCAGTGTTCCTTTAAATTAGAAACTTTTATTATTTTTCTCATTCAAATTTATTGCTCCTTATTTTCTCATTATGATTTCACATTTCTCCAGTATATATTTTTCACATATATAAATATAGAGGACTATAAGAATAAAAATCAAAGTTATGGTCAAAATAAGCTCTAAAGTATACTCAAAATTATAGAATCTCATAATAGTATATCTATATACATATGTGTTTAGCCATACAATCCACAAGTAAATCTCTCAGGAAATAAACTGGAAATTCTCAGAATACGCTACGCGTCTATACTCAGAATATAGCAAAATCCCAAATAAATATATCAGAATACGCTCTGATACCAACTTGTAACACCCTAAAATTTACAAGATTTTTAAAATTTTTAAATACAAAATTATAATCAAAAGGTCCCAATAACTCGAATCATTAAATCCCAATAAATAATACTCTTAGATATTACCGGCAGTAGGAAGCGAGAGGTCGACGTGACATGCTGTATGTTTGATGTGGAAAATTTTCGCAGAAAAAATATTTGACTCTTTTCTCGTTTTAAAAACTCGATACTCAAACTTGAGTTTGAATTCGCCCCTTGCGAACCCAAATCCCTCAAGTCAGAGCTTTGATACCAACTTGTAACACCCTAAAATTTACAAGATTTTTAAAATTTTTAAATACAAAATTATAATCAAAAGGTCCCAATAACTCGAATCATTAAATCCCAATAATAGTATTTTCATTTAAAAATATATTTAATGCGGAATTAGTTAAAATTAAGTGTTTTTAAAATATTAAATGCCGTCCACATCGGTAATGAAAGATACAGCGGTCAACCGTCCACCTTCTCCTTTCCTCTGCTGGTACCTGAAACAATGTGGGGAAAATAGGGGTCAGCTGGAGAAGCTGAGTGAATATCTCAAAATGCAAACAATCGTAACATACAACACATGAGGGCACATCGGTGTACTCCTACTCAGAATCTACTCGATTATTTACTCAGATTTATTTCTCGGATTTTATTACTCAGATTTTAATTTCTATAGCGCGCTTGTGTGATTTGGGACGAGAGATCAACCTCGCCCCTCCTCACACCTCAGATAGGCGTAAGCCAAAACTCAGACGGGAGTGATCCAAAAACTCAGACTGGAATAATCCCAAAAACTCAGACGGGAATAATCCCAAAAACTCAGACGGGAATAATTCCAAAAAACTCAGACGGGAGGTGATCCCAAAACTCAGATGTGTGTTATTATGTTTTATTATTTCTTTAACATAATTATCTCAGATTGCCCTAGCATGTAATAGCACAGAATGACTCTGTGCCGAGCTCAGTTACCCAGGCACAATGTCTCAGATCATGAATAAGTAAACAGCTGCTCAGATACTCAGATAACAGATCAAACTCAGATAACAGATCAAACTCAGATAACAATTATGGTGCAAGAAATGTAACACGTAAGTCATGCATGTATAACGTTAAAACTGAATACACGGTGAGAATACTCACCTCGAGAAACGTAAGCTCCAAAGGGTTCTCGACAATCAGAAGGACAGCACATTATCTCCTAGACGGTCCTAAAAACCAAAAAGTGAAACCCGGAATTAAAATCCTACCCGAGGACTTATTTCAGAAAACTGGCAGCCCCCGTCAGTCTCACGGAAACTGCCATAACTCCTAAACGGTTTATTAGATTGTTCCCCATCTTGTTACCATGGTTAGAAGACAATCAGAACTACAATTTACTGTGAGACGGTCACTGGCCAAAACAGATTCTAAGTGTCTCAAAACAGTGATGCAAGACAGACATACTGCACAGGTCAGTTTCCTAACAGCAGCATACTAAATCGACTATAACTTTTAAACCGTAATTCGGATTGACGAGAGGGTTGCGGCGTTGGAAAGCTAACTCAAAAACCAAGGTCTCAGCACGGGCCAAAAACCGAAAAGATTAGTTTAACCAGATCAAAAACAGCTGTGAATATGAGGCAGATTCTGCCAAAATTTATAACTTTTAAAACTCGTTTTTGCAATCCCGACATCAATCCATTTATTACCGAGACACCCGACATTCCCGAAATTCACATTTAGTCTCAGAAACATGTTTACCATTAATCTAGTCTTTTATTTAAGAAATCTATTTGGTTTTAGGAAACCAAGAACCCTAAGGTTCGGTTTCCGTTTCTCGGTTAACAAAACGTCTAGCTCTAATCAAGATGGTTTTGACCCAACCCGATACTTACAAATGCAGCCCTTAAACCCGAAACACAGCCCTATAAACCCACGAAAATAAAGACTCATAATTTGGTAAGACTAGTATTTCTAAAACCCGAATATCAACATAATTCAAAACATAATTTGAAGCAAGATCGGACGACCGTAACTTTCAACTCGGTACACCGAATGACACTAGATTTTCGCAGCAGATAGTATACATAAGACACTATAAACCGTCTATAGAAAGTTCGGCCCGGTTCTGCCCCGAAGGGTCCCGAAACAGGCCTGCAACAGGCAATATCGTGCAGTATTTCAGCACTGCAGTCAGTTACGAAAAGGGTCGTATCTCACAAACCGTTAACTCGATTAACGAGCGGTCGGCGGCCACAGAAAGGTATAACAACGAGCTACAAAAGTCCAGAAGACATGGGGTCCAGATTCTGATCGGAAGCAGGTCGAAAACAGCCACGATTAAACAACAACAGGAACTTGATATATAAAATTCTAGGACTCGGGATTTAGAACCAAGACAACAAAACAAAACCGATGCGAGCAATCTAAATACAACCCGAACCCTCTTTGGTTCGTCACAGCCCTACACAAAATGTTTAGACTCCAAAACAAATAATACATGAAACCGAGGAACGGAAAAAGAGGAAGAACTACCGAAATTGATCAATTCTACGGCTCGACGGCCACCACTCGTTGCTCGATCATTAGATTTGGCTTTCTGCTTCCCTTCGAACATGCAAGGTCCAGAATAAGAACATGGATTAAAACCCCAGCATATGGA
This sequence comes from Calendula officinalis, assembly GCA_963853835.1. Taxonomy (NCBI): domain Eukaryota; kingdom Viridiplantae; phylum Streptophyta; class Magnoliopsida; order Asterales; family Asteraceae; genus Calendula; species Calendula officinalis. The sequence goes on from OY970823.1 coordinate 16,481,519, forward strand.
ACGAATAAGGAATGAAAATAGTGGAAAAACCATTACCGAATAAATGACTATACTGCTCCTTCTTCGATCGGCTGATATGAATGACACAAGACCACCAAACGGCATTGGGTTCACAGCTTCTTCTCTGGTTGCAGCCGAAGGATGTTTAGGGTTAGAGAAAGTCACAATGGTAAGTAATCAAGGGGATAAATGCTAGCCAAAAATAGCGAAACTTTGTGAGCAAGGAAATAGGATCAGGCCTCAAGCCCTCCTCAATTCGGTTGGGCTATTACTAAAACAAATTCTCGGGCTTCAATCCATCTCACCTTCACGAATTGGTCATTAAACCTCCATCACGTGGGTTTTGCCTTAAAGGAATTCGAGTAGGGAAACACTAGCCTAGGCTAGAATAACCCAGGATAATTAATCAAAACAAAAGTTCACTTCTCATAATCGATCGGGCCCACTCTTCACTTCTCTTTGGCCGATACATATGTGGTCACTAAAGGAAAAAGAAGGAAAAGAAACCGGAATTACGGAAACTAGATTAAGACCTTGGCCTATCGGCCGGCCTACTCGAAAGAATAAAACCCAACTCATACTATTAACTAAGCGGTCCAAAATAACTAAAAACGTCTTACTAAAACGAACCGTCTAATTACAGGTCGCCTAAATACGAACCGTCTACTTCATTATAATTAACTTACTAATTATTCATTTTAAATCTAAATATGACGATTAAATTAGTATTATTTAATTATTAAAAAATTCAGGGCGTTACAAATTTTTGACCAGTTTAGGAGGAGATGGATCTGGTTTCTTCTTTTTATCTGGCAAAGAAGTCTTATTATTTTTAGACTTCTTGTTTTTGCCATTTGAAGATCATGTTGAAGTTATTTTTTGTTTATCATGTTTTAGAATTACAACTTTAACAGGCTCTTTAGATTCTTTATACATGACTATTCTGTTCCTGCAACTTCAGTATTAGATAAAACACTAGAAGTAGAAGTAGTATCATTATATTTTTCAAAAGTAGTTGTATTAAACAATAATTCAAATGGAGGAACAGCAGATGTGTCATACTGCACAACTTCGAGGTCAGTATCAGAAATTTCTTTTTCCGGAAATTCAATACTGAGATCTTGTAGTTCAGTATAGCACTTTGAACAGATGGAGGGACCAATAGGTTTATCAAAAATAGTTTTATTCTCATCATCTAACTCAGTTTGACATCCAACTTCACAAAATGTTTTAGATTTGACAAACTGAATAGGGTTCAATAAATCAGCAAAATTGTTTCTATTTTTTAACTGAGGATCAACACCGAGTGCAGCCCTCACATTTTCTGGAAATTATTGATTTAGACATTTATTTAATTTAATAGATGCATTTCCCCAAGATGTACACTGATTTTCAAATTTTTCTTTTTCTAATTTGTGTAAGTGAGCTTTATCAGCTAATCTTTGGTTAATGTCTTGTAAGTTTAAAAAATTTAATTCTAAATCTTTAAATTTTGCTAATTTATTTAAATGTTCATTATTTACCCATTCAAGTTCAAGAATAGTTAATTTTAAAGCTTTTTCTTTTTGTACTAAAGTTTTAAGATCAACAATCATGTACTCAAAAATCTTTTCTTTTTCATTCACTGAATAAGTTTGAAAAGAACTCACCTTGTACGACTGAGTGGAATCCCAATCAGTATGAACACTCATCCTCTCAGCTTCTTTGATATCCTTCTCAAAGGAGCTCTTCAAATCCTCTTCAGTGAAAGCCATAAAGGCTTTGTTTTCAACTCCTTCCTCATCATCACTGAGCTCTTCATCCATCCAAGCTTCAGAGTAAAGTGCCTGATGAGGTGCTCCATTCCCTGCTGCACCCTTGCCCTTGTTCCAGTTCCTCAACTTGACATACTTGTCTCTATACCGTTTAGCTCGGTATGCAATCTTGTCATTCTGATCAGTTTCAGTTGACTTAGTATGAAAGTTGGCAGCAATGTGTCCAGGCTTTCCACACCTGTAACACATAACTGATCATGGGTCAGTATTAGAAGAGCTAACACCCAGCCTCTTCTTCTTCAACTGATCCAGCTTCATAGACATAAGAGCCATTTGAGTTTCAAGCTCCTCTGCCTCAGCATCAGGAAGATCAACCTCTGGCTCTTCAGGCTCAGTGACCGTATAGGCCTGTTGCACAACTAGAGCCATGCCAGTGGAAGTCTTGTAAGTTTTCTTCCAATTGATCAGTCTTGCAGCATTATTCTCCTCATGAATTAACATCAACCCATACAAAGTTTGAAGAGTGTATGTTTCAATGTTGTTAGCAGCATTGACAGAGTTTGTCATATCAAGAAATTGTTGAGGAAGACTGTCCAGAAATTTTTGGACAAGTTCTCCTTCTTCCTTCACAATCCCTACACTGATGAGATCATGGATAACAGTATTGAACCTATTATAGAGAGTGGTGATGTCTTTATTAGGACTTGAGAAAAAATTCTCATACTTCCTTCTCATGTTGCTTTTTCTCTGCAACTTCACCTTTGATGTGCCTTCATAGGTGACTGATACGCTATCCCACATAACCTTAGCAGTTGGCAATTTCATAATTGCATCCAATATTTCCTTTGTAACTGCATTACCAATCACCCCCTTAGGTCTGGAGTCTAAACTGTAAAACTGACGATCAGTATCTGTCCATGTGTGCTTCAGTTTAGGATCTCTTCTTGTACTCTCAGGAGCATCAACAGTAGCTGCAACGGGTTCCACAGCTTGTGGAATGATGAGACCATCATTTAGTACTGTGAGCATCTCATGGTGAATAGATTCGAGATACCATTGAGCTTTTAGTTTCCATTGATGGAAATCTTTGCCATCAAAGATAGGCACTCCCTTTCCAGACATGACAGGTGCAACTATAGAAGACATTTTGGATTTTGGAGTTTGGGAAGGGTATGTGTAAGGAATGGCTGTCAGGGTAATAGATCGTCTAAATAAGATTATATTTAGCCTGCTCTAATACCAGTTGTTAGGTCACAACAACCCTGGATTACTTATATAATTGATATAATAATTAGACTTAAAACAATTAAAGTGATGAACACGATATTAGAGTCAAATGTGTAATTCCACTATTTGTGGTATGCTGCGGAAAACCAATACCACTAATCAATTACAAAAGATATATTCGTGTAAAGTAAATTGGTAAATACTTCTTTGAAAAGTGATCTCTATTTATAATGATATAGAGATCTTACATAATGTGCAAAGAAGTAACCGAAGGACTAGTAAAGGAAAATGACTAAGATCAAGGGATTTGATCTTAGTCAGTTACATGTGAAAATGTAACTCAGTCCTTCTACTCAGTATTGGATTTCCAATACTGAGTACTGATACCGAGTGACCAATACTGACCACTCAGTATCACTCTTAAACTTAGCTAATTTATTATACAAACTATTCTAGCTAGTCTAGGTTGTCTTGTTTTCTTAAGATCCTAAGGGGTAAGGCTTTTTGCCATTAACAAACTCCACCTATCGGAGTTTCTAGTCAAACACTCCTGGCTGATCACTTCTCTCTTCCCTTTTCTCTTCCACCTGTTGATTTCTCAACAAGTCAACAGCTTTCAAATCGGCAATTTCGTTCTTTAGGAGTTAGTGCCAGTTACACCCTTCTTCGTAGCTCATCGACTGGCTTATTGTCAGTCGTTGTAACAAGGGAATAAACTCCATAAGCAACATCAGTCTCTCAACAGACTGCTGGTGAAGTTTTTGGCTCATCCCAAGCCACCCGTGAGTCAGCTGCACACACACCACCACTAACTTTTTCATCACTACATTAGTCAGCAGTTGACGATAGATTGACTGGAAACCAAGTCATTCTTGAAACTGTTCTTTATGTTTCCCACAACGTCACCAACTTACACCAGCTTGAGATCGATGAAACCACCACCGCCGATGAAGAGACAACTGTAGACCCAGTTGTTACTTAGGCATCAACCCAAGATGCCAGTGATCGCGAACGTACACGCCAACTGAGCTGTGAGGCAACTGATCCACCACCCAGAGGACTTTCTCCTCATGTCTCTATACCAGGTCAGCCGACTGGTGAGACTGACAACCAAGGTAATCAAACGACATTCAGCATGCTATTTGATTCCACTGATGAGGCTATCATTCAATATGTTTCATCTCCTGACTTAGACGAAACAAATGAACCTTGGTTGCAACTTGAATTGACAGCTGATGTTGGCCCTTCTAACAGAACGCTAGAAGTTTCAGTTGGACCCAACTCATCCCCTAAAGTTACTGAGCATCCCATAGGAGCCTTTCCTCCTAACTTAGGAACAAGCACTTCCATAGCTGAGGGCACTCCCTCAACTGGAGACATTCCGGACCCCTCTCCCCCAATTGTCCAAGTGTCGCATATTGAATCCAACAAAGCTGGAAAAGGCATTCCCACCAGAGCTTTAGCTGCTCTGGTATCTAGAGATGTATCATCCCAGATTCGACCTGGGATGGCCACGCTGAGGCAGCAGATGAACACCCTTCGCATGGATGTTCCAAAGAGTTTTGATGACACTGCTGATAAGTTATCATCCAACATTGCCTCTCTGCACACTGAGGTTCACACTCAGACTCCTAAGCTAGCTCTTCTTTCTGATCAGATTCGGTGCAACACCAAGGAGTTCATATGTCTCAAAGAATTCATTCAGCATAAACTCAACACTATCCGAGAATCTGACGGAACCGAGAAGGATAGGCTTCTCACTGAAGCCCGGGAAACTAAAGCAGAAGTAGATCGACAGCTGAATACCTTACACTCTAAGGTATCTCCTCTCATCACCGCTGTTGATCGTATTGGCCTTGCACAATCGAAGCTAGAATCTCTTCTGGCCAACACTCATATCCATCTTTCCAAGGCTATTGATGATTCTGTTGTTGTTCTGTCCACAAGGATGGGAAAATTGGAGACTGAGATTTGTTCGTTAACCTCTCAAGTCACTGGTCTACAGGCCACCCTTGACCTCATTCTACAAAATTTAAATGATTGTGCCCCTACTATCCGTCATGCCGCTGCACCAGAGAGTCCCTTATGTAGGGTTTCATAACACTGATCGACCACTTGGGTCAACCTCCTAGTATGCTTGGTTCGACCATACTGACCAAGAACATGAACTTGTTCTTGACCGGTTAAAACCAACTAGCTGATTTAATCCCTAAATGCGGAACTGGGATTAAACCTAATCCTTAAACCCTAAAGGATTGGGATGTTGGAGTTCAAGATTAGGTTAACAAGAAAGAAACCTTGTACGAAAAACTCGAACACACACAATGAAGGTGTGTTCGTCGAACACTCACCAAGAACCCTAGGGTTCATGGTGTTCTCGTCCGTCGCACAAGAGGAGAAGGAGGAAGGGTGTTCCATGAATCATACCTTAGGTTAATGCTTAAGATAAGTCCACTGATGATGAACACAATGAACGATCCTCTAGATGATCACTTGCAACGATCTTGGACCTTCGAAACTCGAAAAACATGAAGAACGAACGAAGAACACGAAGAATGAAGAACACCAAGCTTGGTGTTCTTGGTGTGTTCGGCCAAAACCAAAAGAAAGAGGAGTCTAGGGTTTCGAACTTAGTGATCAAGGGAATAAGGGAACCCCATGCATTCTATTTATAATAGAAAGACTTACACTTAGAGCCCTTTTAGTTTAATTAAGATTAATCTCTTAATTAAACTTATCCTTTACACTTTAAACCCTTATAGTTTTACTAGTTTATTATTGTTGCACTTAACTATTAAATGTCTAGTATTAACACACTAATAATTCGGTACCCATATACACGAATTATATAACTTGTATTTATACTTTTAGTAGTTAATTATATAATAACCTTTATATAATCCACACAATATTATTATCCATTTACTATATGATTTAATAGCTTTAAATCATATCATGGATAACCTTTAATTAACACATTTGTATATTTACTCAACTAGTAAATGACAAGTACTTGTATTAATTAGTTAGTTGAACTAATCTAGTAATAAGTTAAACTTAACTTAATACTTAACTGATTCATAATGACTATTATGAATCATTCCTCTTCGTAGTATCGTTGCATAACTTGCTCGTATTACATGCACTCACCGGTGTGACCCTTAAGTGTTTAGTAGGCATGGATGTATCATCATAGGTTGACTAACTGTGCACATAATTCCTTCACCTTATGTCTCCAGGAACTCTCTAAGGGGGAGAAAGAGCAAGCTACATCAGCAGGTGAACAACCAGGTGAACATCTTGATTCACATCTCCTAGTCACCTCTGCTGTTGGAGCCAATGTACAAGAAAATATTCCAGCAAGTGAGACTCCAAAATCTCCACCACTCACCTCTGCTGGAATACAAGAAGAAGAAGAAGACGTTTCAGTAGACAAGACCCCAATTCCAACAACACTCGTCCCTACTGAAACACCTGAGGTAATTGCTTCAGCATGTGAGACAACAACGCAATAAACACTCACCCCTACTGAAGGTCTCAGGATAGAAGACACCTCCACTGATTATGTTAAAATCGTTAACTCATTTGAATCAGTTGAGGTCCCACAAGTCCAAGTTCCACAAATCCAAATCCCTTAGCCTATCATACAAGTGAATCCTCAACCTGCTGAGGGGGAGCCAACCTCTGCCGCGACTAAAGCTCTTCTTAAAGAAGACGAGGGAACCTACGCTGATGTTTAAGCATCTCTTGCTCTCCATAAACAACAATTAGAAGAACATTACCGGATAGTTGAAGCAGAAAGAGCTGAAAACATCAGATTGTTCAATAAGGTTCTTGATAAATGTAGGCAAGAAGGAAGAGTCAGCAGTGTGAGATGCCCTAAATCTTCTTCCATCTCTCCATAAGAAATCATTATGTACATAGCTGGAGGGCCTCTCGGTCCTAAAAAAGCTGCAGCTGAGCAAGGTCAGCACTCATCTCAAGTACGATGATTGGAATGAGTTGTTAAAAGCTGTCAGATCTGCAAAACAATCACCTAACATAGCAGATCTAGAAGCTGAGTTAAAATTCACCATCTACTCCTTCAAAGTTCTATGCGATAAGATCAAGAAAGACGCTCCTGATCTGGCAAATCGCATACCAGTTGAATTGCGCGAATCTCATGTTGACATGGTTAGGAAACCTGCTGGTGAAAGCTCTTCTGCAAGAGAGGAGAAACGTAAGTCTGTTCTCCCTGAGCCCTTTGCAGAACCCATATCAGCAGAAGGTGGGTCTTCAATACTTACTACAAAACGTCCAAGACTCAAATTCTCAATAGCCGTTCCCATGGGAGTTACCTTTGCTCCTGGGAAAATTGTGATGGAACCTATTCACGGCTTCTGCTATCTGAATGCCAAGAGGAGGCAATGCTTTCAATGAGTTGATGAGTTGGAAATGTGTGATCTTGAACATCTTATGATCTATCACATACAGCTGAGTCCTTCTACTATTGAAGGAAAAGAAATGAAGAAAATAATCGACTCAGCCATCAGCTCGTTATACCAAAGAGTCCTAAATGAATAACTAGTTAGTACTTCAAAAATATTGAATATTTTTTTGTACTCCATCAGCTTCATATCAATATAAAATCATTGTTTGTAATATACTTGTAAAAATATTGTAAAAGATAACAATAACTAAAAGAACCCAAAGGGTCAAAGCACATAAGCATTCTGATGATGAAATTCCATTCAGCAGCTGAATCAATACAGGTTCATACTTATACAGCTATTGGATTTCGTCAAATAGGGGGAGATTGTTAGTCCCCAGACTAAGTAAATAAGATTTGATGATCAAATAGCCAAGAAGAATAAAATCAGCTGAAATATGTATCTCAGCTGAAGTACAAGTATATTCATATACATTCAGCTGAGTACGTACTTAGCTTAAGGAATTAAGTCAAATCAGCAGCTATACAAGTGTGAACATTCGAGTTTATGGCCAAAGGACAGAAACTCGAAGAAGACCATTCAGCTGAAAGTGGAATCAACTGATGGTACCTGCTATAGATAAAGACTTAGTGGAAAATGTTCTTGACACTTTGAACACTTTACTTTCCCGCTCAAAGAAGAAGGAAATGATGAAGATTTTCTTTTTGAAAAAGAAGATACTTGTCAGAACTTCATCATTTGTCCCCCAAACATAAAAAGGGAAAGTCAACTTCTTTTGTACTATCCTAGTATACCTTTTCATTATGCGTCAGAAAATGTAGCAAAAGAAGATGACAAAGAGTACAATCGGGACTCTAACCTATGCAAGTACGTTTAATGTTTCCGTGGACAAGTCTACATCAACGAATAATATGTTTATACAGGGATTAACTCGTGGACAACGAAACATAGTTCTTGGGCTATATATAGAGACGTAAATGCTTGCATTTACACACACGTTTTAGCATTCATAGCATAAGAACATTCTCTGAGAGTTAGTTTTATCTAGTTTGTACTATCTATTCCCGTAAACTTTGTACCGTCTTAAGTTGTTTTAATAAACTCTTAGTCATTGAAAAATATTGTGTCTTCTTTACTTTCTTGTCCTCACTTAGCCATAACGCGATACATTAGTGTTGTTGGGATCCAACAATCTGAATTGTAGTCCATCTACGAATCCCTTACATTTCATTTTGGTTTATCAACCTCTTATACAATTACATTACTTTTCAACAGCCATAAACCATTTTCATTTTACTCACTTTGTAGCAAATACAACTATTTTTCATATATTTTACTTAACCCTGTGGATTCACTCAACAATTTAGTTGACCCTTTTAAGTTAGGTTTTTCAGGTAATCTAGAGACTCGATGAGCAATGGGGATGTGAGCAGTGATTGTCTTCTGGCCATGAACTATCTTTGCGCTTTAGTTTTCAAACAATCTTTTCATTTGAAAACTTACCATTTTAGGAAACTTTCAATTTTTGGAAATTTCTATTTTTAGCAATGAAACTTATTTTAGATTTTATTGCATGGTTGTTAGATTACTATATCACTTGCTTTAATAACATGAACATTACACTTCCGTTCTTCCGCAAAACATTTTAATGACGTAAAACTCATTTTTGGCGGGTTATGACAATCCACATCCCTAATTCCTCTAAAATTTATGGACATTATCTTCATCATTAACATGAACAACACCAATACTTTCTTCCTGATTAATTGTAATCTTCTTACTCTTCTTCCTCCCAAAAAACGTGCCACACGAAGACGATGACAAATTTTCTGGGTTTTTTAATGAAACCACCTTTCACAGTTTTCAAAACCCGGAGGGCAGCTTACCGAACCCGCATCATTACAACCAACAAAGTCTGTTGTAACTTCCGGCTCACCGACGGACCGATCACACCTATCTAGACTCGGGGATATACCCCTACCTTCCCCAACGTCGGCCATATAAGCAGAATTGGGAGAATCCATATTTGCTTTTTTTGTTCTCCCAATCCCCTGACTTTCATAACTCTTACCGTCCCCATTGTCAGATTCTTACGAATCTACTTTCAAATGATCAAATTTTTTATCATCCGCTTGATCATTTGACTCGTTTAAAATATGTTGCAATAATGGATCTTCTTCCCCGTCATCTTCACTGAAATTAGATCCCATATCAGATTTAGGTTTGGAAATCTTAATTGACCAAAGCCCAGTTTCACGTACCCGAACTACATAAGACACCTCTTCCACCTCTACCTTTATATTCTCATTTATAATCACCATTTCATTTGTGCTAATACAAATTTTGCCCCTACTCGGGTTATCCTCAAACTCATCAAAACATAGATAAACCCGCAACCTTTTTATAAACATCTGAATCCCATACACATAACGGGAGACCATAAACTTCAATCCAACTAATTCTTTCGTCCACCACAAAATTACTGGTGACGTGTTGGACAAGAGCAAAATAACTTTTCAATTTAGCGTTTTAAACCGCCTGCACACCTTAGACGATTTAAATTAAATCCACACCTAATATCCGCCAATATGGTGAATATCTACGCCACTAAAACCTTCATTCCCCAATATAACATATAGTTGGGGCATAATATGAATATCTCTCACCTTCGCAAGGGCAATAACCTCAGAATCTTCAATAGCAACTAGGTCATTGTCTTTTAGAACAAGGGATTTCAAATCCTTATTCTTCTTTTCCAAACTTTCCTTACTCTCCGTGGAAATTGGACGCACACCGACACCTGCAACCACACTAGCATACGATCATTGCATGTTATACCGAAATTTACCACTGCGTTGATTCACGTGCACTTTACGTTCCGACTTAGATCTATTGAACCGACTAGGGTGGTAAGTCCAACCTAATTCACTTAAACTATAGCTCTGATACCAAGTTGTAACACCTCAATTTTTAAAACAATATTTAAATTTCATTTCATCAAAAATATGTAGCAACGTATTATCATAAAATATCGTATTTACAAAAGTCAAAAGGCTTCTTGTTCGAGATCATCAGAGTTTACAAAAATGGTGTTACAAATTATATCTTAGCCATAGGATAATAGTTCTAACTATCAACACCAAGCTAATCTCAACAAGGCCTCTTCTAACCGGACCTCCTAGATCTTCGATCCCGAACTTGAGTACATAGCAAAAACACAAACATAGTACGTGAGACAAAATTGCCTCGTGAGATACATGGGTTTAGACCCAACAAATAATTAGTCACATAATATCTTTTATAAATAAATAACATTATTAGTTTTGTAATGGGTCACTTTCTTTCTTTCATCGCTGGCCAATGTCAAGATAACTGGAATGCCTCCAATCTATCAAGAAAGTCTTAGTCACGGTAACTGGAATGCCTGCAATCTACCAAGACTCATAGGTGTTGGGTAACTGGAATGCCTCCAATCCACCACAACCCTTAAGGTACCATAATAACTGAAATGCCTCCAATCTATCATGGCCCTGGGACATCATCATAATCTGTTAGTCATCATTTCTTATTTATCAATATGAGCTTAGCTCCATCATTTCTCAATCAATTAACAATTAATCATCACATAAACCATTCATCATAAGTCACATAAATAATGAAATTACTCATAGACTCGATAAAACAAATGACCATAAACATTTACTAGCTATGTACCCAGTTTTGAAAGTTCATGTGTACTCACATTAACCAAGCTTAATCCAATATGTGTCCCTTGAACACAATTCTTACTTCCCAATACTTGAAAGCCTTAAATCCTTCAACCAAAGCCCTAATATCAAAACCATCACAATGTTTAACATCAAACATCACCATTAACTACATATATCATTACTAGTTAGCTACTAGCACCATTTTCCCTAATTTTTTATACTTCCAAAACCCTAAGTTTCACAAATCTCAAGATTACTACAAATCCATGTTATAACCATGTTTTCCTTGTTAAAATAATGTACATCTAAGTTAAATAACTTTCATTTGACCACTAGGATAAAACCCAAAAACTAGGGTTTGAGATTCAAGCTTTCCCTTATTAAATCCAAGACTTAAAACCCATGAGGAGTGAAGATTTACCTTTAATCTTCAACTAGGAGCAAGAATCCACAAGGTTTGTTGAAGATTTAGCTCCAAACACCACTATGTACTAAAAAATTGCACACACAAGTTGAGAGAGTTTTCTAGGGTTTTAATTCTGCGTTTAATGGCTGAAACCCGAATTTAATGTTGTTGTCGCATAGTTCACGTCATGAACTAAAAGTTCGCGCCGCAAAATTCTCGTCCCGCGTTTTGTCGCGATCGCTAACCCAACACAAACTTCCTCACGTCTGATGCTCAAAATCGCTGCCAACCGTTCGCGTTGGTGAACTTCCGTTCGCGTCGCGAACCCTCCAGTGCAGCTAAGGCTGCACATTTTGCTCCTGGTTTCGACCCGGTTTCGACTTAAGCTACGGATTTGACATAGCAAACGATGTCTGAATGACACGAAATCAGTTCCCACGTATTTTAAATTATTTTTCCTTATTTATAATATTTTTACGTATTTTATTCGATAGAAAATTTTGGGTCGATCCAATTACTTAAACAATTCTTAGCGAGAGTGGCATATGGTCAGTGTCTCATTAAAAAATTTTGTCAAGGTAAACCCAATGGGACAAAACCCTTGAACTAAAGGATAAAGAGTACACTAGCATTCGTCAGGATCCCCCCCCCCCCAAAACCCCCACATGCACTTAACAGGATGCAAAGCATATGCTAAGATGCAATCATTATTCTCACTTTGATAGGGTACAAAACATACGTTAGGATGCAATCATTATTCACACTCAACATGGTGCAAAACATATGTCAAGATGCAATCATTATCCGCACTCAACAGGGTGCAAAGCATACATCATGATGCAATCCTTATTCGCACACAACTGGGTGCATGATACATACATGTCATTTAGATAGCTCCTAGACTTTTCTAAGTCAAATAGTTTTGACATGTTTTGGAAAGAATATTTTTGCAGTGATTTGGTGAATAAGTATGCATGATTCATATTTGATACACTATGTTGCACTTCAATATTTGGAAATGCTTGTTGTTCTTATGTAGAGAACAATTTCGGCGAGATGTCGTAGTGTTATCCCCTTTAATGTAACCTTCTTTCACTTGATCTATAACAACGGTGCTATCTTCATATATGACAACTGGTTAGTTGGGATCATAAGCCAACCCACATTTACTTTGAATATGACCTCTTACATCTCAAAGCCATACACACTCTCTAGTCGCCTCAACGAGCACGAGTAGTTCGGAGTGATTTGTCGAAGTACCAACTAGAGTCCATTTACAAAACCTCTAGGATATAGTCGCAATCCTAATGGTAAAGACATAACCAGATTGGGAACGTCCCTTGTGCAGGTTTGATAAGTAAACTGCATCAACATAGCCGATAAGGGTCGCGTTATCTCGAGTATCAATCACACTTGACCCACTCGATTACACGTAGGGATAGAATAATCCCATATTTGTATTACCTTTAAAGTAATGGAAGATGTCTCCAATACCATTTTAATGGTGGCGTGTTGGCGCATTGTTATGCCTAGTCATGCATATCACAAAAAATAAGATGTCCAGTCTAGTACATTGGGCAAAGTACAATATTACGCTTATTGCACCCAGTGATGAACACACATGGATCAATATCTCATCATCATCATTTGGATGAAATAGGTCCTTTTTAATGTCTAGAGAATGGATGACCATGGGAGTAGATGGAGGTTTTGTGCCATGGTAACTAAAGCGTCTTAACACCTTTAGGATGTAATTCTCTTGATGGAGGAAAAACCCCATCTTTACGGTCCTCGATCTGCAAGCCGAGCCAATGCCGTGTTTTCCTAAGATCTTACATCTCGAATTACTTCTTAAGGATTTCAGCAGTTTCAAACAACTCTTTCGAGCATCCTATGAGATTCAAATCATCTACATAGACTACGATAATAACATATCCTGAAATGGATATCTTTATAAACACGCATGGGCATATCTCAATATTCAAATATCCCAGTCTGATCAAGTACTCACTTAGACGGTTATACCACATCCGTCTGGATTATTTTAATCCATAAAGTGATCGCCTCAGTCATATCGCGAACGTGTTCTGTGGTTTGTAACTACTTGATTCCGGAAACTTGAGTCCATCGGGGACTTTCTGTAGGGTTTCATAACACTGATCAACCCATTGGGTCGACCACCTAGTTCACTTGGTTCGAACCATGCTGACAAGAACATGAGGTTGTTCTTGCCAGTTAAACCAACTAGCTAGTTTTATCCCTAAAAGCGGAACTGAGATTAAACTTAATCCTTAAACCCTAAAGGATTATGGGATGTTGGAAATCTAAACTAGATTAACCAAAAATAAACCTTGTACGAAAAACTCGAACAAGAGGAAGAGGGGAATAGGGTTTTACAAATCATACCTTAGTCTTGATTCCACGACGAGCGATCCTCTAGTTGATCAATTGTAATGATCCTTGATCTTCAAGACTTGATGAACACGAAGAACGAACGAAGAACGAAGAACACAAAGCCTTGTGTTCTTGTTGGTTCGGCCGATCGAAGGGAGAGAAGAGGGAAGGGAATTCGTGTAAGGTGTTGGGGTGAATTAGGGTTACCCTAAGCCTCTTACTTGTAGTTAAACAAGTTGCACTTATAACCCTTTAGCTTAATTAAGTTTAACTTCTTAATTAAACTTTCCCTTTTACGTTTCCAACCCTTATAGTTTCACTATTCTTTTATTATTGCACTTAACTATTAAATGTCTAGTATTAATACACTTAATATATATATTTCGGTATAATACATATACACGAAATATATGCCTTGTATAAATACTTTTAATAATTAATTATATAATAATCTTTATATAATCTAGACAATAATATTATCCAAACACTATATGATTTAATATATTTAAATCATATTGTGGATTATCTATAATTAACACATTGGAAAATCTTGCGGCGGATCATCTATCCTGATTAGAGAACCCTTATCTTGAGGAGTGCAATGAAGACGGGATTCATGACACTTTTCCCGATGAATTTATCGAAGCGGTCAATGCTTTACAAGACACCGACGATCCGTGATTTGCTGATTTCGCAAATTATCTAGCGGCGGGTGTTCTTGTTAAAGGATAACCCATCAACAAAAAGGGAAATTCTTTTATGATCTTAAACACTACCATGGGATGCTCCACATCTTTTCCAGGTCGGTCCCGATTTGATGCATAGGCGGTGTGTTTCCGGTGATGAAGCCCATGACATTCTCAACAAATGTCATAAAGGCCCCACTGGTGGACATTTCGGTCCAAATTATACCGCCCGGAAAGTTCTTGAAGCGGGTTTCTATTGGCCAACGATCTTTAAAGATGCACAAGAATTGGTCAAAACCTGTAATGCATGCCAAAGAACCGGAAGCATCTCCAAACGGGATGAAATGCCACAACATGGCATCCAAGTTTGTGAGGTCTTCCACATCTGGGGAATTGACTTCATGGGTCCATTCCAGAGCTCCCAAGATAATAAATACATCCTTGTTGCGATTGATTACGTATCAAAATGGGCCGAGGCAAAAGCTCTTCCAACTAATGATGTCCGAGTCGTAATCAATTTTCTTAAATCTCTTTTCTGCCGGTTCGGTTGCCCGAGGGCACTGATTAGTAATTGTGGCATGCATTTTGCAAACCATCTTATGGAGAAAACTCTCCAACGATACGGTGTCCACCATCGTTTCTCGACCGCATATCATCCACAAACTAGTGGTCAAGTCGAGAACACTAATCATGCCTTAAAGAGGATTCTAGAGAAAACCATCGAGAAAAATCCCAAGTTGTGGTCTCAACGACTTGAAGATGCTCTTTGCGCATTCCATAACGCGTACAAAACTCCTATCGGTCATACTCCGTACCGGATGGTTTACGAAAAAGCTTGTCACCTCCCGTTCGAGATCGAACATAAAGCCTATTGGGCTATAAAAGAATGTGACATGAGCATCTTCCCCGCCGGAACCGAGCGTAACCATCAACTCAACCTTCTCGATGAACACCGTTTTGAAGCGTATGAAAATTCCCGCATCTACAAAGAGAGAAGTAAGTATTTGCACGATAAAAAATTAAAAACTCAGAAATGCTTCGAACTAGGTGACAAGGTCTTAATCTATCAATCTTGGTATAAGTTTTCACTGGGAAAACTTGAATCCAAATGGGTCGGTCCGTATACCGTCCTAAAACAACACCCATCAGGATACGTAGACCTCGTTACCGAAAACGGTCATTTCAGTGTTAACGGGCATCGCTTAAAGCTTTACCATGAAGGCGAGAATGAAGACGTGACCGAGATGGAGGAGATACATTTCGTCATGATAGGCGAAAAGAAGTAAAAGAGCAACACCGAGTCAAGCTCTAGACTCGTAGATCCATGAAGCGCTTCTCAGGAGGCAACCCGTGTTTAGTTGTTTTTCCCTTTCCATTATGCATTTTGTTAAAAAAATAAGAAAAGAAAAGCTGAAAATCTCAAAAAATAACACTCCAAACAGAAACCCGAAATCACTACCCCCCCCCCCCCACAAATAGCGTTCGTCATCTGTTCTGACCCGGTTCGACCCATTCGTGTCCGCTAAAAATAGCGACGCTATGCGAAGATAGCGACGCGATCTCGTCCAGACTTTTAACCAGCATTTCGTTCCTGCTCTTTCATCACGTCAAAAACACCCTAGAACCCTCTCGCTATTTCGGCGATTTTCACCCCCAAACCCCCAAATTCGGCCACTTTCCTCCGTTTTCTTCCATCACTCTTCGATTCCATGGCATCTAAGGTTGGTATACTCCTCTTTTCTTCCATTATTCCATCTTTTAGGGTATAAATCTTAGATTTTAGTGGGTGTTCTTGTCAATATCCGAAAATCATGAGTTCTTGCTAATTCCTTCCGTTTTTCCTTGATTAGTTGTTGATTTAAGCCATAGATTCTTAGTTAGTCGAATTGTTACAAAACCCTAGTAAAAATTTTGAATTTTTAGGGCTTAGATTTGCTTTTTAGGGAGAAAACCTATGAATTCTTGCTTGATGTGACAAAAAAAACCCAAAAATTACATATATTTTGCTTTGTAAATTGTCCACATTGTGTTAATGGTTTAAATTTTGTATGATTAATAGATATTCTTGTCGATTTTCACATTATGGTAAAAAACTTAAACAATTGGATTCATGTTTTTGGCATTCAATCATAAAGTTTATACAGATTTCAGATTTTAATTGTTAAAACAATCATTGTAAGTGTTGCATAATTTCACACTTAGTTTAACAACTAAGTGAGGGTATGGGAAATTGGGCGTTAAACTAACAAAGTAAGTGTTGCATAATTTCACACTTAGTTTAACAACTAAGTGAGGGTATGGGAAATTGGGCGTTAAACTAACAAAATTTTATCGATTCCTTGTTTATTTGGAAATATTTCTTTTAGATAATACTTCTAATGATTACTCTTTTAATTTGTGATTAGCAGAGAAACACAAGAGCTTCAACGAAGGCATCCTCTTCTAGGGTTCCTCCACCTCCATCTCCAGCAACTCCATTATCATCCTCATCGGAGGATGAATTTGAGGATGAATTTGTAGATGAAATACCGATTGAACTACATAAAGATGGCTTCCCTTTGGTGCTTAAAGAAAATGAACTTCATCATGTATTCGAAAAATTCTCGAATGTTCGAAACGAAGTTACTAAAGCCATCTATGAAAAGAAGAGAGATAAGATCATGCACAAAAAGGTGCATGCGGGCCGTGTAGGGTTTCATAACACTGATCGACCACTTGGGTCAACCTCCTAGTATGCTTGGTTCGACCATACTGACCAAGAACATGAACTTGTTCTTGACTGGTTAAAACCAACTAGCTGATTTAATCCCTAAATGCGGAACTGGGATTAAACCTAATCCTTAAACCCTAAAGGATTGGGATGTTGGAGTTCTAGATTAGGTTAACAAGAAAGAAATCTTATACGAAAAACTCGAACACACACAATGAAGGTGTGTTCGTCGAACACTCAGCTTAGGTTAATGGTGTTCTCGTCCGTCGCACAAGAGGAGAAGGAGGAAGGGTGTTCCATGAATCATACCTTAGGTTAATGCTTAAGATAAGTCCACTGATGATGAACACAACGAACGATCCTCTAGATGATTACTTGCAACGAACATGGATCTTCAAGACTTGAAGAACACGAAGAACGAAGAACACCAAACTTGGTGTTCTTGGTGTGTTCGGCCGAAACCAAAAGAAAGAGGAGGCTAGGGTTTCGAACTTAGTGATCAAGGGGTTTTAGGGTTACCCTAAGCCTCTTATTTTTATACAAATAAGTTACGCTTAGAACCCTTTAAGTTTAATTAATATTAGATCTTTAATTAAACTTCCTTTTAACACTTCCATCCCTTATAGTTTAACTAGTTTATTATTGTTGCTAGGGGTGTTCAGTATTCGGATAAATACGGATTGTCCAAATGGACAATTTAGATTGGATCGTTTGGATTGGTTTTTTTTGTTTTTTGGATCGGTTTGGACTTGATCCAAATTAATAATTTGGTTTTCGGATTGGATTTGGTTTTCATTGTAAAATCCGGATTGTCCAAAAACTCCAAATAGTATAAATATATAAAATTTAAATATATAAATATATAAAACAATTCTAGCCCATTTCTAGCAAAAACTAAATATAGTGACTATGGAAATTAACGAAATATCCTATGGCCCAAAATAATTCTAAAGCTATTAACTTCTTAATATGCCCTTTCTAAATCTAATTCCAAAAAACAAGATACATGACCTGTGATCTCATCGACTGTCCAGTTTCCACACACAATCTTAACCCTGTCAATTCTTACTTTAATCCCAATTCGTCCATTCCCATTTGATACGTGAATCGCCCACAACCCACTCGTATCAAACAACAACGATTCGATGACATATGTGATTTTGCCCGCATGTATAACACCCTACTTGTTCATTTACATTGTATTAGTTGGCAATGGAGCAATCTTTTGGGAACTTTTGAGAAAGTTGATGTCAAGACTTTTGCATATATTATTTTAAATGTCACAAGCTATGAATTAGACTTGCACTTATGTATAAAGTAGTTTATCGTTTTGAAATTATATATATTAAACTTAATATTAGTTATGTTATATATTTTTGTAGTCTTGTGAATATATATTAAGAAAAAAAACGCTTTGGTTCGGACAAATCCAAACCATCCAAATTGTAATTTGGTTCGCATCGGTTTGGATTTAAATTAGTTTGGACGGTTTGGTTTGAACATTTGAAATCCAAAATCCATTTGGATTCACCTATTTGGTTCGTGATATATCCGGATTATCCAAACGAACTCGCCTAATTGTTACACTTAACAATCAAATGTCTAGTATTAACACACTAATAATCCGGTACCCATATACACGAATTATATATACTTGTATTATACTTTTAATAGTTAATTATATAATAACCTTTATATAATTTACACAAAAATATTATCCAATTACTATATGATTTAATAGCTTTAAATCATATCATGAATAACCTTTAATTAACACATTATATATTTACTCAACTAGTAAATGTACAACTACTTGTATTAATTAGTTAGTTGAACTAATCTAGTAATAAGTTAAGCTTAACTTAATACTCATCTGATTCATAATGACTATTATGAATCATTCCTCTTCGTAGTATCGTTGCCTAACTTGCTCGTATTACATGCACTCACCGGTGTGACCCTTAAGTGTTTCGTAGGCATGGATGTATCATCATAGGTTGACTAACTGTGCACATAATTCCTTCAGGCCGAACCCCAAAATGGGATCAACTTGCAATTTTGGGCAAAGAGAGGGATGTTCGAGCATATTTGACTCGAGAGGTTCGGGACAGGAATGGACACGTGTTATTCATGTGCAACGCTTGGGAGATCTCCCTTACATTAAGGGAACCAGTTTATTCCGAGCTTGTACTTGAGTTCTTCCCTACATACCGCTTGAATCGCACAACCGCCCATGACGAGCCCCACGCCGAATCCATTCACTACAGGGTGGCAAATATATGGGTTCATTGTTCGTTAGTTCAATTTGCCATAAATCCGGGGCTTTACACCCAGGCCCAAACCGATAACCCGCATTTCCTCCCCTACTTGCGCCGGGGCGAATTTCTAGAATCCCGTAATGTAGAACATATTTGGGCCGCACTTGGCGTGGGAGAATGGAGTGCAAGATACTCGTAAAGCAAAGAACTTAGAAACAGTGAGCACAGGTACTTATACGGGATGATCACCAATACCCTTAGACAACGAAAAGATGGTGCTGAAAAGATGAACATGGCTAGCTTATGGCTATGACATCAGTTGGTAAACAGGGACTCCATCACAAACATCCCACTCATTATTGATTTGTTCTTGAATGGTCCCGCACGAGGACACAAAGGAAAAAGTGGCTTCACGGGAGGCCAATACATTACTCATTTGGTAAGATCCGTGGTGACTCTTACATCGCGGGTGAGGGGGGCGGCCTTAACAAAGAAAGAAATGGGGTTCTTAGACTATAAACAAATGTATGGGGATGGGAGTGATTCGGAATGCGACACATGGGGTGGAGGACGGACGTATCTGTGGGTGGATAACCCATCAACCGAAAATATTAGACGGGTCAGACAAAGGCAACCGGAGCAGCCGCAAGTGCCGGAAGATGTAGAGATGCGGGAAATGGAGCCGCCAGTCGTGGGTCATGGTCACGGGCATCCCGGATCATCTGGCTCCGAAGCGGGTTCTTCCTCATTTGACCAGTACCAAAACTTACATGCAGATATTCATGCTTTACAGGTAGGCATGGCAGGTTTGCAGACCGATGTTGGCGGGATCAGGCAGTATATGGATGGCATGAACTTACAACTCCAAAGGAACTATTATCAGGCTGAAAGAGCTCAAGCGTTCCAACACTGGAAAGCCCCCACTGCTCCAGCTGAGGCCCGCGGCCCATTGCCATACTGGGGCCCAAGCTTGTCAGCACCGCCGAACTTCCCGACCTATAATGAGTGGTTCCAACAATATGATCCGACATCGCCTCGCGATGGACGTGATTATTGACCCTCGTGTTTCGTTTTCACATACTATTTTCAATTTTGTTGTACTTTTATTTTTATTTTTCTTTTAGCAACAATTTAGTACTTTTGTCTTTTCGTTTATTTTATGTTTGAACTATGTTACCGGTTTCTTTTAGTTTTTGTTCTAGCTATGTTTTGTTCAAATGTGATGAGCTTTCGAACTGGATGGAAGTGCTCGAAAATGGATCTTGCATTTGGATGATAACAGTACTTGGATACACAAAATACCAAATACCTTCAGGGAATACAGTTCCCTTTTGCTTTTTCTTTTTGGTTTATAATTTTTATCTTTATTGCATTGAGGGCAATGCAGCGTTATAAGTGTGGGCATGGGATGTGGTATCCACCACTTGTTATAGTTCTTAGTAAATCATCTAAAAACACGAACAAACCAGTTTAATTAGAAATTTTTATAGACACATCTCAACCTTAGAAAATAATTTTTGGACAATAAAGTTCACTTTAAAGGGAAAAATTTTACCTAGCTTTTATGTGTCAATTTTTGTGACTTATCGCCGATCTAATTATCTTTTTAACTCGTTAATTAAACCACTTCCTAACTTGGAAATTTTGAAATGCCTTGTAAATCTACAAAAATTGTCTTTTAGAAAATTAAGATTAGCAAAGCTAGCTCCTGATGACATTAGGTTGGATTAAGAGCTTTTAGTCACGTTAATAAATTGCTGAATAATAAATATAAATGAAAAATTTGAGACTCGGTGAGAATAATCATCCGGCCTTGTGTTCCCGACAAGTATGTCCGAGGGGTCCTTCAAACCTAGCATTCTAATGTCAACTGAGTTGGACATGTTGGTCGAAAGTCTTTTATGATGTAAGTTGAGGTTCAAATCGATTCTTGAATAAACACCTAATTAAATACTTCGGGAGAACAATTAGCCGACCTTGGGTTCCCAACAAGTAAGCTCGCAGGGTCCTTTAAACCTAGCATACTAAGGTCAACTGATATACGTTGGCTGAAAGTCTTTTACGCGGGTGCTCAATGAAAGTTATGGTTCTCTCTTCTAAACAAAATAAATATAAATAAAATTAATAAACATGCAAAGCATGTATTAAAAATAAATAAATAAAATAGATAAATAAACATGCAAAGCATGAATAAATAAAGCAAATAAACTATGAAATGAATAATTAAACTAAATTTTCTTATTTTAACCTTACTAGTTGGGTAATTTTCATAAAGATGGTATTTATAGTTTATGCAAGGATTGATTAGGATCTAAGTTAAAAGTAGTATAATTAACATAGTTAAAGATTTGATTAGATTTGTAAAAAGTTAGCTAATGTCTTACACAAACTTGGACATAAAATATAGTAAAAAAAAAATTAGCTGCTAAATGGACTAGGTTCTGAAAATTTTTGTGTTCTATGAATGAATTTGAGATTAGGTGTCGATTATATTATGTTATTATCTATCTAAGTGAATTATTTTAATGATGATTTGCTTGAGGACAAGCAAAGTTCGAGTGTGGGTATCTTGATATTGGCAGATTTATACATACAATTATCTTACAATATACTTCTGTTTGTGTATGTTTGTTGATTAGAATATGATGTTATCACTCAAAATGTAGTTTCTATTGAATTTTTCAGGCTATAGAAGAAAAAGTAACAAAAAGGGGTCAAAACGGCACAAGAAACGAAAGACTGCAGAAAATAGGAAGATAGCGACGCTATCTACAGATAGTGACGCTATCTTGGTCGCGATCCACTAAACGTGATTTTTCATGCTTTCGCTATTTTGGACTTATGTTTGTACAAGAAAATAAGAGATGGCGTCGCTATCTAATAGATAGCGACGCGATTTAACATGGGAATTCACATAGCGACGCCATTTTGGACATAGCGACGCGATGTTACACGGCCTGGCGCATATTTAAGCGAATCTGCAGATCTGATTGAAGGACTTTTGACCTAAATCGAGTGGCAGCTGAAAAATACCCTAGGAGCACTCAAGATCAAGATTCTAAAGCTCAAACATTGGTTTTTTATCATCTTTGTTCAATACTATGTTTATGTTTATGAATCTTCACGTTTGTTTGATGATTATTAACATGTTATGTGCTAATCATCTTATATTCGCTATGATTAGATGAAGTTTTAGGTTTTAGGTTTAGATATTTTTAGGATTTATGATGATTGTTTGAATACTTATGTTTTTAACAAAGAACCTTTTTGTTATACCTTGATTTTTGCATTATTTAATCTGTTTATTGCTTGACTGATAAAATATTGACAACATTGAATTGATCTAGTAATTCCCCTGACTTTTCATATCATTTGACGTAGTCAGAGACTCACTAGAAATAGGGGTCCGAGATTAGATACGGATAACCTAGGTACAACTTAAAGTCTGATTTTTAGTGAAGAAATTCCTGGGATTAGAAGGTCTCGAAAAGCCGGACCTAGTTAAGAACAATAAGCCGGAGTGTGACTTTAAACAGGTTTCTTGAGAAGAAATTCCTAGAGATAATATTAGAGACATTGTAAGGTTTTTGAGAGAGATCTAGTCCCTTAAACTCCTAGAACATGAATTAAATCGGTGCTTCAAAACCAAACCTAGACCTAGACGGATTTGACTCATAGTGAATATTCTCCTTAATATTAAAACACTCGCACTTTATTTTCAGTCGATTGTTTGCTTTCAATATCAATTTTAGTTAAATTAATCATTTTGTCAATAAAAATTCTTCAAATGAAAACCCCTTTTAATTATTT
This sequence comes from Calendula officinalis, assembly GCA_963853835.1. Taxonomy (NCBI): domain Eukaryota; kingdom Viridiplantae; phylum Streptophyta; class Magnoliopsida; order Asterales; family Asteraceae; genus Calendula; species Calendula officinalis. Next base: position 16,504,904 of record OY970823.1, read on the forward strand.
GTTCAGATTAGTTAATTAGTTTTATTTTACATAATCAGGTAAATTGTTCCATGTTGAGACGAATATACCCGAAAGTACTTACCTGAACTATATTGCTCACGATTAGGTCATACTTGCCTAAGAGTGTGGTAATATAGAGAAGGCGTATTTAGGTCATTATTTTATAACTAGGTTTTTCACATCATACTTGTATAAATAACTAGTTATAACTATTTATAACTTTATACAATCTAATTATAATACTTATAACTTTTGTATTATTATCTAGTTATAATAAAACTTTGTTTGTACAATTTCTAGTTGTTTACAACTTTGTACATTCAAGTTTAAATTATAACTTAATACAAATTCTAGTTACTTTAATATTACAAATATATGATCAAAATAACATTTATATTTAATGTTCCATTTAATCTTGTATTTAATATATATAATTTATTACTTTAAAACCTTAAAATATTCTAATAAGAATATTACACCTAGTTTATACATATGTATTTTAACTTGAACTAATTAAAATACGTATAAACTATTTTACCTTTTAAACTGCATTTTCTTTAAAATATTTAAAAATTCCGAATATATATATATATATATATATATATATATATATATATATATATATATATATATATATATATATATATATATGTATATATGTATATATATATATATATATATATATATATATATATATATATATATATATATATATATATGTATATATATATATATATATATATATATATATATATATATATATATATATATATATATATATATGTATATATATATATATATATATATATATATATATATATATATATATATATATATATATATATATATATATATATATATATATATATATATGGTTGAATTAGTTTCAGACCCAATTAAGGCTACAGAACCAGCAGAACTCAATCTAAACCATTGATTTTTGAAATGAAATGATCATGGAAGACACATTAATGTATTTGATGAGGGACCCCCAAATATTGGTTTGCATGGATGTCATTCATGCTATACATATATGTATATGTTTTCATGTATGTATACGTAAGTGTTATCTATACATATATGTATACATGCATGAATGACATCCATGCAAACCAATATTTGGGGGTCCTTCATCAAATACATTAATGTGTCTTCCATGGTCATTTCATTTCAAAAATCAATGGTTTAGATTGAGTTCTGCTTGTTCTGTAGCCTTAATTGGTTCTGATTCTCTACATTATATATATATATATATATATATATATATATATATATATATATATATATATATATATATATATATATATATATATATATATATATATATATATATATATATATATATATATATATATATGTATGTATATATATATAGTGTCCGATTCAGCGCAGAACCGTTTAAAGGTGCAGAACCACAGAACCAATTTTAAACCTTTAGATCTTACAATTAACGGTCAAGATCAATCTTACTATTTTTGTAAATTAAACCCTTCATATTTTTAATAAGAAATAAATAAAAGGGTAAAGTAGGAATTTTCCACCAAAAAAAAAACCCAACCCTTTAGAAACCGTCACCCCACCCCTACTTTCTCTCACCCCACCCCTACTTTCTCTCATTCTTCTTCTCTCTCCATTAACCTAGCCCCCCAATTCTCAATCCTCATTCTCTGTATCTTCGAGATCGTCAAATGGCTTCAGATTCAGAGGTTGAGGCAACATGAGATGCGGGCAGTTGTCTTCTCAATTTGGCTGAAGTTGATTCTAGGTATGGAATTGGAAGAAATAAGGTTTTTCTATTTTGAATTTTATCATCAGGTTTTTCTAATTCTTTTTTTTTCTTTATAATAATCTTTGAGGTTTCGGTGTATTTTTTGATCGAGGAAACAGCCCCGAAGAGGATGACGAGGAGGAGCAAAAACAGCACGTGGAGAAGGAATTCAGTAGATTAAGGTTCCGACGATGTAAATAAGATCTTCTGCGGCGGTTTCCGGTTATGTTAACTAGATCTGCGGCGGCAACATAATTAGATCTGAAGTAAAAAAATTGAACCTCATCCAATTTATGTTCCTTCCTCCCGCACACCGTACGCACTCTTTTCTCCATTTCCTTTTTTCCTACGCATTTCTCCACTTTAATTCTATTTGTTAATATATTGTAATCTTTGAATTTGTTGTAATTCCTATTTGTGAAATCATTATATTGTCTATGGAGCGTGATGTGCTATCTTTAACTGTTATAGTTTCCATTGTCATGACATTGTTATGCACACCAACTGTTTGTAAAAATGTGTAGCTTAATTTCTAAATTATTTATTTAATTACTTACACACATATCGCCTAGTGTTTCCCATATGCAAAATGGATAGAAATATACATAATTGTTCGCATCTGTTCGTGTCATTATTTTTTAACGTGGCATGTTGAATTGGTATAAGTGTTCGTATCTTATGTCTCTAAGGTTTTGGTTCTATCCATAACCTCTCTTTTTTCCATTCTATGTTATAAATAACCAGACACAATTATCTTTAACAATGATTTTCTTTATTTCAAATATATATTAAGGATGGTATAACTTTATGTTATTAGTCGAACTCAAAGTTTATATTGATGTTTTGTCATTAATATACATTAAATTGATAAAACTTATGATTTAAGCATACATGTTAAACGGATGATGAAACTTACATGTTAAACTTATATGTCATTACATTTCATGTGTATGTTTGTTTAGTCTTAGATTTTGAAGATGAAGATCAAACTAATGTTAATGGAAAGGGAAATCGAAGGTTGGTGAATCATCTAAGGCGAGGCAAATTAATTACAATGAAAGTCGGAGGCCTAAACAGATGAAGCTAATGTTATTCGTGCAGCAATATCGCGTTGAATCTTAAAAATTCTTAGTCAATATCGTGTCATACATTTGATGTTTTTGATATTACATTTGATGTTTCTGTCATTACTGCATTTGATGTTTTCGTATTTGATATTAAATTTGATATTACATTTGATGTTTATATATATTACATTTGATGTTTTCTATCATTACTGCATATACATTTGATGTTTTGAACTTGAAAATTACAGATATACCGAATATACAATGAATGCTTATTTTTCTGGAGTGTGTTCCTGATTATAATCTCCATCCATGTTTCTACTGCGTTTATTGAATTTTCTTGCTCGTTATTCATCTTTATTTTCGAAAACTGCATTGATTTAGAAACAGTAACTATATAATCGGTTTTATGATCTTAAATTGATTATGGGATAAAGGAAAACAAAACCCACTTGCCATGTTTTTAGGGATCCCACGATTTACTACTTTCCATATATTTTTTGTTTTTGTTATTTGACTAAACTACCCTTTTAGACTAATAATAATAAATAAATAATAATTAATATTTGTTGCAACGTGATTGGTCGATACATGGTTCTGTGGTTCTGTCGCTAAAAATGGTTCTGCGGTGAATCGCACCCTATATATATATATATATATATATATATATATATATATATATATATATATATATATATATATATATATATATATATATATATATATATATATATATATATATATATATATATATATATATATATATATATATACATATACAATATATATATATATATATACATATACAATATATATATATATATATATATATATATATATATATATATATATATATATATATATACATATACAATATATATATATATATATATATATATATATATATATATATATATATATATATATATATATATATATATATATATATATATATATATATATATATAATCTTGTTAATTTTAAACCTTAAAATTAACACTTCCTTTTATCCTTATTAATTTTAATTAATTAACCCTAATCTTTTTCTTGATCAATTAAAACTAAGTTTTGACTTTCTTGATCAAAAACATCTTTTATTTAAAGATTAATCCTAATCAATCCTATCTAAACAATTATCTTTGTTTAAATTCTATGACAGATTATAACTTTAATAAATTTATTTAAACCATTTTAATTTAAACCTTATAGACAAAGACTTTGTCTAGATTTCTAGGTTTAAAGAACTAGTTTTAATAAACCTACTAAACAATAATTAAACCTTTTAAATATGAACATGTTTAATTTACTAGGTACTAAATTATGTTTTTTAATTAATCCTCTTAACCAATTACACTAAACTAGTTTAATGTTCTAAGTCCTAGGGTTTTTTAGGGTTTCGAAATTCATAAGCTTAGGAATCTTTTTCACCAATTAAACTAAGCTAGTTTAACATACTTCGTGTCCAAGTTCCTCCTAGATTTCGAAAATCTAAGGGGTTTAGGAAATAATCCTTTTGATCAATTAAACTAAACTAGTTTAATGTTCTTGCTCCTAGGGTTCTTCCAAATTTTCAAAATTCTTGTAGGGCAAGAATCATTTTGATCAATTATAGCGGCGCTATTTTGGCTGATTTTTGGGGAAAATGTATATTTTTGACATTTTTTTGATTTATGTATGCCTAGTGTTAGGGAATACCATACATGATTAGGTGCACAATGTGAAGAGACTTTGCTTGATTGCAAGCAACAACTCGGTGTGTGGTTATCCGAGGCTCGGTTTGACGTGGTGACCGAGGTTTGAGAAGTCAGTGCGCTGAGCAAGGGGTGTCGACTAAAGGGTATCCGACCTTACCTGTATTTGTTGCATGGTTAAGGGAGGTTGTGGCCCGGGTGTTGGACACGAAACGCTATCGGTTACCGTGGTTTGGCCGACCATGGTTTAAGGCTCCGGCAGGACCCCGATCTTCTCGAACAAACAGTGTTGTCCCCAATCGGAGATGTTCTAGAACTTCCGTGTTTTAGTGGACGGTGATTCGTAGTTACGTGGTCTTTAGACCGTAGGGATGTCTATGCTAGCTTGTTGGGCTTTACAGAAATTGTAGATTATATTCATTCACTTAGCTTTGTGCTAATCCCTCCCTCGTTGAATCTTTTCAGGTGATCGGTGCGTTGGACGGGATGATTGACCAAGCTCAGTTGATATGTTTTAAAAAGGAGCCATGTCGTTTAAGTGACACCGTTTAAATAATTAATGTTTTGAAGTTTATTGTGGGACATTTGGTTTGTAAACCTAAACCTAAACTTATTATTATCTTTATGCTTCCGCTAAATTAACCTAGAGGATAACCTAATCGCCTTCGGGCATTTAAAAAAAAAAAAAACGTTCTCTAAGTTTTGCGGTGTTACAACTTGGTATCAGAGCTTCGATTTGGCGATGGATACACGGGGTTGGTGTTCCATTCCCAAATCGTGGCTCGAGTTTGGTCAAGCATTCCGGACGAGCGGGATTAGAGCAACGGTGAATGAAGTTAGTTGTAGTTAGTATGTAGTTACTAACGATTTAAACTAAGCTTTCGTGAGTTGTTGTGATTGTTATAGATATGACAGGTAAAGAGAAACCGACCCCCTTAGCCCTAGGAAATGTTAGCACATCAAGTAACGATGCGGGAACTACCGGAGGAGCCTATATACGCACGTGGGGATATGAAGTACATTAGAGGTGGTCAATTTGGGCAAGATGGAAGTTGACCTTTGGGAAAAGAAAATGGATTGTGGGTCAAGGACGGGGGCGGTCGGGGAATCTTCACCAACCGTGGACCGACAATGATAGCTCGGGTATGTTTTAATAAACTCAATACTTGTGTTTATGTAGAATTGTTAATTGAGAAGATTGATTAGCTAATATTTGTGAAATGTTGTGATAAACTGAACTGCTTACCTTCAGTGTGTTATGTCACTTGAATTAGAATAATTGATTGCTTGTTGATTTGGGATACTTCTTATGTGTCAGGAGTGTTGTAGATATAAATGAGGTATGCTTACATGTTCCTTTTATTGAAACTTGGACTAAGTTTAGAGTGACATGATGTATGGATTAGTCTAGTTAATTAAAGTTGGAAATTTTATTTGTGACATGTCGGATCACATGTAGTGACTTGTATAGTGAGAATCAGAAATGTTTGTGCAACGTGAATAAATTGATGTTTGTTTTTGGTTATAGACATTAATTATGACAGTCAGTCAATATTAGATACCTAAATGACTAATGAATTGTTTGTGTAGATCTTTTGAGATGACTTGTGATAGTAATAATTGGAGATAAAAGAGACTGTTAAATGATTTGCATTGATTATGAAATTATCTGAGAAGAGTTTGGAAATGTGATTTATACTTAAATCTAGTGTTTAGATTTAAATGATTGTATAGAAATGATTTATGTTAATAAAAAATTGATCATAGCTTAAATTGATGATTTTTAAAGTGCTTAAGGCGATGATGATGTTTTATTGATTGTAATAAAAGCTGTTGAATTGAGATTTTGAGGTTTTATGTCTTAAGAGTTATGTTTCTAGATCAAATATCATGATAGAAGTTGTTTATGCTTAATTGCGAATTGAACTGATGAAATCACCTTACTATTTGGATGTTAATGGGTAAGAGTTAAGGACTAGTTGAATTGTGATTGATTGACTTGAAGTCTAAGTAAAAGTTGACATGTAACTGAAAATGCTTATTAGTCATCACATGAGTTTGACATGTTAATGAACTGTGAACTGTATGTTTGAAATCGTTATGATAAAATTTCTCAATGTTGAAACGTTTAAGTTGATTAGTGTCAAGACTGGATTGAATGCTTTTAGTTGTTAGATCTTGATCATGATAATAATTATTGATAATTGCATGAGTCGATTTGGTGAGTAGCTTGACATGTTTTGGAAGTAATAAGAACAATTTTTGGATAATAAAACTTGTTTTGATCTGTTAGGTCATAGGTATGACTAATTGGGTATAAAAGTTGTTGCTATTTGTATTGCCATGATTGTAATGAGATATGTGGGGTAGACTTGAATTGTGAAAACTGTGACTAGTTTTGTCATAACGTGCAACTTGACTTTATGAAATTGTGTTCCCCGTGTAATAGGGCCAATTAAGCATGGAATAATACATGATTGTTAGAAATATTGTTAATTAAGGACTTGATAGTGTTATGAAGAATTGCTTGATTTGGACCTAGTATGCTAAAATTGGACTAAAGTGCATTTTGTGGTTCATGACTTGACCTTAAAGATCTTTATATGTTACTTGTGAGTTTATGTAATAGTTAACCTCGAAATAGAATATGTCCGAATTAAATCGTAAGTTTTGACCCGTTTGTCTATTATGTATCAAATTGGTGAAATTCAACTTTTGACTTGATACTTGTTTGACATTTTTGTAGTTCAATAAGTTGATCGTATGAGAGTTGTTATATGCATCTTAACATGCTTGAAATGCTAACTTATAGTCTTGAATTGATTATGGTATGTTGACCCGCTTGGGTCAAAATGTGCAAAATGGAGTAAGTGTGCTTAAGATTTGATTTTGACTAGTACGAGTTCAAAATTGATGTGACTTTATGTTATGAAAGAGTATTTTTGAGAAAAAAAAAAATTTAATTGATTAAGACTGGGAATTTTATTGGAAATTCTTAAAATTATGGGTCGTTTAACGAGTAAAACTGTGCATGATTGTAATTTTCGTTAGAATAAAGAATGAAACGAGTAGGTATTTGAGAATTGAAGTAAGTGTGTGACCTTGTGTAAGGAAATGATGTTGTAACTTATGCTAGTTGATTAATTGTTATGGCATGGAAAATGCTAATTTGTTATGAATGGTAAATGCTATATGAGTAATGAGACTATTTGGAGTAAGTGTAGACTACAGAAATGAATAGATTGTTAATTGAAATGACAATGTTTTGCGGGAACATTATATGAAAAGTTGGAAGTGCTAAATATACTATGAAGTGTATGACAAATTGAATGAAATTTTATTTGAGCATGTATACGTGAAAGTGATTGGAATAGTGTCGTAAACTTTCTGTGATAAATACGTGCTAATTGAATATTGTTGTGGGATTCCGGGGACGGAATCCTCTTTAAGGAGGGAAGAGTTGTAACATCCTAAAACTGGCCTAGAATTTTATTACTTTCGGTAAGTAATTTAATTGTTTATTGTTTTATATAAATTAATTGATTTAATTATATTTAAATGTATTTTAACTATGGGGTTAAAATTAGTAAAACTGAGATATTTAAATATTAAAATGATCTTTATATATTTGGGTTCACTTCTGAACCGGGGTTTCAAAAATATCTTCGTTGTTAAAATTGGAGTTAGTTAGGTCTAAATTAATTATCTGTGAACCTAATAATCTATACTGTGTTTAAAATGAATGTATCTGTGTTTTGAAAGGGGTGTACGTGTTATGTTTTAGAGGCAGGTGTCAATTTACCCCTTTTCCCCTCTTGCTCCTCTCTCAGTCACGACACACACAACACACACACACATTCTTGAAGTTTTTCTCTCAAAATTGAAGATCATAACCTAATCCCTTGCTTGCCATCTCTGTGATTTCGTGATTAGAAGCAAGATTAAGTAAGTTTCCTTCCTTCTTAAGCTAGGGTTTCATGTTCTTGATGTAGAGTTGAACTAGGGTTCTTGAGCTAGTGGGTTTTCTTGAAGTTCTTGTTGAATCTTGATTATAATCTGGAATTGATGCATGATTTGGTGTCTAATTGAGTTCTTGCAAGTATTATATGAATTGTTGTTAGTTATAACTCATTTGGTGAAGCTTTCATAAAGCTCCATCAATGGTGGATTTGGGAAGAAGATGGGTCTTTTTCCCTAATTTGATGAATTGTGTATTTTGATGTTCTTAATGTTGTGTTAGGCTAATTATGTTTGTTAAATGATGATTGTTAGTTATGAAGAATCACTAGTTACTTGTTATGAAAATGCATAAAAGATGGTAGTGTTTGGCTAGATGGGAATTTAGCCATAATCTAGTTAGGTTATAGATTGTTGACTTTAGTCAAACCTGGGAGTTGACTTTTGGTCTTTTATAACTTGTAAACTTGTATTATCATTTTCATATTAACAATGTGGTAGTTGAATGAATTGTAAGTTTGATTATGTTGGTTTAGGCCCATGACCCGTTTGTTTGTCAATTAGTTGCAAATTGTACAAATTGACCTATTTTAGGTCAATAGATGATTAAATTATACATGTATACAAATGGTGTGCAAATTGCTTAGATTAATGTTAAGTAAGAAACTTGACAATATGAAATTGTTATTTGACAAGTATGAGCTCGAATATGTGTTTGATCCGTTTGGGCCTAATGTGTGCAATTTGATTTAAATGCATTAAGTTTGGTTTAGAATTAACTTGATGGAATTCTAGACATGGTAAGTATTATGTGTTGAAATGCAAGCTTTTGTTGCCATTTGATTGACCTCAAATAATGGTGTTTGGATGGTTATTGGGAGATTTCATGAATTAGTGCAATTGGTGGTTGATATTGATCTAGGATGGAGTTTTGATCTTGTTAAAATAACTAGTAGTTATTAATTGTTAAATGGTGTGATTATAGCCATTATAGTTGTGCTTGAAAGTGTTGAAGTAAAAATGTTGTTTTGACCCGTTTGGGCCAATGGGTAGTAAAGTGACTTAAATAACTTGGATTGTGAAAGTGTAAGTATTTTGTTAGTTATGTGATTAGTAATGTTATTGGTAACATTTGGTGAATTGCAAGTTGTTTACATGATTGTAGTTATGGAAAGTATTATGGTTTTAATAATCTGGTTTTTGACCCGTTTGAGTGTATGAAATGCAATATGGCTAGTTGACTTGTTGTGTAAGTGTAAATGGTCATGACATGTTCTTATGATGGTCTAAGTGTTTGGCTATTTAGTTAGTGCAAGTGTTAGTGTTAAATGTATATTTAACATTGTTTATAATTTGGTGGAATTATATACTAATTCGGTATTCCTTTGGTGTACAGGAATCGGGATCGTGACTCAGAAACATTAGACCTCTGAGTTCGACAAGTGGAAGGTTTCGGTGAGTGGATTTAACCTCCAACTTGTGTTTGGTTACAATTGGTTCGGTATATTGCATACTTGTGAAAATGCAGGAATTTGGCTGATCTGGGGAGATAGCTGCTATCTTTAAATAGCGGCGCTATCTTGGCTGGTTTGCAAACAGAAACTCGAAATAGCGGATGCTATCTCAAAATAGCGCCGCTATCTAAACTAGACTAGTTTAATGTACTTGATCCTAGGGTTCTTCTACATATTTCGGAAAATCAAGGGAAAGGAAAGAATCATTTTGACCAATTAAACTAAACTAGTTTAATGTTCTTGGTCCTAGGGTTTCTTCTCTTGATCGAAAATTATAGGGAAGGAAGAAAGAAATTGGAACAAAAAAATAATACTTTGAAACTAAAAAACAAAAAAAAAACATTGTCATTCTTTGTTTAGATTTCTAAACCATCGCTCTGATACCACTGTAGGGTTTCATAACACTGATCGAGCACTTGGGTCAACCTCCTAGTATACTTGGTTCGAACCATACTAACAAACCCATGAACTTGTCCTTGCCGGTTAAACCAACTAGCTAGTTTAATCCCTAAAAGCGGAACTTAGATTAAACTTAATCCTTAAACCTTAAAGGATTATAGGATGTTGGAAATCTAGACTAAATTAACAAGAAAGAAGCCTTGTACGAAAAACTCGAACACATACACATACTTGTGGTGTTCAACGAACTAACCAAGAACCCTAGGGTTCTTGGTTCGACTTCGAACAAGGGGAAGAGGGGAAAAAGGGTTTTCCAAATCATACCTTAGTCTTGCTTAAGTAAGTACACTGATGATCAACACGACGAGTGATGCTCTAGTTTATCACATGTAACGATCCTTGAATTTCAAGACTTGAAGAACACGAAAAAGGCGAAGAAAGAACGAAGAACAATTGAAGAACACAAGGCTTGTGTTCTTCCTTGTATTCGGCCGGAAATCCAAGGGAGATTTTTGTGTAAGGTGTTTAACCCAAACAAGGGAACCCCAATCCTTCTATTTATAATAAAATGACTTTCACTTAGGGCCCTTCCAGTTTAATTAATATTAACTTCTTAATTAAACTTATCGTTTTTCACATTCATCCCTTATAGTTTAACTAGTCTTTTATTATTGCACTTAATTATTATATATCTAGTATTATACACTTATATATTTCGGTATAATATATGCACGATATATATTCTTGTATTTATACTTTTAATAATTAATTATATAATAAACTTTATATAATTTAGACAATAATATTATCCAAGCACTATATGATTTAATAGCTTTAAATCATATTATGGATTATCTATTATTAACAAATTGTATATTTGCTCAACTGGTAAATGTACAAATACTTGTATTAATTCGTTAGTTAAACTAATCTAGTAATAAGTTAAACTTAACTTAACACTTAACTGATTCATAATGACTATTATGAATCATTCCTCTTCGAATATCATTACATATCTTACTCGTATTACATGCACTCACCGGTGTGACCCTTAAGTGTTTCGTAGGCATGGATGTATCACCATATGTTGACTAACTGCGCACATAATTCTAACAAACTCCCACTTGTGCAAGTTCGTAACCGTAGCTTGATGACAAAAGCTACATTGGCCCTCTAGATAGGCATGTATGTAACCAATCCCTTGCAGCACGATATTTGTGATAACGAATACGAGCATGGTAAAAGATATCAACTCTTGTATTCGAAATCATTTCTTGACTTCTTGATTCAAATTGTTTGTAATAAACGACAAAGAACAAATCAGTTCGTTTGGGCATGGCCATGCACTTACTAGTTTTCTATCATGTCAAGGGATCCATATATAAATATCTCTCCTAAAAAGGAGGTGCAATTACCATGTTGTTACATTTCGATTCAAAATACAACTTCCTCTGTACCCAGTAAGGCCTCGTATGACAATCATATTTCAAACTTGTCTAAGACGAACCAAAGCACATTAGTCATTGTATCCCAAGCCAAATACCTGGGGCTTAAGGACAATCCTAGTGAATAATACTTTTGAACTTTTCAACCATGAAGTATTTATCACGGTGGTCAATCCAATATTTGTCGCTATGACACAATATCACCGATATTTTGGTTTACAACAAAACTTGTGTAGCTATCTTCGAGAAACTCGAATCTCCACCAAATATCGCGATGACGTCAACGTCCCATCGAGGTTCCCACCAAGACGAGTAGTCACGAATTATGTCTTTTGAATAAAGAGACTTTTATTCATGGATATTGTAAAACATACAAAGTCTGAATAACAATGATGCTAACTCATGTATTATTCCTCACTGGACATAGATACAGAATTATTACTGGATCATTACATACTCCTTTTGTTTGTGTTGATTACTTAATGACTTTTACAATTTTAATCGTAACATTTATCACTAAACTAGTCATTTCTATTAAACTAAACACATAAGACAAGTATTTGAAAAACACTATTACTTTTGTGTTTGCCAGATTTTGTTCTTGCAACATTCTAGAGCATATTCTAGTCTTGCCCTTTTTATAATTCGGTAAACAATAGAGTATTGGAAAATAAATCCTTAGTTTCTTGAATTCATAAAATTCGCCTTGTAACTAAAGCCTCTTTTAGTTACATGATTTGTAGATATATCATTACTAGTTAAAGAAATATCCTTTAAATGATTAATTAATTCACTGGAGTGTGAACATCCTATTAGGTTTGAAATAATTAATCACACAACTTGTGATCACGCTATTAGGCTTGCAATAATCTAATTAACGATCATTTATTATTTCTCTTAACACTTTGGCTAACGACTTGGTAATACCTTGTTGTTAATATCTTACTAACTTACTAAATTCATTAATACCTTTAATGAATACGTTAGTCATAGCTCCCACTATCTTTTATGGAATATAAGCATCACTTAAACTATTACTTTGACTAAGTCAAGAACTTTGACTTTCTTGGTCAAGAACTTATAGTTTAATCTTTTAAGAATTTGTCAATTATTAAAGTCATCTTTTGGATTTACGAATATCCAACATTCCTGTTTAGGGAATTATGACTTTCATTGATCACTGTATCTAACAATTATTAAACGCTTGAAACGATACTTCCAATCCTTAAATACTTTAGTATCTTTGAAGAACTTTATTTAATGCCAAAGTCATTTTTTGGATTTCATAAACATCCAGTATTCCTATTAGGGAATCGTGACATGATTAAATATTGTATTTACTACAAGTATGAAAGACTTGCATTAATACATTTAATTCTTAAATGCTTTAATATAGTTTGACCCTTTTAAGAGTTTATTGATGTCTAAGTCATTTTGCTTGGATTTTGCGAATATCCAATTATACCTATTAGGGAATTATGACTTCATTAAATTTCTTTATAACAAGTGTGATACTTGTAATAATACTCTTAAAAACTATCTTGATTTTATCCAATATAATCATACTATATTAATACGAAATACTTTAAAACGTGTTATCATAAATAATAATTATTACTTGAGATGTTTTAATTAAGTTCAATAACTTTGAACCTTTTGCTTCCATAAAACTCTTAAACACTTGTATTTAGAAAAACTTTCTAATTACTAGTATTTAAGTAATTTGAGCTTCTAAGATATTATTCATTCACACAACAATAAAACAAATATAAGCAATGAGATTATTATTAAGTCAACACTTGACTTATAATCTAGTCATAAAACATGACTAGTATAATCGTAACACATGCACACACAATATAATTCAACTATGGATTCATAATTTGATAAAACCAAAAACCGAGTTTTAGCATGAATAAAAATTATCCAACAAAATAAAAATTGTTTTCCATGAATTCAAACAAAAAATATTGAACTATAAACTTGGTGCTCGTGAGTTATCATTATCTCATGTTAGGCCATCTCACTTTCCATCACCTCATGCAATAAACGATTGCTAAAGTTGAGTTACTCGTACTAAACTTTACAAGTAGAAAGTGATTATCTAGAAGTTGGTCAAGTCAACTGAGGAGCACGCATTGCCTCCTACCCTTTGACCCTCACCACAACCAAGAAACCGTTTCTCGTTCCTTGCCTTGTTTGGCTTCACCTTCTTGACCTTTTGTTTGACTCCATTACCCTTAGGCACGTCTTGGCTGGGATCGGTTTTACCCTTTCCCTTTCCACTGCGCCTCTTTCTCTTTTCACTACCATCATTGGTTACTACGAGGTCATTCTTAAACTTGGTTCCCAAAATCAACTCATTAGTCTTGAGCTTGGAATGTAGCTCAGCAATGGATTGCTCCATATTAGGCATGTTGTAATTGATTACATAAGGCTTATAGTCATCTGATAACGAGTTGAGTATCATTACTATTGTTAACTACAACGGTACTGGGTGTCCTAGTCATTCAAGATGACCCATGTGCTCTTTCATTTTCATGATGTGAGCACTCACTGATGATCCCTTACCATCATGCAAGAGTTGAACACTCTACAAGCGTAATATGCTTGTCCTAGTTCATTTCTAGCATTCGCGGTAAGAGCATTTAATATTGCTCTTTCTAGGACATTTCCTTTTCTCTCATGCCTAAGCATAATCCGAAGATCACGCTTCCAATTGAGAAACTTTGACCCAGTCAATTCGTCCTTTTCTAGAAACAAGCGTAGTGAGATATTATTGGTACGTGTCGTTATGGTTGTTGCTGCCATCTACAAATCAAACCCAGTTTAATTAGTAATCACTAACAAACATCTTCTAAAATATATTATAAACGCATAATTAATATTTTTGGCCTATGATCCATATATCACATTTTCGCCACAAGGTTTGGGCACTTCCCGACGAGACATGTTGTGTCTGGTAGGTACATCCTTACCGATCGTACCAAGACTTGATACGATTCCTAGGGGTCGTAGAATGTATAGACTTTTAACTTACTACAACTTTGTACAATTTAATTGCACATTTCTAAGTTTGTAATAAAGTCTAGTATGTTTATTCTACTCGAGTACTTTTTGGGCCGGGACTCCCAATTGTCACCAAAGTAGATCAGATCATCTAAGACAGTGCGATGTTCTGCGTCGGGACTCCCGATTATCACAGAACCCTACGCACCCTAACACTCGCAATGATTTGAATCCATATCTAAGGTTCTTTCTCCTTACAATATGAATATTCTTTGAACAAGTGAGGTGTTCCATTAGGTGGATAGTACTTACATCTAAGATTTTCTTGGGTTTGTTTAAGTATTAAACTAAACTTAAACCTTATTTCAATTTTAATCCTTATTTAAAATGTGCGACTTGTGTCATTCAAGAATTCCACAAGACGCCTTTTTTAAATATATTTTAAAAAACTTATAGTTTTAAATTTGTTCGAGTTTATATGTATACCTAAAACGAAGTGTACAAAATGTTTTTACTAAGTTTTGTGAAGAACTTTTTCTTAATAAAATAAAACTTATTTTACTTACTTGAAAATCTTTAAACCTTATGTTAAACTTTAAAGTAGAGATTTTAATTCTTTATGACTCACGAACATAAGTCATAACTCTAGTTTAACAAATCTAGTTTTTATAATGTCTAATAATAAAATTAAACATTTACTTATTAGATTCGCCAAAATATGTCCTAATGACACATTTATAAACTTTGCGACTTCCTTTTGTAGCTCCCACTAGCTGCAACAACCATGATGGAACTTAAGTAAACACAACCACCGGTTAATACTTGGTGAACACTAATAAACTTTATTATATAAAAACTTTATATAATAATCTTAGTTTGTTTAAACCATTCTTATATTTAACTTAGACTAGTTAAATGTAGGTTCTAAAATTCCTATGTAATCATATTCTTGATCAATTAATCTAGTATATTACGTAACTCGTAATATACTTGTACAACTAACTAGTTATAATTATCTATAACTTTATACAATCTAATTATAATACTTATAACTTTTGTATTATTATCAAATTATAATAAAACTTTGTTTGTACAATTTCTAGTTGTTTATAACTTTGTACATTCAAGTTTAAATTATAACTTAATACAAATTCTAGTTACTTTAATATTACAACTATATGATCAAAATAACATTTATATTTAGTGTTCCATTAAATCTTGTATTTAATATATATAATTTATTACTTTAAAACCTTATAATATTCTAATAAGAATATTACACCTAGTTTATACATACGTATTTTAACTTGAACTAATTAAAATACGTATAAACTATTTTACCTTTTAAAATACATTTTCTTTTAAATATTTAAAAATTACGAAATATATATATATATATACATATATATATATATATATATATATATATATATATATATATATATATATATATATATATATATAGAAGTGGGATCCTGTGAGGACTCTTTTTTCGGTGAGGTCACCTCATAAAAATTTCAAAAAATTCCGAAAAAAATATATATAACCCACCATGATTATTACTACATTTGGCAACAAAAAAATTCAAAAACAAATTATGATCCACTTTTTTTAGCGAATCATAACAATGATCCAGATTTTTTTTGTGGATCATTATTATGATCCATATTTTTTTTTTGGATCATTTTTGGAAAAAAAAAAATTTTTTTGGATCTTATACATAGCGATTTTAATGTTTAAAAAATGAATTTTTTAAAAAAAGTTTGTTTTGGATCATTTTTAGAGTTTTTTTGGAGTCCTCACAGTCCTCGCGAGGAAAAGAGTCCTCACCGGATCCGGACCCTATATATATATATATATATATATATATATATATATATATATATATATATATATATATATATATATATATATATATATATATATATATATATATATATAAGTGGGATTGAGTGAGGACTCTTTTTCCGGTGAGGACTGCGAGGACAAATCTGGGCTTTGGATCAAAAAAAATCAATGACTAGGATCTAATGTGAAGAAATGTAACAATGTTAGAAGGTTAAGGGGTTTTGTGTTAAGTTTAACAAAATAGTGGGGGGTAAAAAGAAAATTTGTAAGGTTAAAATGGTCATTTTCGCACACATACTCTATCTCCTCGCCACATGTCAATTTGTGATTTGGTGGTTTTTTTTTTACCCCCAAGTTCGTATTTCCGCCATAACTTTTTTTTTCTTTGTAGAAAAAAAAAAATGTCAAAGTTCTTATAATTAAATTTTCAACAAAATGAGTATAGTCATGAAAATTTGAAAAAAAAAAACCCGGATAAAATATTGGATCATTTTGTTAAATTTGGATCATTTTGTTAATTTTAGATCATTATCATAATTTTGGATCATTTTTTTATTTTTGGACCATTGTTAATCTTGCATAAACATAATTTTGTATAAATAATTAGCCAAATAATATATCATATATAATATTAGATCATTTTGTTCATTCATGGTCATTTTGTTTACTTTGTACAATTGTTAATTTTTAGATCATTTTGTTATTTATAGATCATTGTCAATTTTGGATCATTTTTTTTTTAAATTTTCATGACTACACTCATTTTGTAGAAAATTTAATTTTAAAATTTTTGGCATTTTAAGATTTTTTATTTTACAAATATAAAAAAAGTTATGGGCGAAAAACAAAGCGCGGGGTAAAAACCACTTCCAATTATAGGAGGACAAGTGGCAAAAGGAGAAAAGTGGGGTTTCGAAAATGACATTTATGCCCTTTTTAAGATGAGTGGACGAAAATTGTCCTCGCAGTCCTCACCTGGAAAAAAGTCCTCACCGGATCCGGACCCTAATCTTATTTATATATATATAATATAAATACATCTTGTTAATTTTAAACCTTAAAATTAACACTTCCTTTTATCATTATTAATTTTAATTAATTAACCCTAATCTTGTTCTTGATCAATTAAAACTAAGTTTTAACTTTCTTGATCAAAAACATCTTTTATTTAAAGATTAATCCTAATCAATCCTATCTAAACAATTATCTTTGTTTAAATTCTAGGATAGATTATAACTTTAATAAATTTATTTAAACTTTTTTAGTTTAAACCTTATAGACAAAAATTTTGTGTAGATTTCTAAGTTTAAAGAACTAGTTTTAATAAACCTACTAAATAATAATTAAACCTTTTAAACATGAACTTGTTTAATTTACTAGATTCTAGATTATGTTTTTTAATTAATCCTCTTAACCAGTTAAACTAAAATAGTTTAATGTTCTTGGTCCTAGGGTTTTTTAGGGTTTCGAAATTCATAAGCTTAGGAATCTTTTTCACCAATTAAACTAAGCTAGTTTAACATACTTGGTGTCCAAGTTTCCTCCAAGATTTCGAAAATCTAAGGGGTTTAGGAAAGAATCATTTTGACCAATTAAACTAAACTAGTTTAATGTTCTTGCTCCTAGGGTTCTTCCAAAATTTCAAAATTTTTGTAGGGCAAGAATCCTTTTGATCAATTAAACTAGACTAGTTTAATGTTCTTGATCCTAGGGTTCTTCTACATATTTCGGATAATCAAGGGGAGGGAAAGAATCCTTTTGACCAATTAAACTAAACTAGTTTAATGTTCTTGGTCCTAGGGTTCTTTCTCTTGATCGAAAATTATAGGGTAGGAAGAAAGAAATTGGAACAAAAAAATAATACTTGGAAATTAAACAAACAAACAAAAAACTTTGTTATTCTTTGTTTAGATTTCTAAACCATCCCTTTGATACCACTGTAGGGTTTCATAACACTGATCGATCGCTTGGGTCAACCTCCTAGTAA
This sequence comes from Calendula officinalis, assembly GCA_963853835.1. Taxonomy (NCBI): domain Eukaryota; kingdom Viridiplantae; phylum Streptophyta; class Magnoliopsida; order Asterales; family Asteraceae; genus Calendula; species Calendula officinalis. The sequence goes on from OY970823.1 coordinate 16,523,589, forward strand.
ACTTGGTTCGAACCATACTGACAAGAACATGAACTTGTTCTTGCCGGTTAAACCTGTAGTTTAATAACTTTTGAACCTTATGCTTCTATAAAACTCTTAGATACTTTCATTAGAAGAACTTTTTAATTACAAGTATCTAAGTACCTTGAGATATCAAGACATTATTCATTCGTACAACAATCAAACAAATATGAAATATTAAGTAAATCAAAAACTTGACTTACAATCTAGTCATAGTATCTTTGACTAGTGTAATTATCACACATGCACACAATATAATTCAACCATGGATTCGAATTTATTAAAACCAAGAAAACTTGTTTTAACATAAAATAAAAATTATACAAACAATAAAATAAAATTGTTTTACTGAATCCATAAAAATACTGAATTATAAAACTCGGTGCTCGTGGGATCATCACCATCTCATGCTGGTCATCTCACTTATCATCTTATGCAATAAAAGATTGCTAATGTTGAGTTACTTGTAATAAACTTTTACAAGTAGGAAGCGAGTATCTAGAAGTTGGTCAAGTCAACTAAGGAGCAAGCATTGCCTCCTACCCGTTGACCCTTGCCACAACCAAGACACCGTTTCTCGGTCCTTGTTTGGCTTTACCTTCTTGACCTTTTTGTTTGACTCCATTACCCTTTAGGCACGCCGTTGCTGGGATCGGTTTTATCCTTTCCCATTAAAGAACCTATCATTGATCTATACAAGTGTTCATCTACATCCTCCCCCTCAATGTCAGGTTGCAGGTGTTTATGTGTTTCCATAGGAGTGCTTGCACTTTTGCAGTCTTTCATTGCAAATTTCTCCAAGATGTCTTTGACATATTGTGATTGATTCATCAAAATTCCATCTGATCTTTGATTGATTTGGAGTCTAAGAAAAAAGTTCATTGGACCCATTGAGCTCATCTAGAATTTGATCTGCATCAGTTCTTCAAATTCTTTGCACAATTGATCATTTGTTGAACCAAAAATGATATCATCTACATAAATTTGGACCAGTAGAATATCATCTTTGACTTTTCTTGTGAACAGTGTCTTGTCAATTGCACCCCTTTTGAAGTTGTTTTTCAACAGATATGATGACAATGTATCATACCAAGCTCTTGGTGCCTGGTGAAGGCCATAGAGAGCTTTTTCTAATTTGTACACATAATCACCATGATCAGGATCTTCAAAACCTGAAGGTTGACAGACATAGACTTATTCTTCAATTTTCCCATATAGGAAAGCACTCTTTACATCCATTTGGTAGACTTTCAACCTTTTGAATGATGCATATGCTAAGAATATTCTTATTGCTTCAATTCGTGCAACAGGAGCATATACTTCATCATAGTCTATTCCTTCTTCTTGAGTGTAACCTTGTGGTACAAGTCTGGCTTTATTTTTGATCACTATGCCTCTTTCATCTTTCTTGTTTCTGAAGATCCATCGTGTTCCAATGGGTCTTTTTCCTTTTGGAAGAGGTACAAGTGTCCAAACAGCTTGTAGTTTAAATTGAAGAAGTTCTTCTTGCATAGCTTCAATCCAGTTTAAATCTTTCATTGCTTGTTGAATCTTTTAGGTTCCTCCTGTGATAGAAAACATGGAATAGACATTCATTAGAAATTAAACTGATATTTCAAATATTTGAATTAAATTTGCTTTTGTTTGCATATTTGAGTTAACATCACTTAGAACTAAATCTAAAGGATGATTCTTTTGAGCTCTTGAGTTGGGAACTTTATCAACAACAATTTGACTTTCAAGGTTTGATTTATTGGATTCAGGAGCTTGTGCATCAGTCCAGTTATCTTCTTGATTTTCTGAATTTTCTTGATTTTCTTCATTGTTACTGACATCAGTATTAACTTGATTTTCATTGAAATCATGTGTTTCAGTGTTAGTACTGGCATCAGTATTGTTTGGTTCAACATCATCATTTTGAATCTCTGAATCACTACTGGTATCAGTAGTATTTGGAGAATTCGAGTTATTACTGGCATCAGGATTGCTTGTGTTATCTGAGTTACTACTGTCCTCAGTATGAAATGTGGGATCAGTATTAACAAGGATAAACTTCATCTGATTTTGACTGCCATTGAATGATGATGAACCTCCTTTAGGTGGTTAATTATCTGTTCCACCTGTATTAAAATCATAGCTGAAATCAAGAGATTTGGTTAGTGAGTCAATATTAAATAACCAATCTGGATCATTTCCTTTTTCATTCATTAAGTTTTCATTAAAGGATACATCAACACTTTCTTCAATGATCCTCAGCCTTTTGTTGAATACTCTATATGATTTGCTTTGAGTTGAGTATTCCACAAAGATGCTGATTTGCAGTCAAACTTACCAATTTGTTCTCTTGTAATTAAAATAGTACAAGGACAACCAAATGATTTTAGATAGCTTATTGAAGGTTTTCTTTTACTGAAAAGTTTATATGGTGTTTTAAAGTGTGGCTTGACTATTAATACTCTATTTTGAACATAACAAGCAGTAATAACAGCTTCAGCCCAAAAAGTTATTGGTAATTTTGAATCTTCAAACATGGATCTGGCTGCTTCAATGATTGTTCTATTTCTTCTTTCAGCTACACCATTTTGTTGTGGAGTTCTAGGAGAGCTGTACAGCCTGTCAATACCTTTAAGATCACAAAAAGAGCTTAGATTTCATTTTTAAATTATGTGCCATTATCACATCTGATGGCTTTTACTTTGAGATCTCTTGGGTTTTCCAGTTTGATGATCAGGTTCTTGATGATTTCACTTGTTTCATCTTTAGTCCTGAGAAAAAGTATCCATGTAGAACTGGAAAAAACATCAGTAATAACTAAGCAGTATTGTTTCTTTCCTATACTCATTATATTTGTAGGTCCAAATAAATCCATGTGTAAAAGCTGCAAAGGGTTAGAAATATAATTAATTGCTTTTGACTTATGAGAAGTCTTGTGTTGTTTACCTTTTAGGCATGTAACACAATGATGATCACACATAAATTCTTTTTGAGGTAAACCAATTACTAAGTTCTTTTTAACTAAATTGTTCATATTTTTAAAGTTTGTGTGACGCATCCTTCTATGCCAGATGTCTGATTCATTGGTGTTTGCCTTGGATATAAAGCAGTTGATCTCATTTGGAGAAATGAGTTTCCCCCTATATCCAGGCAATACACATTTTTTCTCATAGGTGTTCTTAAAACAACATATTTTTCATCTAAAACAAAATACATCATCGAATGTAATCTTACCATTTGATACGGTACCTTTACCTGTGATTCTACCACCTTTTGGATTTTCACCAAAACCAACATATCCACCTTCAAAAGACCTGAAATCTATGAGAATTTGAAGATTTCCAGTCATGTGCCTGGAGCATCCACTATCAATATGCCATGTGTTTCCATCTTTAGGTACCTGGATGCTCTGCACAGAATAAGAAAATTAGTTAATTTTGGGACCCCAAGCTTGTTTTGTCTTGGGTTCATCCTTGTAAGAAACAAATTTTCTAATAATTTTAACTTTTGATGAAGCTTTGTTGTTAGAATTTTGGTCATTACTGTTGTTTGGTGTTACTAGTGGTTTAGGTTTATATGCCCATATTTTAGCTTTTGAATATTTTACTACTGAAGGATCAGTAGTATTTGGGTTATAAGACCTTTTGGGACAATCAGTAGTAGCATGGTAGTTGTATCTAACTTCATTGTACCTTGGTTTGTGATCAGTAGTAAATCTTTGATTGTTTCTACTGATGCTCGAAAAACTAGAATATTTTCTAAATTGATTATGATTTCGATTATTTTCAAAGTTTTTACTTGTTTTAGGAGTACTATGTCTGATATTTTGAACAAATCTTTGAACAGTTCTTCAAAATTTAAGAACATCAACATGTGGATTTTTATCAGTTTGATTTAACTTTGATTCTTTTAATTTAATTTCTTTTAATTTTAATTTATTTTCTTTAAATTCCTGAAATTCGTTGCAATTGATTGGATTGAAGTGACAATCTTTTGCTATGTGATTAACTTTGTTGCAAATTATGCAAGTTAGTTTGGTTGATTTTGAACTCTCAGGTTTTCTTTGTTCTTTTAATTGATTCAAGTTTCTTTGATTTCCCCTTCTTAATATAGTTGGTATGTTTTCAGCATTATATTTAGGAGATTCTTGACTCTGTGTGGAAACTTATGGCCAAATTGTAGCTCAACAATTGACCATACATGAATTTTCCAGAAATATCAACGCAGTATATACATTTCTTCGTACAAAAATAAGTTGTGCCAGAGTATACTTGTTGGTTGACGGAGACGACGATCAGGTGGTGTTGCACAGTTGCCGGAAATAATGGAGATTATTGTGGTTCGAGATGGTTGATTGTGACGGAGTTGTGCCGGAAAAAGGAGATGTCGGTGGAGGTCGGGTAATATGAAGTCGCCGGATAAGATGATCGAGTTTCAATGCGTCGCCGGAGCTTCAATACGCCGGAGAAGATGGTGACGATGATGGATGCTCGACGATGAAAGTAATCCCTTGAAAGTGGTCGACGGTTATGTGTGGTGGTGGCTCTGGTGGTTGACGTTGGTTGCTTGAACTCGATTGATGAAGATGATGATCTGAGATGATATATTCTTGGATACAAGATGATTTGATTGTTGGTATGGTTGACAAGAGAGAGATGAGATAAAAAAGAAAAAAAAATCTTAAAAAGTATCATGTGGGTGTGTCTGGTGACAACAGCTATTTGTCCTTTTCCCCATTTTAATTTGTTGAATTTGTTATGAAGAAAACCACGTCGTATGGTACTACTTCTCGACTCGCGAACCAGTAAGATCTCGACCCGCAAACCCGTCAGATCTCGACTCGATAACCCGTCAGACCCGAGATATCAGACCCGAGAACATTCATATCAGATCGCGATTTTCACAAAAAATTCACTATTTTGATCATAACTTTCTCATTTCTTAACCAAATTGAGTGATTCTTTTTGCCAAACGTTCATTTTTCAATTATTTACAACCCTATTTAAACACTTTTTCAAAACACTTTCTGATTTTCTCAGATCTCCCCGAAAAGTTCCGAAAATTTTGAAATGTTCATGTGTTCTTCATTTTTTACTTTAAAAAACAAATTAAACTTTGTTTTTGATGATTTTAATATGAAATTTATTACTGATTTGCTTGAAATCAGTAATAGAACAAAGTTATAATGCCAAAAACATGAAACATACATTTGATTTTGAATTTGAAACCACTTTTGAGCACTTTTTCACCAAAAAATCTTCAAGAACCCATCAAAATCTTCAACAAATTGCTTAATCACAGCTGATTTGGATCTAATATATTAAGACTTTTACTCGTATACCAATTGTGGATTGTGAATCCAATGATTAATTAATAGATTAAGCATAAACATGGTGAAATTAGGAAGATTGAGATGGATAGAAAACTTGAACACTTTGCAATTGATAGTTAAGTTACAATTTAGGGCAAAGGTTACTTTTAAATTAGGTTACTACTTACTATTTATATCTATGACTAATATCGACTAAATACACAATGGTCCCTAGACTATTAGTTACAACAAATGTGACTTAACAGATAAAAATTTAGAGGGGGGTGAAGTATGGGGTGCAAATCAGCTAAGCACATGGTGAAATGAAATGAGGGAGAAGTTGAAAATTGAAAAGTGAGCTTGAGTGAGGAGGGTGTGACAGGGTTAAAGAAAACGAAATACCCTTACCAAACCGATTAAAAATCCGGGTAGCCATATTTTTATTGTACTGCATATGTTGCATTATGATATTGAAAAAGACATCATGAACCCAGTGATGCAATGCACAACCCCCCAGCTACTCAAGTACTTCTTAAAAGTCATTGTTTCGTCTTTCACGGAGATCAGCTCATATGTTATCGACATCTCACTTGGAGATTGTTGATATTAAAAAGAGGACAATTCTCTCCAGTCCTCGACTTCATTTGTCCACTAAATCGAGTATAGAACCGAATTAAACACTTCTAGGACACATGTACTCTACCAAGCATATCTCAGTGATATTGCCAGAACATTCATAGTGGTACCAAAAATATTGGTATTCTACAATGATTGAATGTAAATCCTACCAGTGCTAACATCAATGCCAACGTTGAACGTAGGTCACACAGTTTCTGTAACTGTTGTGTTAACGGGTAATCTATATGATCCCGGTTTACCCTGATTCAACGTAGTGCAAAGAACTGATGACCGTACTCCAACATTATCAACAACAGTCAATAAGTCAGATAATAAGTTTGATGAACGTACTCTAACCTTATCAACAACGGTCAGGAGATCAAATGATAAACAAGAGATCGTACTTTTATGTCATCAAAAACGGTCAAGGAATTAACCTATAAAAAGATTAGACCGTATTTTTACCCTATCAACAACGGTCAGGGTTTAAAAATTATCAAGATCAACAAACCGACAAAGCCACACGATTAAGAAAAGACTTCCGCAGCGAACCACTCCATCAATGGGTCTTAATTTCGTCGATTAAAGAAAAGTATTCAAGATTACTTTATGTTGGGTGAAAAGCCACATGAAGTTTTCATCCCCACAGGCTAATAAAGCTGAAGCTGATACTACAACAACGCTATTCAACGAATTACCAATTAGTTGCAGCTTTTGCTAAAGATGAAAACTTCAATGGTTCAAATTATAAAATGTGTTATATATTGATTATTACAAAAAATGTATAATCATTATTCAACACATTTTTATCAATGGGATTTGTCATATTTAACTTATATTTTCTTCTTAAATCGAAGATTCTTCTTATATCAAACTCGCAGAACTTCACAGTTACATGATGAATCAGATAAATCATATTCATCATGAGGGGGAGAAGATACATTACAGAACTTCTTTATATAAAGAATTAATGCATTCAGTGAATATTTTTCTAAAGCTCAATCTGAGGAAACAAATTTAGGGGAATCTTTTAATTGTATGGAGATTATCGATACGTTAGCCCAGTTTACTCCAGAGTAATAAGATATATGAACTAGTTAAGGGGGAGTAAACAAGAAATCAACGACCTAATGAAAACAACTTTCATAGTTGAATTAGGAAATTCGTTCATCGGGGAGTAAATTTCAAAACGTTTAATCCAAGTCCCGTAAAGAAATAATTGTTTGTTTGAGGGGGAGTACAAACCTTATCAACATTTTACCTTAACAACAATTATCAAGAAACATTGATCGACATAAAGCCACAAACTTCAAGAAAAGACTTTCGCTGTTAATCTCCCTATCATTATGGGTCTTATTTTTAGTCGATCAATATGTATCTTCAGTCAAAAGTCTTCAAAATACAACTTGTTGGTTGAAAAGCAACAAGAAGTATTCATTTTCATATCCAAAGAAAGCTCAAACTGATCCTGATACGGAATTATATAAACGAAAAATCTACAAGGTTCAGCTTTTGCTAAAGATGAAGACTTCGAAGATACGCCTCCCAGACTATTGTTACAAATGCGGAGATTGTTGGGTCACATTTGTTGTAGCCAATAGTCTAGGGGGCATTGTGTAATTAGTCTAAAATAGGTATAGGTATATAAACCTTGTTCTTAGCTAATTGCCATAAAGCTTTGCCCTATTTTGTAATTGTCATATCCATAGCAAAGTATTGTTCAAGTTTCTATCCATTTAAATCTTCCAATTCCTAATTGTTTATGCTTAATCTATGAATTAATCATTGAATATCAATCCACAAAACTTAATCCTTAAACCCTAAAGGATTATAGGATGTTGGATATCTAAACTAGATTAACAAGAAAGAAACCTTGTAAGAAAAACTCGAACACACACACATACTTGTGGTGTTCGACAAACTAACCAAGAACCCTAGGGTTCTTGGTTTGACTTCGAACAAGGGGAAGAGGTGAAAAAGGGTTTTCCAAATCATACCTTAGTCTTGCTTAAGTAAGTACACTGATGATAAACGCGACGAGCGATACTCTAGTTGATCACTTGTAACGATCCTTGAACTTCAAGACTTGAAGAACACAAAGAACGCGAAGAACGAACGAAGAACAATTGAAGAACACAAGGCTTGTGTTCTTCCTTGTATTCGGCCGAAAATCCAAGGAGGGGAAGGGGGTGATTTTCGTGTAAGGTGTTTAGCACAAACAAGGGAACCCCAAGCATTTTATTTATAATAGAAGGACTCTCACTTAGGGCCCTTCTAGTTTAATTAAGATTAAATTCTTAATTAAACTTATCCTTTTTCACATTCATCCCTTATAGTTTAACTAGTCTTTTATTATTGCACTTAACTATTAAATGTCTAGTATTATATATATTTCGGTATAATATATACACGAATGGATAATATATTATTAACACATTATATATTTGCTCAAATGGTAAATGTACAAATACTTGTATTAATTAGTTAGCTAAACTAATATAGTAATAAGTTAAACTTAACTTAATACTTAATTGATTCATAATGACTATTCGGCCGAAAATCCAAGGGAGGGAAGTGGGTGATTTTCGTGTAAGGTGTTTAGCACAAACAAGGGAACCCCAAGCCTTCTATTTATAATAGAAGGACTTTCACTTAGGACCCTTCTAGTTTAATTAAGATTAAATTCTTAATTAAACTTATCCTTTTTCACATTCATCCCTTATAGTTTAACTAGTCTTTTATTATTGCACTTAATTATTAAATGTCTAGTATTATACACTTATATATTTCGTTATAATATATACACGAATGGATAATCTGTTATTAACACATTGTATATTTTCTCAACTGGTAAATGTACAAATACTTGTATTAATTAGTTAGTTAAACTAATCTAGTAATAAGTTAAACTTAACTTAATACTTAACTGATTCATAATGACTATTATGAATCATTCCTCTTCGTAGTATCATTACATATCTTGCTCGTATTACATGCACTCACTGGTGTGACCCTTAAGTGTTTCGTAGCCATGAATGTATCACCATAGGTTGACTAATTGTGCACATAATTCCAACACCAAACATGCGTAAATATGAGACGCCGGGCTCATATGCAGTTACCAGCTGGTAAGCAAGAAGTTGTTGGGTGCCCATGGGCCTCAGACGGACCAATGCAGCTGCGTGCAATATCGCATAACCATATATAGAAATAAGGCGTTTGGGTGCGCATAACCAAAGTTCTTGCGGTTATTTGTATTCGTTTAATAAACGCTTCCGCAAGACTAATTTTGAGAATGAACATACACAATAGGGTGTTCAAGATCAAGGCCAAACGTTATGCAATAATCATCGAACATTTTTTTTATCTAAACTCACCGACATTATCAATTCGGATGATTAGCCCTCAACTTAATGATATGAGCTAGGAGTTCAGGAAATGTTGCATTACTTGTGAACAAAAAAGTTACGTGTGATCATCTTGTTGAATATTGAATATTGACCATATTTTAATATCCATTTATTAGTATGTAAATACATAACTATGTTTTAATATCGATTTATACAGTATGCGATTAAGAACTACTAAATTAAAATATTTTTTACAATTCTTTTCTACGAATGTTTTATGTGTCTTAATAGAAATATAAAAAATAAATAAATAAATCGAAAGAGAATATTCTAAATCAATTTACCTTCCTCAGTATACTTATGGTGTAGGCACCTACATTTAAAAGAGAAAAAAAAACTAATCAACTAATCAAATTAGAGTGAACAGTATATTATTTTATTGTATCATAAATATACTAGGTATAAAATAAAAATTGTATTTACTCATAAGTGAAAAGAATAAGGGTTTAATGTAGAATAAAAGCATCTCAAAGGATGTTTTATGTGTCTTAATAGAAATATAAAAAATAAATAAATCGAAAGAGAATATTCAATTGTAAATCAGTTTACCTTACTCAGTATACTTATGGTGTAGCCACCTACATTTAAAAGAGAAAAAAAACTAATCAACTAGCCACCTACATTTAAAAGAGAAAAAAAACTAATCAACTAATCAAATTAGAGTGAACAGTATATTATTTGATTGTATCATAAATATACTAGGTATAAAATAAAAATTTTATTTACTAATAGTGAGAAAAAGAAGGGTTTAATATAGAATAAAAGCATCTCAAAGGACTCGAGATGACAATTAACATAATTAGCTTACTGCACACACAATCAAGAAGCAAACTTGTAATCGTTGATGAGAAAGAGAGGAACCGTCGCTGTGAAGGTCAAACCCAACTAATTAACTCTTTGAAAATCTCTGACCGCTGTTATCTCCGCCGTGTTCTTGCAACTCTTTTCCGGCGAAAGTCATTAATTGATGCCCTATCCCATCGTCTATCAACTCCCACGCTCGGCGGTGACTGGTGGTGGTGGTGCCGGTGACGGTGGAAATTACAAGTAGTCGATTATTATTATTATGAGGAGAAACCAAAACAAAGTTAATAATGATAAACATGAAAACGGCAATGGCTTAATTCCTAATTCTTTCCGATTCATTTCTTCCTGTATCAAGACCGTATCTTCAAACGTCAGGTCCGCTGGAGCCTCCGTTTCTGGATCGGTTTCCGGTGATTCCTCCGATGAACTTCGGAAAGATCAGGTTTCATCATCAATTATTTGCTCGATTGATATTCACTTCATTTTGAATTATTTTTATTGTATTACTTACGGATAAGGATTAATGCTTATTGCGTGTGTCTAGTTGATTGCTCTTTTCAAGTTCATTTGATGTATACATTTACCTACTTTTAGTATCTGTTGTAAAAAAATTGTGTGTTAGAGGGTTAATCTGATCATATTCTTGGATTATCGACAACTGATATGAGTATATATTGAAATTGGGGAAGTTTTGGACTTATTTCAAAAAACCTATGTTATTTATATGCATATATATATGTGTGTTTATAATAACTCAATATATATTTCCTTCAACAGGTTCTGTATTCTTGTTTTGATCAACTAGAACTTACACCATCAACTGTCAAAAAAGTCTTGCTACTCGGTTACTCAAACGGCTTTCAAGTTCTTGATGTGGATAATGGTTCTAATTTTACCGAATTGGTTTCAACTCGTGATGATCCAGTTACATTTTTACAAATTCAGCCAAAACCGGAAGAAAATAAAGATGATGAAGGATTTAAAATGTCACACCCTTTGTTATTGGTTGTAGCTAGTGAAGAAACTAGGGTTTCAGGTGGTCAATCGTGTAATGAGAGAGATGAATTACAAATGGAGAATAATAATAATTCAGTGTATTCTCCTAGAGCTGTGAGGTTTTATTCGTTAAGATCACACAGTTATGTTCATGTGTTGCGGTTTAGGTCAACTGTGTATATGGTTAGATGCAGTCCACGAATTGTGGCTGTTGGGCTGGCTTCTCAAGTAAGTATTTATCTATTTTGATTTTTTATTTTATATGTGTTTTCTGATTCCGTTTTGAAATTTTCATGATATCAGTTGTCGAAATTCACTTTCTTTATTAACTTTGAGTTTGGATTGATTACATTTATTTTGAGTAAATTACAGTGATGGTCATTAAGGTTTACATCAAACTTCACCTATGGTCATTTTACTTTAAAAAATTACACTAGTAGTCCTTTCGCACCTACATTCCTTTAGCCTAACATTCGTTATTTTTTTTTTGTTGAAAATTTACACCGGTAGTCCTCTAATTTACACCGGCAGTCCTTTTTCTGTAAAAATATTTAACCGACGTTAGGCTAAAAGAACGTAGGTGCAAAATGTTTCAAAAAAAGATGATGTGAAATTTGTGAAATGGGTTGCTTAGGCGGCTCGTGTAACGGGTAAATGGGCAATTTGTGTGTGTGTTCACACGTGTGGTCCTGAAATTCTTTTTTTTTTGTCAATATTTTTTTTATCTTCGTACAAATAGTTATTGTGACAGAGATGATGACAAAACATATACTTGCTCTGTTCCAGAATTATTTTCCATCTTACGATTTTAGTTTGTCCCAAATAATTGTCCACTTCTACGAAAGAAAAGGTATAGTTGATTATGCTTCCTATGTTACCCCTATTTAAAGATATTATTATAAAAATCAAAGAAAGCATTTAATAATTGGTGAGGGTATAACTGTCATTTCTACTAAATTAAGGCTGCAATAAATACACTTTCTTAAACTACATGTTTTTGTCTGGTGGACAATAATTTTCTAATGGAGGGAGTATTACGTCAATACTAATCCATTTTTTTAAATAAATTATGAGGTTTATGCATTAAAAATACGCTTTGGGCAACTTTCGACCCGTATCTCGTTAAAGATATATATTATATATTTAACCCATTTTGAGTTGTTAGAGATAAACATAACCCGAATTCACCCGTTTATAAATAAATGATCACTAGAAAAGGCACAAATTATAATTTAAAAGTTTATGCTTTTTTTTTCATGGCAGATATATTGCTTTGATGCTCACACTCTTGAGACCAAATTTAGTGTGCTGACATATCCAATATCTCAATTAGGGATTAATATCGGTTACGGGCCAATGGCTGTGGGGCCCAGATGGTTAGCTTATGCTTCCAATAATCCATTATTATTATCAAACACAGGACGATTAAGTCCCCAAAATCTGAGCCCTAATTCAGGTTTAAGTCCTTCAACTTCACCTAGTAATGGTAGTTTAATGGCCCGTTATGCAATGGAGTCCAGTAAGCAGTTGGCAAACGGGCTCATTAATTTGGGAGATTTGAGTTACAGAACATTGTCTGGTAGGGTTGTGGCCCATTCAACTGAAAATGCCAATGCTGGAATGGTGAGAATTTATTTTATTTTAATTAAATAGTTTTTTGACTAAATTCCATAATCGACCCTGTGGTTTGTATGAAATTATGGATTTCGTCCCTCGCTTCTCTTATTACATGGATAGTCCCTAATTTTGAAACTTGTAACATTATTAGTCCTTTATTTTGAAACTTGTAACATCAACCGTCCATAGAAACCTAACAATATTTTTTAGGTTCTTGATGCTTCAGTTTATGGTTAGAATTATGGCCAAAATACATTTTAGTACCCCCTGAACTTGTCTGACTAGGTCTTCTACTACCCTAAACCAAAGTCACATAAATCGCTTGATAAGGCACGATCTGCGATCTGGATCGGGCGTACCCGATCGCCGTTCGTTAGCGATCCGATCGCCACATGGGTCGCGATCCAAAATTAGTCGAAGTCGCGTATTCGTTTGGTGAATCAGTCGATCCAAATCGGTGAATCAGTCAAATCCAATTCGTTTGAATCAGTCGATCCGAGTCGATTTAATGTGAAATTGACCGATTGTGATATTCAATTGTTCCTAATCGAAGGTCAAATAGACCAATATTCTGGTCAAATCGTTCCAATCGGTGATTGGAACATCAAGTGAACGATTTTAAGACCAAATGAACGTACAGAGATGAAGAGAAATTGTCGATTTAGTACCCTGACTCATTAATTTGACGGCGTTTTATTACTTGACTTACTTTCGTTGGAGCTTTAGACGGACTAAAAAATATACGTACATCTCAATATATAAATATTATAAGCAAATCACGTGAGAAAACAAGACCAAATTAGTGAGCTAGGGTACTAAATCGACCATTTTGTCAAGTTCAGGGTACCATGCTGCACCTTTAATAGATTAAGGTAGTTGAAGACCTAGTCAGCCAAGTTCAGGGTACTAAAACGCATTTTGGCCTGGAATTATTAGTTGTTATTTGAATCATATCTGTGCAGGTTGTGATTAAAGATTTTGTATCTCGAGCCATTATTTCACAATTTAGGGCACATACAAGTCCAATATCTGCACTATGTTTTGATCCAAGTGGGACCCTTTTGGTAACTGCTTCAGTACACGGGAATAATATCAATATTTTCAGAATTCTTCCAAATTCATCACAAAACGAATCTGGCAACCAAAACTCTAACTGGATTTCTGGTCATGTTCATCTTTATAAGCTTCATCGTGGATTGACTTCTGCTGTATGTCTATTCTTAATATTTTTTACTATTTATTTAATGATCAGTGATCATAGTTTTTTTTTTATTATTTTAAACAGGTGATACAGGATATTTGTTTTAGTCAATAATCAATATAGTCAATGGATAGGTGTAGTTTCAACTAGGGGCACATGCCATATTTTTTTATTATCTCCGTTTGGTGGTGAAATTGGTATTCAGTTACAAAACTCAAAAGTCAACGGGTCAGCACCATGGTGGTCAACTTCATCTTTCATGAAAGATCAATCATTATCACCACCACCCCCAGCAGCCATTACTTTATCTGTTGTTAGCAGAATAAAGAATACTAATTTCGGGTGGGTATCTGGAAAAACATCTGTGCCAGCTGGCGTTATTGCAGCCACTTTTCACAGTTGTGTATGTAATTCAAATATCGAAACCCTAGAACATTTACTGGTATATACTCCATCTGGGTTTGTGATTCAATATGAGTTGTTGCCTTGTGTTGGGGAAACTTGTCCCCAAGATGAGGATTTGGGGGTCAAAGTTGACCCGATCCAGTGGTGGGATGTCTGTAGAAGAATCGATTGGCCCGAAAAGCAGGAGTTTGCTGATGTGGCGGGTCCCACCAGACATAATTCAGTTATGAGTAATTGTGATGATGAAGATAGTAAACGACATCAACGGTATCTTTCTCATGCTGAGGTGCAAATTAGGGCTGGGAGAGTCCCAGTTTGGCAAAAGTCAAAGGTCAGCCCGTTGACTTAATTTGACTGTCAGCTGTAGGACAAATGGTTATGATGTGATATTATTGTGCTTATTTATGCAGATATATTTCTATGTGATGGGCCCTCAAGAGATGAATGGTGGAGAGGTTGATATTGAAACAGTTGCAGTTAATGAGGTTGAAATTAGGCAGAAAGATCTGTTGCCTGTTTTTGACAGCTCACGGTAACATTAACCTTTATTTTTTAAGATTTAATTTATTTATTAATTAATTAATTTCTTTGTAGATATCCTGGTAGCAGTGATGACAAGTTTTCTCCTGGTAAGACGGATCTGGGTTGGGACTAAAAAAGTCATAAATAGCTAATGCATTATTCACAATAATAATATAAACTTTTAATTAAATGAGTTAAAGGTTGTCAAATATTTTATTTAGTCCGTAATAGCTTAAATTCTTCATCTTGACAGGCTTTATCCATTCAGGATCATCTCTGGCAGCTGCAGACCTAGAAGAAATATCTGATCCTATTCTTGCTTCAACTGTAAATAAATATAATAACAATAGCATGAATAGGACACAAATATGTTATCCTGTTCTTGATGAAATCATGAATTCTGTTAATAATGGTCCTGGAAACGTCGTTCAATCTTCAGAAAGCATTGTGACAAGTGACAATTCAAACCCAGGCTCTAATCGTTCTTACTTAAGTATGAATCAACTTCTTCCAATGCATCAAGAACAAGAACAAGAAGAAGATATGTTGGCGTTTGGAAATCATGGTTTTAATGAAGATTACTGCAAATCGTTAACTGATGAAAAAAGTTGTAAACTTGGAGAAATTAACAGCCGCCATCAAAGGAACAAATCTGAGGAAGATGATGATATTCTTGGCGGTGTCTTTGAATTTTCCCATGATTGTGAGTATTTCTTTACATTTTAATCTTTTTATATAACTTACTTGATCGTACCTCAGCACTTCTATATAAAGGGAAAAAAACATTTTAATGAAATAAACTAGATGTGGCAAAATGGGTAAACTTTTTTTTTGTATTTGTCTAAATTTTTTTAATTATTTTGCTTTAAATAATTGGTGTGTCAAATATGATTACAAATTTTGTATCATTTCAATAATAGTCGAATTTCTTGAAAAAATAGTGTGCAAAAAAGATGGAATTTTAGTGATAAAACATATCCTGATTCAACCCACTTTGAAGTATATGGGTCGACCTTTAGACAGAAATAAATAAGTAAACAACCCTGTTAGAAACTTGATAATGCTTATTTTCCTGACAATTTTAGTGAAAAGATTAATGATTTGAATGTTGCGATATGATTTCAGGTTGATGGTAATTTCAAATAATAAGCAAGTGGAACTAACTGATTGATTTGAGGGGTGAAGTGTTGTTTGGTAGCTCGAGCGACAATTCTTTGGTTTTCTCTATTCTAATTCTTGTGTATAGTAATGTGTAACATTAATTACTTGTTCATTACAAAACTGGACCATTCTTTTATAACATATCATTTGGATTTTACTTAAGATCAACTATGTCTTTATTCATCCGGTTCCTGTTTCGATTCGGTTTGGTCCATCTTGAACCCGCAATCCATTATTAGTTTTTGGTTTGGTGTTCGAAAAAGTGAACCCTATTGTATAATAAGAGGGTGTTTGGGGTTGCGTTTGCAACCTACTTATCTGATTATCATGTTTTGTAAACGCAAAAAATGAAAATATAGTATTTGGCAAAACTAAATTCAGAATCACTTATCTGCGTTTATACAACATGAAAACGCCGTTTTACGAAAGCATCCTACTGCTTGCTTTTTGGAAACGTGTTTTTACCTCCAACATTAATATCCCAATTTAACCTTCTTCCCCACACATTTAGCCATGCTACCCACGATTCAAAGCAAGAATCAAGTATCATCTCTTTAAATTCCTTTATTTTGTTTCATTATCTTCTTCTTCTGATTGTGTTCTATTAATAGCTTGCATCACTTCTAAGCATGTAATTTTACATGATTTGAAATTAGGGTTCTGTAAGTGTTCTAGAAAAATTAAATTGATATGCTTATTTCAATAATGTTAAGGTTGAGATATTTGTAATCATATAATTAATCAACCATGTTTATGTGAAAATGAGTTGATTTTGGTTTTATATCACTGTCATCATATTTTTTTATATATCAGCGTAAGGATCCAACACATGGAAATAATAGAGATAGCATCAATTAAATATAAAGAACATAAAATATGAACCTTCAGATTGTTTCAAAGCTTCATTTACAGTATAAATGTGGGTATTAATATAGTTGTTTGGAGTGTTTGAATGAAAAGATATATTTGTTTGTTAGAGTCAAATATGCAGTTTGATACTTGCTTATATCCAATGTTTGGGCTTTAATTTGTTATATAGAGATAGGGCTTCAGTTTGACTGCAAGAGATATGATATTTTGCTGCTTAGTAGAAGGTTAAGGTGATGTATTGACACAATAAGAGATCCAATGAATATGTAATTCAACAAATACAAAGAATGTTTATTTTTGTCATTTTACATCTTAACTAAATAAATAATCAGATTTGTCAAACACTAAAAAACTAATTATCTGATTATTGTGATTTCAAACAACATAATCAAATCCAAACACTATTTTTGAGAATCACGTTTTGCAACCGCTGATTATCTGATTATCCGTTTTCAAAACGCATAATCTAATTTCAATAAGCAATCCCAAACACCTCTAAGCATGATTCTCTTTGGGTCGGTTGTTGAAACCTAAACTTAAAGTTTAGATTTTGAGTTAAATACTGAAACCTATCAGTTTTTTCCAAGGTTCCAAAAAACATTGTGTGACTCTTGCGTTCTGAAATATCCCACCAGTAGTGTAAGGTGCGGCGTAAACATGATAATGTGAGTTTGGTACCTAGTTCTTAGAAGATCAAAGTATTATTCTTTACTTAAATGAAAGTATTTTCTTCAATTTTAATTTTTAAAAAAGAATTCATATATTACCTCTGTATCAAGATAAGTGATACATTTGAAGAATAACGGTTTTTGAGGTAAAGATTAAAAAATAGTTTAGAATAGATTAAATAGATAGTGGATAATAAATACTAGGGGTGGTAATTTCTAACCCGACATGAAAACCCGACCTGAAACCGACACAAAAATAAATGGGTTTGGGTTGAGGTAAAAAATATATGGGTCAGTCTTGGGTTGATTTTATGGGTTAGGTTTTAAAAGTGAGTTTAATAGTTTTTAAAAATGAGTTTAATTTCAATTTTTTGGGATAAAATTTGTAATTTCAAAAAGTTAAAAACATATTACAATCAAAGTGAATTTAGTAATTTTTAAAAGTAAAAGTAAGAGTTAATGAGTTATTTAATTTTAGGGTAAATTACAGTTTTTGTCCCTGACCTATACCCGATTCGGGGTTTTTGTCCCTTAACTTTTTTCTTCCGTTTTTTTGTCCTTTAAGTTTTTTAAAATTCTGCATATTTGTCCTTCCGTCTATTTTTTGCCGTTAACTGACGAAAAATGCAAGGCATGTGAGGGCATTTTGGTCCTTTTCACCATTCTTCATCTTCTTCAACAAATTGAACACCTCTGCAACACCTCTGCAACTTCATATCCTAGTGATTCACATTTTTGTTAGTATGATCCGGGTGCGGGTAGTAGCGGATGAAGGGTTTCACTACGCACCATGCGACTGATCGACCCATAGGATCGACCTCCTAGTTTACTTGGTTCGAACCATGACTGACCAAGAACATGAACTTGTTCTTGGCCGGTTAAAACCAACTAGCTGATTTAATCCCTAAATGCGGAACTGTGATTAAACCTAATCCTTAAACCCTAAAGGATTGGGATGTTGGAAATCTAGATTAGGTTAACAAGAAAGAAACCTTGTACGAAGAACTCGAACACACACACATACTTGTGTGTGTTCGTCGACTACTACCAAGAACCCTAGGGTTCTTGGTTCGACTTCGAACAAGAGGAGAAGAAGAAGAAGGGTGTTCCATGAATCATACCTTAGGTTAATGCTTAAGATAAGTCCACTGCTGATGAACACAACGAACGATCCTCTAGATGATCACTTGCAACGAACTTGGATCTTCAAGACTTGAAGAACACGAAGAACGAATGAAGAACACGAAGAACACAAAGTGTTGTGTTCTTGGGAATGTGTTCGGCCGAAACCAAGAGAGGAGAAGGCTAGGGTTTCGAGATTTATGATCAAGGAATAAGGGAACCACATGCATTCTATTTATAATAGAAAGACTTTCACTTAGGGCCCTTCTAGTTTAATTAAGATTAATCTCTTAATTAAACTTATCTCTTACACTTTAAACCCTTATAGCTTTACTAGTTTATTATTGTTGCACTTAACTATTACATGTCTAGTATTAACACACTAATAATTCGGCACCCATATACACGAATTATTCACACTTGTATTTATACTTTTAATAGTTAATTATATAATAACCTTTATATAATTTACACAATAATATTATCCAATTACTATATAATTTAATAGCTTTAAATCATATCATGGATAACCTTTAATTAACACACTATATATTTACTCAACTAGTAAATGTACAACTACTTGTATTAATTAGTTAGTTAAACTAATCCAGTAATAAGTTAAACTTAACTTAATACTTAACTGATTCATAATGACTATTATGAATCATTCCTCTTCGTAGTATCGTTCCATAACTTGCTCGTATTAAATGCACTCACCGGTGTGACCCTTAAGTGTTTCGTAGGCATGGATGTATCATCATAGGTTGACTAACTGTGCACATAATTCCTTCAGCGGATACTGCAAAACCCGTACCCGCACCCGAACTCCAATCCCCATACCCGTACCCGCATGCGCCCGCATAATCCCCGACGGGTTCGGGTAGAAAAATCCTCGCGCGGGTACGTGTAACCCGATGAGGATTTGTTCAAAAGTTCAAGAAAAAAAATATTAAACACAAAACTTGTGGTTGGTGTACTTTAATTAATACACACATACATGCATCTATGTTGATTGATGATAATAACTTTCAATGTGGAGGGTATACACTTTTATAGATGGGAAAGTTTGTTTATGAGTTGTATTCTAGCAATGTGAGATCTTATTTTCTTTGTTGTTGTCCCACATTGCTTTTTGAAAAAACAAATTATGTAAAATTGCCCTATATAAAGGGAAGGGCATAGATAAATAAAAAATAACATTTTATCTTAGTAAGTAATATGTAATATACATAGTATTTGTACATAAAAAATGTAATATATATATATACATACATATACTCGGGTATAAAACGTTGCGAGTAGAGGAATACCCGTACCCGACCCCCCCCCCCCCCCGCTTCGGGTGTAAAAATTAATACCCGTCCCCGCCCCGTTACCCGTTTAAGCGGGTAATACCCGCCCCGTTAGGGTCGGGTACCCGTGGGTACCCAAATTCGCGGATAAAATTGGCATCTCTAGATCCGACACCTCCGCAACAATGTTTATCTCAAAGTTTATCTAAAATCAAAATCGAAAATTGCATTTCACAGATGAACAAATCGATTTTTGCAAATCAAAACCCTAGATCTACAATTTCTGCAAATCAAAACCCTAGATCTACAATTTCTGCAAATCAAAACCCTAGATCTACAAATCGATTTCGGAGGTAGAAGACGAGTTTGCAGATCTGGATATTTGCGACGATGAAACAAACCTGCGATCGACATTTTCTTGTTGCCGGAAGGGGATCTACCGGAAGGAGATCTGTAAAACGCAATCCCCAAAACCCCTAAAATCAACAAGATCCGCCTCCGCCACCAGAAACACAACGTCTTCTCCGGCGAATGGTCGTCTTCTCCGGCGAATGGTTGTTTTCTCCGGCGATCTCTACTCCTCCGACCTTTGGGCAGTCATTTTTTGCCAGCAAGATTTCAAAGTTGGGTTTTAATTTTTGAAGATCGATCGGAGTCCAAATCCGGTGATGTACACAAACCCTAAACCCAATTAGGGTTTAATTGGGGAAGAACACATAAATAAGGAAGATGATGTAAGGGTAATTTAGGTAAATAGACAAAAAAAAAAAGCATCAGTTAACGGCAAAAAATAAACGGAAGGACAAATATGCAGAATTTTAAAAACTTAAAGGACAAAAAAACGGAAGATAAAAGTTTAGGGACAAAAACCCCGAATCGGGTATAGGTCAGGAACAAAAACTGTAATTTACCCTTAATTTTATTAAATGAGATAGTTAGTTTATATGTGTTAATATATTATGTTTTACCAAATAAGAAAATTTGTAAAGTGTATCACTTATTTTAAAGTGGAGGAAGTATATATTTACACACATACTCATAAAATCAGCATGAGCTCGAACTCAAGCTAAATTTGACTCCATAAAATTTTGACTCATTTGCAGCCTGAGTCATGTATTCAAACTAGACGATTTGAAGGTATTTGGGCTGATCGAGCGCATTTGAAAGCCAAAACTTTCCCGCGGAAAAGAAGAAAACAAAATCCAAGTGCCACGCTGGCAATCCTGGTGAACCGGACTCCACCAATCAAAATCAGATACTTTTGGCTATAAATTCAAAACCAAATTATCATCCGAACAAAACCATCATTTCTCACAGCATCAATTTCTCAAAATAAGGGTTAGGGTTTGGCACTCGGATTTCTCAATCGAAGAAGATGACTCCAAAATCAGACACCGAAGTGAAGAAAGGTGGTAGAGGAAAGCCCATGGCTACAAAGTCTGTCTCTAGATCTTCCAAGGCTGGTCTTCAGTTCCCCGTCGGAAGAATCGCCAGGTTTCTCAAGGCCGGAAAGTATGCCCAGCGTGTCGGTGCCGGAGCTCCGGTTTATCTCTCTGCTGTTCTCGAGTATCTCGCTGCGGAGGTAATTTCAAAATTAATTACTTGTTTTCGTCATTTGATCAGGTTTAGGGTTTCGATATGCATAAATATATATTTTATTTCATTTTTGCAACTATTCATTTGATTTGTTGATAGAAATTAACGATCATGGTTTCGGTTGCAGGTTTTGGAGTTGGCTGGTAATGCAGCAAGGGACAACAAGAAGACCAGAATCGTCCCAAGGCACATCCAATTAGCAGTAAGGAACGATGAGGAATTGAGTAAACTGTTGGGATCTGTGACAATTGCAAATGGCGGTGTTCTTCCCAACATTCATTCTACTTTGTTACCAAAGAAGGCTGGCAAGGAAAAGGGTGATATTGGTTCTGCTTCTCAAGAGTTTTAAGTCAAACAAGTTGCAGAAGCAGTTTTATCTCAAGTCAAGAAGCCATTGGCGTTTCATTATTCTAATATGCTCTGTAAAATGTTTCTTTCATGAGATTTGTATGTTTTCTAACTGTTTTTGTTGGTCATGATGTTAATTTTTGGTCACTAGAACTTTTATTATAAGATGAATGCATTATAGCATATTTTTGTCTATGCAAAGTTTAATTCTCTAGATGAATTTATAGAAATCAACTTCAACTTTTGATGAATTGAGCTTATATTGAATTGTTGAAAATTCAATTGGAAGGATTTATTGGTTTCATATTAAATGTTTTAACTAACAAGTACATAAGGTGTAATGACTAGTGTATTTTTTAAACAAAACACCAATAGAAATGTTGAGATGTTTGTTGGAGATTTTAGTGTTTCATACTTAATTTTAGTATAATGAAATAATATATATTCATTGTGTGGCTTTGTTTCACAATTGCTGATAATTGTTTATAATTGCTCTTAATTTTGTGGAACGTCTCCTAACTTCTTGGAATTATCTTGATTTTGTTATAAATCATATAAACAATCTTCAGTTGTAGAGGACCAAAATACATACAATTTGAATACGTGCACTTTAAATACAACTTGAATATGGACGCTTTAAAAAATTATGAAAATGTGAATTCAAACTTGTGCTTAATTTCTAATTTGATTTCAATTATACAAATATTTGGAATTTTGTGTAAGGTCAAAATATGTAATTTGGAAAGTAATTATTAAGATTCCAGCAATGAAGCTTAATGTATGTTTCAAATGGTTTTATTTATGGTTTAGATTAGTTTCTATTATATGAATGCAATATCCAATTGATCTTCCTTGTTGCATTGCCTCTGCTAACTTTGACATAGCTGCACTATGATGATGTAATATGAGCAGTGTGTTGAGTGCAGCCCATTTGATATGATCATTTGCTTCATCTTCAGTGAATTGTAACCACTTGAGCACCATTTCTAACTGTTTCATTATCATCAAATAAGCAACTGAAACCGTATGAACCATTTGAAATTATGGAACCTACTTTCTCCACATCCTCATGATGCCCTTTTGCATATCCGTACACCATATGCTCTGCTACTAATCCTCCAACAATCACGCGTGCAAACTTGCTTAAAACCTAACAAAAAAATAAAAAAAATAAAATAAGTAATGGATAATGGTTAAGCCCCTTACTTTAGAAGTTTGAGATTACTGACCGTTGAAGACAACTTGTGTTTATTTGCCTGCATGCATTATGAAACAGGATGCTAAAGTCAGTCAACTACAAGGTCAACGTGTATTGCATGTGAAAAGGCTAACGGGTTGACCAGTCAACAATTTGTGGAAATAGAGACAAAAATTGGTCTCACCCGATGACGTGGCTTTACTTGATGCAAGTTTTTCTCTAATAGTAATGGCACTGCATCTTCTAACTGCATAATAAAAAGTAGTCTTTATTATAAAATGTTAATTACAAAACTCATGTAAAAATAGGAATAGACTGAAATTGGAAGAATTTCACATGTAATGAAACCTAAAATAGCTAATATATAATTACATATAAAGGAGGCTATAAATTAAAGAAATTCTTGCAGTTACCTACCTCAGTAAGAAATTCAAATCCCACAAACTTTACACTTGCATTAAAATGATTATCTTCCATGCTGGAAAATGTGTACTCTTTTGGTAAGACACCAAGCAAGTAACCAACTAAAAAATGACCTGCTTCGTGCTGCACCACCTGTCTTCATTTCAAAATGTAACATTACCAATAATTTATCGATAAACTTATAAAACCCGAATAAAGTATATACACATGAAATAAATGGGTTATAATATTTGGCATTGAACTGTGACAGAAGGACATCTTACTTGTGTTCAACTATATCATCTTCAAGGTATAAATCACTGTCTTCAGTTACACAACTCTGCAGTTCCAACAAAGAAACATATCATATAAACTTAATGATTTTCCTTTCACGTTTTGATCTAACAAATTATTATATTAAGCCAATAAATAATTGTAAATATAAGGAAAATAAGAGGATGAAAGTGCACAAATTCATAAAAGCCACTTAGAATATACAAGTTGGTTATCGAGAGGTGATTTTGATACCACATATATTACTTGTCACACCACAAATATTGTTTTATCATGTTGTACAGTTTGCTATAACACATGTAGGTGTCAAAATCACCTCCCATAATGTTGAAATTTGAGAAGTACCTCGTTCGATTGTAGGCTGTTTTTAATTGAATCAAGAATATAATGATCGGAGAGTAGATGTTTCAGTCACACTCAGATGTAATTCCTCCACAGACAAGACTCTTCGAGGGACCTATAAAATGATCTAGATTTTGAATCCAATTATATCAGCTGATTAATGATAGTACAACCATTGAAGCTTATTTACAGGGATCATATTAGCTTCCGTTCCAAAATCAGCTCACACATACTTGATCAACAAACATTCATGTTGTAAGAAAAATGAGAGGAAATCGAGCAACAGATGAAAAAAATAAAGATAAGGACCTGTCTGGCAGCAGCGAATCCACTGTTTGACTAAAGAATGAGCCGATTTGAGGTCGCCCTTGGCTAATTGTCTGTCTACCTTTTTCAGCGCACCACACCCCTCGTCGTCTTCTTCCTTCCCTCTCAATACTATTGCACCACGCCGGAAAACCTCAATCGTAACGCCGACGGACATATTCATTTATCCACCCCTCTTTCTCCCCCTATCCTTATCCTTATACAAACTAAAATTTTCTATTCATGAAATTCATTACCTCAAACATATATCAAGTTATTTTTATTTTATTTTTATCTTTTTGAACCTATTTAATATTTCAGTTATCATAAACACAAGCAACTAAAAATAATAATGACGTGAAGGAAAAAAAAAACTATGTCATAAAAACATATGATTATAAAAAATGCATAGTTTTACCTTTATCCTACAATAAATGATGCATTATGAGTCTTACGGACTTTTACACACCACCTTGAAGCCAGTCTTATGAGGCATATGCTACCCTTTAGATTTAGTCTATAACTATAAATTTTTATGCTACACCCCAAAGACTAGTGGATCACCTTGTATTGACCGGTAGAAAAAAATTGCAGCAAAAAAAAGAAACTCAATAGGTCAATAGCGATATACCGTTGCTCGCAAGTTGCTGCCGGTTCTCCTTCCCACTTTTGTTTATGCCTGATTCCTCCGGCACACTCCTTCGGCAACCACCAGAAACTTGGGCAAAGTTCCTTTCACCCTCTCAGGCTTCTATCACAATGAAAGTACTGCTTCGTGTTATTATCCGGTTATTTTGTCTTTATATGATTTTTCATTAGGTTGAAAAACATGAAATTAGCTAGTATGTTTGTTTAATTAATTAGGGACTTAGGATTAATGTTTAGCTATTACACGTCAAAGTTACAATCTTTTCATTGTAGAGTTCCATTGACAAAAATTTTATAAGAAAGTTCAATATTTATTTGGTCTAGATTTTCGTTTGAGATTTAAGTTTGTACTATTGGTTAATACTTTTATTAAGATTGTTTTGGGTTATTGGTATATATTTAATCTAATAGTAGCACTACACCGTAATACCAAAAAAATCAAAAATATTTACCCCGTGAGATTTTTTTAGCAATAGCACGTGCCACTGCGGGACCTATAACAGGTGCACCCCTGATAACAGCAAATGTAACTCTGCAAGTCATCCGTAAAATTTTCTTGTTTTGAAAATTATATGAAATTATTTGTTTTAACTACAAAACTTTTAGTTAATAGAATAATCTTAAAGAAGTAAAAGATTACGAAAACTATGAATTTTTTTTATAAGTCATGCATAAACTAGTTTTTAAATGAACGGAAAAGAAGATGAAGGAAATTTGTCACACCCCGCCAAAAATGAGTTTTACTTCATTTAAAATGTTTTGCGGAAGAACGGAGGTGTAACGTTCATGACAACATAGCAAAAATTAAGTAAACGAACAACCATCCAATAATAAAATAAAAATAATTTCACTTTCTAAAAATAGAAAGTTTCCAAAAATAGCAAGTTTCCTAAAATAGAGTTTGTTTGAAATTGAAATTGAAATTGAAATGATTGTTTCACATCATCTCTAGAATATCTCTATAATGAATTCTAAGCACAACTCATAAATTTGCGTAATCTTACGTGAAGAGAATATTTCAAATTTCCCTAAAATTGATAATACAACCCCTGAAATTTCAGCTACAATATATATAGTAAAAAAAACGCTCATATTAATGATTGAATATATGAAGTGATAGTGATGAGGAAACATTGTACCATGATATTATAAAAACGGATGGCCAACGTATTTATAGTTACATTGTACAGTGTGGAGTTATTAAAATCATGGATTATTGAAAAGAACAAATGAATAAGCATCTGTAGCATTCGTGTTATAAAAGTAACCGATCAGTCGAGAAAAAAAAATGTATCTACCATACGAACAAGACTATAATCTTAAATTATTTACTAGTATTCCCTAATAGAAAATAATTGGTTATCTCTTCCACTATAATAACCACTATAAATATACAATGATATGGCTTAGATTAAGGCCACGAGTATGCTATACATTATACCTACCATACATACATGATTCTCATAATATGACATAATAACACATTTATTATATTATATTCTAACATTCCCAATTGAAGTCGGGTCTAAATAATATTCAAAGCCTCATGCATGACGAACTTACCTCTTAAAATCCAACCATGACTCGGGAGTTGTCTCCATAATTACCGGAACCGCTAAAGTTAGTATCCAATTCTCTTAAATATTTTTAATAAGAATCAAATTTCATCCTTATAAACATCAATCTATACGAACGCATACAATCAATCAAAAGCTAATTAAAGTGACCATAAGAAATCAACACTCATTACCGCCAATGAATGATTAGTTTGATCAACTATAAAATTCTAGTTCTTATAACCATCGACAAAAGCTCAAAGTGAAGATATTTAAAACACTATAAAAAAAATAGAATCCTTTATAACCCGTACAAATTCATACGTACGTTTTCCACAACACCAAACATTTTAGCAGCATTAAATGACCTCGAAAATAATGCCTATCAAATGTCATGGGACGAGCTAAAACCTTTTTTGATGAAAGAATATTGCCCTAGTAACAAAATTCAACAACTAAAAACTGAATC
Organism: Calendula officinalis; assembly: GCA_963853835.1. Classification (NCBI taxonomy): domain Eukaryota; kingdom Viridiplantae; phylum Streptophyta; class Magnoliopsida; order Asterales; family Asteraceae; genus Calendula; species Calendula officinalis. The sequence goes on from OY970823.1 coordinate 16,550,763, forward strand.
TTGAACCTATCGATGGAAGGTTCCGATGTTGTCAACTTCACCACCAGACTTAACAAACTAGTCTTACTCATTCCTTATCCCGTAGCCCGGAAATAGGAAAATCAAGAAGTGTATCTTGGAATTGGCACACAAATATGAGGAATAAGCCACGCGTCCCAAACTATAAAGTATAAATTATGTGTCACAACAATAGTAGCCCCACCCAAAGTAACCGAACGCTTCATCATTTACTACAACGTGTCACCCCAAAGATTAAGTAGTGCACGTAAACGAAAATAAAAAAAATAAAAAAATTGTAACAATGAAATGAACTAATACACAATAAAATTAAAAGGTGTCAATAAACAACAATTACATAAGAAGTAATATGTAACGCCCTAAAAATATATGTAATTGATTTATTCAATTCTTATTAAATAAATTATGAGATATTTATTTATTTGAGATTTATACGTGTTGTGTGCTTTTAAGTGTATTTAATTCGATTAAAATATATACGCAATTATTCTTTTAATGACATGAGTGTCATTTAATTGACGTTCAATTAATCATGAGGATTAATTATCTAATAACAAGGGTGTTATTAAATTCTTGAGAAATTATCTGTGAATTAATTAAATGTGTTGTGACATTTAATCCCGAGTTAATAAAGTAGACGTTATTTAATCCCGAGGCCGGCCGTGAGGCCAAGGCCTTCCTTTAGTGAATTGTTTCTATCTCAAGTCGAGTTCAATTCCCTGCTTTCTTCCTCTTAGTCCGATCTCCAAGCAGCCAACCTTGACACCACTTTTGAGCCCAATCCCGAGTCCAATGAGTATCGATGGGGGCCAGCTTATCTCTTTCCTGCCTTCTTCTTTTTGGGTTCGTGTGACATCACATATGGCCCAAGCCCACGTGACAAGAAGGAAGCTGGTCATTTAATTAATTGTTCCAAGTCCACGAGATTAAGAAGCAGACTAATAGGCTGCTCAACCCATGAGATTTAGAGGGCACGACCCAAGATGAGAGGCTGCCATGTATTTAATTATTTTGGAGGTCTATCACAAAGGGAAGACAATAATCAATCCCGAACTCCCCTTCGTGTCATGTGCCAGCCGCCACTCCTCCACCCTCAATCTTTTTCTTTCCGACTAGATATAAAGAAGCAACCACCGCCACCCTTGTTTTTTTTTTCCTTTTTCCTGTTCTGGCAAAAACCAAACAACCCTTTTTTTTCTTTCTGGTTTTCGGCAGAGAACAACCGTCCACCACCACATGGGTCTTACTTATGTGAGATCTCCGACAGGTCAAGACGCAACATCCACCGCCAACTTGTTCAATCGCCATCAGCAATCCAAGGAGCTGCTGCCGGCGCCGTGTCCCGTCGTGTGTCACCGATCCAGAGAAAGAAATAAGAGTTGAGCAGATTCGAGAGCATCTGCATTTCGTCTTCGGTGACCGTAAACAATCGGTAAGGAGACATGTTTTTCTTTTCGGTTTCCTATCTTAATTCTACAATCCCGAGCCTAATAAAAATGTTGTGGGACACAATGGTGTCCGGGCAGAATATCGAGCAGAAAGTGTTGAGGATGGATGAGTTTCTGAGCCATGTGATTTCTGTGTTGAGCAAAGTCGTGTACAAGTCTTCCCGAACCAAACTCCACCCCATAATTCGGTAGTCTTACCTTTTCTCTATTTCTAGTTTATTGTTTCCGCGTTCTTCGAGTTTTTAATTTCTGTTCATTGTAGATTGATCTAGTGTCGGTGCTGTGATGGAGTCATAATGGGGTGTACTGACTGTTTTGAGGCCCAAGTGTCGGGGCTCAGTTCATTTTATTGTTATTATACGGTTGTGTAGGTTCAATTGTTTAAATGGCGATTTGTGGTTGTCGGGTTTAAAGCTTTATTTGTTAGAAAACTGGTGTCATCGTTTTTATTAAGGCCGTGTGGTGAGAATGCATGTTTTAGGTCACTGAATTGTAAGAGTGTCGGGTTGGGTAAAAACCGATTGTTAACGAGCTAGACGTTTTATTTACCGAAAAAGGAGAAACCGAGGTTCTTGGTTTCTCAAGTTAGAAAGATTTCAAAATAATGAGCTAAATTAATTTTAAATATTTTTTTTTTTGAGTTAAGTGAGTTTTCGGGCTGTCGGGTTCCTCGGGAATTAACGGGTTGATGTCTGGAATAAAAAGGGGTTTTAAAGCTATATACTGAATTTCGGGCAGAAACTGTAACCTGACTTTGAGTCTATTTTTATCATACTTAAAATATGTTTTTGGATTTTTGGCCCGTGCTGGTCTCTAGTTTTCTGAGTCCTCTTTCCGTTGCCGTTGACGTCTCGTCAATCTAATTTACCGTTTAAAAATTATGACTGTTTTATTTAGCTGCTATCAGAATTTCTATCCGTTCCGTTATTCTGTTTTGTGAGCCGGTTTTGAGACCCTTAGAGTCGGAATGTGGGCAGAAGCCACTTGACAATGTTTTGTAGTATTCTGAGTCTAGTTTTCGTGGTTAAAATATGGGGAAAATCTAATGAACGGTTTGGGAGTTATGACCGTTCCCGTGAGAGTGCTGAGTGCTGTTTAGTTTCTGCTGAAACAACCTCTGAGCCAAATCCTAACCCGAGCTTCCTTGTACCTTTTAGGACCTTCTAGGACCTGCTAGAGACGCTCTACTGTACCGAGGATATTTAGGAGCATACGTCTATTCGAGGTGGGTAATCTCACTATAAACTTGTACTTACTTTCGATTCATGATTTTGTACTACGTGTTGTGAATTGTCTTGTTGATTGAGCTTGAGTATTGATTGGGTGACTTGTTTGAGTTATCTGTGATTTGTGTTATCTGTGATTTGAGTTATCTGGAGCCTGAGTTATCTGAGTTTTGAGTTCTTGAGTTAAAACATTAAACATAATATACTTGAGTTGTCTTGGCACCGAAGAGTACTGGTGCCAGACGTTTTGACTCAACACCGAAGAGTACAGGTGTTGAGCCTGGAGTTGTGTGAGGCGGGTCGAGGTTGATCTCTCGTCCCAAGTCACACAAGCGCGCTATATAAATTTAAAATCTGAGAAAATAAACTTGAGTAACTGAGAATTGAGTAGAGTATCTAGGGATCACTTATGTGACTTGAGTTGTTTGTAATTACTTATTTATTTTGATATTATTCACTCAGCGGTGGCTGACCCCAATCACTCCCCCCATTTTTCAGGTACTAGCAAGGGCAAAGAGAAGGTCAACGGTTGATGGGCTGCATCTTTATTTATTGGATTTGGAGTTTTTAAATGTTGTTTTGAGTCAAACATAATTTTAAACCTTCTTATTTATTTCCGCATTTAAAGACCATGAGACGGTTTTATAAGTTATTAATGAGTTGGGACCTTTTCATTACTTGTACTTGGGAAATTTTATTAATTAAATGTTTTAAAATTTTTTAAATTTCCCCTGATTTTTGGGTTGTTACAAGTTGGTATCAGAGCTCTGACATGAGAGAATTGGGTTCACATGAGGTGGACTCCAAACTCAAGTCGAAGCACGAGTTATTATAAAGAGTTTTTCAAAAGTGTTTTTAAAGTGAGTCCAAATCCAAATTGAGAAGCAGCGCATCACGACGACCTTATGCCTCTAGTACCTATTTATGAGATTATTTAGTTTGTTAAAAACGTCGCGAGTGACATTGATTATTAAGAGAACAAAAGAGAATGAACTCAAGATGAGTGTGAATTGTGCGACTATATATGTATATATAGACTATACTTATACTTATTGATGTGGATTACTTGTTATGTGGATGGTATGAGGATGTGAGATCGTGGAATTCTTGAAACTGGCTCGAAACCATGACAGGGGTAGGTGTGGATAATTATAGAGGGCCCCTATTATTATACGCACAGGACTCGTGCCTATGTTTCGAAAAGGATTCAAGGAGACCATTCATCAAGCATCTAAGTATCATAAAAATCTCCAACTCTTACATATAAGTAGTACATTATTACGTGAGATAACTGGGTGAGTAAATTATTACTGAGGATATTATAAAGTCACTAAAAGAGATTTATGAGAAAATAGTGCAATCAATTGAATAAAAGAATCATCAAACACGAATTGATAAAGAGTTATCAAAACATGTCAAGAGAGACTAATAAACCAAATTGAGTTGAATTCGTTAAATGATTTAATTGAGTTATTAATACACCGAGAACGATTGAACAATCGTTAAAGCAAAATAAATGAGAGAAATAAGTGATTATTGAATTAAGTTGATAAAGAGTTATCCAAACAAATCAAGTGAAGGTTTATTAAACCAAATTTAGTAAGATTCATTAATTATAAATTGTTAATCTGAGTAATGAGGAAATAAATTAAATGTTTGGAAATGGAGAATAATGAATCAATATAAGTAAATGATTGAGAATAAATTAATTCATGTTAAATTTATGAGAAATCAATAAATCAATGATGAATGAGAAATTATCCAAAACAAATTTGAATGAAGAGATCTATTTACTTGGAATTATTAAATTTAGATAGGATATATTATTAAACGAGGAAATCATTAATACACAACGAGATACCGCAAAATTTAAATTAACAAGTAAAATATTAATGAGTAATAAGAGACATATTAATATTGAGAATAGAGAATAATAATCCAATAATATGATTGAGTATAATTATTTCATTTTAAATGAGAAGTTATGAATTATGAGAAATTAATAAATCAAAAGATGAATGAACATTTATTTAAAACGAATTAAATGGAAAATCATATTTAGATTTATAAGTAACTACTAATTTGAGTCAAGACGTTTGATCTAATTAATTATTGTGTTGAATAAATATGTTTGATTATTGAGAACTATTAATTGAGTTAGAGACAAAATTCTAATAGAATTAATAAACGTTGTAAACATTGAGACATTACTAATTGAATGAGATGAGAAACCCAAGAGAGTTAATTAATGAGTTAATTGACAAGAGAAAATTTGCGTGGTTTATTTAATACGAATTAAACGAGAATCCAAGAGAATGCTAACGATAAAATTTAACAATTTATATGAGCAATAAATTTCTATAAAGCAACAAAAATTTAATGAGTAGGGGTGCGAGAGGGGCGTAAAGAGTATACGTTGGGATCGACTCACACATGTGCATAAGAGGTCGATTATCGAGTAATTAAATGAAACCTTAAATTATGTATCGTGATTGATTATTTTATGATGGTAGAGAGTGCTAGTTCCAAACTCGGGGACGAGTTTTCTCCAAGTGGAGTTGAGTGGTGGTAAAAAGGGAAAACCGTCAGTATTATGAGTGCGAATTGAGAATAATCATAAAGTTGTGAATTATTAAATGCGTATTATTGAGCTAATGGAGATTAATAAATCAAACTAAAAGTGAAAAATAAAGTTTGTAAGGAGAAACCAGTCGAGAAAATTGTTGAGTCAAATTATTGTGTTGAGTAATTTAAATGTATGTGATTAGAGAAGTTATAAGAGTAATTGAGAATAATTAAATTCATGTTATGTTGTAATGATCAAATTGTAAGAAATTGATAACCAAGAGTAATAGTACAAACGAGAAGTAACAAGTGTTTTAATTACATAAGTAATGAGATAACGTGAAATTATGAAATTAAAATAATGAAAATTTATTTGTGAATTATTCAAATCGAGTTAAAGTGATAAATTATTATAATAAGTTTACAAGATAAGGGTTTAAACCAATGGAGAACTACTAAATCAAGTTAAGCGAATAAATTTTTAAAATAAATCAAATGAAAAATAAAAAAATAAAAAATTATTATTATAAGCAAATATTAAATTTGAACTAAGGGGATTATCAAGTTTAATTATTAAATTGAATGTCATCAAATATTACATTTTAGTGAGTAATTATTAAATCAAGAATATTTATTAAAATGAGCAAATGAGAAATATAAGTGTATCAAACAATAAAATTTCATTAAATACTATGAGTTTCTAAATCGAGTTAGAAATAAAAATATAAAGTAATGAAGATTTTTTTTTTTGAGAATGAGAAAATAACCGAGAAATCGAGTACATGAGAATTTACGACTTAATTAATTAAGCGAGTAGGGGGAAAACATTAAGTTGAGGCAGTTGAAACTTAAAAATAAATGAGATCATTGAGTAAACCTTTGGTCAAATGAATCAAGAGACAATTTAAATGAGAACAAAACAAGAAAATAATTAACGAGATAAAAGATAAAATCATTTTGGGAATTGATAAGTATAATTAAAATGAGTTAAGCGAATAATATTAAAAAGAGTCAGCGAGAAACTGTTAAATACGAGTTAACAAGAGAACCAATAACGCATCTTGAAAGAGAAATTATCTGTTCGAGTAGTCTGATAATTTAATTTGATCACGCGAGGGAATCGCAAAGAGTGAGAAAGTGGGCATATTGTGCAAATTATGAGAAGTCATTAAACGAGATTTGAGTTTAAATTGATAATATAGCTTGCGTTGAGTAAATATCAAATTGTAGAGATTTGAGGTGAGTGCATTTGAGTATATGCCAATTGAGTAAAAGGCATGAGTTGCCTACTATCTGGGTTTATGTGTGATAAAATACATTTATGTGAATTATGTACTTGTTGTGTATTGATTGATAGTGGGCTAGTGGCGCGAACCGCTAAATTGTTTATTTTGCGTTAAAACAAACTAACGTCCCATAGAGCAGAGGACCTTGAGATATCATTCTTGGCGGAGATTGATAATAATAAAATTTTCTGGTGTAATTTATGTAAAAGTAATACCTTGTTAGAACTCTGCGGGAATGTTTTTTTTTTCCCCATAAAAACTTCATTATATCGCCGTGAGAGGGTCGAGTATGATTGCCATGAGTTGGACAACCGAGTACTACGCTGTGATCATCCATCGCCACAAACCAAAGCGTAACAAATCTCCAAGTGGAGTTGAATCGGAGATTCAACGCAACGTTAGCTGCTGAGTGCATCAACTGTGTCAGTAACTGTGTCCGACTACGAGAACAAGAAGACGTCTACATCCGAGTATCGTGGATTATTTTGTGCTTCTATCGTCATCATGTGAAAACCGAGATCCTTACAGGGCCTTTTGATTTTTACCCTTTTAATCTTATCATGTTGCGCCGTTAGAGACGTCAGATGGTGCGAGCAGTTGCAAGAGCTGGAGTTTATTTTGATCGTGTAGGCCGCCTTGAAGAATTCCATTGTATTCTTAACTTTTGAAGAATTTTATTCTATTCTTAATCTTTGGAGAGTTTTGTTCTATTCATAACCTTTTCGTTACTTTCCGTTGAGGACGTGTGTCGTTGCCGAGCGTGATTTAGATGTGAGATTTCTACCCTGAGTTTCTTTTGAGCCATGACTTTGGGGACGAAGTCTATTTTAAGTGGAGTTGAGTTGTAACGCCCTAAAAATATATGTAATTGATTTATTCAATTCTTATTAAATAAATTATGAGATATTTATTTATTTGAGATTTATACGTGTTGTGTGCTTTTAAGTGTATTTAATTCGATTAAAATATATGCCCAATTATTCTTTTAATGACACGAGTGTCATTTAATTGACGTTCAATTAATCATGAGGATTAATTATTTAATAACAAGGGTGTTATTAAATTCTTGAGAAATTATCTGTGAATTAATTAAATGTGTTGTGACATTTAATCCCGAATTAATAAAGTAGACGTTATTTAATCCCGAGGCCGACCGTGAGGCCAAGGCCTTCCTTTAGTGAATTGTTTCTATCTCAAGTCGAGTTCAATTCCCTGCTTTCTTCCTCTTAGTCCGATCTCCGAGCAGCCAACCTTGACACCACTTTTGAGCCCAATCCCGAGTCCAATGAGTACCGATGGGGGCCAGCTTTTCTCTTTCCTGCCTTCTTCTTTTTGGGTTCGTGTGACATCACATATGGCCCAAGCCCACGTGACAAGAAGGAAGCTGGTCATTTAATTAATTGTTCCAAGTCCACGAGATTAAGAAGCAGACTAATAGGCTGCTCAACCCATGAGATTTAGAGGGCACGACCCAAGATGAGAGGCTGCCATGTATTTAATTATTTTGGAGGTCTATCACAAAGGGAAGACAATAATCAATCCCGAACTCCCCTTCGTGTCATGTGCCAGCCGCCACTCCTCCACCCTCAATCTTTTTCTTTCCGACGAGATATAAAGAAGCAACCACCGCCACCCTTGTTTTTTTTTTTCCTTTTTCCTGTTCTGGCAAAAACCAAACAACCCTTTTTTTTCTTTCTGGTTTTCGGTAGAGAACAACCGTCCACCACCACATGGGTCTTACTTATGTGAGATCCCCGACAGGTCAAGACGCAACATCCACCGCCAACTTGTTCAATCGCCATCAATAATCCAAGGAGCTGCTGCCGGCGCCGTGTCCCGTCGTGTGTCACCGATCCAGAGAAAGAAATAAGAGTTGAGCAGATTCGAGAGCATCCGCATTTCGTCTTCGGTGACCGTAAGCAATCGGTAAGGAGACATGTTTTTCTTTTCGGTTCCCTATCTTAATTCTACAATCCCGAGCCTAATAATAATGTTGTGGGACACAATGGTGTCCGGGCAGAATATCGAGCAGAAAGTGTTGATGATGGATGAGTTTCCGAGCCATGTGATTTCTGTGTTGAGCAAAGCCGTGTACAAGTCTTCCCGAGCCAAACTCCACCCCATAATTCGGTAGTCTTACCTTTTCTCTATTTCTAGTTTATTGTTTCCGCGTTCTTCGAGTTTTTAATTTCTGTTCATTGTAGATTGATCTAGTGTCGGTGCTGTGATGGAGTCATAATGGGGTGTACTGACTGTTTTGATGCCCAAGTGTCGGGGCTCAGTTCATTTTATTGTTATTATACGGTTGTGTAGGTTCAATTGTTTAAATGGCGATTTGTGGTTGTCGGGTTTAAAGCTTTATTTGTTAGAAAACTGGTGTCATCATTTTTATTAAGGCCGTGTGGTGAGAATGCATGTTTTAGGTCACTGTATTGTAAGAGTGTCGGGTTGGGTAAAAACCAATTGTTAACGAGCCAGACGTTTTATTTACCGAAAAAGGAGAAACCGAGGTTCTTGGTTTCTCAAGTTAGAAAGATTTCAAAATAATGAGCTAAATTAATTTTAAATATATTTTTTTTGAGTTAAGTGAGTTTTCGGGCTGTCGGGTTCCTCGGGAATTAACGGGTTGATGTCGGGAATAAAAAGGGGTATTAAAGCTATATACTGAATTTCGGGCAGAAACTGTAACCTGACTTTGAGTCTATTTTTATCATACTTAAAATATGTTTTTGGATTTTTGGCCCGTGGTGGTCTCTAGTTTTCTGAGTCCTCTTTCCGTTGCCGCTGACGTCTCGTCAATCTGATTTACCGTTTAAAAATTATGACTGTTTTATTTAGCTGCTATCAGAATTTCTATCCGTTCTGTTATTCTGTTTTGTGAGCCGGTTTTGAGACCCTTAGAGTCGGAATGTGGGCAGAAGCCACTTGACAATGTTTTGTAGTATTCTGAGTCTAGTTTTCGTGGTTAAAATATGGGGAAAATCTAATGAACGGTTTGGGAGTTATGACCGTTCCCGTGAGAGTGCTGAGTGCTGTTTAGTTTATGCTGAAACAACCTCTGAGCCAAATCCTAACCCGAGCTTCCTTGTACCTTGTAGGACCTTCTAGGACCTGCTAGAGACGCTCTACTGTACCGAAGATATTTAGGAGCATACGTATATTCGAGGTGGGTAATCTCACTATAAACTTGTACTTACTTTCGATTCATGATTTTGTGCTACGTGTTGTGAATTGTCTTGTTGATTGAGCTTGAGTATTGATTGGGTGACTTGTTTGAGTTATCTGTGATTTGAGTTATCTGGAGCCTGAGTTATCTGAATTTTGAGTCTTGAGTTAAAACATTAAACATAATATACTTGAGTTGTCTTGGCACCGAAGAGTATTGGTGCCAGACGTTTTGACTCAACACCGAAGAGTACAGGTGTTGAGCCTTGAGTTGTGTGAGGCGGGTCGAGGTTGATCTCTCGTCCCAAGTCACACAAGCGCGCTATATAAATTTAAAATCTGAGAAAATAAACTTGAGTAACTGAGAATTGAGTAGAGTATCTAGGGATCACTTATGTGACTTGAGTTGTTTGTAATTACTTATTTATTTTGATATTATTCACTCAGCGGTGGCTGACCCCAATCACTCCCCCCATTTTTCAGGTACTAGCAAGGGCAAAGAGAAGGTCAACGGTTGATGGACTGCATCTTTATTTATTGGATTTGGAGTTTTTAAATGTTGTTTTGAGTCAAACATAATTTTAAACCTTTTTATTTATTTCCGCATTTAAAGACCATGAGACGGTTTTATAAGTTATTAATGAGTTGGGACCTTTTCATTACTTGTACTTGGGAAATTTTATTAATTAAATATTTTAAAATTTTTTAAATTTCCCCTGATTTTTGGGTTGTTACATAATAATAATCACAACAACTTCAACAACAACCGACTATAACAACAACAAAAGGAAATCCCGCGTGGAAGGCTATTCAAGATTGGAACTTAGGACACATGTCATGAGTTTGATGCGAAAAAAAAAACTGATACATGTCTATTATATAACCAATATTTTTAAAATAATTAGTTTCATGAAAACCACGAATACATATGAAAAGATTACCAAGTGTCCCTAGCTCACGTTGACGGTAAGAAATCGAACGAAACGAAAGTATCTATACTTTTCTAAATCTTAACCTTTTAGTACATCGTCCTAAATTTCGGGACGAAATTTCTTTAATATGGGGAGAATGTGACAACCCTCGAAATCGGGTATTTGATTCGACTCTTATTTCAACCTAAACTACTAAATAATTTATGTACCGTTAATATAGGACTCTTTTCATGTAAGCAAAATATGCACATTATGCATTATTAGTGCACTTCATATGTTATGCAAGTAATTATTTGTTTATGTTTGTATAATGAAAACTATAATTTAGCATGTTGATGACCATGCCTAAACCTTTGCCAATACCAAAAGTATACATTTTATGACTTATTAAACACTAATGCAACCAAAGGAACATGTACAAAATTGGCACCTACGACGAGAATGTGAATAATAATAAAATATGTACCAAAGTAAAATATTTTTATCACTAAATGATCACGGTCAAATACCGAGGTAAACCAACCTTAAGGCAAATTTACGTAATATTAATTGTGATTATCTATATTTAAGTTAAAAACCAAATTTTATCCCATCATCCCACCACCCCAACATAGCCGGTACACACCCATGTAAATCGTAAGAGTTCGGTGGTTGAAAATTAGGATATTCTATACTTAAGCTTATAACCAAATACAAAACCTACACATAACCTAATTCTATAAAGCCTACTCCACCGCTCTTCTCTTTTCCGTTTGAAAACCCCAGAACCAGAAACCACTTCCATCACACCGAAGGCACTCCCATCGTCTTGAACAGATCATGCAACACAACAGTTAATTAACCTTCTCCGATCTTAATTTTATCTCTATCCCCTTGAAGAAAAACGCAGGCATCAACCCATGCCGGCGATGCCACGTTTTTCCGGCGACAGAAACATCTCCGGCGTCAACCTCGACGCTGTCTCTCTCGCACTCCCTCTCTCGTTAGGTATAACATTTCACTTATCCTTTTAAGTTAATATCGTGAATCATGCATGGGTGTGTGAGTTGCGGGTGTCTCTGGTGCACATCGCCGAGGAGTTCCTCCGGCGATGTCTTCTCTTTTCAGTTTCCACGCCACGACCCAGAAAATTGGGCCACGCCTAAATTTATGCTAGTCCAGCCCGGTCTCCAAATTCTCGGTAGTGTGTTTGAACCCAAACCAGTTGCTTGAGCCCAAGCCTAATATCGAATTAATAGTTTTTCCGGTCCAATGGTATTTAAAACCCCAATAGTTATAAACTTGATCGATCAGCAAAAGAAAAGCCCAAACATCCTCGTTTTTATAAAATGAATCAGATTTAAAGTTAATTGGTTACTTAATTATTTTTAACTATTATTTTATTGATAATTTAATTATTAATAATTTATTAACTATTTAATTGTAGTTATTTAAACATATATTGTTTAGATAATTACATACGGTTACCACAATTCAAGTATTTACGTTGAGCATCTTATTTCCAAAACTTGCTCAAGTCACCAAACGTATTTAAAACTCCGAGGCTTATTGAATCGAGTGACCAATGTATAACCCGAGTTTATATTCGTATTAAGAGAATCTCCATGCATCATATAGACTAGGCGTGTCTTTGACACAGTCATTTATTAATTTTTACTATTCGTTAGGACACCAAGATTTTTGATTGGAAACCCCAACTTTGTTGATTGCGCTTTGCTATCTTCGCATCAGGTGAGTTTCACGGCCCCATTTTTACTGTTTTATAACTACATTATTGGGGGAGAAAATATATAACTACACAACTATTTTGCAATAAATAATCTTTGGAGTAAATTACATTAATGGTCCTTTAGGTTTATAGCAAATTTCACCAATGGTCCTTTAGTTTCAAAAATTACACCGATGGTCCTTATTTTTGAAAGGTTTTTCACCGATGGTCCTTTACGAAAAAGTCCGTCTATTTTTCAAGTTAACTAACATCACATGTGATGCACATGGGGGTATTTTGGTCAATTTGTCTTTCCTAAAGGACAATTGGTGAAATTTGCTATAAACTTAAAGGACCATCCGTGTAATTTAATTGAGAAGAGGAAAGATAAATTGACCAAAATACCCCCATGTGCATCACATGTGATGTTAGTTAACTTAAAAAATAGACGGACTTTTTCGTAAAGGACCATCGGTGAAAAATCTTTCAAAAATAAGGACCATCGGTGTAATTTTTGAAACTAAAGGACCATTGGTGAAATATGCTATAAACCTAAAGGACCATTCACGTAGTTTACTCTAATCTTTGTATAATCATTGTTGTGTACACGTACCTAACAATGAGGGACAACCGGACCATGCTACGAGTCCACGTTTAACAGTAATCATTAACTATTTGTGGTAGCCAATGAATATAGAGATAATACTATCGGTAGGGATGGGATATAGAACCGTACCCGGACCCGTACCGAACCGGAACCGGAACCGTTTGGAACCGGATTGCTAAATATCGGGTCGGGTATCGGGTCCAACTTTTACATGAAATCGGGTCTCGGGTATTTCGGGTCCGGGTACATCGGGTATGGAACAAATCGGGTCTAGACCCGGAACCGAAATTTAATTAACTTTTTTGTAACCCTAATTAATATTACCCTGTTTTAATTTAATATATAGCTGCCAATGCAAGCCCCAATATGATGCTTCTTTTTCAATCGACCACAACTTATGTTTCAAAATATTAGAAAGTAGAAACCATTTTGTATATGACCAATTGAGAATTTATTTTGTCATAATACCATAGGTAGCATTCGGTTTATGTTTATTATACGATTGCTATATATAAAATATTCTAATATTAAATGTATAAATTAATAAGTATGATGCTAACACCCGAAACCGGCTCTAATTACTATTTCAGTTCCAATCGGGTCTATACCCGATTTACCCGAACCGTACCCGGAACCGAACCGGAACCGGATTCTATAAAACGGTTCGGTTCCCGGGTCTACTAATTATCTAAAATCGGGTCTCGGGTATTTCGGGTCTGGGTCCATTCGGGTCGGTTCCGGACCCGATTCCATCCCTAACTATCGGGATTGATCCCCCGCTCATGGCTAATTATGCGCTAGCCCAACTGAGTTTGAGCTTTATATTCTAACTATTTTAGATTTCGGTTTGATTATAGGCTCTTTGATTATACCTTAACTTGAATGTATTGCAAGCATGTCAAGGGATTATGAATTGCACCTTAAAACTGATTTTGTTCAATATTTCAGAACAACGATACAAATCGTACGAGTTTGTACGTAACGATTTTTAAACGATATGAATTTAGAGTCACAAAACCTGTGAACTCACCAACCATTGTGTTGACACTTTTTCTAATATGTTTTCTCAGGTAACAGAATTTAATCTTTTAAGCATTGCATAAGTGGTGGGTCATCAAACATTTTCAAGGAATAAATCTAAGTTTAGACATCAATTACTTTTCAAACTTGGTTTATTTGGTTGAAATGTTTTCAACTATTTCATTTAAATTTTTGTAAATAACTTTGGATATTTACTATGATTGCGTTGTTTTACTATGTATCAATGTGTTGTGATTACTAATATTGTCGCATGCCCGTTCTTCCGCAAAACCATTTTTGACGGGGTGTGACATTATGTCTTCTGTTGCTCCTGAGGTGCGTCCCCCCATATTTACTGTTGAAGACACAATGGTGCATGATTCTCAAACAGATATCTCTAAACCGCGAAAAGTTCGGACGGTCCGTTCTGTTTCTGTCCCGGAAAAGACGAAAGCCCCCCGCATGAAGAGGCCGCTTGGTGGAGGTTCCCACTCTTCGCGCAAACGAATTTTGGTCGAGGAAGAAGGTATGGTATTATGTTGATATGTTCTTTCCCTTTTTTATTACGTTATCAACTTCCTGTTAGGTGACCATGGTTTGGTTAATCTTGCGCAGAAGTTCCTGAGTCTGCCGTTGTTTCCGAAAGCACCCACGATGTTGTGAACCCTTCTGAGCCTCCGTCCACAGTTATTCCTACCCCTGCGTCCGAAGTATCTACTGCAAAACCTTCACTTATCAAAGTACCATCATTACCTTCATCATTTCGCCGTCCTTTGGTATCATCAAGCACTTCTGCTTTGGCAGCTTTCGAGAGTAGCATGTTCGGCTCTGGGATGCAGCTGTCTTCTACCGTGAAGAGTTCCTTTTCATCACAACCTACTCATAGTCAATCTTCGCTACCCAACTTCCCCATTCTGGGTAAGCTTTTTCTTGTTGTTGACGATACTTAGGCATTTGTATGTTACGCATGCCCTTATCGACTTTTATTTGCAGGTAAAAAGGTACGCACCACCATTTCTGCATCTACAGTCGAACCCTTCAATATTACAAAATTACCGGATCCTCAAGTGCCCGAACCGGCTGTTGTTGTCACCTCTTCTCCCCCCATCGTGCACACCGTTGCGACTACAGGGTTAGGCTTTGAAGACTTCTCAGATGAGGGCGTATTCCTGAAGGCTCATTCTGAGTTGCTTTCTGCTACGGAGCTTTTGTCCGAGTTGCACGCAAGAGGCGTTCGCAACCGCCAGTCTTCTCTGAATGACAACCTGGAGTTCACCCGTTTGAATGAATTGATAAAAACTGTCAAGACGTTGCACCAGAAAGAGACGGAAGAGAAGGATCGTTTAGCTAGTGTGAACGAATCTTTGATTGAGGAAAATCGTGAGCTTATGGTTGGTATTGAAGAGGTAAGCAAATCCTCATCTGCCAAGGATGCCCAAATCATTGCCCTGAAGAGAGAATACAGTACTCTTCCGGCTAGAATTGCTGAGTTAGAGCATCTGTTGGTTGAGAAGGATGCTCAGGAAAAGGAGGCTTTAGACCTTTCTGTCAAAGAGAACGAGAGGTTGCAAGAGACGGTTGGGGCCTGTTATCGAGACATTGGTTGGTTGCTGCAGAGGGAAATTCCCGGTACTGTGCAGGCTTTTCTATCTTCAAACGAATTCGTAACTGCAAACACCAATCTTCAGAGAGAGAGCATAAGGTTCGGTCAGTACCAAGGTTGCCTCGACACTCACAGAGCGTACGCGGACCTGCTCCAGGATGCACCTCTGATTCACAACTACCCGGACGCTCAAACAAACATCATGAGTCTATTTGGTGAACTGGTGTCTTCCCAACACCCCTTGCTTCAATCTCTTGAGTCCGGTGCGGTTTCTTTGGTTGAATTGAAATCCCAACTTCTCCAGGTTCCTTCCGGTCCAGAGGATGTGACGGAAACTTCCGCTCGGGGTCAGGATCCTCCCGTCTAGGCTTGGTGTTTAGTGGATATCATTCGTACTGGTTGCTTTTGTGTTTGTATTAACAGGAATTTGTTCTTTTGGTTTATGGTTGTAATGTGCACACTCGTATGTGCTTAATATACATCGTTGCCTTATATTTCGTACGTTTATATTCGCATTTTTGTTCGTTTATTCGTTATGTTTTTACACAAATTTCTTTTTCTTAGAGGCGTCCCTCTTTAGATTTTTTGTGTAATTTTGCATGCATGCTTACGCTTCGTCGTATTGGTTGATTTTAATAACCATCGTAGGAAATTATTAGAGCTATCCGTAGTCTAATAACTACCATAGACCTTATTAACAAAAGAACCCCCCGTAGGGGTTTTCATTAATTCATTCGACTTAATACAAACGATAATCAAGGAATGACCGTACAACATACTAAAGCACAAAAAGCTGGTCGCAGCATAAAAGCGATTTTTAACGTCCTAGTAATGGAACTTACGCAAGTTCCTCATGTTCCAAGTTCGAGGAATGGTCGACCCGTTCATTGTTTCTAGCACATACGAACCGTTTCTTCTGGCCTCCTTTATTCTGTAGGGACCTTCCCAATTAGGCGCAAGCTTTCCTGGTTTATAGTGAAGACTAACCTCGTTCTTTCGTAACACCACGTCCCCTACCTTGCATGTTGCTCCCCGGACTTTCGTGTTGTAGTATCCTTCCGTCCGTAATTTGTATGCTGCCTGTCATAGAGCGGCATTTTCCCTTCGTTCATCTACTAGGTCTAGGTTATGCCTTAATGCTTCCATATTCTCGTCTAGACGGAAGTTTTCCACCCGTGGGGATGGTAAGGTGACCTCAAGCGGTATGACTGCCTCTGACCCATACACCAGACTGTAGGGGGTTTCTTGAGTTGCACTCCTTGTTGTGGTTCGGTATGCCCACAGTACGCTTTGTAGTTCGTCTGCCCATCCCCGCTCTGCTCGATTCAAACGTTTCTTTATTCCTTTCACTATGGTTCTGTTCGTCACCTCAGTTTGCCCGTTAGCCTGAGGATGGGCGATGGACGTAAAATTTTGACGAATGCTCAAACCCGCACACCATCTTTTGCAGGGGTTATTGGCGAATTGCTTCCCGTTGTCGCTTATGATGGTATGCGGAAGGCCAAACCTACAGACGATTTGCTTCCATACGAATTTAACGACATTCGCTCTTGAGATACATGCTAACGGCTTTGCTTCCACCCATTTGGTAAAGTAATCTATCGCTACTACCAGAAACTTTAGGCCCCCCGGAGCTCTTGGGAAAGGTCCCACTATATCGATTCCCCACTGGCAGAACGGCCATGGGCTTTGGATACTCGTAAGGTTGACAGGTGCTTGGTTAGGAACGTTTGAATACGCTTGACATTTTTGACACTTCTTAACATACTCTTGGATGTCCTTCGACATTTGAGGCCAAAAGTATCCCATCCTGAATACCTTTTGTGTTAGTGCCCTAAACCCTGCATGCGCTCCACAAAGGCCTTCGTGTACTTCTTTTATTGCATTCTGAGATTCTGCCTGGCTTAAGCACCGCAACCATGGGGTAGAGTATCCCTTCCGGTATAACTGGTTATCCTTAATTACATATCTTCCAGCATTCATTCTAATCTTTCTTGCTTCACCTGGGTTAGACGGAAGAATTCCTTTCGTAACGTACTGCTTGATTGGTTTCATCCAGCAGACCTGGTTTTCGTCTATATCTGCTACATCCTCGGTCATCTGCTCAATGCTCCTCCTTGGGAGTACTTCCACCAAAACCTCCTTTGTGAGATGATGATACAACATGGAAGCTAATTTGCTAAGTGCATCCGCCTCTTTGTTCTTGGTTCGAGGAACTTGAGTGATCCTGAACTTTTCAAATTTGGCTACCTTACTTTTTACTTGTTCCAGGTACAACTTCATGTGGCTTTCTTTAGCTTCGTAAGATCCGTTTACCTGGTTAACGACCAACATTGAGTCCGCGAATGCCTCCAGCTCCTTTACATCTAGACTCTTAGCCAGGCTCAACCCTGCCAATAGTGCCTCGTACTCAGCTTCATTGTTTGAACATGCAAAGTCGAACCTTAGGGCATACGTCACTTTTTCTTCCATTGGTCCGGCAGGACAACTCCTGCGCCGCACCCATCCGATCCGGCGGCTCCGTCTGTATACATCCTCCACAAAGTGCTGCTTTCTGCCTGCACTGATTTCCCCTTCTGTTCGACTTGCATACTTTCCCCCATCAGTCTCTCTTCGTCTGGCATTTCTAATAAAAAAGCTGCCAATGCCTGACCCTTTATGCTTGGCCTCTGCTTGAACTTCATTTCGTATTCCTCCGACTCAATTGCCCATTTGGTCATTCGTCCCGACCGTTCGGGTTGGAGCAATATGTTTTTGATCGGTTGGTTGGTTAGGATCGTTACCGTATGAGCTTGAAAGTATCTCTTCAACTGTCTGACCGAGTATGTCAAGCTTAAGATCAATTTCTCGACTATCGAATAGTTTAGCTCCACACCTTGCAGTACTCGACTAACAAAGTACACCGGAACTTGTCTTCCTTCTCTTTCTGCGATAAGTACCGAGCTGATTGCTTCCCTTCCCGTTGATAAGTACATGATCAGAGCTTCACCCTTATTAGGACTGGCCATAGTAGGAATGTTTCGCAGGTATTGCTTTAACTCCTCGAATGCTCTCTCTACCTCTGTAGTCCATTCTACCGCTCCCTTCTTGGTACACCCATGCAGGGTTTTGAAGAAAGGGATGGACCTTTCTGCGGATTTCGCCAGGAAGCGCCCTAACGCTGCAAGCTTCCCGTTCAGGGCCTGAACTTCCTTCACCGTTCGTGGAGTTCCTGTTTTCAACAGACTTTCTATCTTTTCTGGGTTGGCTTGTATGCCGGAAGGTGTTATAATGTGACCTAAAAACTTGCCTTTACTCATGCCAAACGAGCACTTCTTAGGATTCAGCTTCATGTTGATCTTCTGCAACCGCCGCAAGGTTTCTTCAGTATCACTGATTAGGTCTCCGTCTCCTATACTCTTAATCACCATATCATCAACGTATACCTCCAAATTGCGACATATCTGTTCCTCGAAAGCCTTATCAACCAACCGTTGGTACGTAGCTCCTGCATTTCGTAGCCCGAAAGGCATTTTCATGTAGCAGAACGTACACTTAGCCGTATGGAAAGCCGTTTTCACTTCATCTTCCTTAGCCATCTGTACCTGATGATACCCTTTGTAGGCATCCAGGAAGGATTTCCATTTGTAACCTCCCAACGCCTCTACCTTTTGTTCTATCTCCGGGAGAGGGTAGCTATCTTTGGGGCATACTTTGTTGAGGTCTTTGAAGTCTACACACATCCACATTGACCCGTCTCCTTTTTTTACTAACACCGGATTAGCTACCCATTCTGGGTATTGAGTACTCCGTAGCACCCCTGCCGATACTAAATCTTCTACTTCCTTGCTTACTACCTTAACCCTATCAACTGCCATTCCTCTTTTTGACTGCTTCACCGATGTAAATGCCGGGTTAATATTCAACTTGTGTTCCGCAAATTCTCGGGATACACCCGTCATAACCTTGGGTTCCCACGCGAACACACTTTTGTTTCTCCTTAGAAGGGCTTCAAGCTCCCCTTTCAACTTGGGAGGGAGACCGCCCCCCACTCGAACGGTTACTTGCGGATACTCCTCGTTCACTACAACTTGAGTCTCTTCCTGCTCCGTCCAACTATCTTGGTGCGTGACGCTCCCACACTCCGTCATGGGCATAGGCATGCTCTGCATGGTGAGCACCCCCTGTTCTGAAGGAAATTTAAGCAAACCGTGAACGGTGGAGGCAATTGCCTGCAACTGCCACATTCCCGTTCGTCCTAAGATTACATTGTATCTGGACGGAGCTTCAATGACGATAAATTCAGTTACGATAGATTTGCTGTGACTAGAATTCCAGTCTGTTAGCACTAGGGGTAGGTGGATGTTTCCCCGTGGCCATACCGACCGTCCGAAAAATCCTACCACCGAAGATGTCGCCGGTTTGAGGAATGCCTTGACTTCAGGAGGGAACTTTTCGAAACAGTGGTCGTACATAATGTTGGCGGAACTTCCTCCGTCCACGTAAATTCGACGGACCATCGCTCGGGCGATGGCCCCGCAGATCACCAACGGCTCCATTCCCACATACCCTTCGGGAATAGGTTCGTCTCTCCCAAATTCTATCGCTATCCCCATTCTTTTTCGTTGAGGAGATACGGAATAAACCTGTTCCTCCATCATCATGATTTCCGTATCATATACCGTTGTTCCGCCCTTCGGTACTTCGGTTACCCCTTCTACGCCTTTCCCTTTCTTTTGAGCTTCTTTTTCTCTTTTATAGCTTTCGCAGGTTGCCGTATCGTGACCCATGATCTTATGGAACTCGCAATAAGCGCTTGGGTCTCGCGGGTACCTCTTTCGGGGAACTCTTCCCTCCTTATCTGCCTTAGGTTCAGAAGCTACGAAGGTTTCTGGGCGCTGACGTTCGTAGCTTCCGTTCGGAAACCTACCTCCAGAGGCCTTTCCTCTATAGGTTGACCGGCTGGAAAAACTCGGCCGGAAGGAACCTCTTGACCTTTCGATACCTCGAAGGGAACCCGAGCCGGACACCCCTTTCCTCTCTTGAGCTTCGAAACGCAACTTCTCTGCGCTTTCTTCCTCTTGCTTCAGTACCTTATTCACTGTATTAATCATATCATCTGCTTTGACAAAATCTCTTTTCGACAGTTTTCTAAACAGTTCTCCCTCTCGGAGACCATACGTGAACGCCGCTATTATGAGCGAATCTTCCCGGACAGGCATCTTCCGGCTCTGTTCATTGAATATTTTGAAATATGACTTATTAGTTTCCCCTTCTCGCTGTCTGCACGCCATTATGGACTGAGACTTCTGTTGGTATTTCTTTTGTTGTATGAAACTATGACTAAACTGAGCAGTAAGCTCCTCAAAGCTAGCAATACTCTTCTGAGGCAAACTGGACAACCAGTACCGAGCTGAACCTTCCAAGGTTCCTGCGAAATATAGGCACCACAATTTTTGGTCCATCGGTATCATTTTCACAGCCCAACGGAAGCTAGCCACATGGTCATCCGGATCTCCGGTCCCATCGTATGACTTAACCCTAGGGCCTTTGAGTCCCGGAGGAATAGGCATCTCATTTATTTCATCGGTAAATGGGGATCGGAAGCCTTTAGGCGCGGAGATATAAAGTTGGGCAGAACTTCCTTCCCTTCTTTCCCCCGTTCGATCTCTTACTTCTGGGGTTTGTCTTTCTCTCCTTTCCGGAGTTCTTCTTCCTCTTCTCTCCGGAGCTCTTTCCCTGCTTTTCTCCGGGGGTCTTTTTCTTCTCCTCTACGGAGTACGTCCTTGCCTTCCTTCCCTTTCTCGTTCAGACTCGCGACCCCGAATCGGAGGGGTGTCTTCCTTATAAACCTCCTCTGCAGATTCTTCTTCTGTGGATTCTTCGCTTGAGTAAACAAGAGTTCTTCCGACCCCACTCATCCCTTCGGTCGTTCTTCTCCGACTTTTTTCCAAGTCTCTCAGCTTTCGAAACTTGCAAAAAAGGTTGAACTCTTTAATTTCCTCCTCCGTTGGATCATCTTTTCCTGACCCTGAAGGAGGAGGACAGGCTGCAACGTTGACGATAGCTGAAGCCGGAAAAGTAGGAGTGGGATTATCTCCCGGCGGAGGTAGGGGTCGGCTTCCTCCCACCGGCGTCGATTCGAGGACCATTTCGTTCTGGGTCCCACGGATGGCGCCAAATGTTGAAACCAGTTCTTCGTTGATGTGCATAAACTAGTTATAAAATAATCACCTAAAATACGCCTTTCCTAGATTACCACACTCTTAGGCAAGTATGACCTAATGGTGAGCAATATAGTTCAGGTAAGTAAATTCGGGTATATTCGTCTCCACAGGGAACAATTTAGCTGAGTATGTAAGATAAAACTAATTAATTAAACTGAACAAATAATAAAAAGGGGTTTTCATTTGGAGTATCTTTATTTGCAAACTGAATAATAAAACTAAAATTTGTTGTTTAAAATAAACAATTGATCGAAAATGACGAAGAAGTATTTCAATATTAAGGAGTATATTCACTATGACTCGAATCCGTCTAGATATAGGTTTGGGTTTTGCAGCACCGATTTAATTCATGTTCTAGGAGTTTAAGGAACTAGATTTCTCTCAAAACCTTACAATGGATCTAATATGACCTCTAGGAATTTCTTCTCAAGAAATCTATTTAAAGCCACACTCCCGCTTGTTACTTCTAACTAGGCCCGGCTTTCCGAGACCTTCTAATCCTAGGAATTTCTTCTCTAAAGATCAGACTTTTAGTTTCACCTAGGTTATTGGTATCAAATCTCGGACCCCTATTTCTAGTGAGTCGCTGACTAGGTCAAAAAGTATGAAAAGTCAGGGGAATTACTAGATTAATTCAATGTTGTCAATATTTAGCCAATCAAGTAATAAACAGATTCAATAATGCAAAATTAGAGGTTTAACAAAAAGGTTCTTTGTTAAAAATACAAGTATTCAAACATTCATCATTAAATCCTAAAAATATCCAAACCTAAAACCCTAACTTCATCTAATCATAGCGAATATAAGATGTTTAGCACATAGACATGCTAAAAATCATCAAACAAACGTAAAGAAATGTAAACATAAACATAATGATAATCAAAAGTGATAGAAAACCAATGTTTAAGCCTTGAAATCTTGATCTTGAGTGCTCCTTTGGTATTTTTCGGCTGCTTTTCGGAAATTAGGTCAAAAGTCCTGAATCAGATCTGCAGATTTGCTTAAATATGTGTCAGACCGCACAATATCGCGTCGCTAAACCCTACTTCGCGTCGCTATCTTTGAACCCCGCCATTTTTCGCTCCGCTATCCTAAAGATAGAGGCGCTATCTTCCCTTTGTGACAACAAACAACGACTCATTTTAGCGTTTTGGACTGAAATAGCGACGGAGATAGCGTCTCTATCCATAGATAGCGGCTCTATCTCTTGAATTTCTGCATTTCTTCATTTCTTGCATCATTTTGACCCGTTTTTGTTACTTTCTCTTCTATATCCTGAAAAACACAATGGAAACTACAATTTGAGTGATAACATCATATTTTAATCGATAAACACATATAAAAATAGGTATATGGGCAGATAAAAGTATGTATAAATCTGCCAATATCAACATGCCCACACTTGAACTTTGATTGTCCTCAAGCAAATCATCATTAAAAATATTCAATCAGATAGATAAAACTATAATGTGACACTTAATCTCAAATTATTCAAAGAAACATAACAATTTTCAGAACCTAGTCCATTTAGCAGTTAAAATTTTCCACTATATTTCGTGCCCAAGTTTGTGTAAGTAATTTAGCTAACTTTTCACAAATCTACTCAAATTTTTAACTATGCTAATTATACTACTTTTAACTTAGATCGTCATCCATTCTTGCATAACCTATAAATACCATCTTTATGAAAATTACCCAACTAGTTAGGTTAAAAGAAGAAATATTAGTTTATTTATTCATTTCACAGCTTATTTGCTTTATTTCTTCATGCTTTGCATGTTTATTTATTTTATTTGATTTTTCATTTCTTTTATTACATGCTTTGCACGTTTATTAATTTTTTTATTTATTTTGTTTGGAAGAGAGAACAACAACTTTCATTGAGCACCCGCGTAAAAGACTTTCAGCCAACATATCCAGATCAGTTGACCTTAGTATGCTAGGTTTAAAGGACCCCGCGAGCTTACTTATCGGGAACCCAAGGCTGGTTAATTGTTCTCCCTAAGTATTTAGTTAGGTATTTATTCAAGAATCGATTCGAACCTCAGCTTACATTGTGAACCCGCGTAAAAGACTTTCGACCAACATGTCCAGATCAGTTGACCTTAGAATGCTAGGTTTGAAGGACCCCTCGGGCGTACTTGTCGAGATCACAAGGCCGGATGAATATTCTCATCGATTCTCAAATTTTTCATTTATATTATTATTTGGCAATTTATTTACGTAAACTAACGGCTCTTAATCTAACCTAATGTCATCGGGAGCTAGCTTTGCTAATCTTAATTTTCTAAAAGACAATTTTTATCGGCTTACAAGATATTTCAAATTTTCCAAATTAGGAAGTGGTTTAATTAACGAGTTAAAGAGATCATTAGATCGGCGAAAAGACGCAAAAATTTGACACATAAAAGCTAGGAAAAATTTTTGCCCTTTAAAGTGAACTCTATTGTCCAAAAATTGTTTTCTAAGGTTGAGATGTGTCTAAAAAAAATTCTGATTAAACTGGTTATTTCGTGTTTTAGATGATTTTACTAAGAGATACAACAAGTGGTGGATACCGCTTCCCATGCCCACACTTAAAACGTTGCATTGCCCTCAATGCAGCAAAAAAAAAAATTAAAATAAAATTAAAAACCAAAAATAAAAAAAAACAAAAGGGAACGGTACTCCCTGGGGGTATTTTGATTTTTGTGTGTGTCAAGTGTTGTTATCATCCAAAAGCACGATCCATTTTCCGAGCATTTCCATCCAGTTCCACAGCTCATCACATTCTATCAAACATAACTAAAACCAACACTAGCATAAAAAGATAAACGAGTTCAAACAAAACATAACCCAAAAGATAAAGGTACGAACGTGATGCTAAAAGGAAATAATCCAAAAGTACACCCAAATCGAAGATAGTCTAATAATCAAACATGAAGCTCAATGATCACGTCCATCGCGGGGCGACGTCGGGTCATATTGCTGAAACCAGGCATCATATGTCGAGAAGTGCGGCGGAGCTGGTGAAGTCGGGCCCCAGTAGGGCAGTGGGTCTTGAGCCTCAGCTGGTGTTGCGGTAGCTTGCCAATGATGGTATGACTGGGCCCGTTCGGCCTGATAGTAGTTTCTTTGAAGTTGCAAGTTCATACCCTCCATGTATGTCCGCATCCCACCAAAATCCGTCCGCAAACCTGCCATATCAACCTGCAAGGCATGAACATCAGCATATAAAGTCTGATACGGGTCAGATGATGAAGGACCCGAACCGGAGCCAGATGCTCCGGGGTGCCCGTGACCATGATCGATGATTGGTGGCGCAAAATCGGTCATCTCTATGTCTACCAGCACTTGGGGTTGTTGCGGTTGTTGCGGTTGCGCAACTCTCCCCCCAGTTTGGGTTGATGGGTTATCTTCCCATGCAAATCGGCCTTCTTCCAACCCGGGTATCGCCTCTCTAAGTACCCCCATTCCCCCCAGTTGGTGAATATCTAAAAATCCCATCTCTTTCTTTGTCAATGCCTTTGTCACCCGCGGTGTGAGAGTGACTGCTGCTTTTACAAGGCGTGTAATGTATTGGCCTCCCGTGAAGCCACTTTTCTTCTTGTGTCCCTGTGCTGGACCATTCAAAAAGGAAGCAATAATGAGTGGAATGTTAGTAAATCGATCCCGGTTCACCAACTGGTGCAATAGCCACACGCTATACATATTCATCTTTTCTGTCCCATCGTTTCTTTGCCGAATGGTATTTGAGATCATCCGATATAAATATCTATGTTCACTGTTTCGGATGTGCTTGCTCTTTGATGTTCTCGGGTCAAACATGCCTACCCCTAGTTCTTCCCAAATTCGGTCAACATTCCGGGCCTCTTGATATGCTCCCCGGTTTAGATAAGGGATAAAATGTGGGTTCTTTGTTTGTTCGACGGTGTAAAGGCCCAAATTGATAGCAAATTGTACCAAAGAATACTTAACCCAATGGTTGGCGACCCGGTAATTGATTGAGATGGATTCGGATTCATTATGAGCTTTCGTGAAATCCAGGTGATAGGTCGAAAAGAATTCGAGGACTATTTGGGGGTATATCGGTTCTCGCATCGTTAAAGCCACTTCCCAAGCCTTGCATGTAAACACCACATCATTGTTGTTCCCGCGAACTTCGCGAATTAAGTAAGAGCGGATGGCTTCTTCCTTGCCTAAAGATCGGAGTAAGTCCCAATCGGGGGTTCGGCCCACATGAGTGTCTTTGTGCATGATATCATCTCGCGCCTCCTCGAGGCGTATTCGGGCCCTTTCGACTTTGATGTTGTGAAATTCCTCAAATGCATGATGATTCGCATTTTTGAGGACCAATGGAAAACCATCTCTATGTAAGAAGTCTTCATCGTCCTCAGAGGATGATGACGGGGATGATGGTTGTGGCGGTGGTTGTTGCGGTGCTTGGGATGTTGAAGCCTTAGTTGAAGCCCTTGTCTTTCTCTGTGAATCACAAGTGGAAAAGATTAATCATTAGAAGTGTTATTTAACAGAACAAAAATTATAAATAAATAAGGAATTCTTGAAATTTACACATTGAAGACCCCTTTTCCCATACCCACACTTAGTTGTAAAACTAAGTGTGAAACTGTGAGGTAAAGTTTGAATACCCATTTTCCTTACCCACACTTAGTTGTTAAACTAAGTGTGAAATTGTGCAACACTAATAATAATTGTTAAAAATAAATACAAATCTGAAATTTATGTAATCTTCAAAAACTTGAAGTTAAATGCAGAGTTTTGGACCACAATGTGAGAATTTAACAAGTAATTCTATTATGTATCAAAATTGAACTCATTAACACAATGTAGATAATCAATCAAGCAAAACATAGGCAATTTTCGATTTTTTTGAACAAGAACTTGCCCTAGTTCATAGGTTTCTTCCCTAAAAAGCGAAATTAAGCTCTAAAAATTCGAGATTTGTACTAGGGTTATGCACCCGATCAACTAACTAGCAACCTATGGCGTAGAACTAGCAGGAATCAACAGCAAATTCGACAATAGGAGCACAATTCAGATTTTTCGGACTCAAGCATTGAAAAAACCCTAGAAATCTAAGATTTACACCCTAAACCACGGATTAAGGGAAGAAAAGATGCATAAACTAACCTTAGTAGCCATGGAATTGAAGAAATTCGGAAGAAGACGGAAGATTTTAGGTGGATTTGGGTGATTTTGGGTGGAAATCGCCGATAAACTACGTAGGGGGTTGTGTTGGGGTCGCGATCTGCAGTGAAAGAAGACAGCCCACGGTTTTATACCCGCTGGAGATAGCGGCGCTATCTCCATGATCGCGGCGTTATTTCTGGCGGAATCGACTGAGTTGACTCGGCTCCGAGATAGCGGGACGCTATTTCTTGGCCGATCTCTATTTTGGTCCGCTGTTTGGTTCCGGACTATGCAGATAGCGAAGCTATCTAAAATAGCTGCTATCTTGACAATTTTTTTTTTGTTTTTTATTATTTTTTTTTATTATTTTTTTATTATTTTTTTTTTTACGCAGAAAGGAAAGGGAAAACAACTAAACACGGGTTGCCTCCCGAGAAGCGCTTCATGGATTTACGAGTCTAGAGCTTGACTCGATGTTGCTCTTTTTACCTCTTTTCGCCCATCATGGCGAAATGCACTTCCTCCGTCTCGGTCACTCCTTCATTCTCGTCTTCATGATAAAGTTTCAAGCGATGGCCGTTAACACTAAAATGACCGTTTTCGGTGACGAGGTCTACGTATCCCGAGGGGTGTTGTTTTAGAACGGTATAGGGACCCACCCATTTGGATTTAAGTTTTCCCGGTGAAAACTTATACCGTGATTGATAGATTAAGACCTTGTCGCCCGGTTGGAAGCATTTTCGAGTTTTCAACTTTTTATCGTGTAAATACTTGCTTCTCTCTTTATAGATTCGGGAGTTTTCGTATGCTTCAAAGCGGTGCTCATCGAGAAGATTGAGTTGATGATTACGTTCGGTCCCGGCGGGAACGATGCTCATGTCACACTCTTTGATAGCCCAATAGGCTTTGTGTTCGATCTCAAATGGAAGGTGACATGCTTTCCCGTAAATCATTCAATAAGGAGTATGGCCGATAGGAGTTTTGTAGGCGGTACGGAATGCCCAAAGAGCATCTTCAAGTCGTTGAGACCACAACTTGGGATTTTTCTCAATGGTTTTCTCGAGAATTCTTTTCAAGGCCCGATTAGTGTTCTCGACTTGACCACTAGTTTGTGGATGATATGCGGTCGAGAAACGATGGTGGACACCGTATCGTTGGAGAGTTTTCTCCATAAGATGGTTGGCAAAATGTGTGCCACGATCACTAATCAGCGCCCTCGGGCAACCGAACTGGCAGAAAAGAGATTTCAGAAAATTGATTACGACTCGAGCATCGTTAGTTGGAAGAGCTTTTGCCTCAGCCCATTTGGAGACGTAATCAACAGCAACAAGGATATATTTATTACCTTGGGAGCTTGGAAACGGACCCATGAAGTCAATGCCCCAAATATCGAAAACCTCACAAACTTGGATGCCATGTTGTGGCATTTCATCCCGTTTGGAGATGCTTCCGGTTCGTTGGCATGCATCACAAGTTTTTACCAAATCTTGTGCATCTTTAAAGATCGTTGGCCAATAGAAACCCGCATCAAGAACTTTCCGGGCGGTGTAGTTTGGACCGAAATGTCCACCGGTGGGACCTTTATGACATTTGTTGAGAATGTCATGGGCTTCATCACCGGAGACACACCGTCTATGCATCAAATCGGGACCGACCCGGAAAAGATGTGGAGCATCCCAATGGTAATGTTTTAGATCCGAAAAGAATTTCCCTTTCTGTTGATGGGTCATTCCTTTAACAAGAAAACCCGCCGCTAAATAATTTGCAAAATCAGCGAACCACGGGTCGTTGGTGTCTTGTAAAGCATTGACCGCTTCGATAAATTCATCGGGAAATGTATCATGAACCCCGTCTTCATTGCACTCCTCAAGATGAGGGTTCTCTAATCGGGATAGATGATCCGCCGCAAGATTTTCTGCACCTTTTTTATCTTTTATCTCGATGTCGAATTCTTGTAGGAGAAGAATCCAACGAATGAGACGCGGTTTTGCATCTTGCTTGGCGAAAAGAAATTTCAATGCTGAGTGATCCGTATAGACAATCGTTTTGGGTAAAACAAGGTATGGACGGAATTTGTCAAAGGCGAAAACCACTGCAAGGAGTTCTTTTTCAGTTGTGGTGTAATTCGCTTGAGCACCGGTGAGTGTTCGGCTCGCGTAATAAATAGGTTGGAAATGATTGTTTATACGCTGACCCAAAACTGCCCCGAGTGCGAAATCACTAGCATCGCACATGAGTTCGAATGGTAACTCCCAATTGGGGGATACCATGATAGGAGCTTCTGTGAGCCGATTCTTGAGAAGATCGAAGGCTTCCACACATTCGGGTGTGAACACGAAAGGTGTATCCTTCTCGAGAAGGTGGGTCATGGGTCGGGTTATCTTGGAAAAATCCTTGATGAACCGACGATAGAACCCCGCATGACCTAAGAAACTTCTCACAGATTTAACATTTGAAGGGGGAGGTAATTTAGAAATGACATCGATTTTTGATTTATCGACCTCGATCCCCTTCGCAGAGATTTTGTGACCTAACACGATGCCTTCGCGCACCATGAAATGACACTTCTCCCAATTAAGCACGAGATTTGATTCCTCGCATCTAATGAGAACTCGCTCTAAACTCGAAAGACATGACTCGAAGGAGTCTCCGAATACTGAGAAATCGTCCATGAAGACTTCCATACAGTCCTCGATCATGTCTTGGAAAATCGCGGTCATGCACCGCTGAAATGTTGCCGGAGCGTTGCACAAACCGAAAGGCATCCTTCGATATGCGAATGTACCGAAGGGGCACGTGAAGGTGGTCTTTTCCTGATCTTGGGGGTCGATTGGGATTTGAAAGTAGCCGGAGAAACCGTCCAAGAAACAATAGAAGTTGTTTCCGGCCAATCTCTCCAACATCTGATCGATGAAGGGTAAAGGAAAGTGATCCTTTCGGGTGGCTTCGTTGAGTCTGCGGTAATCGATGCAGACTCGCCATCCCGTGACAGTACGAGTAGGAACGAGTTCGTTCCTATCATTACGCACAACTGTCATCCCCCCCTTTTTCGGAACTACTTGGACCGGACTCACCCAAGGGCTATCAGAAATGGGATAGATTAGCCCTGCATCAAGCAGTTTGAGGACTTCCTTTTTCACGACTTCTTTCATGTTGGGATTTAAACGCCTTTGTCTCTGCACACTAGGTTTAAAGTTTTCTTCCATTAAAATTTTATGAGTGCAAAAAGAAGGGTTTAAACCCGGAATATCTGCGGTTTTCCAAGCTAGAGCTTTTTTATGATTTTTTAAAATTTTTATTAATTTTTGTTTTTCAGCAAAAGCTAGAGTAGAAGAGATTATGACAGGCAAATCAGATTCCCCTTGAAGGAATGCATACTCTAGATGGTCGGGCAATGGCTTAAGCTCGAGAGATGGAGGGTCCTCAAAAGACGTTTTAATTCGAAGTTTTTGATTCGTGTCGATATTCTCAAAAATTACTTCATTTTCTTCCGAATCCTCTTCTTCAAGGTGAAGAAGTGCCTCGAGATCTGAGAGATCTTGGATGGATTCGGGAGAGTCTAGAGTGACATCACCATAGGTAGTGATGTCATCGCAATCTAGATTAAGAAATGAGGTAATTTCCTCCTCCATGCACACATCTATGATGTCGATGAAATTGCACGTATCATCGGAGGCAGAGGTATGCTTCATCGCTTTCTCAATGGAGAAAGTGATTCGGTCATTCCCGACACCCAGACTAAGCTGTTGTTCAGCAACCAAGATTATGGCACTGGCGGTGTTCAGAAAACGTCTCCCTAAGATGAGAGGGACATTTGGTTCTTCAGGGATATCTAGGATAACAAAATCAGCGGGAAAGATGAACCTATCTACCTTAACCAGAACGTTTTCTGCTATTCCTACTGGGTATTTAAGTGACAAGTCTGCTAATCTGACACACATCCTAGTCGGCCTAAGGTCTGTTATTCCCAATTTAAGGAACAAAGACAAGGGCATCAAGCTAATGCTAGCTCCTAAATCAGCTAGCGCCTTACAGGGTGGTAAATTATCTATAAGACAAGGGATAATGAAACTCCCTGGATCACCCTTCTTCGGAGGTATGTTTGGCTGGAGGATAGCTGAGCATTCCTCGCTTAATATTGCTGACGACACCTCCTCCGTTTGCTCCTTGCTTGAGACCAAGTCCTTGATGAATTTCCCGTAATTTGGCATACCTGCTAACATGTCAACCAAAGGAACGTTAATGCGCACCTGTTTAATCATCTCAACAAACTTACCATATTTTTCCTTAAGTTTTTCTTTCCTCAAACGTTGAGGAAAGGGGACCTTCGGTGTGTAAGAGTTTGTTGCATCTGTTTTGGTCAACTTGTGCGTCTCCTTTGGGTTTGCCTTTTCTTGCTCAGTTGGAATTTCCGCCTTTATCAGCTGGGGTCTCCTCGTTAACCTGTGTATCAAAAGAATTTTCATCAGTATTTAATAAGGTGAACTTACCGTTTTACCACTTCTAATGGTGATAGCTTTGATGTTTTCGAATCCCCGTTTAGGATTATCTTGTGTACGGGGTGGTAAACTTCCTTGAGGACGTTCTTGTAAAATTTCAGCCATCTTGCCCAGGTTTCTCTCTAAGCTTTGAATCGCTGCTTGCTGATTTTTGATGATCTGGTCTTGTTCCTCAGTTTTCTTATCGTGCTTTTCCATAAATTTTTCAAGCATTAATTCCATTGAGGACTTTGATCCTTGACTAGCAGCATTCTCTCGAGGTGGTTGGTTCGTTTGGTTATCACGTTGGAAACCAGGGGGGTTCGAGTTTCTCGGGGGGGGGGGGGGGTAGTTATTGTTTTGGTTGTTGTTGTTATAACCTCTGTTGTTATTGTACCCCTGATTGTTGTTGTTGTACCCTTGATTTCCTCCCTGATAATTACCTCGGTACCCATTGCTGATGTAATTCAGTTCTTCTTCTGCAGACATCATCGGTTGATGCTGCTGGCACTCTTTCGTGAGATGTGGCCCTTTGCATATATCACATCCAACCTGTATAGCATGTAAACAACTAGTTATTTTGTCTAATTTACGTTCAAATACCTGTTGGTTATTCTTAATTGCAGCCACTTCATCATGTTGTCGATCATCAACTGCCTTAAGGGATGCATGATTATGTCCGACTCGCCTGTCGGATGTCCATTCCAGGCTGTGCATCGAGATGTCTTCGAGAAGTTGATAAGCTTGAGTTGGGGTTTTGTACATGAATAGTCCGCCACTTGAAGAATCGAGGAGGGAACGAGATGTGTGATTTAATCCCCTGTAGAAAATATGTACTATGTTGTTCTTCTCCAAACCGTGGTTGGGACATTTCCGCAGTAAACTTTTCAGTCTTTCCCAGGCCTCCGTTACCTTTTCACCTGACTCCTGCATAAAGGCCAAAATATCAGTTTTAAGTTTATCAGCCTTAGCTGGTGAAAATAACGAGTAATAAAACGGCTTTGGAGTTCATTCCAAGTCGTAATAGAGACTGGCTCTAATGATTTAACCCATTCTTTTGCATCCCCAGCTAAGCTGAAGGGAAACAATCTCAACCTCATGGCATCAATTGTTACATCTCGTTGTTTGAACAGTTCACAAATCTCTAGAAAGTTTTCTAGATGTCTATTGGGAACATTGCATAATCTTCCGTCAAAGTTTAGATCCCGCACCATACTGATGAATTGCCCTTTAATCTCAAAATTGATATTATTCAATTCAGGTACTAAGATAGATGGATTAGGACCAGTTGGTGCTGTTTGTCTGGTGTTCCACATGGGTTGCTCTGGTGGCGGATCTGGTGGTGCTTGATCACCCATGTCGAAAATTGGGTTTTCGATAGATTGAAAGTTGATTGACTCTAGATATTGTGCTGCTAACACTGCTCTACGTCGCTGGCGAAGAAGTCTCTCTGGTTCAGAAAACGGTGATAACGGATCTGAATCAGAGCTACGGGTCATACACCTGCAAAACTTAAAGCAAATCGTAAAAAAAAACGCAACAGTTTAACAACTTCAATTAAAACCGGACAAATAATAAGAACGATTAAAATAACTTGTTTAATAATAAATCTCGCAACTGTTCCCCGGCAGCGGCGCCAAAAACTTGATGTGCATAAACTAGTTATAAAATAATCACCTAAAATACGCCTTTCCTAGATTACCACACTCTTAGGCAAGTATGACCTAATCGTGAGCAATATAGTTCAGGTAAGTAAATTCGGGTATATTCGTCTCCACAGGGAACAATTTAGCTGAGTATGTAAGATAAAACTAATTAATTAAACTGAACAAATAATAAAAAGGGGTTTTCATTTGGGGTATCTTTATTTGCAAACTGAATAATAAAACTAAAATTTGTTGTTTAAAATAAACAATTGATCGAAAATGACGAAGAAGTATTTCAATATTAAGGAGTATATTCACTATGACTCGAATCCGTCTAGATATAGGTTTTGGGTTTTGAAGCACCGATTTAATTCATATTCTAGGAGTTTAAGGAACTAGATTTCTCTCAAAACCTTACAATGGATCTAATATGACCTCTAGGAATTTCTTCTCAAGAAATCTATTTAAAGCCACACTCCCGCTTGTTACTTCTAACTAGGCCCGGCTTTCCGAGACCTTCTAATCCTAGGAATTTCTTCTCTAAAGATCAGACTTTTAGTTTCACCTAGGTTATTGGTATCAAATCTCGGACCCCTATTTCTAGTGAGTCGCTGACTAGGTCAAAATGTATGAAAAGTCAGGGGCATTACTAGATTAATTCAATGTTGTCAATATTTAGCCAATCAAGTAATAAACAGATTCAATAATGCAAAATTAGAGGTTTAACAAAAAGGTTCTTTGTTAAAAATATAAGTATTCAAACATTCATCATTAAATCCTAAAAATATCCAAACCTAAAACCCTAACTTCATCTAATCATAGCGAATATAAGATGATTAGCACATAGACATGCTAAAAATCATCAAACAAACGTAAAGAAATGTAAACATAAACATAATGATAATCAAAAGTGATAGAAAACCAATGTTTAAGCCTTGAAATCTTGATCTTGAGTGCTCCTTTGGTATTTTTCGGCTGCTTTTCGGAAATTAGGTCAAAAGTCCTGAATCAGATCTGCAGATTTGCTTAAATATGTGTCAGACCGCACAATATCGCGTCGCTAAACCCTACTTCGCGTCGCTATCTTTGAACCCCGCCATTTTTCGCTCCGCTATCCTAAAGATAGCGGCGCTATCTTCCCTTTGTGACAACAAACAGCGACTCATTTTAGCGTTTTGGACTGAAATAGCGACGGAGATAGCGTCTCTATCCATAGATAGTGGCTCTATCTCTTGAATTTCTGCATTTCTTCATTTCTTGCATCATTTTGACCCGTTTTTGTTACTTTTTCTTCTATAGCCTGAAAAACACAATGGAAACTACAATTTGAGTGATAACATCATATTCTAATCGATAAACACATATAAAAATAGGTATATTGGCAGATAAAAGTATGTATAAATCTGCCAATATCATTCGTGAAGCCAAGACGGACGGCGAACCTTCCTCAACCTACGAGTGCAGTACCTGAAAACAACCGAAACCCTTGGTCAGATGCTCCCCGAGGGTGATCCTCGTGAGAACACTCCGACGCTCAAGTTAGATATTTGCGACGTAAGGTCTGTAATAGGAATAGAACATTATTGAATGTATGAACGTAGTAGGGTTAGCATTCAATGCTTAAGTTCTGATCGTATTGAATGCTAAGTGTAATGTGGAGGGTAAGTGTTGATAGCGTACCTTATCTTGTTAGGCGATATGCATATTTATAACCGGACGTTTGGGCGGGAAGCAGATCGCTCTTCCCTTCTTGATCCGGTTCATGTGAAGATCTTCCGGATAACAGGTTGCGGTTCGACCTGTTACCCACGGTGCAAAGACTTAAGCTTTCACCCAAGCCGTCTTGGGCTCACGTCGCATTTAATGCTCTCGTGCTTCAATGTACTTTATCCGGGAAAACCATTTGTCGCTTGGATCATGACATGGGGATGTGGACCCAACACCGTTCGTCATAACCTACCGTCCGGGTGTCCGTCGCATCTTCGTAGGTCATGTATTTTGACCGTACCTCATCAATATCTAAACTATAAAATATAAAAAAACCGCTATAGGTGGTGATCGTGATTATATTTTGCACTGCGATAACTGCATAGGGTAAAAACCACTTAGGTCATCCAAATTTTCCAAATCATGCAGCTTGTGTATTTCTTTATCATTCACAATTTTGTTAGCGTATGGACTTGAGTACAATGTTAATATTATCAATCTCTTTGTTTAGCAACAGGGCCACATAAATTGTTTACACATTTTCATCTCTTTTGTGAACGGGACCCAAGATGGAAAGGGAAAGGGTCAGAAGCAGAAGCACTTGCAAAACCCATCTCAAAATCAATTTCAGATCTCCAATCTTGTTTGATCAAATCAAGCAACACTCTCAGACTGCAATCTTCTTTTTGCAAGTAATCCTCAACAAACCAAACTTTTGAATCAAACCTGTGGTTTCACTTCACTTTCGAGGAAGCCTTTTATCTAAGTTTTGTTGGATCGAAATCTAAGAACACAAAGTAATTCAAACAAATTCGTCTTTATATTCATAAACTTCATCAATTTACAATGATTGAAACTATTACATATTTATACTAAACGAAAAGGTGTCATGAACAGACACATCCCTTGGTTGCACCGGTTGGGCGGCAGTTGGCGGTGGTTGGCGGCAGTTGCCGTCGGCAGTTACAGGCGGTGCCTCTTCGGTGGTGTTTATACCCTTTCTTTTATTTAACCTAAGTTTAATTAAAACAAATACAAATACTTAAACTATAAATAATACTAATGTTTAGTTTAATTTCCAACACTCCCCCTTAAACTAAACATAGTTTAAGCGAGGTCTTCATTTACTTCAAGACTCGTCTACAGTAGCACACCAAATCTTGGTTCATCATCTTCAGTTTGGAGTAAGTTAATCTCCTCATCTTTCTTCGTGCATTCATAACTGAAGTGTCCAAATTTGTTGCATTTGAAGCATTTTATATGACTCTTGTCTTGTTGGTGTTGGTTACCATCTTTTTTCTTCCATTTCCAATTTCTACTTCGTCCTCTTTCTTTGATATCTTGAATTGACTTCTTATGACCGCAATGTTCACAACTACGTTCTTTGTCTTCTTTTCTGTTTGTTTCGGTGTATAGAAGTCCATCATGCGTATTGTCACACCCCGCCAAAAATGATTTTATAGTATTAAATGATTTGCGGAAGAACGGGATGTAACATTCATGAGTAACACAACTATGATTATTGTAAACAATAAATGTTTAAAAACTTCATTTAATATTTCCATTAAAGTATATCTCGAAATTTAATATAATCGAAAACACTTAAAAGTAAAAGTTAACGTTTGGAAGTGAAAAGACGTTCGTGGCATCTTGACAATATGCATGCTCATGATCCAATGCTACTAAGACTCATGCTTCAATGAATTACCTGAAAAACATAAGTAAAATGATCAACAAAAATTGTTGAGTGAATCCACAGGTTTAAAGAATGTTTTGAGTTATCTATAATGTTTGTGAGCCATCAAGGCTAAAAATAATGTTGTGATGATATGATGTTTGAAAATGATTTGCACAAAGGCAATATTGAAATGATGTTTGACATGTAGAGACATGAAAAAATGATTTAATAAAATGTATAAACTGATATCCTCAAAAGGATATTAAAAATGTAGTAAACTGATATCCTAGAAAGGATATTAAAAATCAACATGAACTGATATCCCCCAAAGGTTTGCAAGGCCCATGAGTTAAAATGCCGACCCTAAGCCCATAACCAAACTACAACTCCAAAATGATGTTACTGAATCTAAGATATGCACTCCCATGACGGTTCGGTAGACCGTTAAAACTGATCAAACAAATGTGGGAGGGTGAGTCTCAGTCGATAGTACTATCTGCATATCCAGGGTCTAGTCGCAACTAGCTAATGGTTACAGTATGTAGACATCTACCAATGTCACTACATCTTGTCTTAGTTCGAGCATAAAGGACTGAATGTCATGTTCTGAGTAGTGTATCATCACAATAAATTATGAATAGTAAAAGTGATTTTGTATGTTTTTCACCCCTGTTGTAAAATAGTATATAAAAATACAATAAAAAGTGGGGCTGTGGACTCACCTGATGCAATGCTTCCAAAAGATACAAATAATGAAATGATGCTTCCAACCAAACAATATGAGTTTCCTATATGCATAGAAGGACAAACTAATGAACGATGTGTTGGTAACACTTGATAAATTGATATTTTATCTAAATTATGTTTGGTTTGGTTTATAAAACTTGTATATTGATTTACCTTGATTCAAAGTAATCATTAAAATAAATTTATGTAATTACAAAGATCTAACATTATTAACTTATTTATTAAATAGTTAATTAAATATATAGATAAAT
This sequence comes from Calendula officinalis, assembly GCA_963853835.1. NCBI lineage: Eukaryota > Viridiplantae > Streptophyta > Magnoliopsida > Asterales > Asteraceae > Calendula > Calendula officinalis. The sequence continues at coordinate 16,588,184 of OY970823.1, forward strand.
AGTAAATGAATGAATGGATAAAAATCATTCTGATTCTAAATTTTAAAATTAGAATAAACTGAGTTTATATAAATAAATAAAAACTGATTTTAATTTAATTAAAAACCATTGGTCTAGAGTTATTTTTTCGAAATGGACTTAACTGATTTAGGCTTTTAAATAACATGCATTTAGTTTGTTTGGGCTTAAAATTGGTTTGTGGGCTAGGTAGGCTGGCCATTAGGCCGAAGCCTGATATGACGGAAATAAACGGGAAAAAGGAGACGGAATACGCCGGAGAACACTGCTGCCGCCGGCGCATCACCACTCTGACAACGAAAACTCAGACACAGCTCACACAGTGAGTTAAAAGAAATCTTTTAGAGATTAGAGGTTATACCAATGGCGAAATGTAGTGAGAGAGACGGGTTGCCGTTGCCGGAGCTCGGTTGTGGCCAGAGATCATCTGGGTTTTGTTTCGGTTGACGTCAGGTTCGCTGGAAGTTCTTGTCCTCGCCGGGAACACCATGAAAGCAGAAACGGGGTTTGGGTATTCGTCGGAGATCACGAAGAGATGATGGGAGAGGGAGTTGGTGTCGACTGAGCTTGCCGGGGAATTTTGGTCGTTTAAGTTCTCTGGTTTGTAGCCGGAAATACAGAAAACGTGGTGGTGAGTTTCTTTATGGTTTTGCACCATGAGGAAGACAATGGTTGATGACTGTTTTAAAGAGGAAAGGAGGAGGGCGACAACTGGTATAGCAACGGTAAGGGTAGAGTTTTAAGGTAGGTGTTGGGGTCTTAAGGAAAGTAGATTATGAGTGATTCGTTATTTTAAGCCATTTAATTGGGAATTAAATCTCCTAGTAAAGTGATATGAATTTCGGACAGAGGGGGGGGGGGTCGATGGTTGACTATGGTTTTAAGGAAGATAGAATACGATTGGTTGATTAGTTTTAGCCATTCAATTAGTAATTAAATCAATTATGAGTTTGAATATAGTGATTAAATTTAGGACAAGAGGTCAACGTAATGACAAATTGAGGAAATGAGTATTAATTTATATTCAATTTGATCTAGTTTCTTTGTATTGGTTAAATACATATATATACTGATACAGTTGTCTGATAAATATTTTTAAAGGGGTCATATTTGAAGTTGGTTATTTCCTAATAGAAGAATTATTTTTTTGGGTAATTATTTTGTCACTTTCAGTGTTCGCGAAATAAACTGTGTATTTATTTGTGATTTATAATTGTGTTTATCGTTTCGGTTATTGCTTTTTGTACCATTTGACTTGGTTGAGTTAATAGTTCATAATGAACTATAAAAATTATGATTTTGATTTGATTCGTAATTATGTTGTGTCACCAACTCGCTGACTAACTGATTGATGATTTTATTCAACTAAATGATCAATGCATCAAATGATGGCGTGTACTAATAAGACATGATTTCTAGGGTTTCACCAAACTTAAATGCACCCTAATTGTTATCATAAATTCTATTAGGGTTTTTCGCTAGATATAAATGCGAGTAAACGTTTTTATAAATTATTTAGGGTTCTTCGGCACTATTAGGGTTTCAATAAATGCCGAATTAAATACCCAAATTTCAGAGTTGTCACATACGATCACTGTTAAAAAAATTTCGTCCCGAAATTTAAGAAGATTATATATTAATAGGTTAAGCGTCGAAAACAAGGAGTGGATATTTTTTGTTTCATTAGGTTTCTTGTTGATGACGTTGTTTAATGATTCTTATTAATTGGTAACTTTTATTAATCCATGGCCCTGATAAATCCACATCGTAGTATGTGATTATAAACACGTTGGCCACCCGTTTTTATAATACCATCATACGATGTTTCTTCATCATTGTCACTTCATAACTTTATTCATGAGTTAGCGATACTCGCGTGAGAGATAGTGTGTGAAAGAAAATATATAATGTGACTAACAAAAAAAAATGTATTTAGTATTTACACGCTGTTACGGAAATTGAATCGAAGACCTAAATATGTAAAACAATAATATGGTCAGCAAAGGGAAAGCAGTGATGATTTATTGTTGGATAAATATTACGTACGAATATTAATGGGAGGAAAAAAAATGTCTAAATCAAATCTGGTAGCCTTACTCCATCGTTCTTGATAATTTGTTTGGAAGAGATGATGAAGTGACCCAACTCTTGTGAAACGACTTTTAGCAACTTTTATTTATCACTTTTTTTTTGAATATGATATTTAGTAATGTTATTTTGTTAATACTGCATCTAAAATCAATGGAAGTACCGCTACGTTAATTTTTTTTATTTTTTTTTTTTTTAACTTTAGTAGTTTTTCGGTAATTGATTTGTAACGAGGTTTCAAAGACGTAATTTTTATCTTAGGTTATGTTAAAATAATAAATTCCAAAAACCTGTATATTCTCCAAAAGACATTATACAAAAAGCAAATTTGTCATCCAAACCAAATCAATCGAATACTTTTGTCATTTATTTCTTTAAAGCTCTTATTCGTCATAAAATGTATACAATACAACATACTTGAATCATTTTATTAAAAACTCAATTATATAAATTGCTCAAAAAAATGACTATAAATTCATTGGATAAATAATATAAAATATATGAACTCACTTATGTGACAAAACAATTGTAGTTGTGTAAATTACTAAAAAGAATGGAATTATAGAATAAATATATTCTAGTTTTATGTTAAATAAAATTTAGAATTAAAAAGATAACTTAATTGTCTCGAGAGGAGAGGTGAAAACACAAACAAAAAGTAAAAATAAATGTAAAAAAAAAAAAAAAAAAAAAAAACAATTTTGATGGCAACTTGATTTGAACGGTGGTCAAAAGAAAGCAATGCTTTAAAGGGAACTTAGTATAGTCAGTTGGGCATTCAAAACATTGGATAACTATTTCACTATATATAATGATTCTATTTCACTATATATAATGATTTTATTTTATTTTTTTGTTTTTTTTTTTTTTGAACAATGTCAATTGAATGATAAATGTATATAAAGAGAAATGTATGTAGAGCATGTGTAATAGTGATTTCTTGTATGAAGACGCCTAATGTTGTGTCATTATACCTTTTGTTTTATAGTACATTATCCAATATTTTTATTGCTCTTATACAAGTTGGAGTAAATTAAGAGGATTACCAAGAGAAAATTTTTGTTATGTGTTAATTATAATTGTTATGAGCATATATGTTCATATAACTAGCTAGAAAGTGATAGAGTGACTAATTAATCGAGAAATTATTCATGTAAGAATATAATGAGATAAAAATAGATTATTAAAATATGAGAATTTATTATGAATTGTTCAAGTCAAGTTAAATCAGAAAAACGTGATTATGAGAAATTTTTAAATTCAATCGAGAAAGTTATTGAACCAAATTATTGTGTTTAGTATTATATATTCTTGAGTAAGTATTAAATCCAGAGTAATTACTGAAATAAGTAAAAGAGATAAATAATAAGTGGACTAACCAATAAAATTGTATTTCTAAGCGAGATATATATGCGTATGATTGGAGAATTTATAAGGATAATTGAGAATAATTAATTTCATGTGATGATATAATTATCAAGTTGTAAGAAGTTCATAAATCTAGAGTAATGGTGGAAATGAGAAGTAGTACGTACTATAATTATATAAATTATGAGAAATTATGAAATTGGAGTAATGAAAATTTATTTATGAGTTAAATGAGTAAGTTATCATAATAAAGGTAAAATATAAAGATTTAGACTAATGGAGAACTGGTAAATCAAACTACACGAATAAATTATTAAAATGAATCCAATGAGAAAATTTTATTTATGAGCATATATTAAAATTTAATTAAGGGAATTATTGAGTTAAATTATTAAAATGAATGTCATCAAATATTACGCTTAATGGAATAATTATTGATTCGAGAATGGTTACTGAAATGAGAAAAAATATTAAGTGAATTAAGAATTAATATGCTATGAGTTGCAAAATTGAGGAAAGTTAAAAAAAAATAAAAATAAAGTAATGACGAAATTTTTATGACAAACGAGAAAATAATTAGAGAGTTATTTAACTGGGGTATAATTAATTGTGAGATAAATTGTGATGTTGTGTTATGTGCATTTATTGTGAGCTTAATCGAACTAATTAAATGTGTGACGTTCAGGATTCATTAGTTACGAGTATTAGTTATCCCGAAGTTAGACTTCCGAGTTTTAATTGAGCAAGTGTTTTGGCAAGTGCGGGAGGACGGCCGGATGGGCCAAGGCCGAATCATATTTAATTCATGAGCCCAATTTCCATTTTAGAGAAGGGACCGGTTGTTTACTTGTACTTTTGGGGAAAATGATTATTTTATTTATTTAAAAAAAAGAACTTTTGAATTTCCCCTGATTTTGGGGATGTTATATATACGTTTTGTAGAAATTCTCGAGTGCTTGATTTTGTGTACGTGATAAATGAAGTGCAATTAATCTATCTAATGTAAATGTAAGCCAAGCGACCTAATTCTAAGGTATATGCCAAGTGAATAAAATATGATGCAATTGTGTAGGCAATGTAACTCTATATGAAATGCAAGCATATATAAAATGAAACTCTAAATGAAATGCAACTTTATATGAATGAGACTTTTGATGCCACGAAAACGTTTTGACCCAAAATCTTTTTGTAGTTATAGATTAGACTCGCTAATTCACTATAACCATTGCTCTGATACCATTCTGTCACACCCCGCCAAAAATGATTTTATAGTATTAAATGATTTGCGGAAGAACGGGATGTAACATTCATGAGTAACACAACTATGATTATTGTAAACAATAAATGTTTAAAAACTTCATTTAATATTTCCATTAAAGTATATCTCGAAATTTAATATAATCGAAAACACTTAAAAGTAAAAGTTAACGTTTGGAAGTGAAAAGACGTTCGTGGCAACTTGACAATATGCATGCTCATGATCCAATGCTACTAAGACTCATGCTTCAATGAATTACCTGAAAAACATAAGTAAAATGATCAACAAAAATTGTTGAGTGAATCCACAGGTTTAAAGAATGTTTTGAGTTATCTATAATGTTTGTGAGCCATCAAGGCTAAAAATAATGTTGTGATGATATGATGTTTGAAAATGATTTGCACAAAGGCAATATTGAAATGATGTTTGACATGTAGAGACATGAAAAAATGATTTAATAAAATGTATAAACTGATATCCTCAAAAGGATATTAAAAATGTAGTAAACTGATATCCTAGAAAGGATATTAAAAATCAACATGAACTGATATCCCCCAAAGGTTTGCAAGGCCCATGAGTTAAAATGCCGACCCTAAGCCCATAACCAAACTACAACTCCAAAATGATGTTACTGAATCTAAGATATGCACTCCCATGACGGTTCGGTAGACCGTTAAAACTGATCAAACAAATGTGGGAGGGTGAGTCTCAGTCGATAGTACTATCTGCATATCCAGGGTCTAGTCGCAACTAGCTAATGGTTACAGTATGTAGACATCTACCAATGTCACTACATCTTGTCTTAGTTCGAGCATAAAGGACTGAATGTCATGTTCTGAGTAGTGTATCATCACAATAATTTATGAATAGTAAAAGTGATTTTGTATGTTTTTCACCCCTGTTGTAAAATAGTATATAAAAATACAATAAAAAGTGGGGCTGTGGACTCACCTGATGCAATGCTTCCAAAAGATTCAAATAATGAAATGATGCTTCCAACCAAACAATATGAGTTTCCTATATGCATAGAAGGACAAACTAATGAACGATGTGTTGGTAACACTTGATAAATTGATATTTTATCTAAATTATGTTTGGTTTGGTTTATAAAACTTGTATATTGATTTACCTTGATTCAAAGTAATCATTAAAATAAATTTATGTAATTACAAAGATCTAACATTATTAACTTATTTATTAAATAGTTAATTAAATATATAGATAAATAGTAAATGAATGAATGGATAAAAATCATTCTGATTCTAAATTTTAAAATTAGAATAAACTGAGTTTATATAAATAAATAAAAACTGATTTTAATTTAATTAAAAACCATTGGTCTAGAGTTATTTTTTGAAATGGACTTAACTGATTTAGGCTTTTAAATAACATGCATTTAGTTTGTTTGGGCTTAAAATTGGTTTGTGGGCTAGGTAGGCTGGCCATTAGGCCGAAGCCTGATATGACGGAAATAAACGGCAAAAAGGAGACGGAATACGCCGGAGAACACTGCTGCCGCCGGCGCATCACCACTCTGACAACGAAAACTCAGACACAGCTCACACAGTGAGTTAAAAGAAATCTTTTAGAGATTAGAGGTTATACCAATGGCGAAATCTAGTGAGAGAGACGGGTTGCCGTTGCCGGAGCTCGGTTGTGGCCGGAGATCATCTGGGTTTTGTTTCGGTTGACGTCAGGTTCGCTGGAAGTTCTTGTCCTCGCCGGGAACACCATGAAAGCAGAAATGGGGTTTGGGTATTCGTCGGAGATCACGAAGAGATGATGGGAGAGGGAGATGGTGTCGACTGAGCTTGCCGGGGAATTTTGGTCGTTTAAGTTCTCTGGTTTGTAGCCGGAAATATAGAAAACGTGGTGGTGAGTTTCTTTATGGTTTTGCACCATGAGGAAGACAATGGTTGATGACTGTTTTAAAGAGGAAAGGAGGAGGGCGACAACTGGTATAGCAACGGTAAGGGTAGAGTTTTAAGGTAGGTGTTGGGGTCTTAAGGAAAGTAGATTATGAGTGATTCGTTATTTTAAGCCATTTAATTGGGAATTAAATCTCATAGTAAAGTGATATGAATTTCGGACAGAGGGGGGGGTCGATGGTTGACTATGGTTTTAAGGAAGATAGAATACGATTGGTTGATTAGTTTTAGCCATTCAATTAGTAATTAAATCAATTATGAGTTTGAATATGGTGATTAAATTTAGGACAAGAGGTCAACGTAATGACAAATTGAGGAAATGAGTATTAATTTATATTCAATTTGATCTAGTTTCTTTGTATTGGTTAAATACATATATATACTGATACAGTTGTCTGATAAATATTTTTAAAGGGGTCATATTTGACGTTGGTTATTTCCTAATAGAAGAATTATTTTTTTGGGTAATTATTTTGTCACTTTCAGTGTTCGCGAAATAAACTGTGTATTTATTTGTGATTTATAATTGTGTTTATCGTTTCGGTTATTGCTTTTTGTACCATTTGACTTGGTTGAGTTAATAGTTCATAATGAACTATAAAAATTATGATTTTGGTTTGATTCGTAATTATGTTGTGTCACCAACTCGCTGACTAACTGATTGATGATTTTATACAACTAAATGATCAATGCATCAAATGATGGCGTGTACTAATAAGACATGATTTCTAGGGTTTCACCAAACTTAAATGCACCCTAATTGTTATCATAAATTCTATTAGGGTTTTTCGCTAGATATAAATGCGAGTAAACGTTTTTATAAATTATTTAGGGTTCTTCGGCACTATTAGGGTTTCAATAAATGCCGAATTAAATACCCAAATTTCAGAGTTGTCACACGTATCTTCTTCTTTGTTTGGCTTCTTGATGCGTTCTTCATAGGCTTTTAATCTTCCAACAGCTTCTTGAAATGACATGGTATTTAGATCTGCAAATTGTTCAATTGCCGCAACAATTTGAATGAATTTTGCTGGTGCAGATCCTAAGAGTTTTCGAACCAATCTTTTATTCTCTATTGTAGATCCAAGACTGTTTGCTTGTGACACAAGTTGACTAAGTTTTCCTGTAAACTCATCGAGTGATTCTGAGTCTTTCATCTTCAAGGATTCAAATTCTGATTCTAATGTTTGTAGTCTAGCCTCTTTGACTCTGTCAGCACCCACGAATCGAGCTTTCAAGTCTTCCCATATTCCATAGACATTAAAAAGTGCTTTAATCTTCACAGCCCAAATAGTATAATTCGTAGAATTTAGAATCGGGCATTGGAATGTCATTTGCATCCCATCTTCATTTTTCTTCGATGTTTCGGGAGCCATCTCTCCTTTATTGTCTTTCGGACTCTTTGACCGGTCTTATTTCTTCCAATTTTTTCGGCTTCTTAAGCGGAAAAACTTCTTTCTTTGTTTGCGCGGCGAATCAACCCGACTGTCTCTAACAGTCTACCGGTTCTTTTTTCAACCTGGCAACTTCCTCTTTTCTTGTTTTGCGGGGCAAATCAAACCGACTGTCTATAACAGTCCACCGTTTCCTTTTTTTACCTGGCAAAACTACTCCCTTTTCTTATTTTGCGGGGCAAATCAAACCGACTGTATCAAACAGTCCACCGGTTCTTTTCCTTTTTTAACCTGGCAAAATTACTCTCTTTTCTTGTTTTGCAGAGCAAATCAAACCGACTGCATCTAACAGTCCACCGGTTCTTTTTTTTAACTTTGCAAAACTACTCTCTTTCTTGTTTTGCGGGGCAAATCAAACCGACTGTCTCTAACAGTCCACCGGTTCTTTTTTTAACCTGGCAAAACTATTCTTCTTAAAAAAATCTTTTTATTTTAAACTTTATTAATTTCAAAACTCTATTACTTTAAAATAATTTAGTCTGATTATATATGATTTTAAAACAAAAGTTATATTAAGAAAATATTCCTTAATATAATTTTTCCTTTTTGTTTCAAGTCAACAAAAAAGACGAGCAGTCAGATTTTGGAAAAACAAAAGATGTGTTTTTTCAATTTGGGGAAAACACTATTTTTTCTCTCCTCCGTTTCTCTCTCCCGTACGATTTCAATGTTGCCGTTCTTTCTTCGGTTACCGGCGGTGGTTCCGTCGATGGTGTATGGCGATGGCTGTTCCGTCAATTTCAATTGACCGTCGATCAGTGATTGCTCTTCGGTTGTTGTCCTTGGTCGGCGATGGGTTTCTGCCCTAAGTTTTTAATCGGCGGTTCCGTCTGTCTTCTCCGGTAAGGTAAGTTTCTGTCTTTGATTAACCAGGCTCTGATACCAATTGTTGGATCAAAATCTAAGAACATAAAGTAATTCAAACAAATTCGTCTTTATATTCATAAACTTCGTCAATTTACAATGATTGAAACTATTACATATTTATACTAAACGAAAAGGTGTCATGAACAGACACATCCCTTGGTTGCACTGGTTGGGCGGCAGTTGGCGGTGGTTGGCGGCAGTTGCCGTCGGCAGTTACAGGCGGTGCCTCTTCGGTGGTGTTTATACCCTTTCTTTTATTTAACCTAAGTTTAATTAAAACAAATACAAATACTTAAACTATAAATAATACTAATGTTTAGTTTAATTTCCAACAAGTTTTTCCCCCTAAAATGTATAAAAATAGTATAAAAACAAATGAGGAATTATGGGAGTACAAGGCGTATTTTCATTTGAGGGTGAAGAATTGGGTGGTGGTCAATATGGTGTTGACTTTGTTGCATATCGACACCATCCTTCACTTGTTCACTCTGAATATGGTGTTTTGGTGGTTTCCAAGAAGTGTAATGATCGGTTAAGAGTTTGGTTTTTCAGTTAGACTTTGTGGTAGTGTTGCAAAAGCGTTGTTGGTTCTTCATGTAAAGAGAAATGGTGAAAATGGCATAAGTTGTTTAGATGGTTTTAGGCTACTAGGTATGGGTACCACATGTGGTACCCATTTTGCTTGCCACATCATCGCCACCTAAGCAACCACACCACCACTACACCACATCATTTGGTGAAAATACCCACCACACCACACCATTTTATTTTCCATCTCATTTCATCATTTCTTTTCTATTTATTTTTTAAACATAATATTAAACTTCCATTAAATTAAATTAACAATACATAAAATTAAAAATACAATACTTAAAATTAAAAAAAACAATACATTAAATTAAAAATACTAAAAATATAAAAACTACAATCCTAAATCGCTCATGTCTTTTCGGGCTCTTTCCTTCGCGGCTAGGAAATGTTGAAGATCTTCTTGCGGCAAGCCTGACGGCGGTTGCATACTCAAAATATTCAAATTATTGATCATTCTTTGTTCGGTTGCAAGCGCCCTATCTCTTTCATCTTTCTCCCTCTCCATTTGAACTTGTAGACGATGTATCTCTACGCGCTCTTTCGTTGACTCGACGTGGTCGTTTAATCGTTTTTGAATTTCTTCCCTATGCTTGCTCTTCGCTTCCTTTTCCGCCGCATGCCTACCCGCTCGTTTAGCCTTGTCTCTTCCAGTTGGTCGTTGAGGAGTTGGGGTTTCATCAATGTCGTCGAATAGGTCATCTGGAAATTCATCATCCCCTGCATTAAGGTCGACACGAGAACGACCATCAGAAACATCAACCGATTGTGAACTTCTTGAGCGCTTCGATTGTTGTTGATCTTTAGTAATTGTGCCGATCCATTTTGGATCCTCTTTTAAAATCAACCAATGTCGATTTCAGCTCAAAATTATGGCCATTTTTTTCAACTTTGTATTGTTTCTTGGCGGCCTCCAAAACATCAAACTCGGCCATTCCGCTGCTTCTTTCCGACGAAAGTTTGTTGTATATACCATTAAATTTTGTAACCTTGTTGTTTATGTCACGCCATTTGCTACTAAGACTATTGTCTTTTCGGTATGGTGGGACTCCCATGAAGCTATGAAATTTAGAAAGAATGACTTCCCAATAGCTTTTAATTCTCATGCCATTCCTGTCTTTCTCGTTTTTAGAAGTTCCACACCAAGCTCGGCACAACGCAATTTCCTCCTTTTGCGTCCATGGAAGTTGTGTGTCTTCTTCCACATCTTCTTCCACAACTTCGTCAACAACTTCTTTTTCTTTCCTTTTCCCTTTCCCTTTCCCCTTTCGCTTGCTCCCCCCCCCCCCCCCCCCCCCCCCCCCCCGCTTGTGGTTCTTGTGTTTGGGTTTGTTGAGAAAGTAGTTGTTGTTGAAAATATTTAGGGGTGTTCACCATTTGGATAAATCCGGATTGTCCAAATGGCCAATTTGGATTGGATCGTTTGGATTGGTTTTTTTGGTTTTTTAGATCGGTTTGGACTTGATCCAAATTAATAGTTTGGTTTTCGGATTGGATTTGGTTTTCATTGTAAAATCCGGATTGTCCAAAAAATCCAAATAGTATAAATATATAGATATAAATATATAAAACAATTCTAGCCCATTTATAGAAAACTAAATATAGGTACTATGGAAATTAACGAAATATTCTATGGCCCAAAATAATTCTAAAGCTATTAACTTCTTAATTGGCTCATTCTAAATTAAATTCCAAAAAACAAAATACGTGACCAATGATCTCATCGACTGTCCAGTTTCCACACACAATCTTAACTCTATCAATTCTCCCTTTAATCTCAATTCGTCCCTTCCCATTTGATACGTGAATCGCCCACAACCCACTCGTATCAAACAATGAAGATTCGTCGACAGACATGATTTTGCCCGCAGGTATAACACCCTACTTGTTCATTTATATTGTATTAGTTGACAATGGAGCAATCTTTTTGGAGTTTTTGAGAAAGTTGATTGTAAATGTCACAAGCTATGAATTAGACTTGCTTTTATGTATAAAGTAGTTATCGTTTTGAAATTGTATGTATTAAACTTAATATTAGTCATGTTATATACTTTTTGTAGTCCTGTGAATATATTAAGAAGAAGAAAAAACGGTTTGGTTCGGACAAATCCAAACCATCCAAATTGTAATTTGGTTCGGATCGGTTTGGATTTAAATTAGTTTGGACGGTTTGGTTTGAACATTTGAAATCCAAAATCCATTTGGATTCACCTATTTGGTTCGGATATATCCAAATTATCCAAACGAACACCCCTAAAAATATTGGCATGTGGGTGCAAATTGAGATATATTTTGTGAATATTGGGGTTGTTGAAATTGAAGTTGAAATTGAGGTGCGGTTTGTGGATAAAATTGTGGAGGTGGGGCAATACCGGAATTTAGGATGTTGACATATTGCTCGTAGCCACCAAATCCAAGGTTCGGTGGTATATTTTGTTGTGAAGGTTGGTTGGCTGTTTGTGGAGAGTTGTTGTGTGGATCCATTGTAAGTAGAGAGGTATGAAGATAAGAGTTTGTAGAGAGTAAAATGGATTAATTTTGTGTGTAAAATGAGTGAAAATATGTAAATATATATAGGGGAATAATTAAAAAAAAAAGTTTTTTTTTTTAAATCCAACGGCTATATAGCCGTTGCCAACGGCTATATTCGGCCCAAAACGCTCCCCTCCACACCGTGCACGGCCGTTACCCGTTGCCATCTCCTTCCACGCCACACCCCAACGCCGTTGGGGGGGGGGGGGGGCGGTGTTCCCGGGTTCGCCACGTCGTGGCCGGCCAGGTCACACCCCACGCCCGTGCTCCCGTTCGACCCATACCATGCAGCCTTAGTGTTGAAGAGTGTACGATTACAAGATGGAGCCCAGAACGTAATAGGGAGGATCAAGTGGGTGGGACCATGTAAGTCACATTCGTTTTTCTTGTAATATGATTGGTTGTATAATTAATTATGAATGATTAGTTTTCATTTAGCTTCTATATATATGTACGGAAACGGCGAAACCGAACTGATTTAAATGAGTGTAAATTTAATCGTCCATTTTCAAAGAATTAGACTAGGTATATATACGTGTAAGCTTACTTAAATAAAGATAAACCCAATGAAATACTGAAAAGTGTGGATTAAAGGGCCAAAAAGAAAATACCCGGACATATAATTTGGGGATTAGGGTTACATAATTAAGTTTACTTATGTGCAAACAAAAATTACTTTAGAGGGTCCTTTCTTATGATTTTACAAAGGGCTCAAAAATGGTTGGATCGGCGCTGGGAGGATGTTAGTAATGAATGGGTCGATTTGGGTGTCCCTCCTCATTTGATTTAGCTTTTGGGAGTGAGTAGCTTATGGCTTGATATGAAGCTAGTATGGGTATCACTCACACATTGGTCCTAAGGGTGTTCATAATGCATTGATGCTTTAATTTCAAACGAGTTGTTACAACATATGCTTATGATGATGGAAAGCTACACAACATTTTTTTGAATTTGTAATTGAGGCCACTTAGGAAGTTGGAAGTTGGTAATGTGTACATTATGTAGTGTGGTTCTTTCTGTGGTGCAGTTTATATATCAAGGAATCTTTTTACTTTTCTTATCTTTATGCATTAAACTTATCATATTTTGGGTTGATAATACTTAATGGAACCAGTTTTCGTGGTTCTTGCTTCACTTGAAGAGCTCGACAATGACAGCACATGAGTTTATCTTATTAGGCGAGGATTACCATTTTTAACCAATTAGACCTGATTTTGACCAACTACCTCCTAATTACTTTGACTGCAGCTAAGTCGTAGTGGAGACACTCGATTGGTGCCTAGGCCTGAGTAATCGGCCAATTTATTTTTGAGAAATATTAGAGTTGAATTGGATAATAATTTATATTGGAGGAAACTTTATATTATCTTGCAAGGCAAGTCAATCCATATATGTTTTATTGTAACTTGTTTACACTATTCCTTGATTTTTTATTTGCAAGTTGCTGTAGTTTGAGAAAGTTAGAAAAATAGGATTTATAAATGAAGCCAAATATTTTTGTACAGCAAAGAGGTTTTTTCATTCATTTGCTAAATGATTTATGAGTCCAAACATCACTAATTCCAACCCGTTTACATATAAACTGTTTAATTAAACAAGTTAAACTGGTTAGCGGGTCAAACAGGTTGTTATTGCACAGATTTATAACAAAATAGCAAAACACAAAAATTACTAAGTAACCCTTTTGGTTTTTATGTATTTATTAGTTACATTTAAACCGGTAAATTATAAACAAAGTATAAATACATATTTCTTAAATATATTTTAGTAATTAAACGACTTGACGGGTCAACCCATTTGAATTACCATCGGACCGAACCTAACCCGTTTATTAAACGGGTCAATTGAATCGACCCAAGAATGACACCCGAAACTAATTTATTTCAACCCAAACTTATTTATTTTTAAGTCGTTTTCATGTTGGATCTAAAATTGTCACCGCTACTTTAGACCCGCAACTACTACATTATGTGTTGTATGCATTAAAAATACAATTTGATCACCTCTTTAACTCAGAGATAACCTAAATAAATAGGACGAATTTAGCCACCAACATAATTGACACTATTCATGACTTTACTTTAAAACATCGCGGTACTATGAATGATCATTGGAGCCCATTCATACTACAGCTTCGAACAATTAAAAATTTAAACAGTAATCAAGCTATATTAAAAAAAAAAAAAAAAAAAAAAAAAAAAAAAAAAAAACCTTGCAATTAGTACAGAATTGTCCCGTTTAGGAACATTTAACATAATCCATATTCCATTATTGTCATTCTAATCAAGAACGCAGCATTAAGCAGATAAAACCAAGTTAAAATTCAACAAAGTGACTAACAACATTCTAAAAAAAGATGTTACCATGTTAGGATTAACAAAATCCTTAACCAAATCAAAACTCAGTTGCCACCTCGAACAACACATGCAAAAGAAACAGCAGCTAAAATGGTGGTTGCAGATGAAACCATTGTCCAAAAACTCTTCTTATCAGCTTTTGCAACACAAACTTTAAGCAATTCAACTTGCTTACTCATTTCATCATCTTTAGCCTTAATTGCTTTCTTAATCCCTTCAATTTCTTTCACATGTTGCTTAATATCATCTCCAAATTTGGTTTCTTGATCTTTACCATTCAATTTCTCACCTTCTTTTGAGGTACAATTCTTCAACATTTTCAGGATTTGACTTATGTTAGCTTCGGATCGTTTTAGTTGACTTTTTGTATCATCATAATCCTTTTGGGTTTCAGCAAGTGATTTCTTCATCACACTATTCTCGTTTGCACGAGTTTTTTCCAACATTTTCTTTTCTGCAACAACTTTTTCGGTTTCTTTTTGCATCTTGGATAATTTGTTCCTCATTTCTTCAACAATCTTCTCTGCTTTTGAGATTTTTTCTGTCAAATTCTTCACTTTTAGTTTCTCACCTTCAAGATTTGCTTGTGCATTGTTTCTTTCTTTTGTTGCTTGATCGAATGCTGCTCTGTTGTGGCTAACTTCAGACTCTAACTGCTTGATTTTATTAGCTTGAACAATGGTTGACTTTTCAAGTGTTGAAATTGTCTTTTTAAATTCTTCCAATTGTTCTTTGAGCTTAACGATGTTAGTTTCTCCTTGGTTTTTGGCATCATTAATCTCTGTTTTTTCTTTCATCATTTGATCCATTGTAACTTTCTGTTGTTCCAACTTCTTTGCAGCCTCGTTTAAATCTTTTGTAACCAAACTCTTTTCTTCAGTAAGTTTTCGAATCTTTTCCTCAATTTCTTGTCTTTCTTTCACCAGAATTTCAATTTCTGAACTCATTTTCAGCTCCTTTTCTGAACTTACAGCAAATTTCTTCTCCAAATTAGCAACTTTCTTCAGCAATTGTTCTTCCTCTTTTTGTAGCTTCTGCACCAATTCCTTCAATACATCAACTGACTTTTGCAGCTCGTTTTTCTTTTTCTCTTGCAGACTTTTCTCACCTTCAATCACTGACTTCTCTTTAGCTATCTCATCAATATCCACCCTCAGTTTATCAACCAACTTATTCGATTGAATCAAATTTCTTTCAATTAAATCCTTTTCTCCTAATATCGATTCCATCTTTCTTTCAGTTGCATTCTTCTCCATCATTAAGGTATCATAATCGACCTTAATTTTTCTCAAATTTTCACAAACTACAGTCTCCCTCTTCTCTGCTTCAGCCAGTTTTGACCTCAACTCATTCTCAAACTGAACTCGATCATCAAGCTGAGCCCTAATTTCATCTCTCTCCTCACTAACTTTGGACAAAATGAATTTCTCTTCACCAATCTCAGCTACAAGCGAATTCAATTTGTTGTTCAGTGAATCAATTTCTGATTCCTTCTCGTTCTTAACTCTCTCAATGTTATTCTTCTCCTGCAAAATCTGATCCACATTTCTCTCCAAAACATTATTTCTTTCCATCATATCACTCACCTGTGCTTCAACAAACCTAGATACCAATCCTTTCTCCATCTCCAACATCAACGTTCGGTCGGACAACAAATTCATCTCAGATTGTAACGAAACATTGTCCGATTTACACAAATTCAATTCAGA
Organism: Calendula officinalis; assembly: GCA_963853835.1. NCBI lineage: Eukaryota > Viridiplantae > Streptophyta > Magnoliopsida > Asterales > Asteraceae > Calendula > Calendula officinalis. The sequence continues at coordinate 16,604,351 of OY970823.1, forward strand.
TTCAAGAGACACATTCATATTAGTTAACGAATCTACCTGTTGGCGGCGCTCGACGGTCTCTTTGAGCAACATTGCGTTGAGTGATTTCAAACTGTGAAGTTTCTCAGAAGCGGCGTCATCCATCGTTTGAGTTGGGATTTCGCGTTGAGTTTTGGTAGGGTTGTTGTCATCAGATTGTGGATTTGATTTCTTTTTCGCCATGGATTAGGGTTTGGAAGTGAGACGGTTTTTAGGGTTTCAGATAAGATGAAAACCGGAAAATATATGAGAGGGGTTTTAGGGTTTCATTTTGAATTCAAACGGTAATAGAGGGGCTACGCATTACACGCCGTCACCCGAGTGTGCCCCATGTGACCAGTGAGTAGTTGAGACAATTCATGTTCCCACTTTCTTAAAATTAAATATAAATGAAAATTTCATTTTAGAAGGTAAGTCCGTTTCTAGCCTAGTGGTATTGGTAAAAAGATAAGGTGTTGTCCATAAACATGGTCATGGGTTCAAGTCCCGTCGTGGACGTGGGGTTTATTCCCCTTAGGTGGAAGGTTCGAGGGAAGGTATACTGTCCCTTGTGGATGTCACTGTCTAGGCTCGAACCACTAACTTACTAACTTGCCGTTCAAAAAAAAAAAATGTCTGTTTGGTTAAGGAAACGATTTTTATTTTATGTGAAAAGTTTTTTAGGGAATAGAAATGGTTCTCATTTACGGTTTTTTATGAAATTTTTTGAAAATGTGTTTGGTTCAAAACATTGAGTTTTTATTTCCCAGTTTTGAAAAATTAGAAAACTTGTTTGGTTGTATATTTTTACATGTTTTCATTTTCTATTTTTAGTTATTTTAAACAATACAATATATTTTAAAATACAATATACAACATATTTGCTCTTTTATCAACCCACCTTCCACATCTGCACCCACCCCACACCTTAACAACCGACACCCACCAACCCCCAACCCACCCCCCCCCCCACCCATACCACCACCCCTAACCACCATATTTATCATCAGGCTACATTGTTATTTCAACCAAATAACATCAACTAAAATAGACAATCTTTTGTATACTTGCAACACATTATCTGTTTCCATTAGCAATTTTAAAGTAAAAAACGTATGTAATAAGATTCGATTCAAATGGCTGTGAATATATGCCATTATACAATCTTTTTGTTGTCAACTTCATTCCTTAATATGCTTGAACATATCCAAATCCTTTGTTTGCATTTGATAGTTTGTTGTTATATTCGTATCGATTGTGTCTTATTTCATATTTTGGGCTAGTATATGTATTGGGCTAAAAAACAATTCCTAATATATGAGTCTGATTCATGAAAACTTTGTATAATGATATGAACTAAATTGAATATTGTAAGGATAGGAATATAATTCCATAATAATTTACTTTGTACAAAATAATTGACATGACATAACCATATATTGATTTTCTCCTAAATAATTTAACCATTACAATTATTCAAGTTCAACGAGTGCTATGTTAATAATACCTTCATATCAAAATAAGTGATACATTTAATGTAACATCCTGAAACCCGGTCTAGTAGTTTTGGCCTTAAAGTATTATTAAATGAATTGTTTAGTATTTTGTCTTTTTGTTGTATTTTAATCAAGAGATTAAAATATCTGATTTCTGAAATGTTTAAATGATTATGTGGTTTTTATATTGTTATATTCACTTTTGAATTTCGATCCGGGAAATATATTCGTTTTGAAAATGGAGTCCGTTTGGTATTTTAAATGAATTAACTGTGGACCGGTTACCTTTTGACACTGTTATTAAATGAAATGTGCACCTGTTGTTTTCCCCTTGTGCCACGTTTTGAAGGAGCTGTCAAAACCTCCTTCTTTTCTCTCAGTTACATAGCAACACATACAACAAGATTGCATGTGTCCTTTTCTCTCTCTAACTTCTCTCTAAAAACCCTCTTCACCTTCTTGCTTGTTCTTGGTGTCTTTTAAAGATCTAGGGCTTGTTTCTTGCTCAATCTAAATTCTAAACTCATTTTTGAGTAGGCCTTGAGGTGAGCTTCATTCTACATGTGTTTGTTATTGATTTCATGCAAGATTGGTTAAACCAGGGTTTATGATTCTTGAAGTTTTGTGGGTGAATATTGTGTTAGATGTTAGATTACATGTTTATTCAAGCTTTTACATATATTGTGTGGTTATTTGTGGGAATGAACTAAGTTTTGGTGAAACTCACCTTCAAGCTCCATTATTGGAGGTTTGAAGAAGATAAGTTTTGTCAAACCTTGGATTTCTTGAGGATTTGATGGTTGTTGTTGTTTATTATGTTAAGATAACATATTTGGTAAATTATTTATGTTGATTGTCAAGTATTGGTGGATTTTGTGAAACAAACAAGTTAGTGTTTGGATGATTTGGGTCAAAAAGTTAAACTAGTGATTTTAGGGTAAAAATGCTTGGTCAAGAAAAGTGTTGATTTTGTTAAATTATATAGTTAGTTATGACTTGCTAGATGTAGTGTTTTTGTGAAAGTCGATTGTGCTTGGAATGTGTAAAAGTCAAAAATAGGTTTTTACCCGTTTGGATGTAAAATATTTATTGTGGTTAGTTGACTTGAATTATGAAAGTATGATGTGAATATGACTTGAGTAGTTATTATTGCAAGTATTTAGATGCCATTTGGGTCAAAAGTAAGTTTATGAACTTACTTGACAATTGTTTATAATTTGGTGGAATTATGTACTAATTCGGTATTCCTTTGGATTCACAGGAAGCGAGAGGACAACTCAGTGACTTTAGACTACTGAGTTTGTGGCAAGGAGAAGGTTACGGTGAGTGGATTTAATCTCCAACTTGTGTTTGGTTGTAATCAGTTAGTGCTGACCCCGTTAGTGCTGATCAGTTAGTGCTGATCAGTTAGTGCTGACCCCGTTAGTGCTGACCTCGTTAATGCTGATCAGTTAGTGCTGACCCCGTTAGTGTTGACCCCGTTAATGCTGATCAGTTAGTGTTGACCCCGTTAGTGCTGATCAGTTAATGCTAACCCCGTTAATGTTGATCTGTTAGTGCTGATCCGTTAGTGCTGATCAGTTATGCTGACCCCGTTAATGCTGATCCGTTAGTGCTGATCCGTTAGTGCTGCTCCGTTAGTGCTGCTCCGTTAGTGCTGCTCCGTTAGTGCTGCTCCGTTAGTGCTGCTCCGTTAGTGCTTCTCCGTTAGTGCTTCTCCGTTAGTGCTGCTCCGTTAGTGCTGCTCCGTTAGGGCTGCTCCGTTAGGGCTGCTCCGTTAGGGCTGCTCCATTAGTTAGGGCTGCTCCGTTAGGGCTGCTCCGTTAGCGCTGCTCCGTTAACGCTGCTCCGTTAGCGCTGCTCCGTTAGCGCTGCTCCGTTAGCGCTGCTCCGTTAGCGCTGCTCCGTTAGCGCTGCTCCGTTAGCGCTGCTCCTTTATTTGGGACTGGAACGTGATCATCTTCGCAGAGCGCGAAGATATCTGGACTGCGTTTCGGCGCAAACTTTTATAACATGCTTTTGTGGGTTATATAATTATTTGTGATATGATAATTATATGATAGTGATATGTACCTAGTTGCTAGAAGACTACTATACATGACAATGTGCACATTCGGGATGAGGTCAGTGTCGGATGGATAACGGCTGGGCATAGTGTATTGTTGATCGCGGTATTCGGACCTTATCTGTATGTGTTACTGTTAGTCCCTAGACTAAGTAAATAAGATTTGATGATCGATAGCTAAGAAGAATAAATCAGCTGAAGTATGTATCTCAGCTGACGTACAAGTATATACAATAAACCTTCAGCTGAGTACGTACTTAGCTCTAGGAAAACAAGTCGAATCAGCAGCTATAGAAGAGTGTTCATTCGAAGTCTATGGACAAAGGACAAAGACAAGAAGAAGATTATTCAGCTGATTGTGGAATCAGCTGATGATACCTGCTGCAGATAAAGACTTAGTGGAAATGTTCTTGACACTTTGAACATTTCCCTTTCCCGCTCAAAGAAGAAGAAAACGATGAAGATCTTCTATTTTGGAATAGAAGATAATATGCCAGTACATCATCGTTTGTCCCGCCAAGCATGTAAACGGAAAGTCAACTACTTTTGTACCATAACAGTACACCTTTTCACTGTGCGTCAGAAAAGGTAGCAAAAGAAGTTGACATAAAGTACACTTGGGACTATAACCTATGCAAGTGCATTTAATGTTTCCGTGGACGAGTCTACATCGACGAATGATATGTTTACACGTCGACTATATTGTGGACAAAGGAACACGGATCTTGGGCTATATATAGAGACGAAAATGCTTGCATTTACACACACCTTTTAACATTCATAGCACAAGAACATTCTCTGAGAGTTGTCTGGTATTAACTCCTTCGTAGTTATTACTCAGGCATTCAATATCAGCTGTTAGTATCAGCTGATATAAACTCTCCTTGCATTATCTTTTAGTTTGAGCGAACAAAAGTGTCACTCCAACAACTGGTATCAGAGCAAGTGTCAAAGTTGTTTTCCATCAACTTTGAGCATCTGTTATGGCTGAACCTACAACATCAGATCTTCGATCATCTGGAAAACCTCCCAAACTCACTCAAACCAACTACCCTATGTGGAAACCCCGTATGTTATCCCACATGGTTACCTATCACCCAAAACTTCAAGATAACATAACGATAGGAAAACACATTCCCAAAACCCTTATCCCTGGTACCCCCGAAATACCAGAACACTATGTAGTGAAATCTGAAGCTCAATGGACAGACGCTGAAAAACGTCTTGTTCACCTTGAGAACAAAGGAAGGGATATGCTTTTTCAAGCAGTTGGTGATGAATTGTATCATAATATTCAATTTTGTGACTCAGTCAAAGAGATGCGGGAAAGGTTGGCTGAAGTGTATGAAGGAACATCCGTTGTGCGTGAACACAACAAAAATATGCTCATCCATGACTACGAGCTGTTTAAAGCCAAACCTAGTGAGACAATAGCTCAAACATTCAATCGTTATAACATTCTGTTAAACGAGCTAAAATCTCATGGGGTTGAAAAGGACGATATGTCCAAAATGTGTAAGTTTATGGCAGCTCTTCCTTCTGAATGGGCTACTATTATAACTTGCATGAGTACATCTCCCACTTTAAAAGATTACACTCTTTCTTCTCTCTATGGCATGTTTCTAAGCCATGAGAGAACTGTACTCAACAAATTTCAACCTCAAAAGGACTCTAAAGTAAGTCCTTCAGGATCTTCAGCTGCTCTTGTTTCTCTAAACAAACCCAGCAGAATCGAATATCCTCCATCAGATGATGAAGCTGACAAAACCTCAGCTGTTGATCTGTTCAACATGCCTGAGGTCAGCATCAAAGAGATCTATGAAGACGAAGATAATGATGCCCTTATAACTGAGCTTTCCCTTCTTGTCAAAAATAGAAAAAATTTCAAAGGCAAATCGGGCTCCTCGGCTAGAGGCTCAAGTAGCAGACCTATCTCATCAGTTGTTCCTTCCAGATCCTCTGGAAAATACTCCTGATATCTCTGAGATAACATGCTACAACTGCAACAAGAAAGGACACTATGCTAACGACTGCAAGCAAAAGAAAGCTAATTCATCCTCTTCAAGTGTGAGTCCTTTGAAGAAAAGTACAAAAAGCTACAAGCCTTCACCAAAAAGATCCTAGAAGAAAAGAAGGAACTTGAAGGCAAAATTGCCGACAAGGGTCTCGTAGCTGAAACTCACGACTGGGCTGACTCTGGTGACAGCTCATCCGATGATGATGAAATAATGGCCACAATGTGTTTGATGGCTCGTGCTGATGAAAGTATTACAGCGGATGATGCTGGTTCATATCAATGGGTCAACATAGTTCACAAAAATGTATCTTCTCTAACCTCTGCTGAGGCTTCTGAAGCCAATGATATTGTTGATTCCATTATCTGTGACCTGCACTTCATTGATCAGCTGAAAGGTGAATGTTTGGATAAACACAGTGCTATTCTTCGTGAAAATGCATTTTTAAAAGAAAGATTAATTGATCACAAAACTTTAAAAGAAGAACTTTCTGAAATAAAATTTATAAACTCAGTTCTTCAACACGATCTTAATGAAAATGTTAAAGAACTGGAAGCAATTAAAAAGATTTGTGAATCATGGTCTCGATCTTCCAAACGTGTGAGTGAGTGTGTCAACTCACAGATTCCTAGTCAAGTACAAGCTGTATTAGGAGGAGATTTCCTTGCTGCAGCAGCTGTACCTGACAGCAGTACGAATGATCCGTACTACTCAACAGCTGATGCTTCTGTGCCAGCTGAAGAGTTGGTTTTTGATTCCTTTGTTAAGTCTACCAAAACCTATGCTACTGAGATGTCCACAGAAGAACCTTCTGAAACTACTGGAGAAGAGTCATCAGCTAACTCCTCTGCCATAGTAGTCATTGTTGAACCAAGTAAGTGTATCTTGGGTTCAGCACATGCTGCTTCTGCTAGACCTCAGAAGAAGACTGGCAAGACAGCAGGAAAGAAAGCTGTTCTTACACCCTCCAAGGGTGAGCCAGTAGGAGTTCGTACTCGAGCTGCAAAGAACAAAGGTAAGAGTGTTTCTAAAAACACTCCAAATCCTTCTTCAGCTGTGTCTGTCAAACGGCTGAAAGGAAATGTCAGCAAGCTGACATCACTCGTGCAAACTCTGACTATCTCAGATAGCCAGAAAGGGATTTTGGGTCCAGTGCCCAACCCCACTGCCTCTTCTTCCACTCCACCGCAAATGAACAGAAAATGTTATAAGTGTGGAAATCGTGGACATATGGCAAGCGAGTGTGACATCACAAGCTTAAGACCCTCTCCAACTTCAGCTTGTGAGTCCATTAAGAACCCAACCCCTTGTGAGTTCTAGCAAGAAATCTCAAGGACCCATAGAGGTGTGGGTTCTCAAAAAGAACTAACTCTTTAAATTTATGTGCATGGTGATCAAAGCAAACACGTCTGGTACTTAGATAGTGGTTGCTCAAGACATATGACTGGATACAAATACCTGCTTGAAGAGTTCAAAGTTTGTGCTGGTCCTCCAGTAATTTTTGGTGATAATGGTAGAGGCTCAACTGAAGGCTACGGATCCATCTCTAATGGATCTGTAAAGATCACACGAGTTGTTTATGTGAAAGGGGCTGAAACATAATCTAATCAGCATTAGCCAACTATGTGATGCAGAGTTCTCAGTGAACTTTAATAAGTAAAGAGGAACGGTGACAGATAAAAGTGGAAAAGTAGTGCTTATAGCACCAAGAAACAACCATGTATATACACTTGACATGAATCCTCAAGACCAAGAAATTTGTCTATCCTCTCACTCCACTGAAGAGCTGAACTGGTTGTGGCATAAAAGGCTATCTCACTTGAACTTTAAAAACATATCCAAGCTGTCCCGAGGACAGCTAGTGAATGGCTTACCACAGATCAAGTATGAAAAAGATAAGCTTTGTTCAGCTTGTGAACAAGGTAAACAACATAAAAGCTCTTTCAAATCAAAGCAATGTTTTTCCATCGATAACCGCCTTCACATGCTTCACATGGATCTCTTTGGTCCTATGAGCACAGAGAGTCTAGGTGGGAAGAAATATAAACTTGTTATCGTTGATGAATACTCACGATACACTTGGGTTATATTTCTTCGTAACAGAAGTGATGCAGCTGATGAAATCATCAAATTCATCAAGAAGATGGAAATTCTAAATGGGTCAAGAGTAAAGCAGCTGAGATCAGACAATGGTACTGAATTCAGAAATCGTACATTAGAAGACTTCTGTTCAGAAGTTGGGATCTCACAAAAATTTTCAGCCGCTAGAACACCTCAACAAAATGGTGTCGCTGAAAGAAGAAATAGAACCCTAATAGAAGCTGCAAGAACAATGCTTGCTGAGTCAAACATGCCAAAGCAATTCTGGGCAGAAGCTGTTAACACATCTTGTTTCACTCAAAACAGGTCTCTCTATGTGAAGAGACACAAGAAAACTTCTTATGAGATTCTCCGTCAGAGGAAACCTTATATTGGTTTCTTTCGTGTGTTTGGTTGTGTGTGTTTTGTGTTAAATACACGAGATCAGCTGAGTAAATTTGACTCTAAAGCTGATAAAGCAATTTTCTTGGGATACTCCATTGTATCTAAGGCATACAGAGTTTTCAACAAAAGAAGACAAACATTGGAAGAATCTATAAATGTTACTTTTGAAGAACACTCTAAAGCCTTAAATCCCACCTCTGCTGAATCATCTGACGCATTCCAGAGTTCAGCTGTACCACCTTCTAATGATACAGCTGAAGCATTCTCTGATGCCATGAATCTTTTTGAAGTTCCGATACATGATTCAGATGATACATTTCATGATGCTCCCACATATCTTGTAGATATTGCAGCTGTCCAACAAGAAATTCCAACAGCTAGAGCATCATCCAAGGCTATTTCTAAGCCACCTCTTCATACTTAAAGAAGATCTTTACAAAATGAAGTAGTCAATCCTGCTGAGCATTCAGCCGCTCATCAAGGATCAAATTCTGCTGAATCTTCTTCCTCTTCAGTCGCTCCTCAATCCAAGTGGACCTCAAAGCATGCAATTGAACTAATTATTGGAGATCCACAACAAGGAGTGATCACTAGAAGTAAGGCATCATGTAATCTTTACCTATGGTCGTGTTTCTTAGCATCTGAAGAACCAAAGAATATCAAAGCTGCTTTAGAAAACTCCAGCTGGATTCAAGCGATGCAGGAAGAACTTAACCAATTTAAGGTCAACAAAGTGTGGTAGCTGGTGCCCCCACCAGCTGGTAAGACAATAATTGGTACCAAGTGGGTATTTAGAAACAAAATGGATGAAGAAGGCGTGGTTATCCGCAACAAGGCTAGACTTGTTGCACAAGGATATACACAAGAGGAAGGAATAGATTTCGATGAAACATTTGCTCCAGTAGCAAGGCTTGAAGTTATAAGAATATTTTTAGCCTATGTTGCCTACAAGAACTTCACAGTTTTTCAGATGGATCTGAAGAGTGCTTTCTTAAATGGCAAATTTCAAGAGGAAGTCCATGTGAAACAACCCCCAGGTTTTGAAAATCCTAAATACTTAGACTACGTGTATAAGTTGGATAAGGCGTTGTATGGGTTGAAACAAGCTCCTCTTGCATGGTATGACACTCTTTCCACGTTCCTTCTAGCAAATGATTTCACCAAAGGAAAGATTGATAAAACCTTATTCATTCGTAAAATCAAAGGTGATATCATTCTTGTTCAAATCTATGTGGATGACATAATTTTTGGTGCTACTGATGAAAAACTGTGTAGACGTTTTTTAAAACTCATGTCTACAAAGTATGAGATGAGTATGATGGGTGAATTAACATATTTTCTTGGCTTAAAAGTTAAGCAAACTAAAAATGGAATTTTTATAAATCAAGAAAAATATATTAAAGATCTTTTAAAAAAATTTGATATGAATTCATCGTCTTCAATGAAAACTCCAATGGCTCCTCCAAACAATCTAGATGCTGATACAACTGGGAAATCGGTTGATGTCACATTTTATAGAGGAATCATTGGATCATTGCTCTATCTCACTGCCAGCAGACCAGACATTATGTTTGTTACTTGTATGTGTGCTAGGTATCAAGCTGATCCTAGAGAATCTCATTTAATAGCCGCTAAGCGAATTTTGAGACACCTTAATGGTACTCCAAGCCTAGGTCTTTGCTATGCCAAAGACTCCGGGTTTGATCTAATTGGCTATTCAGATTCAGAATTTGCAGGTTGCAAGATGGATAGAAAGAGCACCACAGGAGGATGTCAGCTGCTTGGTGGGAAGCTAGTTAGCTGGACAAGCAAGAAACAAAATACTGTTTCTACCTCCATAGCTGAAGCAGAATATGTTGCTGCTGGAAGCTATTGTGCTCAAGTCCTTTGGATGAAGAATCAGCTGGTTGATTTTGATATGAACTTTTGCAAAGTTCCTATCTACTGCGATAACACAATTGCTATTGCAATCAACAACAACCCAGTTCTTCATTCAAGAACCAAACATATTGATATAAGGTATCATTTCATTAGAGATCACATTGAACAAGGTGACGTTGAACTTCATTTCATTTCAACAGACCTTCAGCTAGCTGATTTATTCACTAAGCCTTTAGATGAAAAACGTTTTAATTTTTTAATCGGCGAGCTGGGTATGTTAAATGCTTAAATGAACGGCTGAAGTACTATCAGCAGCTGATATGTACACCTTGTCACTTAGTACATTCAGCTGACTAAAAACGTTTCAATTTAATCAGTCAACTGAATAAAACATCTCAAAATGAGGCCATTTCAAATAAAATGGAGTACGAAGGATTCGAACTCAGGACGTTTTCATTGGGAAGTTAGTGGCGAGCCATCTCCTCTAAACAGTTTATTGTCTCTACTTGGTCGACATTTTATATAACCCTTCACTTATTTTATTCCATTTAGCCTGCTACCTTTTTCCCTTTCATACTGATTATATTAATATGGAATGTATATTAATATGTAATGTTGACTGTCATGCCGCGTATTAATAAAGGAAGGAATTTATAACCCATTTATAACCTAAATTAACGAAGGAACGAATTTATAACCTGTTAGTCCCCTATCTAAGTAAATAAGATTTGATGATCAATAGCTAAGAAGAATAAATCAGCTGAAGTATGTATCTCAGCTGAAATACAAGTATATGCATAAACCTTCAGGTGAGTACGTACTTAGCTTAAGGAATCAAGTTAGATCAGCAGCTATATAAAGAGTGATCATTCGAAGTCTATGGCCGAAGGACAGAGATCCGAAAAAGACCATTCAGCTGACAGTGGAATCAGATGATGATATTTGCTGCAGATAAAGACTTGGTGGAAAATGTTATTGACACTTTGAACATTTTCCTTTCGCGCTCAAAGAAGAAGAAAACGATGAAGATCTTCTATTTTGGAATAGAATATAACTTGTCAGTACTTCGTCGTTTGTCCCTCCAAACATAAAATGGAAAGTCAACTTCTTTTATACTATCATAGTACATCTTTTTACTGTGTATCAGAAAAGGTGGAAAAAGAAGTTGACACAAAATACAATTGGGACTATAACCTATGCAAGTGCATTAAATGTTTCCGTGTACAAGACTATTTCATCGAATAATAATGCTTTCACGTGTATTATCTGATGGACAAGGAAACAGATCATGGGCTATATATAAAGACGTAAATGCTTGCATTTATACACACCTTTTAGCATTCATAGGACAAGAACATTCTCTAAGAGTTTGTTATTGTCTGGTATTAACTCCTTCATAGTTAATACTCAGGCATTAAATATCAGCTGTTAGTATCAGCTGATATAACTCTCCTTGCATAGGATCTTAGTTTGAGCGAGCAAAAGTGTCACTTCAAGTATAAAGTTTTAGTTAGTGTGTACTATCTATTTCCGCAAACTTTGTACTGCATTAAGTTGTTTTAATAAACTCTTGATCATTGAAAACTTTGTGTTTTCTTTACTTTCCTTGTCTTTAATTAGCCATAACGCAACACGTTAGTGTTTTTGGGATCCAACAACTGGTATCAGAGCAGGTGTCAAAGTTGTTTTCCATCAACTTTGAGCATCTGTTATGGCTGAACCTACAACATCTGATCTTCCATCATCTGGAAAACCTCCCAAACTCACTCAAACCAACTACCCCATGTGGAAGACACGCATGTTGTCTCATATGGTTACCTATCACCCAAGACTTCAAGATAATATAACGATAGGAAGACATATCACTCAAACCTTTATTCCTGGTACTGCTGACGTAGCAGAACACTATGTTGTGAAACCAGAGGCACAATGGCCAGACACCTACAAACGTCGTGTCCATCTTGAACATAAAGGAAGAGACATGCGTTTTCAAGCAGTTGGTGATGAACTGTATCACAACATTCAATTTTGTGACTCAGTCAAAGAAATGTGGGACATGCTGGCTGGAGTGTATGAAGGCACATCTGTTGTGCGTGAACACAACAAAAACATGCTCATTCATGACTACGAGTTGTTTAAAGCTAAGCCTAGTGAGACTATAGCTCAAACGTTCAATCGTTATAACATTCTGTTAAACGAGCTGAAGTCTCATGGGGTTGAAAAAGACGATATGTCCAAAATGTGTAAGTTCATGGCTGCTCTTCCTTCAAAATGGGCTACCATTATAACTTGCATGAGTACGTCAGCTACTCTAAAAGATTATACTCTCTATTCTCTCTATGGTATGTTTCTGAGCCATGAGAGAACTGTACTCAACAAATTTCAACCTCTAAAGGACTCAAAGGCGAGTTCCTCAGGAACTTCAGCTGCTCTTGTTTCTCTAAACAAACCAAGCAAGATTGAATATCCTCCATCAGATGATGAAGTTGATGCAACTTCACCTGTTGATCTGTTCAACATGCCTAAAGTCAGCATCGAAGAGATCGATGAAGATGAGGACAATGAAGCTATTATAACTGAGCTTGCCTTACTCGTTAAAAATCGAAAATTATTCAAAGGCAAATCTGGCTCTTCTGCTAGAAGCTCAGGTAGCAGACCTATCACATCAGCCGCACCTTCCAAACCCTCTGGAAGTACACCTGATATTTCTGAGATAACTTGCTACAACTGCAATAAAAAGGGACACTATGCTAACGACTGCAAGCAAAAGAAAGTGAGTTCATCATCTTCAGCTGGTGAGTCCATTGAAGAAAAATACAAAAAGCTACAAGCCTTCACCAAAAAGATCCTTGAAGAGAAAAAGGCACTTGAAGGCAAAGTTGCTGATAAGGGCCTAGTATCTGAAACTCACGATTGGGCTGACTCTGACGACATCTCATCTGATGATGATGAGCCAATGACCACCATGTGTTTGATGGCTCGTGCTGATGAAAGCATCTTAGCTGATGATGCTAGTTCATATCAATGGGTCAACATAGTTCACAAAAAGAAAATGAAAGGCATTTTGGGTCCAGTACCCAACCCTGTTGCTTCGCCTTCCACTCCACATCAAAAGAATAGAAAATGTTATATGTGTGGAGACCGTGGGCACATAGCAAGTGAGTGTGACAACACAAGCTTAAGACCTTCTCCTACTTAAGCTTGGAGATCAAAGCAAACATATCTGGTATTTAGATAGTGGTTGCTCAAGATATATGACTGGAAACAAATCACTGCTTGAAGAGTTCGTAGTTAGCACTGGTCCTCCAGTGATTTTTGGTGATAATGGTAGAGGCTCAACTGAAGGTTATGGATCCATCTCAAATGGATCTATAAAAATCACAAGAGTTGGTTATGTAAACGGGCTAAAACATAATTTAATCAGCATTAGCGAACTATGTGATGCAAAGTTCTCAGTGAACTTTAATGAATACAGAGGAACGGTTACAGATAAAAGTTGTAAAGTTGTGTTAATCGCACCCAGAAATAACAACGTTTATACACTTGACATAAATCCCTATAATCAAGAAGTTTGTCTATTCTCTCGTTCCACTGAAGAGCTGAATTGGTTGTGGCACAAAAGGCTATCTCACTTGAATTTCAAAATATATCGAAGTTGGCTCGAGGTCAGCTGGTGAATGGCTTACCACAAATCAAATATGAAAAGGATAAGCTTTGCTCAGCTTGTGAACAAGGTAAACAACATAAAAGCTCCTTCAAATCAAAGCAATGTTTCTCCATCGACAGATGTCTGCATATGGTCCATATGGATCTCTTTGGTCCTATGAGTACTGAAAGTGTAGGTGGAAAGAAGTATACACTTCTTATCCTTAATGAATACTCACGATACACTTGGGTTATATTTCTTCGTCACAAAAGTGATGCAACTGATGAAATTATCAAATTCATCAAAAAGATGGAACTTCTAAATGGGTCAAGAGTCAAGATGCTGAGATCAGACAATGGTACTGAATTCAGAAATAGTACATTTGAAGACTTCTGTTCAGAAGTTGAGATCTCACAAAACTTTTCAACTGCTAGAACACCTCAATGGAATGGTGTTGCTGAAAGAAGAAACAGAACCCTAATAGAAGCTGCAAGAACAATGCTTGCTGAGTCAAACATGCCAAAACAATGTTGGGCAGAAGCTGTCAATACAGCTTGTTTTACTCAAAACAGGTCTCTCTACATGAAGAGACACAAGAAAACTTCTTATGAGATTCTTCGTCAAAGGAAACCATACATTGGCTTCTTTCATGTATTTGGTTGTGTGTGTTTTGTGTTAAACACACGAGATCAGCTAAGCAAGTTCGACTCTAAAGCTGATGAAGCCATTTTCTTGGGGTATTCCACTACATCTAAGGCATACAGAGTTTTCAACAAAAGAAGACAAACATTGGAAGAATCTATCAATGTTACTTTTGAAGAACACTCGAAGGCCTTAAACCCCACCTCTGCTGAATCATCTGACTCATTTCAGAGAACAGCTGAACCATCAACTGATGATGCAACTGAAGCATTCTCTGATGCTTTGAATCTTTTTAATGTTCCAGTAAATGATTCAGATGACACGTTTCACGATGCTCCTACATATCTTGTAGATATTGCAGCTATTCAACAAGAAGTACCAACAGCAAGAGCATCATCCAGGGCTAGATCCAACTCTAGGCCACCTCTTCATACTTCAAGAAGATTAGTTCAAAATGAAGTACATAATCCTGCTGAGCATTCAGCTGCTCAACAAGGATCGAACTCTGCTGAATCGTCCACTTCTACAGATGCTCCTCAATCTAAGTGGACCTCAGAACATCCAATTGAATTAATCATTGGAGATCCACAACAAGGAGTGGTCACAAGGAGTAAGGCATCATGCAATCTTTTCTTATGGATGTGTTTCTTAGTAGCTGAAGAACCGAAAAATATTAAAGTTGCCTTAGAAAGCTCCAGTTGGATTCAAGCGATGCAGGAAGATCAACCAATTTGAGGTCAATAAAGTATGGCAGCTGGTGCCCCCACCAGCTGGTAAGACAATAATTGCTACCAAGTGGGTATTTAGGAATAGAATGGATGAAGAAGGTGCGGTTATCCGCAATAAGGCTAGACTTGTTGCACAAGGATATAGACAGGAGGAAGGAATCGATTTCGATGAAACATTTGCTCCAGTAGCAAGGCTTGAGGCTATAAGAATATTTCTAGCCTATGCTGCCTACAAAAACTTCACAGTTTTTCAGATGCATGTAAAAAGTACGTTCTTAAACGGGAAACTGCAAGAGGAATTATATGTAAAACAACCACCAGGTTTTGAAAAATCCTAAGTATTTAGACTATGTGTTTAAATTGGATAAGGCGCTGTATGGGTTGAAACAAGCTCCTCGTGCATGGTATGACACACTTTCCACTTTCCTTCTAGCAAATGACTTCACCAGGGGAAAGATTGATAAAACCTTATTCATTCGTAAAATCAAAGGTGATATCATTCTTGTTCAAATTTATGTGGATGATATAATTTTTGGTGCTACTGATGAAAAACTTTGTAGATGTTTTTCAAAACTTATGTCTACAAAGTATGAGATGAGTATGATGGGTGAATTAACATATTTTCTTGGCTTACAAGTTAAGCAATCTAAAAATGGAATTTTTATAAATCAAGAAAAATATATCAAAGATCTTTGAAAGAAATTTGATATGAACTCATCATCATCTATGAAGACTCCAATGGCACCTCCAAATAATCTACATGCTGATACAACTGGGAAATCAGTTGATGTCACATTCTACAGAGGAATCATTGGGTCTTTACTCTATCTTACTGCCAGCAGACCAGATATCATGTTTGCTACTTGCATGTGTGCTAGGTATCAAGCTGATCCTAGAGAATCTCATTTGATAGCTGCTAAGCGAATTTTAAGGTACATTAAGGGTACCCCAAGCCTAGGTCTTTGGTATGCCAAAGACTCCGGGTTTGATCTAATTGGCTATTCAGATTCAGACTTTGCAGGTTGCAAGATGGATAGAAAGAGCACTACTGGAGGTTCTCAGCTACTAGGTGGCAAGCTAGTCAGCTGGACAAGCAAGAAACAAAATACTGTTTCTACCTCTACAGCTGAAGCAGAATATGTTGCTGCTGAAAGCTGTTGTGCTCAAGTTCTTTGGATGAAGAATCAGCTGATTGACTTTGATATGAGCTTCTGCAAAGTGCCTATCTACTGTGATAACACAAGTGCTATCGCAATCAGTAACAATCCAGTTCTTCATTCTAGAACCAAACACATTGACATAAGGTATCATTTCATTAGAGATCACATTGAACAAGGTGACGTTGAACTTCACTTCATTTCAACAGACCACAGCTAGCTGATTTGTTTACAAACCTTTAGATGAAAAACATTTCAATTTTCTAATCAGCGAGCTGGGTATGTTAAATGCTTAAATCATCTACTAAAGTACTATTGGCAGCTGATAAGTTCACCTTATCATTTAGTACATTCAGCTGACTAAAAACCTTTCAAATTATTAATCAGCTGAATAATTCATCTGAAAATGATACTTGTCAAGTTTTATAAGTTAAAACTTTTGGTTTTCAAGAAAAAGGAATCTCTTATCCCTATCCACACGTTTCGTAAAAGTAAATATTTACACTCTAGTGGAAATATTTAGCAGAGGGACAAGACATCCCTGACACCGAAACGGCTCCTCTATCCCTCCCTGTCACATGATACCGATTTTCTTCACAATAACCAACAACTCTGTAGTTGGATTCAAATTATCCATTTTTAAAAATCGGTGGGATTCAAATCATTACCAAAAATGTCCTCTCCATCCCTATAAATACCCCACATCTTCTCATCTTCTTCCTCACCACCCTCAAACTTCCCTCGAACTCTCAAGAACCCTAATTCTCCTTCAAACCTTTGTCTCTCTCTACTCCCAAATGTCTAAGAAAACCCCAAAAGTCCCTCTCACCAAAGCAGCCTTCGAGTTCTCTCAAAACGCGAACTTGGTTGCTAACACCTCTCCACCAGAAAACCTTAAACAAATTTACCGTCCGGTCGGAAAATTTCTGCGTCACTGTCTTGTCAGTGGTGCATTCACTCGTTTCACCAAGAGTTTTTACAAACTCTTACGTGATTTCTGGTTCTCTGCCTCTATCTCCGGAGACAACATTGTTGCGCATGTTGGAGATCATCAAATCTCTATATCTGTTGATGTTTTTCGTACGGCTTGCGGGTTTGATTATCTACACCCTGATGAACTCCCTCGGGAAATGAAAACTTCTGATGAGGCAAAGGCAAGTCTAATTAATATCACTGCAATATCGATTAGAAAAAGAAGATGAAAGGGTCCCCATCTTTAAGAAGTCTCGGCTGTCGAGACCATGGGCTTACTTCTTCACGCACATCATTCAGTGCATCGGAGGTAACAATGGGTCTCAAAACCAGTGCAACTCAAAGCTTCAGATCTTCGCTAAAGCCCTAATCACCGGTCAGCGGATTGATTATGGAAAACTGGTTTTCGAGGAGGTCAAAATGAAGCTCAAAGCAAAGGGAACTCACATTCCCTATATAAGATTCATCAATATTTGCATTGCTCATGTGATGTATCATGAATTGGAGATTGATTACGATGACCTCGAGGGGGATTGGTTTCATGTTCGTCCTCTATCTGATATCATCTTCTCCTCTAAGAAGGAAGATGTAAAAGATAATCTCCTCTCCTCATACATGCTGAAGATCATTAAAGATCATATTAGATCCATAAGGGATCAACAAAAGGGCACCACAACGGAGAAATCTGCCCTACAAGAAGGTATGTCCTTTTCTCATAAGGAGGGTCTTTCAGCAGCTAGTCGTCAGATAGCTGCTGATGAAAAAGAATCCACTTCAACAGGGACCTCTGTCCCTAATGATGTGGAAGAAGAGGTTGAGGATGTTGTTCCTCTAGCAGGGAAGAAACGAGTTAAAAGATCAGCTCGTCGTCCTCCCACGACCTCTCCCTCCTCTCTACCCTCATTACCCGGCCTTCATGTTCCTTCTTCATCTCCACCTACTGGAGAAGGAGAGACCACGACTGGTAGTGATGTGGCACTTGATGATGCTGATCTGGCGACAGCAGCATCATCACGATTCAGCCAGGATCCTCTAGGTACTCACTCGAGTCCTAGAATGAGAGGATTACGATCAGAAGCTGTGCCAGCATCAGGAGTTAGTGCCGGCTCCACCTTTCTACGTAGCTCCTCGACTGATTCATTATCAGTTGTTGTAACAAGGGAACAAACTCCACAAGCAACCTCAGTCTCTCGACAGACTGCTGGTGAAGTTTTTGGCTCATCCCAAGCCACCCGTGAGTCAGCTGCACACACACCACCACCAACTTCTTCATCACTACCTGAGTCATCAGTTAATGATAGATTGACTGGAATCCAAGCCATTCTTGAAACTGTTCTTTCTGTTTCCCACAACGTCACCAACTTACACCAGCTGGAGATCGAGGAAACCACCACCACCAATGATGAGGAAACTGTAGACCCAGATGTTACTGAGGCAACCACCCAAGCTTCCAATTAATGATCGCGAACGTATTCGCCAACTAAGCTGTGAGGCAGCTGATACACTACCCAGAGGACCTCTTCCTCAAGTCTCTATACCAGGTCAGCCGACTGGTGAGACTGAAGTACAAGGTAATCAAACAACATTTGTCATGATGTTTGACTCTGCTGAGGAACCCATCATGCCCTATTACTCGTCTTCAGACGAGGCAACAGATGAACGTTGGCTTCAATTTGACTTGATAGCTGATGTCGGCCCTTCTGACAAAAACCCAGAAGTTTCAGCTGGACCCAACTCAACCCCCACAGTTTCTGAGCATCTCATAGGAGCCCTTCCTCCTAACTCAGGAACGCCCACTCACACAACTGAGGTTACCCCTTCAGCTGGAGACATACCGGACCCCTCTCCCCAAATAGTCCATGTGTCCCATGCTGAATCCAGCAAAGCTGGAAAAAGCATTCCCATCAGAGTCGTTGCTGCTCTGATGTCTAGAGTTGTATCATCCCAGATTCGACCTGGTATGGCCATGCTGAGACAACAGATGAACACCCTTCGCAACGATGTTCCAAAGAAGCTTGCTAATACTGCTGAGAATCTCTCTTCCAACATTTCTTCTCTGCGTACTAAGGTTCACACTCAGACTCCTCAGATGGTTCTTCTTGCTGGTCAGATTCGAACCAACACAAGTGAGAACAACACTCTCAAAGAATTCATTCATCAAGAGATGAACTCCATTCAAGAATCTGACAAAGTCGAAAAAGATAAACTTCTCTCCGAAGCCCGGGCAACTGAAACAGAAGTTGAACGACAGCTGAATACCTTGCAATCCAAGGTCTCTCCTCTTGTCTCAGCTGTTGATCGTATTGGTCTTAAACGATCAACGCAAGAATCTCTGTTGACCAATACGCATAGCCATCTCTCCAAGGCTATCGAAGATTCTGCTTCTGTCGTGTCCACAAGGATGGACAAATTGGAGACTGAGGTTAGTTCATTATCCTCTCAAGTTACTGGTCTCCAAGGCACCCTTGACCTCATTCTTCAGAAATTAAATGAGGGTGTCGCTACTGTTCATCCTACTACTGCACCAGAGAGTACCTTCCTTCTTCAGGAAC
This sequence comes from Calendula officinalis, assembly GCA_963853835.1. Taxonomy (NCBI): domain Eukaryota; kingdom Viridiplantae; phylum Streptophyta; class Magnoliopsida; order Asterales; family Asteraceae; genus Calendula; species Calendula officinalis. Next base: position 16,623,986 of record OY970823.1, read on the forward strand.
TCTCTAAGGGGGAGAAAAAGCAAGCTACATCAGCAGGTGAACAACCAGGTGAACATCTTGATTCATAACTTATAGTCACCTCTGCTGTTGGAGCCAATGTAGAAGATATTCCAGCAGGTGAGACCCCAAAATCACCACCACGCACCTCTACTGGAATAGAAGAAGAAGAAGACGTTTCAGTAGACGAGACTTCAATTCCAACAACACTCGTCCCTACTGAAACAACTGAGGTAATTGCTTCAGCATGTGAGACAACAACGCAGTCAACACTCACCCCTGCTGAAGGTCTAAGGATAGAAGAAACCTCAACTGATTTTGTTAACATCGTTGATTCATTTAAATTAGTTGAGGTCCCACAAGTCCAAACCCCGCAAATCTAAATCCCTCAGTCCATTGCACAGGTGATCCCTCAACCTGTTGAGGGGGAGTTAACTTCTGCCTCGGCTAAAGCTACTCTCTTAGAAGAAGCTGGAACCTCTGCTGATCTCAAAGTTGCTCTTGCTATTCAAAGAAAAACTCATGAAGAGCTATTTCTAAGGGCTGAAGCAGAAAAAGCTGAGAACATTAGATTGTTCAACAAGGTTTTTTATAAACGACGGCAAGAAGCTAAAATCACCAGCGCAAGGAGCCCCAAATCCTCTTCCAGCTCCCCTCAAGAAATTGTTATCAATAGAGCTGGAGGGCTCTTCGTTACTGAAAAGGTGTCTATGAACAAGATCAGCACTCAATTCAACTATGATGAATGGAATGAGTTGTTAAAAGCTGCCAGATTTGCAAAACCATCGTCTAACATAATAGATCTGGAAAGTGAGGCAAGAATCGCAATCTACACCTTCAAGACTCTATGCGATAAGGTCAAGAGATATTCTCCTGATTTGGCAAATCGCATACCAGCTGAATTGCGTGAACCTCAAGCTGATACAGTCAGAGAACCCGCTGGTGAGACCTCTTCTGCAAGAGGGGAGAAACGTAAGTCCGTTCTCCCTGAGCCCTTTGCAGAACCCAGATTAGCTGAAGGAGAGTCTTCTATACTTACTGCAAAATGCCCAAGACTCAGCTTCACAAAAACCATTCCCGTGGGAGTTGATTTTGTCCCTGGGAAAATTGTCAAATTACCTATTCACGATTTTTGCTATCTGGATGACAAGAAGAGGCCATGCTTTCAACAAGTTGATGAATTAGACTTGTGAGACATTGAACATCTTATGGTCTATCACAAACTGTTGGATCCTTCTACGCCTGAAGGAAAAGAAATGAAGATAAGAATCGATTCAGCAATCAGCTTGTTACTCCACAAAGTCCTAAATGAATAAAAGGACTTGATTTTTTTTTATTTTCTGTACTTAATCAACTTCACATCAATAGAAAATTATTATTTGTAATATACTTGTAAAAACATTGTAAAAAGAAAAAGATAACTAAAAGAACCCAAAGGGTCAAAGTACATAAGCATTCAGCTGATTCAACAGCTGAATCATTACAGGTTCACACTCACACAACTATTGGATTGCATCAAATAGGGGGAGATTGTTAGTCCCCAGACTAAGTAAATAAGATTTGATGATCAATAGCTAAGAAGAATAAATCAGCTGAAGTATGTATCTCAGCTGAAATACAAGTATATGCATAAACCTTAAGCTGAGTACGTACTTAGCTCAATGAATCAAGCCAGATCAGCAGCTATATAAAGAGTGATCATTCGAAGTCTATGGCCGAAGGACACAGACCCGAAGAAGACCATTCAGCTGACAGTGGAATCAGTTGATGGTATTTGCTGCAGATAAAGACTTGGTGGAAAATGTTCTTGACACTCTGAACATTTTCCTTTACCGCTCAAAGAAGAAGAAAACGATAAAGAATCTTCTATTTTGGAATAGAAGATAACTTGTCAGTACTTCATCGTTTGTCCCTTCAAACATAAAACGGAAAGTCAACTTCTTTTATACTATCATAGTACATCTTTTTACTGTGCGTCAGAAAAAGATGGAAAAAGAAGTTGACACAAAGTACAATTGAGACTATAACCTTTAAATGTTTCCGTGGACAAGACGATTTCATCGGATAATAATGCTTTCACGTGTATTATCTGACGGAGAAGGAAACAGATCTTGGGCTATATATAGAGACGTAAATGCTTGTATTTACACACACCTTTTAGCATTCATAGCACAAGAACATTCTCTGAGAGTTTGTTATTGTCTAGTATTAACTCCTTCATAGTTAATACTCAGGCATTAAATATCAGCTGTTAGTATCAGCTAATATAACTCTCCTTGCATAGGATCTTAGTTTGAGCGAGCAAAAGTGTCACTTCAAGTATAGAGTTTTAGTTAGTGTGTACTATCTGTTTCCGCAAACTTTGTACTGCATTAAGTTGTTTTAATAAACTCTTAATCATTGAAAACTTTGTGTGTTCTTTACTTTCCTTGTCTTTACTTAGCCATAACGTAACACGTTAGTGTTGTTGGGATCCAACATAACCCATTTATAACCTAAATTAATAAAGGAAGGAATTTATAACTTAAATTAATAAAGGAAGGAATTCAAGACCTACATTCACGGCTTCAGTCTTTGAACGTAAACGGAGTAAACGGGTGCCTTATAAGAAAGCACAACCTTGTAACACAAAATATCATACGGATAATTCATAGTGAATCTGGTAACACATGTATACCAAATCTTGCATCAGATAGTGACCTTTTCGACTAATTAATCAGAATGGCGATGTAAAACGCGAATCATCGAAATGGATCTGCTACAACTGGTATTATAATTATCATGGACAAAGAATTACGGTCAGTAGCCTCGCGTGCTACCCAAGTTACTTGTAATACTTAGTATCTTATTCTTCAAGGGTATGCCATTAAATTGTAGGTTGTTAAGGGTAAAGTTGAAGACGTTGAATTTCCTGAAAAAGTGATATTTTCTTTTTATTTTTTTAATTATTTAGAAAAAGCTATGATCTTTTAATTGTTACAGGCACTTTGTTAGTGAATGAGAAAAGGTTGGAGTCATATGTTATCGTAAGAGATAGGTTTCTTATTCCTAATGGCAAAATGTTTCCCACTGTTGGGAGGTATTTTTTAACACAATAATCAATTTCTTGGAGTCATTTATTATGTTTTTACTGATAATCTGTGAATCATTTTGAAATCAGGAAGGAAATGATTATTTGTGATCACGGGTTTTGTTTGCCTGAATCATGAGATGACCAGTATCTTGAATGGTTACATTCGCCCCAACCTTCAATGCCCTTTTCAGAAATAGAAGTCGATTATATCTCAAATCTTGACCCGTTTAAAGATGTGGGTTTATTATAGGGCTGTAGATGAGCCGAGCCGAGCTCGAGCTTCACTAGGTTCGAGCTCGGCTCGTTTAATTTTACCAAGCTCGAACTCGAGCTCGGCTCGTTTCGAGCTTTATGTGTAAAGTTCGAGCTCGGCTCGTTTAGATTTTTCCAGGCTCGGGCTCGGCTCGATTAAGCTCATTTAAGCTTCAATATATACGAAATATATAATTCTTTTAATTAATCATAATATTTAATATATGATGTAAATCTTTTTTTATATATATTATTTTATATATGAATATGTATAATATATATACACATAATTAGATAAATACGTAATATGTATTTTTTTTATTTATAATAATCAACTATTTTAGCTCGTTTAGGCTCGCGAGCCTAAATGAGCTCTTAGTATGAAGCTCGGGCTCGGGCTCGTTTATTAAATGAGCTCTAGGTTAAGTTCGAGCTCGGCTCGAACTCGTTTAACTCGAGTTTTTATCGATCTTTTAACGAGCCGAGCTCGAGTAGCTCACGAATAGCTCGGCTCATTTACACCCCTAGTTTATTATGACTCGTTTAAAGGTGCTCGGGTTTGCATGCTTGATGCTCCATTGCTTTGTACCATTTTATTGAAATGGGCCACTGATGTTGGGCTTTCTCATGCTGCTATATGTAAAGTGATGGAGAATATTTGTATAAATACAAAAGTTTTGGGATAATTTTTTGTCATCGATTCCAATTATACCCTTAGGTTTCACCCGTCTAATAAGCGGTGTAGCATTAGTAACTTTTATTATTTGTAAATTTGAAGTTTAAGTTTGAATTTTGCTTTCTTTGATACAAATTGAGTTGAAAGAAATGTTTGTAAGATATAAATAGTGAAATCTCCCCTAATAAGTGTGCTCCATCTCAGTAAGATGTTCTTGAGAAGTAAAAAGAATTGGAGGTTTGACTTTTGGTTGGTCAATTGTAGCAATAAATTTATCAGGGAAAAATACTATATAAATGTTGTTCAACACCAACCAAGTAGTATATATGAAGTTTCTGATTGGTCCATAGCTATACACATTTCTTTGTTACATAAACACATATACATCAAAATAAAAAGTGACTTAATCGTACTAAATTACGTTTATAAATCTCACAAGCTATAAAGTCTAATTGAGCGTTAATGAAGTCCAGAACTGTAGTCATGTCTCTCTCTCAAATTACCTACCATTACCATCACTATTTAACAACGCCACCCACCACCACAATCACTATCATCACCACCCACCATCACTGTGCACCATAAACCACCAACATCACTATCATCACCGCACAATATAGTTACAAGGTATCCACCGCCGCATTGCGCAGGTACCCTGCTAGTTTATATTATATATATATTTCGGATTTTTAAAAATATTTAAAAGAAAATGTTTTTTTAAGGTAAAGTAGTTTGTACGTATTTTAATTAGTCTAAGTTAAAATACATATGTATAAACTAGGTGTAATATTCTTACTAGAATGTTTTAAGGTTAACCAATATTATTTACAGAACCCGTAGAACTATTTTCAACCAATCAGAATTTAGTTAATTAATTTTGATTATATAATTCATTTAATGGTTAGGGGGTATTTACGACATTTTACGTTTTTAATTTTTATTTCCTTTTTTGTAAATTTCCTAAAATTAAGGAATTAAATTCAAGATTTTAATTATACATATACGTTAAATTCAGAATTTTAATGATACATATATGTTATATTTACGGTTTTGCATACATGTATAGGTACAAAATAACATTTATGTATAAAAAACACCTATGTTATCATACGGTTGTTTTAACCAACTCAAACAAGCACTTAAATATAAAGCAATCAAAAATATTTAATAACATATGTGAACAAAGTAAGACTTATGTATCTAAAAATTTATGAAAAACATGCATGCATAATTAACACTGAAAAACACTCATGTACAAAAATATATGTATCTGAGCACTAACACCTATGTATACTGATTTGATATGTTAACCAAACCACATATCTTCTTTAACTGCAATATTCATTCTTGGTTACACCAAAACTTCTTCATCGCTGTCTTTTTTATCAATAACAATTGTGTTAATTATTGTCTTCTTTAACTGTATTTGGATCCTTAATAGTTGAATCTACCAGCAATAAATGTATCATTACTTTACTCTATACATGAATGTACCAGCCAAAAACCTGAAAATCGTGTAATGATCATGTTAGAATGTCGATATCCAAATACGTTTAAAATTAATAATCGCAAAGTCGAATTGATCCAGAATTAATACAGTAACCTGCTTATTATAGCACTTTCAACAAAATTAAACTAATAAACTTCAAAACTCAAAACCTTTCAATTCACCTCTACATCCAAATATATGTATGTAACATATACATATATGCATATAATGTAATTATCGAGCTATTGACCCGTTGGTATATGCCAGATATGCAAATACATTTATGTAATGAATACATGTATGTAACAACACATTTATGTAATGAATACATGTATGTAACAAATACATGTATGTAACATATACATTCATGATTTATTCTAAGAACCAAAATATAGTCAAATTATAGTAATGGCTAGCTACTAATTGATGAGTATGCATATTACAAGTAGCATTTTATAATCAAATCAAATCAAATACAAGCTAATTTAGAGCCAAATTAGCAAACCAATCATTAAATCAAGTTAAGAACTTACTTTATTAGTGAGAAATCCATTAATACACCTACCCAAAATATCACCAAAACAATGAATAAATTAGGTGATACAAAACGTGTAATTTTGAATTTGAGATTTTCTTTACCAATAGTAAAATGTATACTTGGTTGCTATTATTTTGTTGCCTTCACATAACTCTCTAGCACCGTCAATTCCTTGATCCTGTTTTCAATCACAAACTTCTTAAACGATGTTGGTTGTTGTTTCTAAGTTGACTCAGACTTAAGTCAACTATAAGTGTAATACTACTCGAGTTACAAATTAAAATTGGAATTGACTTGACACAGCAAGAAAAAATTAGGAATAAACCAAAAACAAAAAGAACAAATATGTTACCTGCAAACCATGTAAGATATCAGGCATAAGCATCTTCTCCCCGGTCGATTTACCATCAGATCTGGAATTCTAGTTTATCATTTCTGGTCAATTTGTCTCCAACCGTTGACTAGACACCTTCTCCGCCCTCCGATTTGTCATTCTTCTTCAGGTTTCTTCGCTGGTGAATGAAAACGTAATCAAAGAGAAATCAAACAATCAAATACGACAGTGTTGAGCGTCTGCGATTGAGATAGATTCGTGGCCAACAAGGATGAATTAGAAGAAATTTTAAAAGAAGGTTTGAAGATTGTTGATTATTGAGAGGAGATCGGCCGACTTAAATGATTTTAATGTGAAATTAGGTCGTCGATACTAACTTCTCCAGATTTCAAGGAAATAAATTAATAATAAATAATATAATTTTTCTTTGCACATTACCTATTTTACCATTTTCATTTATTTGTTACTTAAAATAAAATTAATTTATTTACGAAAATACCATCATTTGATCTTAACCATTAATTTTAAAATTGAATGGTCTAAGATCGAGTTCTATGGGTTCTGTATATAATATGGGTTCTGTATGGAATCCATCACTATATATATATATATATATATATATATATATATATATATATATATATATATATATATATATATATATATATATATATATATATATATATCCTACCCTATATATGAGGCCTAAATTTGAAGAGGGTTTGACACCATGGCAATTCCAAGCATTCCTATTCGTCCATAATGCCACTTGGAATTCCCTTATTGGTCCACGTCATTTGCACTAATACAAACGAATCTGGTACGGCTTACGGTCTACATTCATATTCATATGCTCCATATACGGCAAACGAATCTGGTACGGCTTACGGTCTACATTCATATGCTCCATATACGGCTTCCTACATACAAGGAAACAAATAACTATTTAAAAGATCGTACATACAAATAACTATTTAAAAGATCCTACATACAAGTAAACAAATAAATATTTAAAAGATCAATCAGCGAAGGAAACAAATAACTATATGTAACATTTATATGTAACATTTCTTCATTTACCGTTTTTTTGTACAAAATCATCATCATATCTATCGATTATTATGTCATTTAGAAGTATATAAAGTTTTTGGACATTTTTCTACATACTAAAATTTACAGCATACCCGCCCATCGGGCGGGTTTTGTAGCTAGTATATATATATATAGTAAATACAAGATTAAATGGAACATTAAATATAAATGTTATTTTTATCATATAGTTGTAGTATTAAGTAACTTAAATTGTATTAAGTTATAACTAAACTAGAAATGTACAAAGTAAGGTTTTATTATAATTAGACAATAATACAAAAGTTATAAATATTAGATTGTATAAAGTTATAAGTAATTATAACTAGTTAATTATACAAGTATATTACGAGTTACGTAAGATACTAGATTTATGATCAAGAGTAAAATAACATAGGAGATTTAGAACCTATATTTAACTAGTCTAAGTTAAATATAAGAATGGTTTAAACAAACTAAGATTATTATATATAGTTTATATATAATAAGTTTATTAGTGTTCACCAAGTACAAACTGGTGATTATGTTTGCTTGAGTTCTATCATGGTTGTTGGAGCTAGTGGGAGCTACACAAACAAGTCGCAAAGTTTATAAATGTGTCCTTAAGACATATTTTGGCGAATCTAATAAATAAATGTTTAATTTTATTATTACACATAGAAAAACTAGATATGTTATGACTTGTGTTCGTAAGTCTTAAAGAATTAAAATCTTTATTTTAAAAGTTTAACATAAGGTTTAAGTTTTTCAAGTAAATAAAATAAGTTTTATTTTATTAAGATAAGGTTTTTCACAAAACTTAGTAATATCATTTTGTACACCTCGTTTTAGGTATACAAGTAAAATCAAACAAATTTAAAACTATAAGTTTTAAAAGGATATTTAAAAGGGCGTCTTGTGGAATTAAGTACACGAATCACAATTTTTAAATAAAGATCAAAAGTGGAATAAGGTTTAAGTTTAGTTTAAGACTTAAACAAACACAAGAAAATCTTAGATCTAAGTACTATCCACCTAATGGAACACCTCACTTGTTAAACGATATTCATATTGTAAGGATAAAGAACCTTAGATATGAATTCAAATCATTGAGAGTGTTAGGGTGCGTAGGGTTCTGTGATAATCGGGAGTCCCGGCGCAGAACATCGCACTGTCTTAGATGGTCTGATCTACTTTGGTGATAAGCGGGAGTCCCGACCCAAAAATTACTTGAGTAGAATAAACATACTAGGCTTTATTACAAACTTAGAAATGTGCAAAGTTGTAGTAAGTTATAAGTCTATAGATTCTACGACCCCTAGGAATCGTATCAAGTCTTGGTACGATCGGTAAGGATGTTACCTACCAGAAACATCACGTCTCATAGGAAGTGCCCAAACCTTGCGGCGAGAATGTGATATAGATATTGCCGTGTTTTTTAGTTTTTTCTATTATTATGGAGCTTTGATACTGATTATTGTCGGCCCATTATGTGTGACTCATTTAGTATCGCTTCAATTTATTAGAGTTTTGTTCGTTTCCTTCGATGTACAACTATTATGTGCTTTTCAGTCACACGTATCGACTCTTGCCCTTTTATGGGCCTTGCTCGATCCCGACCCGACTTTTCTTCCGCTGCTTATATACGATGACTTCTTTTCACTTGAATTTGGAGATCGTCAACAACAACTCTTACATGTATTATTTCAATTTTATTTTTACTCCAGTCTCGAGCTTTCACGATTTCACCGCTCGGACTGCGGGGGGGTATGTAAGATAATATAGTGTAGGTTTATTATATGCCCCAAGCCCAATTGTATAGACGGGCTTAGGGTCCAGTAGGGTTTCTAGGGATATCTTTGTAATCTATATATAATGATCAATAATACAGTTATCCCTACGCGGTTTTCATTATTTCACAAAGGTGTTGAAAATTGCCCATGTCGACCTTCTTCCTTCATCCGATCCAATCAAGCCTCCAAGCTCATTCCACTAGTTTAATAAAAGAAATACCTTCTTCCTTCATCCAAGCTTATTTATAAATGGAAATACCTTTAATTTATGAATAAACCTGAATATTGAGCAACTTCGCTTTTGGTGTCAATAATGGTACTTTATAATATACATGTTATTTAATCAACTTAGTACTTTATAATATACATGTTATTTAATCAACTTAGATCTCAAGCTTTATAAATGATGTTTTAGTTGTTGTACCCACCATTTGAGAGCGCATTGGTGAGTGGTGACACATTTGTTTAATGGTAAGACCTTAACCTGGATTTTCAAATTTTAACATTAAAATTTGACCCATTTGTATGTTGTACTTGTGCAGGGTTTGAATGTACAGTGAAGCAAAGTAAGCATTTCAGACAATTATGATTCAATGTTAGTTGAAATAGCTTAAATTAAAAAATTTCTAATAAACATGCTTGCATTAAACTTATGATAATAAGTTTAGCATATATAATAGACGTAAAATGAGTTAAAGCAGAAGCATTAGACTTAATTCCATGCGATGAAATTAGAGTGGTGGTGTCTCTCTTGCTGATCTGTGATGTGATTCTTTTGTCAGGTAATCTGCATCTTTTTTATATAACTTATACAAATTTATACATTTCTTTATAATTGTTCATATTTTCTATCACAATCAAGATAGTTTCAATGTTGTTTTACGCAGTGTATTGGTTCACAATGGTGGGGGTCCATGGTGGACATTATTTTGCTTATATCTGGCCAACACTCTCTGATCAATGCTACAAACATATTATGTAGAGATGACAAAACGTGCAGGTATGGGAAGGGTTAAAATGAGTTTGGGTCTAAAAACATATACCTTTTATGTTCAGGTTGAAACTGGCAACCTGTCAACCCATGTTTTTCAGTTTTTTAGCACATGGGGCATTAAATATGATAAATAAACTATATAAATATAATTTCTCTTATATACTTTTGTGCTTCTTATATAGGAATTGCATATTAGAGATGGCGTTATTTATACTTTTGGGGTCTAGGGTCAGGTATACCATTTCACAAACAAATTGTGCTAAAAATCTTCAGTTATATTTTTGTGATACTAAAGTCGCGATAACACGTTTTATATTTTGTATTCTGAATTTAATTTCACCTATTCGAGATTAAAAATGACAGAAACGGACCCATTCACAAGTAAATTGGTCGATGACATACTTCTTTTTATTGGTGTCCCGGATGAGTAGTTTATTCAGAACTTGAAGACTATTACATTTTATCCTTCTTTTACAATAATTTTGTAGGAAGATCTTTCAAATGGATGTGTAAAACGTACACTAAAATGCTTGGTGGTTTGTATTCTTTCCATCAAATATATGTACGTATAACTTAAATGTCTTAATTGTTTGACTACACTAAGAAGACCATTTGAATCATAATTATTTGAATATGAGTTACTTACCCACATTTTGATGAAAAGTTAAAATTATTACACGAACTTCATCCAATAATCATGTCATTCTTACACTTGGTTTTACTATACACGTAGGCCAAACAATGAAATACAAATACAATTAGAATCAAAATGATCATCAAGCATCGAAAGGAAAAACCTACCCATTTGATGATGTGTAATCGGAGCAGAAGCAAGGTTCACCGAATATTGGAGGCTGCCTCTGAACCCCTCGAGAAATGGAGGAAATTAGGGTTCAAATTTTGCGGGCTTTATATATACGAAAGGACCGGGAATGTAAAGTGGGCTTAAGAAGGTATACTAGTTTGTATAATACCCCGGGCTTGCATCGAGATCTCAACTCGAAGTTGCAAGGGCCGGGCGAGTTCGCGACGCGAGGATGAGGTTCGCGACGCGAAGATTGGCTGGAACACGATAAAAGACGGGATTTTGGCAATTTGGGCCCATTTTCAAACCCTAATTTTTCACTCACAAGTGTTTATACTCATTTTGAGTGGAAAGGAGTGTTTGGAGCGGATTTTGCACTTCAAATCTGGTTTATTTTGCTTTCATTGTTAAAGATAAAAGGTAATCTCTACTCTTTCAAGCTTTAGATGTAAGATTTGAGGAGTTTGGTTGAATAAATGTGAACCCTAGTTTAAGGGGTTGGTTTAAATGGTATAATAAAGCTAGATAACTTAAATCTATAGTGTTTTATCATGGGAAAATGGATTATGACTTGGATCTATGATAGTCTTGGGTTTTATGAAACCTAGGGTTTTGTAAGTTACCCAAATTGAATTCCACTGTATGGCAACGTTAGAGAATTAGCATGGAGAATTAGCAAAGAAATCAAATCTCATGTTTAGTAGCAAAAATCAAAAAAATGAAATATTTTTTTGTCGTAAGCTTTTTTAATATTTAAATTTTGACTACTTACAAATTCAAAGACGAATGTAGAATGCTTGTAATAACAATACAGATGCATTTATATTCAAGTGAGCAAAGACCATTCTCAAATGGAGACAAAATTCCTTCCTAACTTATTAAATTTACAATTAAGAATCACATAAATCGAAGTCATTACAGAAAAATTATAATAATAAAAAAATAATTAAAGTTCCTTCCCCTATGCTGATACAATTAAATGCAAAATCTTGTACACAAATGCAGTCATGGTGTCCAGTTGCTCACCAAAGACAGGTGCACACTACCTTACACTATTTTAACTGGAACAAAAACTTCTTCACATGATAATACAACAAACAAATTTGACCCATATATTATCAAACAAAGAAATAATTGAATGATCATCTACCTGCTGCCATATTGAGTGATCATCTGCTTGCTACAATTTTGAGTTATCATGTTCACTGCAAAAAGAATATTGAGTTGTCAAACAAACAAAAATTTACTCACACCGTAGCTCTACCATTTTCAATTTACATTTTTAAATCTACCTATTGTCTTTTCCTTTTCTTCCTTTTCTCTTCTTTACATACAAACAACAAATGCCCCCTTAAATCCCATGAATTAAAGTATAATATTAAAGCAAAACACTTCATACATATAAGTATAATTCATGATGTCAAAGGAAAAAAGCTAACTGAATGTATGTAAAAATAATCTTGAAAATTATCTTCAAGGTGGCGAAGACTCTAAGAGTTTCAAATGGATTATGTAATTTTTGGGAAGAAACTGTTTAATTAATTAGAGAGGATAAAAGGGGAAAATATAATTATTTTTTATTTGAAATTACTCTACGTAAAATGTTGATCATCTCCTAAATTACAGAAATAACGTTCACTAAAAGTTTTACTTTCCATTAATATTAATATTGATGTTAATATATAGGATAATATAAACAAATGTAATACGGAGTATTATACTACTATTATACGTATATTGTTAGGTGACCGTGGGTCCGTGATAAAACTAAGGGGACGTTTGGTTCGCTGGAATGTTTCTGATGGAATTGGAATCTAGGAAGGAATTGGAATTGTCAGGAATTGGATTCCAATTCCGTACTGTGTTTGGTTGTCAGGAAATGAAATTGAAATTCAATTCAATATTATGTTTGGTTGCCAGGAAATGAATTGGAATTTTGTAAAAAGATGAATTTGCCCTTATTAGTATAGGTAGTGGTGGTGGCGGCGACAACGGTAGTGGTAGAGGCGAGGCGGTGGGTTGCGGTGGTAGTGGTGGGTGGGTGGTGGTGGCGGCGGTAGGTGGTGGTGGAGGGTAGTCGTAGCGGTGGGTGGCGGTGTTGGTGGGTGGTGGTGGAGGGTAGTCGTAGCGGTGGGTGGCGGTGTTGGTGGGTGGTAGTGGAGGGTAGTCGTATATCTCGCTTTCCAAGTCTCATTTGGATGAGGCGCCGGTGGGTGGCGGTGGTGGTGGGTGGTGGTGGCGGGAGGTGGTGGTGGTGGCGGGTGGTGGTGGAGGTGGTGGTGGGTGGTGGTGGTGGCGGGTGGTGGTGGCGGGTGGCGGTGGTGGTGGGTGGCGGTGGTGGTGGAGGGTGGTTGTAGTGCTGATGGGTGGCGGTGGTAGGCGGTGGGTGCTGGTGAGCGGTGGCGGCGGGTGGTGGTGGTGGCGGCGACAGTGGGTGGTGGTGGAAGTGGTGGGCGGCGACAACGGTAGTGGTGGGTGGCGGTGGCGGTAGCGGTGGTGGGCGACAGGTGGTGATGGTGGGTGGCGGTAGCGGTGGTGGGCGGCGGGTGGTGATGGTAGGTGGCAGTGGGTGGTGGTCATCGGCGGGTGGTGGATGGTGGCGGCTGGTCGCGACAACGGTAGTGGTGGGTGGCGGTGGCGATAGCGGTGGTGGGCGGCGGGTGGTGATGGTGGGTGGCGATGGGTGGTGGTCATCGGCGGGTGGTGGATGGTGGCGGTTGGTGGCGGCGACGGATGGTGGTTGGTTTAAGGTTCAAAGGTGTTTAAGGGTAATACGGTAATCCACACATTCCTTCATTCATGGGATTTCAAAATCCTTCCAACTATGGATGGAATTCACATTCCTTTGTTTGATGGAATGTTTTCCAACCAAGGATTCCAATTCCGTCCAACCAAACATAGGAATCCATAGGAATTGAATTCCAATTCCTTCAAATTCCCAAGGATTCCAGCGAACCAAACTCCCCCTAAAAGAAAGAAACGACGTGGGGCGAGGCCGTCAACAAACGTCGTTAAAAATACGGAAAAGTAGCTAAAGCTCACTGGTCAATATTCTACCAACAAACAATAAATACTTGTACTCTCTTCATGAAACGTTGTACTCTGCGTTTGTCCTAATTACTCAATAGAATTTATATTTGCTGAGCAAAACCAGCAGCACAGCGACAATAACGGTTTCGAGATTCGAGACGCCATTGAAATTTGGAGCTTAATTCTGTCATCCTGTTAGTCCTCAACAATCTCGTTTTTTTATTTTTCCTCTTTCTGCAGAACTTGAATCAACAAATTTGGTTACAATTCGTAACAGATCGGAAGCTTAACAACTTGGTATGTGTTCCCTTAATCCTTTTGTTGTAATCTGCTGTAAATTTCGTCGATCTTTTGAATCTTTGTTGTGTTGGTTCATATTTGTCCGATTGGAGTAGTTTTCCAGCTTTTAATTTCATATTTTATTCTATATGTTATGGTTCTTCGTTGATCTTGTAAATGTGAGCTCCGATTGAGATAGTTAGTTCGAAGGTTTAGCTTTTAGAGTTTGATTTTCTCGTAGTTGACCGGGCCTGAAGTTGTAAAATTGGATATAGATTACCTGATTTATTTCTCTTTTTGGTGTACTTACTCGATTATGAGCTTCGGTTGATGAAATTTAGGGTTTGATTGTAAATATGAGCTCATATTACAATTCTAAAGTCTTGCAATTTGAAAAGGTTGCAGTCCAGGTGAAATGAAATTCTAGGGGTTTGGAATTTGATGGTTCAAATTCTGGCATCTACCAAATTGCGTGTAGTCTACTAGTTAGTTAATTTTTTATCCAAGGTTATGTTTTACCTTATGATTTCATACGATTAAGAAGCCGATCTTCTTTATGAGGGCATCCTGTTTATGTTTCATTTATACCTCTATTGTTTATCATACCAACCAAAATATAACTTTATCCTTTTTCTTGGTTTAATCATCATATAGGAAGTCATGGTGGTTTATAGTTAGTGGGATGTATTTAGTTAACTGGAATTTCCTTTTGTTCCCCAAAAAACTTTGACTTTCTGTAGAAGTTTCTTTTGACTTTTGTTACCTCTAAACAACAGCACACCATTGATGTCAATATCAGATGATGACCAATTTTTTTTTTTTACTTTATTTTATTTTTTTTGCCTAGAAGTAACACAAATACATACAAATGTAAAACACAAGCAAAATTTACTGCATCTGTGTGTGTAATTACTAATTACAAAAGGCTAGAAAATTTTAGAAGCTCTAAGTATCATGAATATGTTATTTTGTTTGTTGTATGATAATGCATTAAGGTCTTAGGTCACTTTCTGACTTATTCGTGTACTACTTTTCAAATATCATCGTCATTAAGATATCATTTTTAATTTAATTTTATGTTGACCTCTTTTTTCGTATATTATATATACATCAAGAAGCACAAAGGTTAAAGTCCAATTTGGTAATAGGTTGAAGAGATTACTTGTAGAATTTATTTTTAAAAAAGTATTTGTAAGCTTATCTGCTATGATATCTTATCTTTTTGTGATTTAATATGTTTTAGTTTTTATTTCCACCTTTAGCAGTCCCTAAGAAGCAGAATTGGATCTAAGTCATGAAAATTACAAAATGGAATGTTATTAATGTGAAACCATCTTTTTGGAAAGCTTGTTTGAGGGTAAAGAAGTAATTTTAGTGAAATTCAGCCTAATCTGCAGGATCAAATGTTGTAAGAAGTCCTGAGAAGAAGCAGGTATTAAAATGACGGATTATGAAGTTGGTTCAAAATCAAGTGAGAAAATTATAGGTGAAGAAAATGGTATGCATATGTCATCAAAAACAACTAGTTATCGTTCACCAAAGCAATCACAGGTAAATGCACATATTAAGGGGAAAATACTTTGATTTATCTTTTAGGGTTTGTGTTTGGCCATTGGGCTTTCAGAGATTGTGAATTATTTGTGTCTAATTTCAGTGTTCTTTTCTTCAATTGCTATTTGTGTCTAATATGAACAGCAGAATTCTCCTTTCTCTGCACCAAGACATAAATATCATGATGAGGAAGATAATTGGTCTATAGCTTCATCGTATCCTTTTTCTAATAATATCGTATTCATTTTCATTTTTTATTTTTAATGCATAATAAGGTGTTAATACTTAGCTATTATAGTGCTGCAACCTCACGCACAGTCAAATCACGAGTAACAGTTGGAGTAGCTCCCTCTTTTAGAAGTGCCCAACGTGCTACACAACGTAAAGAGGTCATTTTCAACTTCTGTCTTACCATTATAATTTTTTATTTTTACATAATTTATAGTATTAACATTAGGGTTATTTTGACACATTTACACCACATGATTAGTAATTCATGGTTTTCTTCCAGTTCTATACAAAGCTGGAGCAAAAGCACGAGGCTCTTAAGACACAAAAGATGGAGTATGAAGCAAGAACCAAGGTACATAACAACAATATTCTTCCACATTTTTAAGTTTTGACTTATTTAATGTTGATGATAATAATAATAATAGGAGGAACAAGAAGAGGCTATAAAGCAGATGAGAAAAAACATGGTTGTTAAAGCAAACCCTGTTCCCAGTTTTTACCGTCAAGGTCCTCCACCAAAGGCTGAACTTAAAAAGGTATTTTCTTCTCCATATAATAATTTATTTCAAATTATAATATAAAATTAGAAGTATTTTTTTCTATTGCATGGATAGTGTCCCTAAACTCAACGATCCATAAAATCTTAATGACCTTTTTTAAGGGAACGTTGCTATTACAAGTTTAAAAAATTAGGGACAATTGAGTGAAAAAGAAAAAGTGAAATTGAAAACTTTATACGAGGACGATTTATATTAAATTAAATTAGTTCAACTTAAAACGTCTTGTGCCAAGTTACAGATATAGTTAGTTACTAAATTATGATTGGTGGTTGTTTGGCAGTTACCTCTAACCCGTGCCAAATCACCGAAATTAAGTAGAAGAAAAAGCTGTGGACATTCATCAGCCCATGAAGAAGCTCTTTGTTCACGGGTTCGTCACAGTTTAGGCACTTATAAACCCACTTCAAGCCCAATTAAGCCCAAGGACAAAAAACAGCCCAGTGAATCACCTAAAGGTTCACCACTTACAGTTACGGAGACAAATTCGGACATTACTCTTCACTCATGACTCATGTGACTTCAATTTACAATATTCCACTGTGTTTTGTGGTTTATGTAACGTTTGGTTTTAGGATAATGGTATTTAGTCCTACCATTTGGTCCTATTCATTTGATCAAGACATAGGGATAATATTAAGAGAAAGAAAGAATTAGTGGATGTCATCCTATCAAGTGGGTAAGACTATGAATAGGATTAAATATCATTTCTTTTGGTTTTAATATTTTATGGTTGTAATAGTACATATATCATATTAGATAGAGAGGAATGTAAACAATTTCTGTTCTAATTTTGTATTAAACCGCTTCAAATTTGTCATGTCCTAAAAGACGTCTGGGCTGAAGTACGTATAATGTTAGCCCTTGCAAGATAAGTTCATATTTTTCCTTACATGCTTCATTATACTACATTTCAACCATACGAATTCAACCAATTCTATATGTTATGCTATAATTCTTGTCTAAAAATCGAGTGTCATATTTTAATTATCCCACCTTAGAGTTTGTGGTAACCCAATCAATCATAAAGTTGAAATACTAGTTTTAGAAACTAGAAAGTATTTACGAGATTATACAAAAAAATTGATTGACCATCTTCATAACCATACATAATTTATAATAAGCCTTTCTATTTTCATTATGAGTTATTCACCAGTGAATAAAATGTTTTCTTAGTACATAAAATACAAACGTAAAAATGTGATTTTGCATGTGAATCAGGAAACATAATATTGCAGTGCCAATATCCAGGAAATTAGAACTTCAAATTCAAATTTTGAACTAATTTATATAAGTGAAAAATATATTGTAGAGATTTAATTAATTTATAAAATAATTAAATATAAAAGACTTTATTATCCTTTTTAATTAGAAAACAATTAATAAAAAGAAACTAATGATTATATAATAATGAACAAGTAGGAAAAAGAAACTATGATTAGGTAATAACATGAATGACATAATAACTAGTTAATAATTATTAAATAAATAGTGAAAATAATAAGGCTGCTAGGTCTCCATGGTGTGATCCAAAATGCAATGGTAATTGGTATAGAAAAAAAAAACGCAATGTTGTAAAAATTGGGTTAGACCGACCGTTTGGATCAGTTGGACTAGGAATGGAAGTATGACAATCGAATCGATCAGGTTAAAAG
This sequence comes from Calendula officinalis, assembly GCA_963853835.1. Taxonomy (NCBI): domain Eukaryota; kingdom Viridiplantae; phylum Streptophyta; class Magnoliopsida; order Asterales; family Asteraceae; genus Calendula; species Calendula officinalis. The sequence goes on from OY970823.1 coordinate 16,642,308, forward strand.
TATGTTTGTGAACCACTTCGAGCGGGACGGATAAACCGTGAACCATATCAGATCAGGATGATTGAACCTAAATTGAAGCTTTTTTTCTTTTTCTTTCTTTTAATCTAACTTTTTTATTAAAATGAATATTTTGTATATTTTTTATACCTTTGGAAATTTATATTAAATTAAATGTATTAAAGTTTAAAATACAAAGTTTATATCCCCATTAATGGGCTTATACGAACGATTGTTTTTTTTTTTCATATTGGTCAGACGCCTTTTTATCTTGGAAAATCATACAACTACCTCACATGGAGTTGTGTACATTTTTAATAATTACAAACATAAAATTGTTAAATTTTGTTGCAAAAATAACTTCTTAAAGTTTTGAAATTATTATAATATTTGTTTTGTATTTTTACAGGGGTTTTTTTTCCATTTAGTTATCTTTTACATAACTATTTTAACATAAATATTCAATATCATTGTAATCCAGTTTAAATAGGCGGTCTGATCGTTTTTAGAGAATCGACTGGTTCAATTCAAAAATCCGGGCTTTAAAACATTGCTGAAATATAATGGGACCACACCAAATCATCTTTTATCTCTTACATTCACCCCGTGAATATTCACTCTGACCACACATCTACATGGATTTACACCACACCAAAGGGAGGGGACGGTGATCACATGTAGTGCACGGTGTAGTGCTTGTCATTGTAACATCCAAAAAATCAGTGGAAATTTAAAACTTTTTAATCAATAAAATATTACATTTTCTCTCAAAAGTACAAGTAACTCAAAGGTCCCAACTCATAAGTAAAAACATAAAACTGTCTCGTGGTTTAAATGCAGAATAATTGAAGGTTTTAAAAACAAAACATGTTTGACTCGAAATAAATGTTTTAATCCAAATCTTCCCCTATATATGCAGGTACATTCGATTTTGATTCGACAACTCAGCAATTTGCAGCTTTGTGATTGGTCCATTATTCCACGTGTAATTCCAGGATTGGTCCATCGAATTTTGCCCACAATTCCATTCACAATGCACAGGCTCGAATAGGAAGTTATGTGATTCCGGATTTCACGTGGAATAGATCAAGGAAGTTTGAGTAAACAGCCTGTAATATCAAACAAAATCCCGAAATTGTTTCATAGACATTATTCTGAAATTATTTCATAGCTCAACGGATCACCGTCCGCCGCTTGCAAAGTCTCACCGTTTCTCCGATATAGAAGCCCTCGTCGATTCTCACAAAAATGATCCTCGAATCACCGATGAATCATTTCTCTCTTCCCTCATTTGATACTACAGAATCTACGGCATGTTTGAGCATGCTCTCAATACCTACAATCAGATGGAAACCCTAAATTTATGAATTGCAACCCACAACCCTAAACTCCTGAACTGCTTCTTCACTACCCTCAACCACTGCTTCCTAAACGACAGCTTCTTCACTAAAACCCTTTTCACGTCTTCAAACCCGACGCTCTCTTGCCTGTTGTCCAGAAATAACCATCACCGGCGTGTAAGTATTTGATGCTTGTCTGTATATATCGTTTCTCTTTAATTTTCTACTGCTTGTGTGTTTGATTCTATTTATCAGAGTGTTTTTGGTTTGATATTAGGGTTAGTTCGAAGTTATTTTGATCTGTACAAATTTCGATTGTGCGACATTGAGGTTTTCTTTTGTGGTGATTTTGTATTGTACGAGATGATTACTAAGAACAAGAATAATTAGGGTTATATTATATTGATTTTGTGTTTTCCCCCAATCATCTAGGTTTCAATCGTCAAGCAATCAAGCAGGCTTAAATTCTCAAAAAGGTATGTTCTTTAATTCACATACTGAAAAGGCCTCACCTCTAAATCTGCTATTAAGAAAACTTATTACAAAAAGGTAAGGATTACATGTTTTGGGAGGCCTCACCATGTAAGGATAGCAAACCTAATTGATCAAATTATTTGGACTAATCTTGCTTTTAATAATGCAGAGCGAGGATGATTTGTCTTTAAGTTGTGTACCACTTACTGGATTATGTCATGATATGAAAGCACAACTCCTAATATCTGGAGATCAAAGTGGAACACTAAGTTTGTCAAATTGTCATATTGTAAAGATGATAACATTTCAATTTTAAAGTGCAAATTTTAATTTATCTCATGTTATGCTACAGGGTAGAATTTACAAATTTAAGCTGGAACCATATGCGATATAGAGAGAGAGAGAGACATCAGTTTGCTATCCTTGCATGGTAACTAAATTTCATAAGGTTATCTTATAGCTTAGATTATAGATACAGAAATTGTTCATATAATTCCTAAAAATTTATTAATTGTCTAATTTTTATCAGGAAGTTCAAAGATCGAGATCAAGATCTTTCATTTCTTAGTGTTTTGATGCATTTAATTAGATATGAGTTGTGAATTTGACTTTGTGACCACATAAGATTTATGTCACCGGAGTTAGAATTTTAACTAGCAATATGCTATTTTTCAGTGGGATTATGAATCACTTGCTTGGAGTGAAATAATGACTTCTTGAAATAAGTTATTATGAAGTGTAATCTGACGACATAATATTGCTAATTTGTTATAGGGTAGTTTTGACTTTTGCTCAGTTTTGCTCATTTTGTAGTAACTGGCTTGATACATTACCTTCTTTTGAACAACATTAGATAGGTTAAATAGATTTGAGACCCGTGAAGTCCGTAATAGCTTCTTTAAGATGATTTAGATTATCAAATCATTACATTATGCATAAAAAATATATGGAAATCACACACACTTGACTATAAAAATCAAACATGCATTCTGAGTTTATTTTAGAACAAGCACTTTACTCTCTATACTTACTTTTGTTTATTATTTTAACATTTTTTGATAATAGGTAACGCTTAGGTTCTATGAATCTTTGTTAATATTTTACGTGTTGCCAATAGATGCTAAATTAGTTTCACATTAATAGGTTAGGGTTCTATGTAGAAAAGATAAGAACACAAAAGGTTTTGAAACTAAAGAGGTTTTGCAAAATTAGGGTTAGGATTTCTTTTAGCAGCCTATACATTTTGTTGGTATTATCCACCCCATTTTTTGCCCTATAATTATACTGTAAACCCATAAATATGAGCACTCCATTTTTTGCAATCCCATCTTTTGCCTAATCTGTGATTTTAGACTAAATATATAGTAGTATATGTAATAACCTTATACTGTTATCCTAAACATGAAAACTTTATTAGCATATTTTTAGGATTTTCACATTTTTCAGGTTTTAGCATATATGTTTCCATGTCAAACCTGCCTAAATATGTGTATTTACAGTTTGAAAAAACTTACTCATAATTACAGTTTGACTTTTAAAGTCAAACTGTCCAAGATGTGTGTATTTTTAATAAAGATTTAAAAATTAAAAAAGACGAAAACAATCAAACACAAAATTGCAGAATGCTTATTTGTAAGTACATACATGACTTGAATAAAATTGAGAAAAAAAATTTAAAAAAAATTTTAAAAAGACCAAGTTGCACAAATAAAAAGAATGTTTTCTTAGATAATGGTAACATGTTAATGGTCGCTACCTTTTGATACTGCATCAGGTCAACAACTAATTTAATTTATATTTACTTCAGTAACAAATTTAATTTTTTTATTAAGTCATATATAGATACTGTTTTCTTATTGCATCTATTTTTTCTCAATTCATAGGTTTAACCCTAAATTTATGAATTGCAGCTAATATATGACCTTTTGATACTGCACAAACACATATTTATTTTCATATTTCTATGTTTTACCTTCCTGGAGCTAATATCGTTTTTTTAATGTTAAGGACATTGCTTTTTAAAAGACATTACTTTATAATATTAAACATTTTCATTTAATGTTTTATTTGATTCTTTTTTGTTTTCTTGAAGTCAACATAATTATTATGAAATTAATGGTTAATTTTTTAATGTAAGGGAAATTTTCGAAGAAAGGTAACCAAATATCCTAAATTGGACAATGTGGGATACAAAAAACTTGTAAGTTCAGAGTTCATATATTTAGGAAAATTTGCCAAAATTAAACTATATTTGGATCCCTAAATTTCCAGAAAAGTGAACTTCCACTCCTTCTGATGATTTAGAAATTTTTCGTTACCTACATTGTTAAGTTTGAGATCTTTAATTACCTTTTTTTTTTTGGCAATTTCCTGTTAAGTTTGAGATCTTTAATTACCTTTTTTTTTTAACTCTTTTAACAGTTATCTTTAATTCTTTTTGGATACAATATCATTTCAATAAGATTCACTATATGATTTCATGTTCGTACATATAACTTAACTTTCTCGAAGCTAGCCCGTCCATTCTGGAGGCAAGGTGGGTACAATTTGCGCTATCCCTCGAATGGTTATTAGTCCTTCCGACAACAAGATGCCTTTCAAATTGAATCGGAGGCAATTTCCTGTTCAGGTATGCTTTGCTATGACCATTAATAAAAGTCAACGTCAGACGTTGTCTCAGGTTGGTTTGTTTCTGCAAAAACCGGTATTCTCACATGGCCAGCTTTATGTGGCTGTATCACGAGTTAAGAACAAGAACGGATTGAAGGTCATTTGTTGTGACATCGATGGGAATTACACTAATTCAACAGCAAATGTAGTTTACAAAGAAGTCTTATTTCGTTTGTAAATTTTATGAAACATTTCTTCATGTATCGATTTTTCTACCAAATCATCATTACAGCTACAACATTATTATGTCATTTTTAAAATTATTAATCTTTGTTGGGATTTTTCTACATACTAAATTTTGAAGCATACCCGTCCATCGGGCGGGTTATGAAGCTAGTCCATAAATATAAAAATAGAAACGCAGCTCATCAACTATTGGCCTTCTCTTTGCCCTTGCTAGTACCTGCAAAATGGGAGGGGGTGTTTGGGGTCAGCCACCGCTGAGTGAATAATATCAAAATAAACAAATAAATACAAACAACTCAAGTACATAAGTGATCCCTAGAGACTCTACTCAATTCTCAATTACTCAAATTTATTTCTCAGATTTTAATTTATATAGCGCGCTTGTATGACTTGGGACGAGAGATCAACCTCGACCCACCTCACACAACTCAAGGCTCAACACCTGTACTCTTCGGTGTTGAGTTAAAACATCTGGCACCAGTACTCTTCGGTGCCAAGACAAACATCTGACACCAGTGCTCTTCGGTGTCAAGTCAAGTATATTATGTTTAATGTTTTAACTCAAAAACTCAGAACTCGGATAACTCAGTCTCCAGATAACTTAGATCACAGATAACTCAAATAAATCACACAATCAATACTCAAGCTCAATCAACAAGACAATTCACAACACATAGCACATAATCATGAATCGAAAATAAGTACAAGTTTATAGTGAGATTACCCACCTCGAATAGACGTAAGCTCCTAAATATCCTCGGCACAGTAGAGCGTCTCTAACAGGTCCTAGAAGGTCCTACAAAGTACAAGGAAGCCCGGGTTAGGATTAGACTAAAAGGTTGTTTCAGCAGAAACTAAACAGCACTCAGCGCTTTCGCGGGAACGGTCAAAACTCTCAACCCGCTCACTAGATTTTATTCACATTTTTACAGTAGCTAAATGATTCAGAGTACTACAATTCGACAGAAGGCCTCGGAAATTAAATCAAAACAGAAGGGGGCTCAAAACAGACCCACAAGACAGAATAGCTGAACCGAAAACTATTCTGCGATGGTTTACAAAAATAACGATATCTTTCAAATGACAAATCGGATTAACGAGCCGTCAGCGGCATTAGAAAGAGAACTCAGAAAACTAGAGACCAACACGGACCAAAATTCCATAAACGTATTTTAAGTGTGGTAAAAATAGACCCGAATAGAGGGGACAGATTCTGCCCAAAAACTCAATTGTGTTTAAAACTTGTTTTAACAATCCCAACATCAACCCTTTTATTCCCGAGACACCCGACAGTCCCGGAACTCATTTATAGCTTCAGAAACATGTTTTCAATAATTTTAATCTTTTATTTAAAAATCTATCTTGTTCTAAGAAACCAAGAACCCTACGGGTTCGGTTTCCGGTTTTCGGTTAATAAAACGTTTATATCATAAACTCGTGATCTTTATCCAACCCGGAACCCGACACCCTACGAATTCAGTGGTTATAATACGAGACCAAAAAGTGAGGGCAATTTCTTATTAAAAAGGTTTGACATCTAGACATTAAATCTCGTTTAATTGACGAAAGAACTAAACAAGACAACACAACAAGCACAACCCGAGCCCTCAATGGCTTGGCAGTCCTCTGATCGAACCATACAACAGTTGTGGGTTGAGAGTGACATAGAACAACATTAATCAAACATAAAATCGGAAAAGAGAATTTAAACTACCGGAAGAAAAACACGTAGTTCGTCTTGGCTCAATAGAAATCAGACGCCCGCTAGTCTCCAAGACACGATACCACACTATGCGTGTCCATCTTGTTGAATCGTTGCTGCATCACGGACTAAATTCCAAAGGATGGAAAATATGACGGTGGGTAAATAATTCCTAAGCATGTGAACTAAAATATGGTTGGCTGATTATTTTTCTTTTGCATTGCGTCATCATCATAACATGAAGTCCTATAGATTTATTTTTCTTCTTTCTTTTCTTTTCAAAGAAATGCCGAAAATAAAAGTCAAAGAGGCACCCCCACGTGACCTCCTTAACCTCCTCACAAAATGACTTTTGCCGCCACCTTGGATCTGCTCATCGACTCCATAAAATACCACCGGACTTATTTGCCTCTGCTTGTTTCTGCTCGATGAACAAAGGGACAGAAAATCGAGATTGGAGATGTCTCACATGGCTGGACGAAATTGCAAGTGGGGGAAGTAGGGTGCGGCTGAATGGGGGTCAATTGAAGGATTGGGTATAAAGAAAAGCTTAAGTATCAATTAGGAAAGGCTTGGCCTTAATCAAAATCGGGCTAGACACATCTCGGGCTAAAAGAAATTAACCATAAGAATTATCGGGCTTTGCTGGAAATCCAACAATGGGCTCAAGGAACGGACACAAAGGCTCGACCTTCACTCACTTAGCACCACCGAAAATTAACAAAGGAAGCAAAGAAAAATCCAGCCCGGAACATCTACTCTTGGATCCAGAATTTGTCCCTTGGCCAAAATGGCCGGGCCTCGAAACTCAATCAAAACCAACGCACATACAACAGTCGAGACTCGGGATTTAGATTAACTAGAAAAATAATAGTTAACATTAAATAAATAACTACAAAGCGCCACACCTTTAATAATTATAACTAATCAATAAATCACGAGACAATACACGTTCGTTACTAAAACCACAAATTTAATTATCGTATAATTTAAATTAATTTAAAAGTAATATTCAATTACTTAAAAATTCGAAACGTTAGAGTCATATAGGATCATTTATGAGAAAAGGCTTATGATGCGTTTGGTATAGAAAATGTAATCGCAGAGAAAAAGAGAATTAGCCTGAGTGAAAATTGAGTCTTTTGTTTGGTAGTAAAGAGACTTTAACAAAGAACAATGTAACAGATAATAATATTATTAGATTTTTGTTAATGACAGTCTTGCGTGCATAAATCGTATGTACATTTATTAGTGGGACTGATTTCTAAAATTTAGGGGCGGTTATTAATTATTGTACAAATTTTTAATGCATATTTAAGTCTTATTAACCGCCTAAAATACTGTAATTATTATTTCCTTATTATCATACGTGTTTTGTACAAGAAGAAATTTAACAAGAATTTAACATGAAATCTTACAAGTATAGGTCCGTGGGTTGAATCTCTTCTACTTATCCAGTGAGTAAACAAACCGATAACCACCACCAGAAATACAAAACATCCATCACAAACTCCGGTCAAACCCTAACGGAAATGGCGATTTCCGCAAGTCTCAGCTTACCCTCCATTCCAAATCGGACTTCATTCTCAGAGAAAGCCGTATCCTTCTCTTCTTCCAGTTCATCGCTCTTCACCAATACCTTCAAACCCTTGAGCTTAGCCCATGGAAACAGATCCATTGCCCTTAACACCAACAAAAGAAGGGGCTTTTCGTGTAATTGCTTATTCGGACTTGGTGTGCCGGAGCTAGTGGTCATTGCTGGAGTCGTCGCCCTTGTTTTCGGTCCCAAAAAGCTGCCGGAGGTTGGCCGGAGCATTGGGAAAACCGTCAAGAGCTTCCAACAGGTCACTTTACTCTTTCATCGATTATTCTCGTCTGTGTATATATTTTGCTAAAGTCTTACTTATTTAACCTTCAATTTCTTGCGTTATTTTAAATTCACGTAATACTTAATTTGATGATGAAGTATTGACATGTCAATCTCATTGAATCACATAATACTTTGTAATCATATGATCGCCATAGCAAAAATGTTGAATTAACTGTGTTTTAAGCTTAATCATTATGAAGTAATAGTTAGTCAATTAGGAAATTATAAAACCTATTTTAGTAGTAAGTCTTTGATCTCAGATTTGAACTGTCGGTTATCTAATCAGCCAGGGTTTCACGCTAATAGTTTACTTCCATTTGAATTATGGATTTGGATTGTTTGACCATTATCCACATCTCACGGTTTTGAGTTAACAGCCACAACAGGGGACACCTTATTGGGACAGGGTTGGTATGATTGTGTTTTCGTTAGTCTGACTAATTTGCATAAAGTAGGACTAGTCTAGTCATTTCGTATGATAAATTTATGAATGATAACATGTGCATTCTTTTGCAATTAAAAGTGTTGTTTGCACTTTTACAGTAGTTATGCAAAAGAATGTGTTGTTATTTATATGCATAGTTCAAATTGCTGGAGTGCAGTGGGTTTGATTAAATAAATATTTTGACAGGCTGCAAAAGAATTTGAAACAGAGTTAAAAAAGGAACCTGAGTCAGTCAAGGAGCAAGACTCGGAAGTAGCAAGCACAAAAGACACGGATCTATAAGTCAAATGTAATGCTAGTGTTGTAACATGTTTAAGATTACATCAATTCCCATTTGATGAATGCTGAGAAAAAGTCGTTTTTGAATGAGTTTCAGTAAATTTGACTCTTTTGTTGTTTCTAAAAACGAGTTGAGGTGAAGAAAGGAAATAGTTGAAATGTGAGTCGGTACTCAAATGCATAACAAAAAAATTCGATTAATGCTTCTCTCACCTCATTAATGCTTTTTACCTTTCCCATGCAAACTACCTTTTTCAATTTTATATATTTTGACACTGATTAAGGATTGAAAGTCCACATTTGGCTGGGACTATTTTTCAATTTAGTAGTTAGGTAAAATATTCAAAAGGGTCATTCTAAATTAACTACATAGTAAAAAAAATCATGATGAAATAATGATTAGAATGATTGGAGAGAAGTGTAAATTAACTCCATATTAAAAAAATCATGATGAAACAATGATTTGAATGATTGGAGAGAAGTGTGATATTACAAGTGATTATTTTCTTTAGTAATAATAATCACATCTTTATTAATATTTTCTTTAGTAATAATAATCACATCTTTATTAATTACTAATTTTATTAATTTATATATCATATCTTTATTTATTTTGTATTTACTAATTTATAGTGACTTTACTTTATATTTAATAATAATAAGAACACGTTATAAATAAGTAAATATGACAAATTTTATTTAAAAAACTATATGAAAATTTCATTCAAAATCCAAAATATTGATACGACCATCATCATAAGGCATCTGCTGTCTATAAGATTCCAGGCGCGACATATACATTGTTTCCTATTCAGCTACACACGGGGCTCTACAGCGGGGCCAATAAGGCGAAATGGTAGGCATTGGAGTAAATTGAGCAAGTAAATTTAAAATTAGTTGGGAAGGTTTTATTGTTTGACTAAAAATCTGACAAAGTTTTAAAACCTTGAGATGAGTGGTTAAAAGTTGTTATACAGTATAATCTTAATTAAGTTGGAAGAGTAATAAATACTTTAATTAAATTTATTTTTGTTTCCAAAAAAAAATGCATTAATTAAAATTTAAAATTAGTTGAGAGTGTTTTATTGTTTGACTACAAATCTGACAGAGATGATTATGACTGATATATTTCCAAAATTAAGATACAATTTTCAAGGTTAGACTATTTGACTTGAGGAGTATTATTAGTAGGACCCAAGATTAAATTTGTGACAAAAGTATTAATTTTATAAATTCTTTTTAATATAATATTTAATAGAATAATTTTTATTAACTTTAAATATATATCATTTTATTTACTCTATATATTAAAATACGTTTATTTTTATTGATATTAATACTTTAATTAGTTTTAGAAAAAATTACAGTTTTAATTAACTGTAACTAAATTTAATAAACCCCACATGTTCGATTGACAAGTTGGACCAGTCCGACCAGAAAATGAAAGTATGATGGGTCGAATCAACCGGGTTAAAAGTTTGTTTAAAAACCGTTTCGACCGGGCAAGTTAACCATGAATCCGGTCAGACCGGGATTACCAAACTGTGTTTTTTATTTAATTTTCTTTTAATCTCACCTTTTTTTATTATAATTAATAATACTATTTTGTATCATTTTTTATACACTTGAAGCTTTATTATATATTTTGAAATTTAAAAAACTCAAATTTCATGTTGAATATTAAGCTTTATTATAGAATGTTGATTGTGCATATAAATTTCAATAAAGAAAAATATGTTTAAGAGGAAAATAATACTATAAAGTTAAATTGGATAATAACGTAAAAATAGGAAGGAAAAAAAAAGAAAAAAGAAGAAACGTGAAAATAGAAAAAAAAAAACTAAAACATAAACATAATTTATAATTCCTCCATTCGAATCCTTTCATATAATTCCAGCATATGCTAATTATTTAATAATTAATTAATTTTATTAATAAAAAATTTATTTGACCTCCACATGCCTGTGACTCTCTTAGTTCCCATCCCATCAAACCTCGTGTAGTGTCCATCATCATAATTTAAATTTACTTTTGGGAGTGAAAAAAGTAGGACCCTATCCAAAACATCATTCTGCAAGCTTCAAACTTGTAATGTTCTGTACGGTTATTGATTTCTTCTTTGTTTGGACTGATGAGAGTTTTACGTTTTATTTCTTCAAGTAAACTATCCACATACATATTCAACCAAACATTAAAGAGCTGATTTGTACAGAGCAATTTTTATCTATGCAGAGCAACTTCATCCTAAATGACAATCATGCAATTCCTTTACGTTTAACACATTTTACATTTCACCCCTCCCATTAGAGCATCTCCAACCAACCTCTATCACCCCCTCTATCTCCATATTTGAAGGCTTTTCTCCTCCAATCCACCTCTATCTTCCACTCTAAATATAGAGTGAGAGAAAAGCTCACTCTATATTTGAAGTGACAGAAATGCACACTCTATCAATGGACCCCACCAATTCTATTTTAATTATCTAATATTTTTTCTATTTAATTGATTTTCATTCCTATTCTTGCCAACCAACATACTTTTAATAAGAACTTCCATAAACTTAAATTTAATACATAAACTTTAAAATACATTATACATAAACTTAACTTAACATACACTTAAATACATAAACTTTAAAATACATTAGACATAATTTCCTAAACGGTAAACATATAGATTAGACATAAATTAAAACAAGTGCGAGTTCCCGCTATTCATATATTCGGTAAAACTTGTTGGTGTGTTTTGAGCTTAAAAATGCATTAATCGATCATTTGTGTGACGAATATTCTAATTCAGAAAATTAATGTATTTTAGTTATTTTGTTTTTAATTTATGTCATTTAAATTAATGTATTTCTTTTGTAATGTAAAATAAATTAATTAAAAATATAATTGTTATGGGTCCCACTAGTTTTAAAGGGATGGATAGAGTTTATGGTTGGAGTTGAAGTTTTGTTTAGAGTTAATGGGCCCACTAAATATAGAGATAGAGGGGCTTGGATAGAGTTTATGGTTGGAGATGCTCTTAAGGGCATGATTGTCATTTGGGATGAATTTGCTCTATATAGATAAAAGCTGCTCTGTACGAATCAGCTCCCTAATATCTTTGTTTTGCATTTTAATATCTTAGACGTTAACACGTGCCAAGTGATTACTTGTCAATACGAATATCCGTTTGATATACAATTAATTGATGGTATCATGTTTGTTGTGTAGAATTTATCTTTCTTTGACGATTTAGGTTTTCAAGTATTATTTGTGCGAATCTCCAGTGGTCTAGTCAGTTTTACTAAATTTTTGAATAACGCGTTTCTGAATTTATTTTAGTTAAAAAAGAGCTAGTAGTCTAATTTTTTTCCTTTTTTTAATGGCAACACACACTCACTAATCTATACAAATTTTGTCCGTAATAAGACTTGAATTTACAACTATATAAATGATTTGTTACATCTAATCACCTAGATAACGTTAGACAATAAACCATTTAGTAGCATTGTAAGTCTGTAATGAACTACAAGATAGCTCCTTGTCCCATGGTAAAATCGTTTCACAGTTGTAAACTACATCTTGGGTTCAAGTCCTATGTGCCAAGGGATACATCATAGTAAATGTTAAATGTAGGTTATGCATCTGCATTTAATGCATTAAAAAACTTTATTTTCAATTATAGAAAAGGGTAAAATCGGTATAACACAAAAATATTAATGGCTCGTCAATATTATTTTACTCTAATTAAAGAAATTTTGATTTATGAAACTTTCGTTATCGTATGCTCATGGTCACATATTAGCAAAACGCTTTTCAAAATTACAAAAACAAACACTTCATTTATATAAAACTTGAATTTTTACAACTTCCTCTGTTTTAACAAATTACAAAAACAAAACCCTTCATTTATATAAAACTTGGAACAACTTCGTAAGTATAACAGAAAGGGAGAACTTTTACTACTCCCTATGTTTTAATATAAGTAACACACTTCACATTTTTGACAGTTTTTCAAAATAAATAATACACTTTTACTTTATTTCAAAATAACTATCTCATTTAATATAATCAAATTACCCTCTTTACCTGTACTTTTACTTTTAATCATTATTAACCTCACTTTATGTCAAATGTGTGAGACTTATCACTTATCCCATACTATCATATTTAATCTAATTTAATACTCATTGTAATATTTTGCCTTAAAATGATAATGATGTATCACTTGTTTTGAGGATGGAGGAAGTATACTTATTATTAAAATTATTATTAGTATTTTTTTTCCTTTTAGTTCATATCATCAAAACCAGACTGACTTCCAAAATCATATCACAAAAAAGCAGAAAGACATAATAACAGTATAGCAATAAAGTGTCACAAAGGTAAGAAGAACCATCATTTATAGTTCCTCCCCTGAAAATTGCCTTTATTCTTGGCAATGTAACCATTCTTTGGCTTTGGTATCTCATGAATATCCATCACTTGTATTTTCCTTTGCTTTTTCGCTTCAGGAAACACAATACACAAATATTCCCATCAGCTATATTCACATAATTAAAATGACATTTTTAAAATCCCATAAAGGAACAAACATAAATATAAATACAATTTAAACCAACCATTTTGAGCTTCTTGGTAGTTCTCCTGAAGCCGCTTACTAGCTGATGCTAGCCTGTCAATATCAATCTTTTCCTCCTTGCGTGCTCGCTGTGCAAAACGCAAATAACTTGCAACAATTATCACAAAGACTAAATTACATAAATCGTCCATGTGGTTTGTATGAAACTATGGATTTTGTAGCTCGACTTTTTTTTATTACACGGGCAGTCCCTAACATATAAAATTTAGGCCATAATACATTTTAGCACCCGGCTGACTAGGTATTCTACTACCCTGGACTTTTAAAGGTTCAACATGGTACCCTGAACTTGACAAAATGGTCGATTTAGTACCCTGACTTATTAATTTGATTGCTTTCATTAGAGCTTTTGATGGACTAAGAAATATACGTTCATCTCAATATACTGATATTAGAAGCAAATTATGTGAGAAAACAAGACCAAAGTAGCGAGTCAGCTAAATTGACCATTTTGTTAAATTCAGCGTAGTACTAAAATGTGTTTCGGCCTAAAATGAATTAATATGTAAATGAATTGGAGATTGAATGTACGTTTTGAGGCGCAGAAGCAGAAGCACCCATGGCAGGATAGGATTGGGATACTGGTCTTGAAGGTGTCTCTCTCTTCGGAACCATACCTTTTGGCCTCTGTTCTGGATCAGTAGTGATCCTTTCAGAGCTTGGACTTCTATCTACATTTGTTTTTTAATTTGCAACAATCAATCTGTCAAAAACCATTTCTGGATGATATGAATTGGATTCGATTAAAGAAGCAAGTGTTGTTACCTGTTAAAGAAGACGGTTGATGATCCTTGTGGTTCGAACCAACCCATTCGTCCACTAAATCTTTCCATTTTCTATACAAATGAAAAACCATACAACACATTATGAGTCAAACAATGCAACTGTTGGTTTGTAATCTGTATATGGCTGACTGACCTCACAAGGTGCTTCACTAGTGCTCTTACTTCACTTGATGGATGCTTACGCAGTCGACTCACATGCCTTCCTATATCAGTTTCCTGAATTCAGTTGTACAGATTTAATAATGATAAGATTCATATTAATTCAAGGGGAAAATGTTTCAGTTACCTGAAGGCCTTTGAACTGCAGATCCATGTCAGCAAGGGTTTGAAGCAACTCAATCATAGAATCCTCGGTCTAATACATGATATCAATCATCAACCATCAATCACACTCACAAAAAGCATCAAACAATAAGAGCTAAATCAATTAGGAACTAAACCTGATGCGGATCTTCTAGCTGCTCTTTGATCCTTAGAATTTGTGTCTGTTCATCATCATCATCAAATAACCCTCCGTACGGATCTGGTTCGTCATCTTGAGGTATCTGTTGCGGAGATAAAGGAGAATCATCTCCTTCTTGTCCGTCGTTTACCTCCTTTGTAATAGTTGGAACGGCGCCGTTTGGCTGTGGTTGCGGAATCACACTGACGTCACAATTGCGACACTGCTGCGCATAAAGCCGGTCCACAATTCCGTCTCTACGATGCTTTAGCTCACCGGCGTAATCCGTTGAAGCTACGGTTATCGCAGCATCAATGATTCCCCAAATATCAACTCGTGAACCCGATAACAGCTCCCTAAATTCGTCCAAATCCATTCTATATAACACACGGAAATCAGAAACTAACTGAAGCAAGCAAGCAAGCACGCTATAATGTCCTATGAATCAATAAAAACACATATGAACGTCATTAGGCCGAAGAGCTCCGCCGTCGCTGAATAACCACCGACTGATGAATTACATAACAATTCAAACAAGTAGAAAGCGAATTATTGAAACGAAAACAGATCTGAGTGACTAAGAATGTGTAGCCATTACAGCAAGGATTGAACGTTTGAGGATTAAGAAAGTGTTAGGTATTAATGAAAGTTAGGTTATTCGGATATTTTGAAGATTAAACTAAAACTGAAGGCATATTGTATCGGGTAGAAATAGGGATGCAAATTTAACCCGCGGGTTTGGGTACTCGCGGGTATCCTAGTCTTACGGGGCGGGTATTATTCGTCTAAGCGGGTAACGGGTCGGGGATGAGTTTAAATTTCATACCCGAGAGCGGGTACGGGTCGGGTCCGAGTTTTATAATACCCGCACCGTTTATACCCGACCCGAATATATATTAATGTGTAATTTTTTTAATACAAATTTAGCCCACTTGTCACTATTCAAACTTAGCTCAACTCTTAATATCTCATTATCCCAATTTAATAATGGTTAAAATATGGCTCGTCTCCCGTTAATCCATTACGTATTGAACGAAATAAGTTTGAACGAACTAAGAGTGTTAAATTTTTTAGATATTTTGTTTAAATTTTTTATAGAATGGGTACCCGTCGGGTTACCCGTACCCGGCGGAGATTTTTCTACCCGAACCCGACGGGTATTTGACCGGGTACGGGGCGGGTACGGGTATGGGAATAGCGGTCGGGTACGGGTACGAGTTTTGCAGTACCCGCTATTACCCGTACCCGTTTGCATCTCTAGGTAGAAATGGGTCAGGTCATTCCACTCGCTCCATTATCCTTTTGACCTGTTGGATACTTTCATCTTCTTTACTTGCGTCTATATCGTCTTTCTCACTTCAAAGTAATGCCCTTTGCACCACATATGCACAAATAATGCCATTTATTGGGGCTTTACAAAACTAATGCTATCACCTTGTAGTAGACCCGGATCCCCGACGAACCTCCACTGCTGCACCCGGATCCTACCAAAATGTGCAGAATCGTTGTACTTTTTGTACCTTCCGACACCTTTTGTACTTTCTGTAGGATCCCCTACTTCTACACCCGGATCCCATAAGGGTATCCCCTACCCACAGGCCCGGATCCCCTTGGGGTAACCCCAACCCGTACGCCCGGATCCCTTGGGGTATCCCCAACCCGTACGCCGGGATCCCACTCGACTTTGGTGCCTATAAAACCAACTAAACCACTCCATCTCACTACACATTTACCCCATTTCATTTAAACTTAAAAAAACTAGCATTTTTTAATACGATGTGGCGAAGTCAAAAAGCGTTAATCATTGAACTTAACCTACAGCTTGAGATGTTAGAAGATTCAGTTGACCAAATGCATGAACAAGCTCGAGCCCGTGAGCTTCGAATTATCATGGACGAGATGCAACGTACCATTCATGAAATGGATAACCTGGCTTATGAAGGGGCGATGGAGGAGGAGTCGGAGATGCGACGTACGAGGGAAATGCCTCCACCG
This sequence comes from Calendula officinalis, assembly GCA_963853835.1. Taxonomy (NCBI): domain Eukaryota; kingdom Viridiplantae; phylum Streptophyta; class Magnoliopsida; order Asterales; family Asteraceae; genus Calendula; species Calendula officinalis. Next base: position 16,659,122 of record OY970823.1, read on the forward strand.
ACATTACATGTTGTGGAGCAACAAACTCAAAACTCCTCAATAGGTAATCAACAACCGGACACAATTGACTTGGTTGAGGAGTATGGTTGGGCCAGGAGTGTAGAAGAATTTTACTTGAACGGGGATATGCGCGGGAATGAAACCTTTTGCTATATTGTATTCTTAGGTCGTACCCAGGTACCTTAGGGAGTTTTGGAGTACCCTGTTAGATGAGAATTCCAGCTCTGTTTTGTGCCGTGGGGTACGTCATTTAATTATGTTATTATCCATATTTTTCACTAAAATCTCAAAGGTAAATAACTGTATATTTATTACAACATATAGATTGTTAGGTTAGAAGATGGATGCGTTATCGGTGGTATGTTGGCTATAAAACTGGAGAATATAAACGATGGACAATAATGCATACCAAGTTTGAGTCTCTACTCTTACCACCTCACGGATCAGATGCTGTAAAATATGCAGACGGCAGTTTGACACCTTACCCCGCTTGGGGGGATGTAGATGTCTTATACATCCCGTTACGTTTAAATGATAACGCTTGGTTGCTTGTGCAGATGGATCTTGTTAGCAACGATACATGTTTAATTTGCAGTTGTCGTTGTTCCATAAAGCATGACGTGCTTACGACAACCCTAAAACGTTGGCGAGATGTTTTGCCCGGTTTTAAAAGGAGTTTCTCCTATGAAGAAAGAAACCCCCAAGTTAAGGCGAATCTTTATTTCGCCAAACACATACCTCAAGGAAGGGAAAAATACTCTGTTGTGTTTATTTGTAAGTTTATGCATTATTTGGTAACAGGAAAATCAATCAAGCAAGTTGGAGTCGTCGATAGTAATCAGATCGCTACGGGTTACCGACAACTTATGGCTCGTGATTTGTATAGCTATCGTATTTTAGAATTACAACCCGAAATTTTTCCTTTTAGATCTGTGGTTTTGTTTGATGATTTGGATTAAAATTTCAATTGTATTTGGAATTAATTTATAAAATGTTGATGTTTGTGTTTGCTTGTCATTCAAAAATCAACTACTTAAAAAAAATTAGCGAAAAAAAATAAATGTCTAACTTTCGAGCTTATTAGAGTACACTTTTTAGTTATTCAGATTTAAGTTTCTAAATGATAGTTGCGGTATTGATGAGTATGTAAACATCTGAAAAATAATTAGACCAAAAAGATAAGTAATGAAAGAGTTATTATAATTTGAAAATGCATAAAATTAGTTTTTTGTAATGCAAAAACATTCAAAATGCTAATTTCATGCATGAATAACTCCAAATTTTTAAGGTTTTGGACGTAATTGTATATACAGGATTTGTAGTACCCGGGTCAAGGTTTCCATGCATATAAAATTTGTTTAAAAAAAAAACACGGGTGGGAAAGTTACGTGGTTTGCAAAAGTCAAAAAATTAAATATCGTAATTTTCTTACAAGTACATTTATAATTTAAAAAAAGCTAATGACGGTGTCCTAATCTACCGCCCGTCCCACAAGGAGGTGGTCTTCTGATTCTTCTTCGCCTACCGCCATCGCCCTCTTGTTCACTTTCTCCAGGGTTGTTCAAGTCAAATTCAAAGTTTACCGGAACCGGACTAACAGCTCTATTTGACGGTTGACTAGAATCTCCAAGCGGGTAATAAGGATTTGTATTACCAAAGATATCTTCAGAAAAATGCTCCCCAAAATTGTCGTACTAGGCAGGTGTTACCCAATCGTCTCTCATAGGAAATAGGTCACCACCAGTATTCATTTCGAATTGCATACTTGAACCACCCTGGAGAAAGTCCATATTCACTTGATAGTCCTCCTGGTGTGATGGCCCCACACCACCAGTATTATACTGGTTCGATGTGTCCTCATATGCAGTTTGAGGCTGGTGAGAGGACCTTGAACCACAAGCATTATACTGGTTCGATGTTCCCACATGTTCATTTTGATACTGGCGGGAGGACCCTGAACCACCAACATTATACTGGTTCGATGTTCCCACATCTGCATTATGCTGGTGGGAGGACCCGGCTTCAGGATCTTGACGAGCCCCTCTTGGCCACATCCTTCTAGGCCTATGCTGTCTTTGCTCCCCGAGTCAACTGCGTGCCGAAAGATGGCTGAGTAACGGGTCCCACATGAGGTGAAAAATATGTCGGACGGTCATCTCCATGTGCATAATGAAAATAATCTGTCGACGTTTGCAAGATTTGCTGCCGAAACTGATGAAATGTTGGATCATCTTGCATCATCCGTTGCACCTGTTGTTGCACGTGGCCTAACCCGTCAACCTACATACATTTAATACGTATTATTTAAATGTAAAATAATACATACATTATTATGATTATTGTTATATAATTATTATTTATTACCGCAACATTTAAATTTTCGCCTTGATTGTAGGACCGAGAGTAGTTTTCTCCGCCAGGAGTTGGATTTGTAATATGGAGCACAGTACGAGGCCAATACCATGTCATATAACCAGGTTCAGTTTGAGGATAATTCGAGTTTTGACCCCGGATGAGATATTGGTAACGGTTGTTCCAATGTTGTATTTGATTTCTTAACTCCCGTTTCCAACTTTTTTTTTTTGCGGTCACCCCTCTACAAGACTTAATATGTAAATCCTCATGTTCGTATCTGTTTGAGAGTGGGGGTTGAGGAATAAATTGGACAAAGCCAAATTGTCTCATAACCCTACTGGGCAAATACTGTTCAGCAATCTCCCAAAAAATAACATAAGTTTGACACATCGAGCTTCTCGTATCGGTCCTACACGAAGGGGCTAGAAGGTGGAGATCTTGTTGGTATGGAGTCCACACGAACTGTAAAAGTTTTATTAATTTGTGAGTTCAAAAATTTGTTTTTTAATATAATAGCAGAGTAACTCTCAATCGTCTACGACTTAACATCGACCGAAACTGAAACAAGACGGTCCTGGATGACGCTGTGAAACTAAGGGGCTTGTTGAATCTGTATGTTTATATATTCAAAAATATAATAACATTTATAGTTATTAATAATTTTAATATAATCACTTGGAATTACATACCTACAACCAAATGGTTTTCCAACTACCATATCTGTAGTAATATGTTTTAGCATTGGAGAAAACATCTTAAACCTGCTCCAGGCCCATATCTGCAACAACATCAAAGGGCCACCAATTTAGAGGACGTTGTGCATAGTTGTTTTGCACAAGTTTCGGTAGAGACTGACCAGTACATCCCCACCCCAACTAAGTCGGCCGCAAGCATCCAGGTCTTCAATCAACACTAAAAAATACATCTGGATGTAACTATTAGTTGAATCCGGAAATAAGCATCCATTCAAAAGCATTAGTATATAATGTCTGGCTTTTTGCTCCAATTGTTCTTCAGTCGGGTCCTGTGGTAGAGGCTCCATTAACATGTCCATCATAAATTTAGCACTGACCTGGCTGCCTTTGAATTTTCGTGAAGGCGGTGCGAAACCGAGCAATGTATAAAATTTATCAATAACACGCTCATAAGTGTATCCCGGTTCATCACATGTAACCGGATCGCCATTGGTCCTTAAACCCCAAATAACTTGTACGTCTTCGAGGGTCAAGGTGACCTCTCTAAATGGTAGGTGAAATGTATGCGTTTCAGGACACCATCTCTCTACCAGTGTTGTGATGAGTCCGTGGTCAATTCCTTTGTAACCACAGACGAAAACTTCGGCCAAACCGGACCGACGTATGTGATTCATCACCCATTAATTGGGTTATCTCTTATCCAGAATAACAATTTTTTGTCAGCACGTTTGACATTTAATGGATGATCATCTTTGAGATTGTGAGCACATGATATGCTCGGTGATCGGTACTTATAAATAACAACTCAGGATTCGTTGGTCCGGGGACAATTCCAACATTCTCCATTTTTTACAGAGACAAAAATTGGTGCGAGTACTGATAGTTTTTGAGTGTGATAGTTTTTATTTGTGATAGTTTTTTAGTGTGATAGTTGTGTGTTTTAAAGTTGTATTTATAGAGTAGTTGGATATCAGTAATAAATTTTTGGTCTTCAGCTACTCAAATTAAAGATAGAAATTATTGATGGTTTTTTGGTCTTCAACTACTCAACTTAAAGGCATGAAGGAGACAGTGATTGTAGTTGTAGACCTCTTTAATTCTTTATTAAAGAATCCGATTCTTAACAGCAATTTTGTTTTGTCTTTTATTGTAAGGATCCCCGTTTTCTGCACCCGGATCCCCTAGTGTTGTCACATCCCTAAATATTTCGAGTTATTTTTTTTTTTGTCCGGATCTATTTACTAAGCGAATATATTCTACTTATTTTTTGTCCGGATTAATTCAGAAAAGCTGGTTTCCCCGACCTGCAGGCCCGGAACCCCTTCTTTCCCCGACTGCCACGCCCGGATCCCCTTCTTACCCCGACTGCCACGCCCAGATCCGATTGCATAGTCAAATCTCACTTTTGCTTTTTATTTGACCAGGAGGTATCGGATTCCTGCCACAACTGAAGACCCGTGATAAAGACAGTGAGGAGGGATTGGATTAATTATGGGGTAGTTGATTTTTATTAAAGACCCGTGAATAAAGCTGAACAATAAAGATGCAAAATTTAATTCAGAGGGTTATAAAGCTGACTTGTGTCACATCCCCTTGACCATACTTGTTTAAAGTCGAGCTTCACTTTTAACCACTTTAAAGAGTTATCTACTATCCACCACTTTCAACCACAATTAAAAATCAAACTTTCATCACTTAGAATTTTTTTTCTTTCAAAATGGCTTTAACGAACCCTTTCCTTGTTAATATATATTGGGGTGATGATAACATTCGTTACGAAAATGGCACGGTACTAGGCGATGGGAGCATGCGCAGAAGTTCTCTTCTTTTTCTAAGCAAATATAATTACGAAGATTTAAGAAATTGGTTTACAGACATGTTATGGTTTCGAAAGATCAATACAAATTAAGGTTTACATTATGTTATGAATTTCACGGAATTTTTTATGATTCTGAAGTTACAAGTGACGAATCCTTAGAAACCGTATATCACATCGCCTTTTTGAACCAAAAATTCGTGGGCGATATTATTGTGAAGATTGAGTATATCAAGCCCCAACCCCGTCAAGCTGACTCCAGCATTTTTCAGCACTAGAACCGTCAACGCAGTATCAAGGTTTTGATATGGCGGGTCCTTCAACGTCTGCATTCCCACATTTTTCAGCACCAGAACCTTCAACGCAGTATCATGGTTTTAATATGGCGGGTCCTTCAACATCTGCATTCCAACATTTTTCAGCACCAGAACCGTCAACGCAGTATCAAGGTTTTGATGTGGCGGGTCCTTCAACGTCTGCGTTCCAACATTTTTTAGCACCAGAATCGTCAACGCTTTATGAAGGTTTTGATATGGTGGGTCCTTCAATATCTGCGTTCCAAGATCTTTCAGTGGTAGAACTAGGTACCGCACCAGATCCAGTTATGCAATATCAAGATTTTAATAACAATGAAAATCATGAGTTCGACAGATCGGAGGACGAACCACAATCTGAAGGAAGTGCCGATACCTGAGACAAATTTGACCCGGATGGCGCTGAAGCATCCGAAGAATCTGATGATGATGGTCACGATCAAGGCAACCATGAAGCTCATCAAACACCTCAACTGCCTTTGTATGACTATAGTCAATGGGACACACATGAAGACACCGAGGCTGATAATTCAGGCCCATTACAGGAAGATGAAGAGCATATGCTTTTCTGGAGATCCAATTATCCAGATGAGATTCAAATTAGTATGTATTTTTCTACCAATCAAGAGTTGATTGATGCAGCGAGGAGTTGGAATATAAAACAAACTAGGCAGATCAAGGTTATTGAAAGCACACTTTCAAAGTGGAGTGCTAGGTGTAGTACTCGTAAAAAGGGTGATAACAACCCTGGTGTTAACAACTCTAGTGATAACAACTCTGGTGGTGGCAACCCTGGTGATAACAACTCTAGTGATAAAAACCCTGGCGATACTCAATCAGAAGACACTCAGAGTAATAGACAACCCAAACCAGATTTATGTAATTGGTACGTCCGAGTAATAAAGAAGCAGAGGGAGAGGCTTTAGAAAATAAGGACATGGAGAGATGCACACATTTGTAGTGGGGTAGTAATGCGTTCGAATAACAGATGTTTGACGGCCAAGGTCGTAGCCATCCGTATATTCCATTCTGTCAGTAAAGATATCGCATACCCTGTAAAACAAATCCTGGCAGATCAAAGAACACAATGGGAATGACATATCCTACTCCAAAGCTTGGCGTGCTAGGAAAATTGCTATATAGAGACTATTCGGGAGTTGGGAAAGCAACTTTGATGAGTTGCCTAAGTACATTCGTGCTTTAAAGAGATTCCTAACTCATATTATAAACTGTGAAATTCAAAATCTCTCAACACCTAAAAATATTTTTGTTACACCAGAATTAAATAAAAAGGTGTATTCTAACATAAGAAAACAATTTAAATTTTCTGGGAAGGTTACTCCATTGTTTCAAAATATGATCTATGATCAACCCCCCAACAGGAGAAGGTTCAAGTCACCCCATTGAACCTCAACCAACTCCACCACTAAATACAGCCCAAACACAACCCATTCAGTCCACTCAAATACCTGAACCAACATATGTCCTGAATGTGTCCCAGGTACATGAAATTAATCCACAGAGTGCTACTCTTCACTCTGAGGAAGACCAGACCATTGCCAAACAAATTTCTAAAACTTATAAAAGGAAGAAAACTTCCTTAAAGGACACCAGGTGACCAATTGAGTCAAACCCCAGACTTAGAAAGAAACAAACTGAATTGTCGGATAAGGGCAGTATTAAACCAACACAATTGACCATGTACCAAATGGGTTGTTTTGTCGGATAGGATGGAAAACCTTCAAACCAATGTACCAACTGAGCCCAATGATCCACCCAAAGGGGCTGAGGGCAGTATTAAACCAACACAATTGACGGATAGGAAGGAAAACCTTAAAACCACTGTACAACATTGTTTGAATTTACTGAATAATCAAGGAAAAACCATGACCTACATGAAGCACTACATCAATACTCTGAACAGAAGACAGGAGAGGTTCGAGTACAAGCTTCAAAGGCAGTCAAATTTGATCAGAAAATTACAAAGAAAGATTGCAGATAGTGAGGCTCAACAGGTTGAGATCACTAAGGGGGAGAAAGATCAAATACAAGGGATGACTGATCAATCTATAGTAGCAGCAGCCCTCCTAAATCTAAAAGAGGTTCACGGTGAAACAGGTCAGTGTTTTGGTGAAAACCTGTACAAAGAAATTAAAAGTATGGATGAGGATGTATTTGTGTCTGCAAATCAATCTCAAACAGCAGAACAAATAAACTCTCCAGTTGCTACTGAGGTCATAGAGACTACTGATCCTATGGATACTACTGAAGCAAAGGATCAAGAGGTTGTTACTACTGGTCATATTGAAAAAGAAGAAATACCAGTAGTAAATGCTCCAGAAGAAGATATCATGAATACTACTGATGCCCTAGCAGTAGTAACTACCACAACAACCTCACCAATAGTAAATGAAGATCAACAATTGGTGGTATTTGAACCAGAGATTACACCAGTAGTAACTACCTTGGTTACTACTGAAGATGAAGATGAAGAAATACCAGATGTTCTTGAACGTGAACGTGTTATAATCATAACAAAACCTCTAACTCCAGAACAACCACTTATCATACCTGACATTGATGATAATGTAAATTGGTATGAAGTTGATGAATGTGCACTTCCTCCACACCCCAAGATACACAGAATAAGATACATTTATTCTCTTCTCTCCATCAATTGTATTTACTCATGTTCTTGATATGAAATACACTCCACTTCTACTTTCAGCCTATGTTGGAAAAGGAAAAGAAAAGTTTGATGATGACTATCCAAACAGAGCTCTAGGTCACTACATGGTAAACAAAATGAACCATGTCAGACCTGCAAAACAAGACAAATGGAAGGTGAAAAGGATAAGATATCTAAGGAAAGTTGCAAAGACTCAGGCTCTTGAAGACAAGAAAAAGGCTGAAGAAGAAAGACTGAAAAATCCAACAATTCAAGAAGCTGATGCAACAATTCAAGAGGTAGAAGTAGTCCTGGTAGATGATCAAAAGCAGAGTTTGATAAACAAAAAAAAAAAAATAGAAGAAGAACATCTAAATTGCCTTGAAGATCTAGTAGCAGAATGCAAAAGAGAATAGGCTGATCTACCAGATGAAATTTTTGAACAAAAGAAGAAAATGATTGATTTCTTAAAATCAAAAGGACATAGTGCTAAGTCCTTTGGCAGAATGAAAATGATAACAATAGTAGACAAATATTACACTGCCAAAAAGAGAGAATTAGCAGAAATTGAAGTAGAAGAAGAAAAAGAAAAAGTATTAGTTGAAATCGATCCCTCAATCATTCTCTCTAGAACACCAACACCTGGTGAATCTTCAAAGCCTTCTAAAAAGAGGAAAGAAAGTGAATCTGAAACAAAATCAAGGAAGAAAAGAAAACAAGATATACAAGTATTTGATGTTCCTGTTGCTCCTATTGAAGATAATCCAATTATCAATTGGAGAGTTGTTGACAATGTCATAGAAGTCATAAGAGAGGACAAAACAACTCAAAGATTTATTGGTTGGAAACCTATGGTAAGATCTTGTTCAAGAAGTGATATAATCAAAGTGTTGATTATTGGAAAACCAAGAATGGCTAAGAAATCATGGAAGAACTCAGGAGCTGGATATTGGACTTAAATGATTGATGCTGCTTTCTATCCAGACAACTATCCTGAAATATTTACAAACAAAGAAAATGTTTATGCATGGAATGTACTCCCCACAGTAAACATGTATTTCTTTGAAAGAGCCAGTAAAAATTGTGAATTGTACTTATTTGAAAAAGAATATCCAAACTCAGAAGAAACAATGTACCAGATATTCAGAAACACCTTCATGAAACCTTATGATACTGTGATGTTTCAAGAAAAATTCAACTACTTTGTAAAAAGAAACAGCAAATATATAATAGCTCAAAGGAAGAAGCAAAATCAGAGAACACTGGAAGGTATACAAAGAAGAGCAAATTGTTAGAGGAACAAGAGAAGAAAAATGAAGAAGAGAAAAAACTTGGTGAATTAAAAATGAATTAACAAGTTTAGGGGGAGATTGTTGGGTTATAAGTATTCTATTACTGATGTGTAGATACTACTGATCAAGAGTTATTGCTGCTATGACTACTTGATACTGATACTACAATTACTACTGAAGATACAACTTACTACTGATCTTGGCATATACTACTGATCAACTGAAATACTACTGATGATGCTATTTACAGAGAATATCGAGTCCGTGATCTTAGGAAAGTTAGTTTAGAAGATAATATCAATTGTAATTATATTGTAATCGAATCCTAGAATAACTAGGTTAATATTTTAGGCTTCAAGGACTATTATAAATAGTTCCTTACGGATTGTAAACGTACGTGTGCATTGTTCGAGCATATCAATATACATTGAAGCTTTTTGTGATTACTGTGTTCTTATTATTATTCGTATTCATTTACAGTATTCATTGTTCTTAATCAATTAACACGAGTGTTGATCCGCTGCAACGTCTCGTTGTTAGTAGATCTGTGATTAAATAATCTGTTTGGGTTATTCGATCCTGACAGCTTCTTTGATATCCTTCTCAAAGGAGCTCTTCAAATCCTCTTCAGTGAAACCCATAAAGGCTTTGTTTTCAACTTCTTCCTCATCATCACTGAGCTCTTCATCCATCCAAGCTTCATAGTAAAGTGCTTGATGAGGTGCTCCATTCCCTTCTGCACCCTTGCCCTTGCTCCAGTTCTTCAACTTGAAATACTTGTCTCTATACCGTTTAGCTCGGTATGCAATCTTGTCATTCTGATCAGTTTCAGTTGACTTAGTATGACAGTTGGCAGCAATGTGTCCAGGTTTTCCATACCTGTAACGTAGACCTGATCTTGGGTCAGTATTGGAAGAGCTAACACCCAGCCACTTCATCTTCAACTGATCCAGCTTCATAGACATAAGAGCCATTTGAGTTTCAAGCTCCTCTGCCTCAGCATCAGCAAGATCAACCTCTGGCTCTTCAGGCTCAGTGACAGTATAGGCCTGTTGCACAACTAGAGCCATGCCAGTGGAAGTCTTGTCAGTTTTCGGATACTCTTGCTTCTTCAGATGGCCTTCAGCTTTAGTGACATTCACTGAGAGTTTTGCTTAGAGAAGTATCTGTTCAATGGTTCAACGTTATTGTCCAATGTGCACTGAACCTGTTACACTATCTGATCTGTTAACCAGTATCTGATTCCGCACGGGGAACTGATCGTTGTTTTAGATAGTAATCAGATAGTGTAACTGGGTAACTGAAATCCGAAATGACCAGATTCAGTTACCCACAATCTGAGGAACTAATCCTCAGATTGTCTTCTAACTATTTGCCTTTTTGTCGTCATTAAATCCCTTCACTGGGGATGCTATTCAGCGACCCACCAACTAGTATTGACGAAAAACCCGTCCCGAATCCTGATGCTCTTCTCTGGTCCGAAAAGGATCAAAGGGCCATAATCTTGCTTCAATCGTCCTTGACGGAGGAGTCTGCTGCCGAAGTCCACGGTCTCACGACGGCTCGACAAATCTGGACCTCTTTGGAATTTGCCTATAGTAATGCTTTGGTCGAAAGGGTCCATTCTCTTTGGGATTCTCTAAGACATTTGTCCAAAGGTACGACCACCGTTTCTGAATATTGTCGCAAGTTTAAGGCCTTGTGTGACCAACTCTCTGATATCGGTCACCCCGTGGTTGACATTGATAAGATTCACTGGTTTTTATGCGGATTAGGGCCTTCCTACGAAAAGTTTTCCACAGCTATATGGGAAACCAAACCCGCACCATTATTTCGAGATTGAATATCTCAGGCAGAGAGTCACGAACTCTTTCTGCTTTCTCTTCATGGAAGTACTTCTCCTATGGTTGCGTTTAATGCTCAACAAAACACCACAAATTTGTCTCATGGCCGTGGACGATCTGTTTATACCTGAGGGTCCAGTTCTCGTGGTCGGGGTCGTTATTAAAATAAACAAACCCCTCATTTCCAACTATGCCGCACAAATGGCCACTACGCATCGAGCTGCCCTAATCTTGCCTCTTATGCTACTCAAGCTTCTGTCACTAACGAATCATTGGCTAAAGCTTTTCATGCTCAATGCCATGTCACCACGAACTCTCTTGACTGACATGTAGACTCGGGAGCCACCGATCATATGACAACTTCTTGTGATTCACTTAATCAAACGGCCCCTTACAAAGGTAATTCACAGGTTTTATTTGGAAATGATAATTCTTTAACTATTACTCATACGGGTTTTACTAATATCTTAGAAAAATGTCTCATTACGGAATGTTCTTATCATTCTTCATCTTACAAAGAAATTACTCTCCGTAAGCAAGCTAATTACTGACCACCCTGTTGATGTTTTATTTTCTCAACCATTTTTTCATATTCAAGATCGAAAAACTTAAAAGGTTCTTGCTAGCGATAAGTGTGAAAATGGACTCTATGTGCTTAAAGACGAACATCGACCTTTTGTGGCTACCACAAAATCTCCCAAGAAAGAGTCTTATGAGTTGTGGCATACCCGTTTAGATCATATTTCTTTTGATGTAATCTCTACTTTGCATAAGTTAGGAGTTTTAAGCATCTCTTCTTTATTACCTAAACTCGTTATTTGCAGACCTTGTGAACTTGCCAAAATCAAACGTTTACCATGTACTACTAATGTTTCTCGTGCATCTCAACCCCTTGATTTAATTCATTGTGATTTGTGGAGTCCTTCACCAATTTGTTCTAAAGATGGTTATCATTATTATGTCATATTTGTTGATGATTATTCCTGGTTTACGTGGTTCTATCCTCTCAAAACCAAAACATGATTTTATAATGTATTATCCACTTTTATTAATCTTGTTCAAACCATGTGCTCAAGAAAAATTAAAGTTTCCAAAGTGATGGAGGTACCGAATTTGTTAATCACATTGTTCGGAAATTTTTTGAAGATAATAGCACTCTACATCGGTTATCTTGTCCATATACTCCACAACAAAATGGACGAGTGGAACGTAAACATCGTCATATTGTGGAAACGAGTTTGGCAATGCTTTTTAATGCTAATATCCATCATCCTATTGGGTTGATGCATTTTCTTCGGCCGTTTTTATTATTAATCGGATTCCCACACCGTTGTTGGCACAAAAGTCTCCATTTCAACTTTTATTTAATCGGGTTCCATCTTATGACAACTTTCGAGCATATGGTTGTCAAGTTTTTCCATATATTCGTGACTATTCTCCTCACAATCTTGCACCAAGAAGTATTTCATGTGTGTTTATTGGCAATAGCATTCAACACAAAGGTTATCGTTTCTTGGATCCAACCACTTCACGAATATCTATTACTCGACATGCTCGGTTTAATGAAACAATTTTTCCATTTACTGGAGACTCGCATGCTAAAAATATTCGTCAATTGGAACTTACTCCATTACATAATAAACAGGGAGTATATGAAAGATCCATTGACACACGAAGGTAGAAGTCAGTTTTACATGACATTCCATCATTTATTGTTGCAACCTCACCACATCCAAAACCACCCACTCAAACTACACAAAAATGCACATTATGCAAACCCACCCTTGAAAAACCTATATTGACCGAAACCTAAGACCCCAATTTGAAACAATCATCACCCACATCTCTTGATTCCTTCGATGCCCCACCAACCCCAAGCCAAACACAAATAAATATTCCTAGCCCACCTTCCTCACCACCCCACCGGCCCACAATCTCCAAATAATAACCCCACCAACCCACCCTTCACGCCTCCCCCACTCACTGAATCAGCCCAACCCACCCCCCTCATGCCTACCGGACTCTGTTCCAAATCATATTCTAGCCTCCAACGTCGATCCACAACCGTCCATTATTAACCCAACACTCACAAATACATCTCATCCAATGGAAACAAGATCTAAAGACGGAATTGTTAAATCTAAACATATTGCGGATCTCGCTACGTTAACCACACATCCTCTTCATGTGGCCTTATCTACCGTCGTTGAACCACATAGTTTTATAAGTGTCTCCAAAGATTCTCTATGGATGGATGCAATCGATGCTTGAGGAATTAAAAGCTCTTAAAGAAAATAATACATGGACTTTAGTCCCACGTCCTAAGGCAACTAACGTTGTTGGTTCTAAATGGGTTTATCGTATTATATACGACTCAAATGGAAAAATTGAACGTTATAAAGCTCGTCTAGTTGCTCAAGGATACACTCAAATTCCGGGACTTGATTACTCACATACACTTAGTCCCGTTGTTAAAGCCACCACTGTTCGTATTGTTTTAATATTTTTCGTGTTAAATAATTGGAAATTGCATCAACTTGACGTCAAAAACGCCTTTCTAAATGGCAATATAAATGAAACGGTTTTTATGGAACAACCTCCGGGCTTTGTTGATTCTCAATTTCCCACTCACGTTTGTAAGCTCTCAAATGCACTTTATGGTCTAAAACAAGCACCTCGTGCTTGGTTTCATTGATTAAGTACATTTCTTCTCTCTTATGGATTCACATGTAGTCGTGCTGACACCTCTTTATTTATATATAAGGCACACTCATGTATCATGTATCTACTTGTTTATGTCGATGATCTTATTCTCATTGGTATTGATGAATCTGTTATCCGCTCATTCATCGCTTATCGTCTCAAGAAGTACAACATCATTGGTTACTCCGATGCGGATTGGGCTTGTTGTCTTGATACATGACGATCCACATACAGCTACTCCAGTTATCTTCGCGGTAATCTTGTCTCTTGGAGTGCCAAGAAACAACCAACAGTTTCTCGATCAAGTTCTGAATCCGAATATCGAGCTATGGCAAATACAGTTGCGGAGTTAGTATGGCTAACACATTTGTTATGCGAGCTTCATGCTCTCCCGCTAGATCGTCCCACTCTTCTTTGTGACAATAAGAGTGCGTTATTTATGACACAAAATCCAGTCTCTCATAAACAAGCAAAACATATTGATTTGGATTATCATTTTATTCGGGAGCTTGTTAATTCCAATAAATTGTTCACTAAATTTGTTCCAACCAATCTTCAGGTAGCAGATATATTCACCAAAAGTTTGCCTCGATCACAGTTTGAAACTTTTCGCTCTATGCTTCGCCTTGGTCCGCCACTGTTTCGATTGAAGGGGGGTATTAGACCCTAAATATACGTTATTGAAATTATTATAATTATTGTGATCAATTGTAGTTATTGCAGTTGATACTGAAGACATAAGATACTACTGATGATGCATTTCCTACTGATCAACGTTCAACTACTGATGGTTGCAAAAGAAGCTATAACTAAATTAGAGGAATGTCAATTAGAATTAGAACAACACAAATTAACAATTAAAAAATTTGAAAGAAGTTCTAAAATAATTGAAGAATTAACAAGTAATCAAACAACTGAAAAGGTCATACATGGAGTTGGATATCATGCAGTTCCTCCTCCAACAAACTTTATTCCTCCACTAAAATCTAGTTCAGAAAGAATCTTAGATGAATTAAAATTAGAAAATCAAACTGAAACTAGTGAGGAATCCTCTGATGAAGAAAACACCATTAAGTCAACTGATACAAGTTTTCACACCACACAAAGTCAAGAATCTCCTAAATATAATGCTGAATATATTCCAACTATATTAAGAAGGGGAAAACAAAGAAACTTGAATCAATTAAAAGAACAAAGAAAACCAGAAAGTTCAAAATCAACCAAATTAACATGATTAATTTACAATAAAGTTAATCACTTAGCAAAGAATTGTCACTTCAATCCAATAAACTGTAAAGAGTTTAAAGAATTTAAAGAAAATAAATTAAAACTAAAAGAACTTAAATTAAAAGAATAAAAAATAAATCAAAATTTTAATATCCACAGGTTGATGTTCCAAAATTTGGAAGAACTGCTCAAAGGTATGTTCAAAATATCAGACATGGTAATCCAAAAACAAGTAAAAACTTTAAAAATAATCGAAACCAAAACCAATTTTCAAAATATTCAAGTTTTTCAAACATCATTAGAAACAATCAAAGATTTACTACTGATAATCAACCAAGGTACAATGCAGTAAGATACAACTACAATGTTACTACTGATCTCCAAGAAAACCTTATAACTCAGTTACTACTACTCCTCCAGTAGTAAAGAAATCAAAAGCTAAACCCTGGGTATACAAACGTAAATCTGTAGTAAAACCAAACACCAGTAATAACCAGCATTCTACCAACAATGTTTCATCAAAAGTTCAGAAAGTTAGCAAATTTGTTTCTCACAAGGATGAACCCAAGACAAAGAAAGCTTGGGTTCCCAAAATGAACTAACTTTTCTTATTGTGTGCAGAGTATCCAGGTACCTAAAGATGGAAACACATTGCATATTGATAGTGGATGCTCTAGGCACATGACTGGAAATCTTCAAATTCTCAGAGATTTCAGGTCTTTTGATGGTGGATATGTTGCTTTTGGTGAAAATCCAAAAGGTGGTAGAATCACTGGTAAAGGTACAGTATCAAATGGTAAGATTACATTTGAGTATTTTGTGCTGCTGAGCTTAAATATAATCTGGTTAGTGTTTCACAGGTATGTGATAAAAAGAAAAAGATTCGCTTTTCAGATACAGAGTGCATCATTCTTTCTCCTGACTTTGTTTTAGATGAGTTGTTTTAAGAACACCAAGGAGAAACAATGTGTATTGCCTGGATATAGGGGGAGAAATCATTTCTTCAAATGAGATCAACTGTTTTATATCCTAGGCAAACACAAATGAATCAGAAGTCTGGCATAGAAGGATGTGTCACACAAATTTTAAAAATATGAACAATTTAGTTAAAAAGAACTTAGTAATTGGTTTACCTCAAAAAGAATTTATGTGTGATCATCATTGTATTGCATGCCTGAAAGGTAAACAACACAAGACTTCTCATAAGACCAAACCAATTAATTCTATTTCTAACCCTTGGCAGCTTCTACATATGGACTTATTTGGGCCTACTAATGTGATAAGTATAGGAAAGAAGCAATACTGTTTAGTTATTACTGATGAATTTTCGATATATACTTGGGTATTTTTTCTCAGGACTAAAGATGAAACAAGTGAAATCATCAAGAACCTGATAATCAAATTGGAAAACACAAGAGATCTCAAAGTGAAATCCATCAGATGTGATAATGGCACATAAATTAAAAACAAAAATCTAATCTCTTTTTGTGATCTTAAAGGTATTGAAACACAGTACAACTCTCCTAGAACTCCACAACAAATGGTGTAGCTGAAAGAAGAAATAGAACAATCATTGAAGCAGCCAGATCCATGCTTGTAGATTCAAAATTACCAATAATTTTTTGGGCTGAAGCTGTTAATACTGCTTGTTATGTTCAAAACAGAGTATTAAAAGTCAAGCCACACTTTAAAACACCTTATGATCTTTTCAATAAGAGAAAACCTGTAATAAGTTTTCTAAAATCATTTGGTTGTCCTTGTACAATTTTAATTACAATAGAACAAATTGATAAGTTTGACTACAAATCAGATAATGGAATATTTGTGCGATACTCAACTCAAAGCAAAGCATATAGAGTATTCAACAAAAGGCTAAGTAAGGATCATTGAAGAAAGTGTTGATGTATCCTTTAATGAAAACCTTATGAATGAAAAAGGAAATGGTCCAGATTGGTTATTTAATATTGACCATCTAACAAAATCTCTTGATTTAAGTTGTGATTTTAATACAGGAGGATCAGATAATCAACCACTTAAAGGAGGATCATCATCATTTAATGACAGTCAAGATCCCATGAAGTATATCCTTCTTAATACTGCTCTCACAGTTAATACTGAGGACAATACTGTCACAACTCGACATTTTGGGTATGTTACTTTTTTTCATTTCTTACTTTCTATATTTAGAAAGTTTTTATTTTTAGAAACTTTCTCATTTCGTAGCATTTCTAATTTTAGAAAGTTTCTATTTTTAGAAACTTTCCTCGTTTCTTATTTTTTCTAATTATAGAATGTTTCTATTTTTAGAAACTTTCCTCATTTCATATCATTTCTATATTTAATAAGTTTCTATGTTTAGAAACTTTCCTCATTTAGTTTGATTTCCTCTTTTGGCATCCAAACACATAACTAGTTCACCGAACATTTAACGTTTTCACCATACATCAGTGTTTGACTATTTTAATCAACACAACATCTTATATTACTTATGGTGACAATTTTACTCCAAAACATTTCTAATAATGATATTTAAGTAATATTTCATCAATAAATCAAAATAATTAACGAAATGTGACTCGTAACGAATTTTGTTCCAAACCGACACATCAATTGTTGTCCCGACCACTATGTGGCCGAACCTAGTCCCCCTCGCTCCATAATTTCGTCCACACCACCCTTGGTGGTGTGGTTATCCTCATTTGAAAGTTTGAAAGTCATCTTTAACCCTTATCTCTATCTTTTTTTTATTGTTATCTCTCTCTTGAATCAAATGAACCCTTGTTTGACTCAAACTCCTCCAAAACCCTAGATCCCATCTACTATAAATTGAACCCCAAGCCTCCTTATTTTGTTGTTGATTTTCGGCCAAGCATCCCCAAGAAACTTGAATCCCTTGTTCGTCCGATCCCACGAGCAACCCGCAAGCATCCTTTTCGGTTTTTCTTCGATTTCTTCTTGACTCGATCGTAAGGTGTGATACCTAAACCCTTGTTTTTACTTGATAAATCCATGCTTGCTTACTGTTTCGAACCCGAGACTGTGGACCTAGGCCATATGGTCTCGGTTAGCCTCCAAAGTCGATCGCATGCATGCCTACGCCCGTGTGTGTGTATGTGTTCGTTAGATTTCTTATGAATCATTAGTTTGTTGTTTAAAATCCTTGAATTGATGCTCGAACCCTAGATCTAGACCCCTTGTCATGATAAACCCAGATCTAACCTCTTAGACTCGAACCCTAGCTGGCCAACCCTAGACTAAACTGAGCCCTAGTTGACCATATGTTGACTAGATTTGACCTTGTTGAACAAATATTGTTCAAGACTAAACCCTAAATCGGAACCCTAACCCTAACCGAAATCTAGAACCTCTATGTTGACTTTTGTTGACTATTTTGACCTATGCTGACTTCTAGAATTGACCAATTTTAACCAATAAGTCAAACCGGGTCAAGGCCAGATCTTGACCCAACCGATCAACCCAAACACGAATACCTAATCGGGCCAAGGCCCGTACTTGGCCCATATCGATCTACCTTAGTCTATCGGGCCCAAACTTTAGATGGCCCATTAGTATCCAAGCCCATTTGGACCAAAGCCCAAACCTTTGGCCCACTTATACCCAAACCGAACCCAATTGGGCCCAAGGCCCAAGTGGCCCAACCTTGTGGCCCATTAAGCACATCTAGACCCATTAAACCCATTGGGCCCAATAGGCCCAATCTAGGCCCATTAAGCCTAACCCAAGCCCATTTCATTACATTCATTTCGAAGCCCATTTCATTTCATTTCTTTTCGAAGCCCATTTCATTTTGAAGCCATCTCATTTCATTTCATTTCATTTCATTTCGGCCCATTAAGGCCCAATCATCCAAGTTCATTCGGTGTCACAAAACATAAAACATAACATTAATTGTATATCATTTATCATATATCGTATCTAGAATCGCATGTATTAGCTTAGTCAAATTAGATTATTATTGCGTTTAGACGCTAGGAGTCTTCGAAGAGATTCTTTGAGGTTTATTGAGAGCTAAGATTTGCCCAGGTGAATCACAGACCCCTTTTACTATTTTACTGTTTTATAAACTTTAGGGTGGAAAACATAAACACAACTGCTACTGTTTTACTATGACTGTACAACAACATCATTACATTTTC
Source organism: Calendula officinalis (assembly GCA_963853835.1). Lineage (NCBI taxonomy): Eukaryota > Viridiplantae > Streptophyta > Magnoliopsida > Asterales > Asteraceae > Calendula > Calendula officinalis. The sequence goes on from OY970823.1 coordinate 16,678,193, forward strand.
ATTATCGCGTTGGCATGACAAACAATTATTATACCGGACTAAGGTTGCCAGCAATCATTAACTAGTGGATCTAGACCATGAATATGCAGATTGTACTATTGGTTGACACTCATCCTCCCAACATTATTTGATCACTACTTGGTATATCCAAGACATCTTTCGGGAGTGTATATCCATAAAAGAACGATAACATACTGGAGTTGAAGTGTTGATTGTGGACTTATGGGTTGGTATATTAACTCAATAGACTAGCTACCTGTTGGGGATAACAGTTCATGCGATTTCAAACATAACAACTTGTTCAACACTTTTTCATAATCAAAACATGTAATTTGTAGATCTTCTACAATAACGCTTTACTTTTATATCTATTTCTCATATCATATGAGTGTTGAACCTTATACATTTTCAGTCATAAACCATTTTCATAACAAACATTTTGGGTAGCAAACACTTTACTTTTACTATAAACATTAACCCTGTGGATTCACTCAACATTATTTGTTGACCCCCTTTTACTTATGTTTTTCCAGGTGATTAGGTGCACAGTGGAACTGGAGGATATGAACAGTGGATTTGTCGTGAGTCATGAATGAACATTTAAGTTTACAAATAACCACTTCACTTTCAAAACTTAGTATTTTTAGTAACTACTATTTTTGGAAACTTTCCATTTTTAGAAGGTAAACCATTTTCATTATGTTATTTACGTGGTTGTTTGTTTACCTAATTTTTGCTATGTAATCATGAACGTTACACCTTCGTTCTTCAGCAAAACATTTTAAATGAAGTAAAACTCATTTTTGGCGGGGTGTGACAGAGTGGTATCAGAGCTTAAGTTATAGTGAATTAGCAAGCCTAGTCTATAACTAAAAAGATTTTTGGGAAAAACAAAACTTTTACAAAACAAATGTTCATGGCACACTGATTCTCATATCCCGAAGTTTCATTGTTCTTATATTAGAACATTGCCTTAGTTAGTATTGCCTTAGAGTAATATTTAGCATATCGTCTGAGTGTCTAATTTCATGTTCTATCAGTATTGCGACTTATTATCAGAACGTCGTCAATGAGTGTTACCGATATTTCGTCCGACTCCGAATATGATAGTTATCAGAGTACTACTACGCCTAGAAGTATTCCTTTGTCTCAAATTGTTCTATGGCATCGACGACCAAGAAGACGTTCAATTTTGTTTCGTATGTTTGAGGGCGGTATTTTATCTGCGTCTACGCATGCGAAGCCGCGTCGTAATTTAGTTCCAAGAACCCCTTGACGACAAGAATCAGTACCGGAATCAGAACCAGTATCCGAATCAGAACCAGTATCCGAATCAGAACCAGAAGAAGAGTCAGAGCCTGAAGAAGACTCTGAAGCAGAAGAGGAACCAGAAGAAGACGCTGAATCGTCGCCGCACGTCTAAATTTCGACTATTCATTATTTAGATATTTTAAATTTCTAAACTATTTTAAAAATTAGTTTTACTTCGTTATTTTCTTGTTACCTTGTTTGGCTGGATGAGTCATTCTTTTCAAAACTTAACCATTAGGAAACGTTTTTAATAAAAGTCTTATTTTATTAATTAAAAAATAAAGATCATCTTACTTTGATTATTTAAAAATTTCTTTCCTACTATAATGAGTAATTTCCTTATTTAGCGTTTACTACTACTACTACTATTACGTCTACTACTACTACGACTATTGCATCTATTTTTCCCTATTTCTTTTAAATATTTCTATTATGTCTACTCTATAAAAATTTCTTTCTTTAAATCTCTTTATCGTCTTGTCCCTCATATGGGTTCTCCTAAGTTTAAGCGAATTGAGAGATATATCTACGGTCTACACGATCTCGTTCGTACTCATGTCACTGCCGCTCAGCCTACGACTTTTGAAGATGATGTGAATCTAGCAACAACACTGATAGATGATGCTTTTATAAGTGGATCGTTTAAAGACCAATTGGTGGTGACTAGAAAATCATTTGAACCCCCTAGCAACGACAATGGGAAGCATTCCTACAACAACAATCGAAAAAACAACCGCAATGCCAACAACAATAATAATCGTCAGAATATTCGTGGTCGAGCGTTTGTGATTGGTGCTCAAGAAGCTCGCGAAGATCCCAATACTGTTACCAGTACGTTTATTATCGACAGTTATTTTGCTTCTATTTTATTCGACTCGAGAGCCGATCTGAGTTTTGTATCGACCGACTTTAAAAGATTCTTAGATATCGAATCATCGCCTATAGTGGTCAGTTATGAGATTGAATTAGCAGATGGCAAGTTATTATGTCTAGTGAGATTTTCTTAAGAGTTGTAAGCTTAATCTAGACAATCCTATATTCAAGATTGTCCTTATGCCTGTAGAGCTAGGTAGTTTTGATATTGTCATAGGGATTAATTGGTTATCTAAACACCAAGTTGATATATTATGCCACAACAAACAAATTCGAATCCCTTTAACAAAAACATAAACATTAATAATTCAAGGTGAACAAAGAAACAAAAATATCAAAATCATAAATGCTATGAAAGCACAAAATATCTTTGTAAAGGATGCCAAGCCTTTCTTGCTCATGTCATTGGCAAGCAGTCCAAAGATCGTAAGATTGAGGACATTCCTATCGTTCGTAATTTTTCCTATTGTATTCCTGGCGAATTTCCTGGACTGCCACCTCATAGACAAGTTGATTTCCGCATCGTTTTGATTCCAAAAAATAAAAAATAAAAAAAAAATCACTCCTATTGGGCGTTCTCCCTATCGTCTTGCACCGTCTGAAATGCAAGGACTTTCTCCGCTATTACAAGAACATCTTAATCTTAGTTTCATTCGACCGAGTTTCTCATCCTGGGAGCTCCGGTACCTTTTCATTAAAAAAAAAAGAAAAAAAAAGAAAGAAAGATGGTTCAATGAGGATGTGCATTGACTATCGAGAATTCAATAAAGCAACCATTAAAAATCGTTATCCTTTTCCCTTACTGATTATCTATTCGACCAACTCCAAGGATTGAGTTTCTACTCCAAGATTTATCTCCGTTCAAGCTATCACTAACTGAAGGTTCGTGATGAAGATATACCCAAGACTACATTTAGAACTCGCTATGGTCATTACAAATTCTTGGTTATGCTATGTGGTTTGACCAGTGTGATTGCTGTGTTTAAAGATCTATTGAATAGAGTGTGCAACCAATATCTCGACAAATTCGTCATCGTCTTCATAAATCATATTCTAATCTATTCGCGAACAAGAGCAGAGCATGAAGAGCACTTATGAATTATTCTTGAGTTGTTGGAGAAAGAGAAGTTGTATGCCAAGTCGTCAAAGTGTGAATTCTGGTTGCGTGAAGTACAATTCCTAGGGCATGTCATTAGCAAAGAAGGAATCGACGTTGATCCTGCAAAGATCGAGGCTATTAAAAATTGGGAAGCTCCAAAGACCCCAACAGAAATTAGACAATTTCTTGGTTTTGCTGGCTATTATAGAAGATTCATCGAGAATTTCGCGAAAATAGCTACAAATTTAACGGTGGTGACGCAAAAAGATGAGAAGTTGTCTGGGGCGAAAAACAAGAACAGGCCTTCCAAACCCTACATTCCATGATATTTTCCGCGCAAATTCTATCTCTTCTCGAAGGAACCGACAATTTCGTAGTTGCTGTGATGCTTCGCACCAAGGGCTAGGCTGTGTATTGATGACAAGGTGATCTCCTACGCTCCTCTACAACTTAAGATTCACGAGAAGAACCACACCACGCATGATCTCGAGTTAGGTGCCGTGGTGTTCGCTTTGAAGATTTGGAGACATTACCTCTACGGTACCAAGTGCATGATATTCACCGACCACAAGAGTCTGCAACAAATATTCAATCAGAAAGAGCTCAACATGAGACAGCGCAGATGGGTAGAGTTGATGAATGATTACGACTGCGAGATCAAATATCATTCTGGTAAAGCTAACATCTTAGCTGATGCCTTAAGTCAGAAAGAGCAATCCAAACCTCGTCGTATTCGAGCCCTGCCAATTTCCATTCTTTCTAATCTATCCTCCCAAATTCATAAATTCCAAATTGAAGCCTTAGAGATAGAGAACATGACGAGGGAAGCCGTACGTGTTTTGGAGAAGCAACTAGAAACAAAGGTGGATGGAACCCTATACTTTATGGATCGTATATGGGTCCCTAATCATGGAAGTGTTCGCAATGTCATTCTATATGAAGCTCACAAGTCCGATTATACGATACATCCTGGTGCTGACAAGATGTACGGAGATATCAAAGAATTTTATTGGTGGCCTATCATGAAGAAAAAGATTGCAGTCTACATCAACAAATATCTAACGTGCTCACAAGTGAAAGCTGAAAATCGAAAACCGTCTAGTCTTCTACAAGAACAAGAGATCCCTGAATGGAAATGGGAACAAATCTCGATGGATTTTGTAACCGAGTTACCTCGAACGTCTAGTGGTCATGATACAATTTGTGTAATTGTCGATCGTTTAACCAAATCAGCTCCCTTGATCGCGATCAAGGAAACTGATCAAATGGAGAATCTGACAAGTATCTACTTGAAGGAAGTTGTATGTCGGCATGGAGTGCCAACATCTATCATATCCAATCGCGTCAGTCGTTTCACTTTTCATTTTTGGCAATCGTTGCATAACTCTCTCTATACTCGCCTCGATATGAGTACTACTCATCCTCCACATCTATTTTCTCGTTGTCTCTCCTGTTCGTTCTTTGTCTTAAATTTCGGGATGAAATTTCTTCAACCAGGGGAGAATGTGACAACTCGACATTTTGGGCATGTTACTATTTTTCATTTCTTACTTTCTATATTTAGAAAGTTTCTATTTTTAGTAACTTTCTCATTTCGTAACATTTCTAATTTTAGAAAGTTTCTATTTTTAGAAACTTTCCTCGTTTCTTATTATTTCTAATTATAGAAAGTTTCTATTTTTAGCAACTTTCCTCATTTCATATCATTTCTATATTTAAGAAGTTTCTATGTTTAGAAACTTTCCTCATTTAGTTTGATTTCCACTTTTGGCATCCAAACACATAACTAGTTCACCGAACATTGAACATTTTCACCATACATCAGCGTTTGACTATTTTAGTCAACACAACATCTTATACTACTTATGGTGACATTTTAGTCACCATACATCAGTGTTTGACTATTTTAGTCATCAATAAATCAAAATAATTAACGAAATGTGACTCGTAACGAATTTTATTCCAAACCGACACATCAATTGTTGTCCCGACCACTATGTAGCCGAACCTAGTCCCCCTCCCTCCATAATTTCTTCCACACCACCCTTGGTGGTGTGGTTATCCCCATTTGAAAGTTTGAAAGTCATCTTTAACCCTTATCTCTATCTTTTTTTTTTATTGTTATCTCTACCTTGATTCAAATGAACCCTTGTTTGACTCAAACTCCTCCAAAACCCTAGATCCCATCTACTATAAATTGAACCCCAAGCCTCCTTATTTTGTTGTTGATTTTCGGCCAAGCATCCCCAAGAAACTTGAATCCCTTGTTCGTCCGATCCCACGAGCAACCCGCAAGCATCCTTTTCGGTTTTTCTTCGATTTCTTCTTGATTCGATCGTAAGGTATGATACCTAAACCCTTGTTTTTACTTGATAAATCCCTGGTTGCTTACTGTTTCGAACCCGAGACTATGGACCTAGGCCATATGGTCTCGGTTAGCCCCCAAAGTCGATCGCATGCATGCCTACGCCCGTGTGTGTGTATGTGTTCGTTAGATTTCTTATGAATCATTAGTTTGTTGTTTAAAATCCTTGAATTGATGCTCGAACCCTAGATCCCCTTGTCATGATAAACCCTAGATCTAACCTCTAAGACTCGAACCCTACCCGATCTAGAACCAAACCCGAAGGGTTTCGGCCTAGCCGGCCAACCCTAGACTAAACCGAGCCCTAGTTGACCATATGTTGACTAGATTTGACCTAGTTGACCAAATATTGTTCTAGACTAAACCCTAAATTGGAACCCTAACCCAAACCGAAATCTAGAACCTCTATGTTGACTTTTGTTGACTATTTTGACATATGTTGACTTCTAGAATTGACCAATTTTAACCAATAAGTCAAACCGGGTCAAAGCCAGATCTTGACCTAACCGATCAACCCAAACTCGAATACCTAATCGGGCCAAGCCTCGTACTTGGCCCATATCGATCTACCTTAGTCTATCGGGCCCAAACTTTAGTTGGCCCATTAGTATCCAAGCCCATTTGGACCAAAGCCCAAACCTTTGGCCCACTTATACCCAAACCGAACCCAATTGGGCCAAGGCCCAAGTGGCCCAACCTAGTGGCCTATTAAGCCCATCTAGGCTCATTAAGCCCATTAGGCCCAATAGGCCCAATCTAGGCCCATTAAGCCTAACCCAAGCCCATTTCATTTCATTTCATTTCGAAGCCTATTTCATTTCATTTCATTTCGAAGCAATCTCATTTCATTTCATTTCATTTCGGCCCATTAAGGCCCAATGATCCAAGTTCATTCGATGTCACAAAACATTAAACATAACATTAATTGTATATCATTTATCATATATCGTATCTAGAATCGCCTGTATTAGCTTAGTCTAATTAGATTATTATTGCGTTTAGGCGCTAGGAGTCTTCGAAGAGATTCTTTGAGGTTTATTGAGAGCTAAGCTTTGCCTAGGTGAGTCCACAGACCCCTTTTACTCTTTTACTGTTTTATAAACTTTGGGGTGGAGAACATAAACACAACTGCTACTGTTTTACTATGACTGTACAACAACATCATTACATTTTCATTATCGCGTTGGCATGACAAACAATTATTATACCGGACTAAGGTTGCCAGCAATCATTAACTAGTGGATCTAGACCATGGATATGCAGATTGTACTATTGGTTGACACTCATCCTCCCAACATTATTTGATCACTACTTGGTATATCCAAGACATCTTTCGGGAGTGTATATCCATAAAAGAACGATAACATACTGGAGTTGAAGTGTTGATTGTGGATTTAGGGGTTGGTATATTAACTCAATAGACTAGCTACCTGTTGGGGATAACAGTTCATGCGATGTCAAACATAACAACTTGTTCAACACTTTTTCATAATCAAAACATGTAATTTGTAGATCTTCTACAATTACGCTTTACTTTTATATCTATTTCTCATATCATATGAGTGTTGAACCTTATACATTTTCAGTCATAAACCATTTTCATAACAAACATTTTGGGTAGCAAACACTTTACTTTTACCATAAACATTAACCCTGTGGATTCACTCAACATTATTTGTTGACCCCCTTTTACTTATGTTTTTCCAGGTGATTTGGTGCACAGTGGAACTGGAGGATATGAGCAGTGGATTTGTCGTGAGCCATGAATGAACATTTAAGTTTACGAATAACCACTTCACTTTCAAAACTTAGTATTTTTAGTAACTACTATTTTTGGAAACTTTCCATTTTTAGAAGGTAAACCATTTTCATTATTTTATTTACGTGGTTGTTTGTTTACCTAATTTTTGCTATGTAATCATGAACGTTACACCTCCGTTCTTCCGCAAAACATTTTAAATGAAGTAAAACTCATTTTTGGCGGGGTGTGACAAATAATAACTCTGATAATACAAACAATACTGATGCCACTAATAACTCGAGTACTCAAGATTCTACTGATACCAGTAGGAACTCAGAAACTCAAAATGATGATGTTGAACCAAACAATACTAATTTCAGTACTAACACAGAAAGACTTGACTTTAATAACAATCAAGTTAATACTGATACCAGTATCAATGAAGAAAATCAAGAAAACTCTGAAAATCAAGAAGATAACTGGACTGATGCACAATAACCTGAATCCAATGAATCAAATCTAGAAAGTCAAATTGTTGTTGATAAAGTTCCCACCTCAAGAGCTCAAAAGAATCATCCTCTAGACTTAGTTCTAAGTAACGTTAATTCTAATATGCATTCAAGAAGTCAATTTAACTCAAATATGTGTAATATAAGTTTAATTTCTAATGAATGTTTGTTTGCATCTTTTCTATCACATGATGAACCCAAGAAAATTCAACAAGCAATGAAATATTCAAACTGGATTGAAGCTATGCAAGAAGAACTTCTTCAATTTAAACTACAAGCTGTTTGGACACTTGTACCTCTTCCAAATGAACAAGAAAGATGAAAGAGGAATAGTGACCAAGAACAAAGCCAGCCTGGTAGCACAAGGTTACACTCAAGAAGAAGGGATAGACTATGATGAAGTATATGCTCTTGTTGCAAGAATTGAAGCAATCAGGATCTTCTTAGCATATGCATCATTTAAAAAGTTTAAAATCTATCAAATGGATGTAAAAAGTGCTTTCCTATATGGGAAAATTGAAGAAGAAGTCTATTTTTGTGAACCCCCAGGATTTGAAGATCCTGACCATGGTGATTATGTGTATAAATTAGACAAAGCTCTATATGGCCTTCATCAGGCTCCAAGAGCTTGGTATGATACATTGTCATCATATCTGTTGAAAAACAACTTCAAAAGATGTGAAATTGACAAAACACTGTTCACAAGAAAAGTTAAGGATGATATTCTACTTGTTTAAATATATGTAGATGACATCATCTTTGGATCAACAAATAATCAAATGTGCAAAGAATTTGAAGACTGATGCAAATTAAATTCAAGATGAGCTCAATGGGTCCAACGATCTTCTTTCTTGGACTCCAAATCAATCAAAGATCAGATGGAATTTTTATTAATCAATCAAAATATGTCAAAGACATCTTAGAGAAATTTGCAATGAAAGACTGCAAAAGTGCAAGCACTCCCATGGAAACACATAAACACCTACATCCTGACATTGAGGGGGAGGATGTAGATGAAAACTTGTATAGATCAATGATAGGTTCTTTAATGTAGTTAACTGCATCAAGACCTTATATTATGTATAGTGTTTGTGTTTGTGCCAGGTATCAAGCAAGACCAAAGGAGCTTCACTTACAAGCAGTCAAGAGAATTTTCAGATACTTGAAAGGCAAACCATCACTTGGTCTATGGTATCTACATGACTCACCATTTGAACTTATAGCCTACACAGATAATGACTATGGAGGTGAATGTCAAGGCATAAAGTCAACCACTGGTGGATGTAAATTTTTTGGATCAAGATAAGTGTCATGGCAATGCAAGAAGCAAACAAATGTTTTAATATCCACTGCTGAAGCTGAGTATGTAGCTGCATCTGCATGTTGTGCTCAAGTGCTATGGATTCAAAATCAGTTATCGGACTTTGGTATCTCTATTCTTAAAATTCCTATTTATATTGATAATCAAAGTGAAATAAGTATTGTGAATAATCCAGTAAAACATTAAAAAACTAAACATATTGAAATGAGATTCCATTTTATAAGAGATTGCAATGAAAAGAAATTAATTAAAGTGGTTAAAATTCATACTGATAATCAATTAGCAGATCTTTTTACAAAATCATTTCATGTGTGAAGATTTACTTTCTTGGTTAGCAGTATTGGAATGATTTTAATAAATTAATTTCATATTTAATTCATATGTACAGTTTTTGTAAATTATTTCTTTTATTTTTATCAATTTTTGTTATCGATTATTCATTACTACTGATTATGATGTGTATGCATAACTTACTACTGATCCTGTAGTACTGAAAATTAGGTCAAGTATAAACTAACAGTTACTACTGACGTTTATTACTACTGATGCTTAGTTACTGCTGATCGACCGTTAAAGAGAATTAAATGACAAGATTGTTAATTTGAGCTAATTAGAGGGTTATCAAAATGAGTAATATGCAAACCTAATAGAGTGAAGTAATGATAAATAGTTAAAAAAGAGTTATTCTGAGAATCAATAACGCGGATTGAGAGAGAATTTATCATTCCTAGTATTATAAGCTGGTAAATGGGAACACGCGAGTAGTCATAAGAATGAGTAAAAATGTGATTTATATCTAATGCTATTGCTAATAAATATTATTACTTTATGAGTTTATTTCTGAGATAGGTTTCTTGTTTTGTTTTTCGAGTTAGATTTCTGCGTTTACTTCTGAGTAAAGATTTATGAATTTGCTCCTGAGTTATATTTCCGAGTTTCTTTCTGAGACAGATTTCCGAGTTATACTCCTGAGATATGTTATGAGTTCATCTCTGAGTTAGACTTTTGAGTCATATTTCTAGATCATATTTCTGACTCATATACCTGAGTATATGTGAATTCTGTGTGATATGTGTATTCCTTGTGAATAATTTGCCAGTTTTTAACCATTAAATTGTTTTTATACCTTAAGCAAACTATTTACCTATTAATAGAGGACCCTTCTGAGCCATTATGATAGAGAATCGTCAATAATGAGATTTTACCTATTACTAAAATGTTTAATGATCATTTGGTTGAACCGTGGGGGGAGATATTCCCCATAAACTTTATCCCTAACGCCAAGAGAGAGCCATGTGTGATTACGAGAATGAATACGAAGATCGAGTACCACACCGAGATCATCGGTCTTCATAAATAAATCCGTAACAAACCTTCAAGTGGAGTTGAATCGAAGATTCAAGGCAACGTCTACCGCTGGATGCAGGAACCATGCCCGACCGCGAGAACAAGAAGACATCTTCAGCATGGTCCGCAGGTTATTTTGGGTATATTATCGACACCATTCTCGACGTGAAACCAAGATACTTAATAAGGCTCTTGATTTTTTTCCCTAATCGTTTCGCGCCGTCAGGGATTTAGAGAGTTGTATGATCAGTTGTAGGAGCAGGAGCTTCATTTTATTCTTAACTTTTTCATGTTTCCCGATTGAGGAATAGAATCGTTGACAAGTCTGTGATAGTGCCCTAGGAGTCTGAGTCAGATATGCAGATTCACTATCCTGAGCTGGTTCCGAGTAAAGACTTCGAGGATGAAGTCTGATTCAAGTGGAGTTGAGTTGTAACGCCCTGAAATTTTAATGATTAAATAATATTAATTTAATCAGCATATATAAATTTAAAATGAATAATTAGTAAATTAGTTATAATAAAGTTAGACGGTTCGTATTATTTGGACACTTTATTAATTATTTTATAGACGAATCATTTCTAGAGACGTTTTAATATTAATGTACGTTTTATATACGTCCTGAATTATTTTCGTCTCGGGTTTCAACCCGAGTTATTATTTAGCAAGTTGGGCCGTAAAAGTGATGGTATGGTCCAAGGCCGGCCATAGGTTTGAGTTGTGGGTATTGGGCTTGAGGCTTGATCTTTTAGGAGAGTTAATAAGGCTTAAGGTAGGTTTTTATTTTTTATTGGACATCTTGCATCGATGAAAAGGGGAAGAAAACACCAGCCGTTATTTATTTTCTCTCCTGCGTATCTCATGAGGCGGCAGCAATCGGAAAGTGTAAGGCAAGCAGGTCAGTAGTCTTGGATGGGATTAAATTCATTGGGAGTTGGTACAAATGGCGGTGGTGGTTTTGTTCTTTTCACGTGGAAAGCAAATGGTCTGACCATTTGGATAATTACATGTGTGGCCATGGTGATTCCTTATCGTAAGCGTGAATCATGAAGAGCAAGCAGGCAAGGTGGTTAGCATATGGATGTCGGTGTGTATAAATTTTTAATTGGCCAACGAGTTGTAACTTGTAAGTTTGGGAATCAAATAATTGGCGGTGGAATTGTTGTTAGGATAAGTGATGGTGTTCTTTTGTCTGATCGTGAAGATGTTTACCCATGAGGTTTGAAGATTAGAAAGTGGCCAAAAGACAAAGCAAAATTGTGATTTGGAGGTGACCGACAAAGTGGTCAAAGCCAGCCACCAAACTCTTTTATAATGTATTCTACTCATTATACAATAGTCATTCATTTTTACTGTTCATAATTAATTTTCATTTTGCCCCTTAAAATATTTGATAATTACATTTTGATACTAAGTTGGTATAAGGTTAGGAATTTTCATTTTCATCATAAGATATTTAATAATTACATTTCTATACTTAAAGTTGGTATAAGGGTTGTTGACATCATGTTAGGAATTATCAAAGAAAAAATTTGTATACATAAAAGAGATGAGGAGATGCCTCGATTATTTTTGTCTGATTTTCCTTTTTCATATATTATTATTTCTTGCTTTTTATAAGGGTTGTTGACATTATGGTAGGAATTATTAAAGAAAAAATTTGTATACGAAAAGAGATGAGGAGATGCCTCGATTATTTTTGTCTGATTTTCTTTTTTCGTATACTACATTATTAATTCTTGCTTTTTATTTAATTTGACATTTTATGATTTTACTCATTTGGTGAAGGAATTTTGTCCAGCCATAATTTACATTTTTATAAATTTACTCAAAAGTAAAAAATAAAAGTCTAAAAACCCACAGCGTTAGGATGGTTAAAATAATTTATGTACAATTAAAGAAGAATAACTACTCATAGATGGTTAAATAAATTCAATGATGATTTTTTATTAGTTAATTTGCTATGACTTTTATGCCCCAAAATTTTCTTAATCATTGCCCTTACACAATGTTTAGCATTTTCCATAAAAAAAATATTTTGCACAATAATATAGGATTTAGGAACCGCTGCAACGCGCGGCGACTATATTCCTTGTTCATAACATTTATATTCAGCTAAGGGAAAGGCAAAAGTCGTTCGGATGGTGCTGGTTCGTGTGGTGGTTCGTTTGATCATGTCTTCGTTCGTAGGGTATATTTCTTAATCTTTTCTTGTAATCTTTTATTCGTGTATTGTTTTCCCGAACCAAACTCGAAGAACCTAGGAGTGCACATATTCTGGACGCCTCAGTAGACTTTCGGGATGGTTGTGTCGGGTTGGTGTCGGGTTTTGTTGTTGGAATTCATATTTAGTTCTGGCAGTTTTTGTCAACGCCTTCGTAGGCTGTTTTGAAGGTCTTAGAATCCGTTTTAGGGAAGGACCGTCTCACAGAGATTTGTTGTGCTCTGAGCTAGCTTTCCGAATTGACCAAGAACTCGTTAAACAGATTTATGGCATGAAAGTTACGGTCAGTACCGTGGACTGTCGCAGTGACATGTCGCTGTGCGATTGTTCTGTGTTCTCGGCGGTTTTCAAAACCCTTAGGATCTGAATTAGAGATGTCTCGTCTCACAGTCAATTGTCAGGCTCGTATTCTAGTTTCTGAAAAGTTAAATTGGGAGTCCATTGAGCTTGCGGTTTGGGAGATACGACCATTTTAATGAACTGGGTGTATGTTGTTGATGTCAAAATTTTGATATATGTTTATTAAATTGTTTTGCATTGAGGAAGTGTGTAATCCATTCATGGATTAATTTTGGAGCTTACGTTATCGAGGTGAGTATTCTCACCGTGTATTCAGTTTTAACGTTGTACATGCATGACTTACGTGTTACATTACTTGCACCATATTTGTCATCTGAGTTTGATTTGTTATCTGAGTATCTAAGCATATGTTTTTATTATACTGATATGAGACATTGTGCCCGGGTATTTGAGCTCGGCGCAGAGTCATTCTGTGCTATTACCTGCTAGGGCATCTGAGATAATTATGTTAAAGAGATAAAACCATAATAAATAACACACATCTGAGTTTTGACTATATGCTATTTTGGGATCACCTCTCGTCTGAGTTTTGGGATCACTCCCGTCTGAGTTTTTGGCTTACGCCTATCTGAGGTGTGAGGAGGGGCGATCGACCCGAATCACACAAGCGCGATATATAAATTAAAATCTGAGTAATAAAATCTGAGAAAAATAAATCTGAGCAAATAACTGAGTAGAGTCTGAGTAGGAGTACACCGATGTGCCCTCATGTGTTGTATGTTATGATTGTATGTTTTTTGAGATTATTCACTCAGCTTCCCAGCTAACCCATATTTTCCCTCACTGTTTCAGGTTCCATCAAAGGAAAAGAGAAGGTGGACGGTTGACCGCTGTATCTTCACAACATTTAATAGTTTAAAAACACTTTATTTTCTTTAAACTATTACCGCATTAAATACATTTTTAAATGACAACATTATTATTGGGATTTAATTATTTAAGTTATTGGGATCATTTTTATTAAAATCTGTAACTTAAAAATTTTAAAATATTTGTGAATTTTTGGGTGTTACATAAACCAATTGACGGATAGGATGTAAAACCTTGAAACCACTGTACAGAGTCAACGTACATTAATCAACAATCAAGTCAGAACCATGAGCTACATGAAACACTACATCAACTCAATAAATAGAAGAATGAAAAGATTCGAATACATGCTTCAAAGGCATCTATTATTCGAAACTTGAAGAAGAAGGTTGATGGTAGTGATGCTCCACAAGTTGAGATCACAAAGGGGGAGAAAGATCAAATACAAGGTATGATTGATACCTCAATAACAGCAGCAGCAGCCTCCCTCTTAAATTTAAAAGAAGCTCATGGTGAAACTGGTCAAAGTAATGAAGATTTTGACAGAGGAGTTACAAGTATGGATGAAGATATATTTGTGTCTGCACCTCAATCACCAATAGCAGAACAAGTACCTTCTCCAATTACTACTGATGTAGTAAAAACTACTGAAGTCATGGGTACTACTGATCCCATGGATATTATTGAGGTTATTGAACAAACAGAAGTGCATAATACTAATCCCATAGAAGAAGAATTACAAGAAGTAACATCAGTACTAGTTACTTCAACAGCAGCAACAAGTTTACCAGTTACTACTGATGTTATACAAGTAGTAATAACTGAAGAAACCTCACCAGTAGTAAACTCCTCAAACCTACAACTAGTACTCTACAGGCCTTTTAACTTACAATCTTTAATACCAGTATTTACTACATCGGCTACTACTGAGTCTGTAGCAGTAACAACAAAAGCATCAATTACTATTGATTCACCAGTAGTAACTACAACACCAGCAGTACAACAAGTAATTATTCTAGATTTTGATGTTAATGTTAACTGGGAAGAGGTAGATGAATGTGAATTACCTCCTAACCCAAAGATCCTAACTGAAGATCAAATTCACAAGTTTAATCCAGATATTTAAATACATCCAGTTGTGGATATGAAATACACTCCTCTTCCACAATGTGTTGGAAAAGGAATAGCAGTTTTTGATGATGATGTGCCTCACATAGCACTAGGTCACCACATGGTTAATAAAATCAACCTTGTTAGACCTTTGAAAATATCTCGTTGGAAGGTGAAGAGAATGAGATATCATGCAAAGAGTGCAAAGAGTGCTGAATTAGAAAATAAGAAGAAAGCTGAAAGAGAAAGAATTGCATCTGAGGCAATTCAAAAAATTGAAGAATTTCTACTGGAATGTCAACAAGAAGAACTAGACAAGCAAAATAAAATTGAAGAGGAATCACTAAATCTTCTTGAAGACCTGGTTAAGGAGTGTAGACAACAAAAGGCAGAATTGCCTGAACAAATTTGTGACCAGGAAATTAAAATGATTGAATATCTAAAATCCAAAGGTCATAGTGCAAAACCATTTGGAAGAATGAATATGATAAATATTGTTGATAAATACTGCACTGATAAGAAGAAAGAATTACATGAAGAGATCAAAGAAGATAAAGTTACAGAATTAAAGAAAATTGATCCTCAATCAGTAGTCAGCAGCAAGAAATTGATTGGTGAATCTTCCAATCAATCTTCAAAGAAAAGAAAATCTATAGAGGCTGCAGAGACAATGAAAAAGAAACAAAAACAAGATATCTCTGTAATTGAAGACCCTCAAGCTCTACAACAAAACAATCCAATCATTAACTGAAGGGTAATGAATAACATAATTGATGTTATTAGAAAGGACAAGTCAGTTCAAAGATTCAAAGATTGGAAACCTTTGATAATGTCACTATCCATAAGTGATGTTATCACAATGCTGAAAATTGGAAAACCAAGACAGTCTAATGATCAATGGAAGAACTCGGGAGCTGGATACTTAACTGAGATGATTGTAGCTGCATTTTATCCAGAAAATACCCTGAAAGATTTAAAAATGAAGAAAATCTCTTTGCCTGGAATGTACTTCCATCAGTCAACATGTACTTCTTTGAAAGATCAGACAAGAGATGTGAACTGTTCTTAATGGATAAAGACTACAATCACTCAGAGAGGACATTATATAAAGTAATTTGTTGTTCATTTATAAGACCTAATGATGCAGAAATGTATTCAGAAAAATATAATATTTTATTCAAAATAATTAAGTATATATAGATGAACAAAGAAGACTGAGAGATTTAAGATTAAAAGAAGGAGATGAAAGAAGGGCAAGAGAATAGAAAGAAGAAGAATAAAAGAAACTTGTTTAATTCAAACGGAATTAATAAGTTTAGGGGAGATTGTTGGGACATAACAAATTTAATATTGATCTTGTTTAATATTGATACTGCAGTTGATACTGAAGACATAAGATACTACTGATGATGTATTTCCTGCTGATCAAGGTTCTACCACTGATGGTTGCAAATGCTACTGATGATCTATTTATGAAGAATATCGTGTCCGAGATCTTAGGATAGTTTGTTTAGAATATCATATCTTTTGTAATTCGATTGTAATCTAGTCCTAGAATAACTAGGGTAAAGTTTTAGGATTCAATGACTATTATAAATAGTTCCTCATTAATTGTAAACATACGTGTGTATTGATCGATCAAATTAATATACATTGAAGTTTTTTTATAAAATTGTGTTCTTAATTATTCTTATATAATTTACAGTTTTATTGTTCTTAATCAATCACAAGAGTGTTAATCCACTATAACTTCTCCTTGTGAGTAGATATGTGATTCTAATAACTGTATTGAGTTATTCGATCCTGACACTTTCAATTCTTTCGTTGACTATCTTTTATTAAATGAAAGATTATTGTAATTTCTATATTTTTATATCTCTATAAATAATACAATCGTCCCCTTAATTCGTTAAGGGCTTTTACAATAACTAGGATAAAACCCGCGCGATGCGGCGGGCTGCGAACAACATATTTCAGGCGATTAAAAGTCCATTTCTTACATATTTTTATAACGAATACAGTACATAAGCATGAAGACTGTGTATAAAAATAGAGGAAAAAATCAATAATTAGCATTGGCGTTGACATGTTGTCGATTACATGTTTTCATATATAGTAGGGTACCCGCGCAAATGAGGCGGCGGGTACACTGATACATCTATTCCGCGACGATGTTGATGGTGTTCGTGTACATGTTTTTGTATAACGATTATTATACAAATGACTGATAGTTGGGAATGAAATATGTATAAAGACTACATTGAAAACTTATCGGCGTTTAAAATTTGTTAAATTACATGTTTTGAAAAAAAAAATTATACATGGGGAAGAATTAACACGTATATTATCCATCATGTAAGACATCACGATACACCACATTTGCTGTGTAAACGTCGTCAACATTAAATTGTTTTGCTGGAGTTACCAATACTTTTGTCGTCTGCCGTGAAATTCCTCTTGACAGGGCAACGTAAAGTTACCCATGCGAGAAAACTGATTCCGGAAGATAAACGTCTAACAACCTGCAAGACTTGCCTAAAGTCGCCTCCCAACACCATAACTTTACCGCCGAAAGGGAGTCTCCTCCCCGTGATGTCTTGCAATGATCGATCTAATGCCTCCACAGCCTGCCTCTTAGCCATGGAAGCCTCTTGGTGTATTTATGAAAGTTGAATCACAGTCATTCTCATGTCCTGCATCCAGCGAGATAATCATATTATGTCAGTTTGCAACAACTGAATGTGGACCCAATTACTTCTAAGCGGGTCGATTTGGTCATCTAAAAAGTAAAAGAAAAAAAAAAAGAAGATCCCAAATACCTTTTACCATGTCACTCGTACACCAATGGGCATTTGGTTGTAGATAATTTATGTACAAGCAGTTATTATATCATCTTTAATAGTTTTCTGGAAAAACAAAATTAAACTTTATGACCATGTGACCATGTCGATCACTGCCGTGCCATATAATAGTTCATTAGGTAGATCTTCTGGAAGTTTAATCTGCAAGAAATAAAATTCAAATGACCAAAAAAATATGCTAAGAAACAATAAATTGAAAAAAATATTATAAAACTTAGTACATCTTTAGATCTTATTAAATAGTGATTACACAAACTATCATCATTGGTTTGTTTACAACTGAGCATGCAATGTCGTGAACAGTTTAATTTAATATTATGTTGCTGAAAAAGCGATGATCTTACCTCTAATACATTAGGTCATTTTCCATCGGATCAAGCTTTGTTATCACCCCAAAAGTCGGCATACCTACTCAAATTAAGCAATTCATATAATAAATTAATATATGAAAAATCTAAAGAGAAATAAAATTATTATCAATAATATTTTGTGCAACATTACCTATATATACCTGATGGGTCTACCTCCCTAATGGATTCATCGCATCAGATGGTGCAATATCTTCGTTAGCAGGATATATTGATATGATAGAATTAGGCTGAAACAATCAAGCATAAATAACATGTAAATAACCAAAAAAAGTACAACAAAATTATTTGTATATACATATATTATTATAACCAAGCAAAATCAATTAAATTTTGGTTCACATATGCAATTTACCTACAAAGTCAAATATACAACCAACCTAAATCAACCCTGCAATGCAATTCTGATATGGATATGCATGCTGCACCGAATTAATTGAATGCACCATTCAATATTTAATTGAAAACCGCCCTTGAAATGAGCTATAAATTACAAAAATCAAATATGAATGATCTATCTTCGATCCTAAGTAATAAAGAAACATAGTAAAAATATCCATTTTGGCATTTTCTTAAAACAATATTAGTGACATTGCATACCTCTTTGATGATTTCAGAACCTTCTGATACACAAAGTGATCGAAATTTACTTAACCTGAAAAGAAGAAACCCAATATTTACAAAATTAATCCAACTTATCATCTCCATTCAAGGGGCCCACAACTCCATCCTAAAATCAAATGAATGAATGAAAAAAGAAAAGAGTGCTCAAATTTACAACTCAAATAGCATAAACTTCCGAAAGTGAATTCTGACAGAGGAAGCACTTAATCCCTTAATGCCCCAATGTTGAAAGATTAAAACACATTCCAAGTAATTAGGATAAATCAACCAAAAACAAAACCTATTTTGAATATAAGTCAATCAAAACTACACATACGATCAATGCCTCAATGCTTAAACAACTAAAAGAATCGAATTTTCACATAAATTTGAAACCTTTAATTGAATAACGAAACAAAGAGATATACCCGAGTCGTTAGAAGGTCCAAGTTAATGAAGTATTCTGCATCAGGTTTAAGGACGAACTGAAGCTCCAGAAACCCAGAACCTGACCCGGAAATCGCAAACAGAGATCTGTTGTAAATGAGGAACAATTAAGATAAGTTGGTCAACTGATAAAACGTAATAAAAAAATTTTATTCAAATCGAGTCTACTCTATATGAATCTTCAACGGAAATCTTCAACCTTCAATTCATATTTAAGCAGCTTAATTACACGAAAATCGTCAGCATGTGTTAATAAAACCATAGAATTGACGATTATTGAATACATAAAACCCCCCAAATCGAAAAATAGGGTAACAGATTGCATAAAACCCTATATGAATCTTCAACGGAGGTTTAAGAGATTGCAAATTGTGGGTTTTAGGATGGAATGTAAGTAACTATTAGCAGAAATTGTTAGTTGAATTTCAATACCCGTTTAAGTGACGATTCTGTGTAGTCGTGATTCTGCGACAGTGCGACGTGGTTCCTCCTTTAATCTTGTTGATTTGTTGTGATTTGTGTTTGAGTAAGTTTGAAACTGGTTGAAGACGATGAAGGATAAGAGTAGACGATAATGGCTTCTTAAAAGGGTTTAATTCAAATTGGGCGAGAAAATGAAGGTTCAGGAGAAAAGAGTATATATGCGTTGTGTTTAGGGTTACCAGAGAAGCATAGAGAAGCATTGAGGTGTAAACGTGGCAGATGACAGGGCTCCAATATATGACGTATTTTTGACGTGTTTTGAGTGACATGGCAAATTTCAAAAATCTTTTCTTTTATTATATATAGAGATAGAGATAGAGAAGAGATAGAGAAGAGATAGAGATAGAGATTTATTTTATTTATGGTTATTTTAAGGTGTTGAATGAAATCCCTTAAATTTTTACATTGTGATTCCATTGTCTTATTCGTCAAAAACTTGAGTTTATTGATTTTCATTTAAAGTTTTGTTAAGTCTCTCGGTAAGGTTCGTTTGTGTATATTCGTTTACCTTTTTTTCTGAATTATTCACGAAATGTTCGTAAACATTTAATTTTCTTAAGAAACGAACATGAGCACAAAAAAGCTCGTTTGTATAAGTATTCGCAAACTATTCGTGAAAGTTATTTTTCCTTAACAAACAAATACGAATAATGTCTCGTTCCCGATCGTTCGGTTTGTTTAATGCATAGAAAAAGTAATAAATACCTAGAAAAAGTTATTACATGACTTGTTTCCGACTCTAGTGTAACTAAGACCGGTGCCAATGGTGTCGGAAACTGACGCCGTCAGTTGCTGCCAACTCAGCGCCACGTCAGCAGACAAACTAACTAACACTAAACTGACGTACCCGTGCCAACAGCACTCCGTCACTTTACCAACTTTAATTAATTTACTTTCTTTTTAATTAAAACAAAAATATAACTAAAACATAATACTTTTATTAAAATAAAAAACACATTACAATAATTTAAAAACATAAAAGAAAAAGAAAAAAAATACAATAATTTAAAAACATAAATTAACGTTGGCGGAAATTTGGTGGGAGTTGCGAAATGTGGTCGACTAGTGCATTGCGAAGTCTATGATGCGTTGCTTGATCCCGTAGTTCTTTGGCCATTCGAGCGTGTGTTGCAACTCTCTCATTCCACGAGCGTTGCGGCGTGTTTGCCGGGTTATCCATATACGCCTCCTCATGTGGACACATGTTGCGACCGTTGTCCTCAATTATCATGTTGTGTAAAATTATACAACAATACATGATTCGACTTATTTTATTGACGCTATATGGTCTTGCCGGGTTTTTAAGGATTTGCCAACGACCTTGCAACACACCGAATGCTCGTTCGATATCTTTTCTTGCGGCTTCTTGATACCTTTTAAACCGAGTTTGTTGTTCAGATAGCGGATACTTAAATGTCTTCACAATGGTTGCCCATTCCGGATATATCCCGTCACCAAGATGGTATCCTCTAGTGAATTGTTGCCCGGTAATGACAAAATGAATAGTGGGAGTTCTGTCTTGCAGCAAGTCCTTGAATAAGTCTGATGCATTAAGGACATTGATGTCGTTGCTCGAACCAGCTGGGCCGAAGTAAGCATGCCAAATCCACAAATCATAAGACGCGACCGCTTCTAGCATGATCGTTGGCTCCCCCTGGTCACCTCGTGTGTATTGGCCTTTCCATGCCACTGGACAATTCCTCCAAGGCCAGTGCATGCAATCGATGCTGCCGAGCATACCCGGAAAACCATGCACCTCAGCATGACGTTGATGTAAGCGCTCGACGTCATGCGCGTTGGGTTTTCTTAAGTACTCAGCACCAAATAGATGGAATACACATTTGACAAAATTATCCAAACAATCATACGATGTTTGTTGTCCCATGTGTAGATATTCATCAAACAAATCGGCTGAACAACCATAGGCCAATTGTCGTACAACGAATGTACATTTTTGAAGAATATTGAAACCCGCTCTTCCGGTAGCGTCGTCCCGTTGACGAAAATACAAAAAATGCGCAGGTAAATGAGTCTCGGAGTAATTTGTTATACCGTCACATATACTGAGGAACAACGAACGGGCCATACGAAAACGTCGCCTAAAATAATCCAGCGGGAACGTGGGATTTTCAGCAAAGTAGTCTGCGTACAAACGCTCACCGGCACCTTCACGATCTCGTGGCACATACCTTCTCGGCGCTCTGGGGATCGGCTCGATCTCTTCATCGTCCTCTGTATCAGATGAAAGAGCATTAACAACGGCTTCCATTTCGGCATTGTAAGAATTGGCACACGCCAAAATAGCTTCCAAATCGGAATCATATTCGGCAGAGGAATCAGAAGCATTTGACATTTTGTAAGTATGGTTGGGTGGGAGAAGAGAGAATCTTTTTTTGTGAAAATTTTAGAATGAGAGTGGGGTATTTGTAGGGATTTAAAAGGGAAAAAAAATATATATATATATACATATATATATATATATATAATATATATATATATATATATATATATATATATATATATATATATATATATATATATATATATATATATATATATATATATAAACGGTCATATTACCGTTAGAAAAAAAAAGAAAAAAAAAAAGAAAAATCAAACACGCTCCGCCTCTTGTCTCGCCGCTTAACCGACCGGCGGCCAACCAGCGGACCAACCGGCGGTCCGTGCCAACGGCGTCGGAACCGGTGGTGGCCAACCGACGGCCAAGCGGCCTTCCGTTGGCACACGTCTAAAAAGGATATATGAATAACTGACGAAAGAATAATTGATGAGAAAGGTCATTGCTTTATATAATCATAAAATTCAAAAAGTAGCCATCCATGTAAGACTTTGAAACTTCAGAAGATGCACCCGATTCAAACCTTATATAACAACATTTCACAAAAGTCAAAGTAAATCATAGTCCTTATCCCATAAGAACCCTAATTTGAACTTTATCTTCATGTTCTGAGTAATTAACATGAGCTCAGCGCAGAAGAAGAATCCCTGCTTTACTGATTTACTGATTAAGCTAGTTTCGGTACTATTTCTGCTGCAATTTGTACCCGATGTCGGAGCTCAATCTGAATCTCCACCTCCACCTCCAGGTACCTATCCGCGGTACGCTGATTTCAACCCTTCGATTATTACAATAATCGTGATTCTGGTAGCAGCTCTGTGTCTGATGGTGTTCTTCTCAATTTACATCCGCCGGCGTTCAAATGAAAGCGGTGGTATCACCCGTAGAGTTTTCTCCATGCGACGTGCTACGGCGGCGTCTCGCGGTCTCGATTCGTCGGTTATCGAGACGTTTCCGACCTTCGTTTACTCGACCATCAAAGGACTTAAGATCGGAAAAAGGAGCGCTAGAGTGTGCCGTGTGTCTCAACGAATACGAAGATGAAGAAACACTCCGGCTGATTCCTAAGTGCGATCATGTTTTTCATCCGGAGTGTATCGATGAGTGGTTTGAGAATCACGTCACGTGTCCTGTCTGCCGGGCGAATCTCCTTCCAGATTCCGGCGATTCCGGTGGCGATTTAGAATTAGGTGCTTCCGCCGATGAACAGCAACCGACAACTGTAGTAGGTGAAGAAAACGAGATATCGATTACTGAACCGGAGATGCAAGCAGACTCACTGAACCGGAGATGCAAGCAGACTCACTGAACCGGAACGAAAGTGTTAAACCGAACCGGGCTCCGATATTCCCCAGATTGTTTGATAAGTTCAGATCTCATTCCACCGGACACTCGCTGGTTCAACCGGGTGAAAATATAGACCGGTATACGTTGCGGTTGCCTGAAGACGTGAGGAAGCAAGTCGTCAGCCGTGCTCTACTAAACCGGACGGGAAGCACTGTGAGGATGGCCGGAGAAGGGAGCGCAAGGAAGGGGTACAGGACCGCCGGAGCAATTAGCGGCCGGAGAAAATCATACAAACGGCTGCAGAGTTTAGACCGGGTGGTGGTGAGGTCAGAACGGTGGGTGATGTCCAGAGCACCGTCGTTTTTGACACGAGCGTTCTCAACTAGGTCTCCGAGGCCAGTGTCCGGCAACGGCGAGACGTCCACGTCGGCAACCACGCCGAGGGGGTCTAAGATTCCCGATAAAATTCCACTAAATAACCCCGGACCCAAAAGTAGTTGAGTTGGGCTTTAACGGTTTACCGATCTGTTTACATTTTGTGTTTATTTCCCCAACTGAACTCACATTTGTTTTCCATCTCATTATTATTTTTCTCGAATATAATTTGTTTTTAGTTTAAGTCTTCAATTAAAAGATAGTGATTTATACACCATGATTTTTAATGCATATACCATAACTGTTGCATTAAATGGTTGTACAGTTAGCTTTAAAATTTGTATATTGTGGTGTAGACATTAAAAATTATGGTGCATAAATAAACTCCCTTGAATTAAAGCTTTGCAAAATAGAATACGCGGTTTGTAACTTGTAAGTAGAGGTGCACAAACCGGTTTTTTTCAAAAACCGGATCGGTTTTTTTCAAAAACCGGATCGGTTTTGGTCAATATTGGTCAAAACCGGTTTTGTCTAAACCGGTTCGGTTTTGGAACCGGTTTTACCATCGGATTACAAGAACCGGTCCAAACCGGATCGGATCGGTTTCAAACCGGATCGGATCGGTTTTATCGGACCGGATCGGATCGGTTTTTTCGGATCGGATCGGATCGGTTTTCGGTTTAAAAAACGGATTTATCGGATTTACGGGTTTTCGATATATTTTTTTTTTTTTTGTATTTTTTATGGACAAAATATGTAAAAAGACAATAGAAATCGACTTTTAATTAAACGAAACCATCCAAATACTCTAAATCCAAATACAAGAGTTTTAAATATAAATTTAAATATAAACATAATACAAACCAAACGATAATTAGTCTTCATTCTTCATGTCTTCGTCGTCATTCGCCGCCTCCATTTCTTCATTCTTCATTCTTCATCTCGCATGACATTGTTGCATAGTTCCATGTCTAATGCAAGTTCTTCTTGTGTTAGAGGTACCGACATATGTCCCTCTATTTCCATGTTATGTAATCGTTCTTCCACGTCGCCCAACTCGGTCTCAAGTGATGAAATATGTTGTAAACGTTCTGCTGCATCGAGATGGTCTTTCAAACGAATTATAACTTCAACCGACAAAGGATTGAGCTTCGATCTCCTGTTTGATATAACCCTACCGCTAAAACTAAAAGCGGATTCCGAAGCTACCGTAGAAGCTTGAACACTTAGTAGGTCACGAGCCATAGCGGAAAGAATTGGAAATTGGATACCCTTTCCTTTCCACCAATCCAAAATATCAAAGTTTGGAAATTCTTCTACCCTTATAGTTGACAAGAAATCGGTAAGTGTGTACCTCCCAAGCTCGCTACTAGTGGTGTTATCACGAGCTCGTTTGCTATTTTCATTTTTCAAAGTGTTGTAGAATCTAACATTTTCATCATAATCCCTATGACCCGAACCAGAGGCCCCCTCGTGCATCATGGTATGAATGTGTGTTGTTGGACCATATTTTTCCACGTAAGCATTAAACATGTTTGTTAAACAATTGTTGAAATGTTTAATGGCATTTTCCGCAAAATGAACGTCTTGGTCACACAAATTCAAATCGCTACAAATATTGGTAATTAACACCTCAACCCCTGACGTGTTTATCATGGGGTTTAAAGCAGCGGCTATTGTTATAACGGGGGGCATTTCGGTAAAATATTTTCTAAGTTTTTCTTTCATCGGTACCACCATTTCGGTAAATGGGGAACCCCTAAATTCAAAGTCAATTATTTTTGAACACATTAAGTAAAGTTGTTTTAACACCAATGGACTTGTAGGATAGTAAACCCCCGACAAATAAGTTGTTGCATTTTTGAAAACACAAAGTAATTCGGTAGCTTGTTTGATCGTTTCCCACTTAGACTCCTCAAATCGTACAACACGGTTTCGATCGGCTAACATATTATGGAAAATTTTTAAAGATGATTTTTGACGCAAAGCACACTCAAACATGTGGCAAGTGGAATTCCAACGCGTAGGTACGTCCCAATTTGGACCTAACCAATCTTGCCCCGCATCGACACAAAATTTCATATACTTATTATGTCTTAAACCGGTCATACCAAAAACATCTTTTAGCATTACTCTAAAAGCGGTTGTTGTGGGTTCGATAGAACGTAACCCATCCTGCACAACTAAATTAATAATATGTGCAACACACCGACTATGGAAAAACATACCATTACAAATCGGTTTATATTTAAGAATTAGTTTTTGAACCGCATTTGTATTGTTGGATGCATTATCAAAAGACATAGAAAAGATTTTAGACTCTAATTTATAACTTCTTATAACATAGTCTAAAATTTGGTACAAATTTTCCCCCGTATGTGGAGTCCCAAATAATTCAAACGCAATCGTACGCTTCATCATTACCCAAGTATTGGGATCAATCCAATGAGCGGTAACGCAAAGGTACGAGTCGTGTATAGCATTTGGGGCGGTCCAAACATCACTAGTTAAATTAACCCCCGTTTGTAAATTTTCAAAACCTTTTTTTAAATCATCTTTAGCAAGTTTCCATAATTTTATAGTATCACGTCTTAAGGTAGTACGACTTACATGGGAATAGCGTGCTTCCAACTCTTCTTGGATCATGCTCGTCAACCTTTTGTTGTCGAAAAAGTTAAAGGGCAACGCCTCTTGAACCACCAACTTCGCCATTCGTTGACGAAGCCTACTAGTGTCGAAAGTATGTACGTTGCCGTCATTTCCCATGGTTGTTTAGCCACTCGTCGAGCCCATTTTTACAACGGTGCAACTTTTATTCTTATGATTCTTCAAACTTGTATTTCCATCTTCTTTAAAGGAACGCCTACATCTTTTGCACCGAGCTTTTTTCGATCCATCCGACATCAAACATAAGTCGAAATTGCACCAAATGTCCGGATTTCTCTTTGTAGGAAGTATCTTCTCAACGATAACGTCGGTAGAAGATTCACCCATACCAACCGAAGGTTGAGATTCCGAATCCATAGCAAAGATTACTTGCATTTTTGAGTGTGGTGTGAGTTTTTAAGCTAGAAATGAAAGTGTTTTGAGTGGTGATTGATCCTTAACACTTAAGGGGTATTTATAGGTGAATTGTGGACCCTAAAAGACAAAAAAACGGCTAGAAACACTCCCAACGGTCAAATAACGGCTAGTTTAACGGCTATTTTTTTGGACACACCGAAAACCGGTTAAAAAACCGGTTTTTAAACCGGTTTTGTGTCCGGTTTTTAAACCGGTTGGGGGCCAACGGCTATAATTTCGAACGTTACCTTGCAACGGCTAGTTATTCAACCGTAACAATCGAACGGCTCTATTTGTTGTTAAACAACCGGTTTAAAAACCGGTTTAATAACCGGTTCGGACAAATCCGGTAAAAAAAACCGGTTAAAAAACCGGTTCCACGAAACCGGTTTTAAAACCGAACCGCTCGTCAGAAACGTAAACTGGTTGGGAACCGCCGGTTTGAGAGCGATCCGGTATTTTCGAGCGTTAATCCGGTTTGAAACCGGTTTTAAACCGGTTTTTTAACCGGTTCGGTTAAAAAACCGGTCCGGTTGTGCACCTCTACTTGTAAGAATAACAAGATATATAAGAAGGTTAGTTAGACTACTCTCAAGAGTCACATAAACTCAGTTTTTGTTAAATTACTGTCACGTCAGCTCACATTTCAACTGACATATTCATGCCAATAATACCTCTTCTTTTTAGTTTTTTAGGTCACACCACTATAAAATACACAAACACAAAAGTTATCAAATACAATATTAAATTGACTTGGCCCCACATCTCGCTCATCCAATGTCTTCCTTTTACCGTCGAGTCCAGCCGAAGTCTTCAATCCGGCTCGCTTCAATCTGACGAGCCGGCCAAAGGTAAATCCAAAAAAATCTTCAACTGAGTTCGTCGGTTACTCCCATTGGGAGGAGTCATAAATAAAAGGTTAAAGTTATAGAAGTTACTAAAGAACCTAATAATTATCCCAAGCAAATTTATGTAAAAGTTTTAGATAAGCTTATAGGCGTAAGCTTATAAGCTCTCCAACACATTTACAAAAGCTTATTAAGCTTAATTTTTTTTTGAACACGTCCTTCCTAATTTTACATCATTTTGTCAATGTCAGAATTTGAACACATAACTTGTAGGACACCTAGTGCTATATTATAAGTTTAAAAACTCATAAGCAGTACTAATAAGTTTTTCCAAATACCCGTTAAATTAATAATTATATTAAAAGAGACGCAGATGAAAACAACTCTAAAATTAATGCAGGTGTGGTGCTGGACTATTGACTATAGAACTGAATTATAAATAGGTTAGACTAAAGGACCTTTGTTCTAGCGGTATGGTGTTTATCTCTCAACCTTTATGTCAGTATTTTGAGTCCCGTCATGAACATAGGTGGTAATTAGAAGTAGATTAGATTTTCCATTTCAAAAAAAGAAAAAAAAAAGACATTTTTATATTGTAAAAAAGAGAGAATAGTTAAACCACACCCGATCTTAAATGTATGAGTAAATTACTGTTTTTGTCCCTGTGGTTTGGCCGTTTCTGCGTTTTTGTCCCTGTGGTTTTTTTTTCTGTTTTTTTGTCCCTGAGGTATGCAAATTTCCGTTTTTTTGTCCTTCCGTCCACCTTCCGTTTGAATTCAGCCGTTAAAGCCCTCACATGCTGAAAACGTGAGGGTATTATGGTCTTTTTCGCGAACTATTGTACATAATGCTTTCAAAGTTGTACCACCCTCACACTGCAAACCCACCTCCCCACCACCACCACCTCTGCAATCCTCCCTCTCCGCCTCCACAAATCCCGTACCAACGACGCCTCCCTCCACTGCTCCAACTCCTCATTCCTGAACCCAATCCGAATATCCCACTCACAACCACCAAACCCACAACCAGAAACCCAACCGCCATTAAATGAGCATGGAAGCTGGAGTAGGTTTAATGGGTACCAAATTGGGAATGATGACTTACTTTGAACCCACCGGAAAAGTTGTTCCGGTGACTGTTATTGGTTTTAGGGAAGGTAATGTTGTAACTCAAGTGAAGACCGATGAAACTGACGGGTATAATGCGGTTCAAGTCGGGTATCGAAGGGTCCAAGATATGAAATCACAGATCTTTGAAAGCTTTGGGGATTTGTTTCATAGATCTGTTTTCAAATCACCATCGTTGATTTCCTTGTGTTTACACCAAATTCATCTACCCATTTACACCACCATAGTCAGAAACCCAGATCTATAAATCGAAACTCAGACCTATAAACCCAAACCGTCACCTTCTCTCCGGCGGGCGAGGCGGGAAGAACGGGCGGTCGTCACGGGAACGAAGCAGACGGAGTCGCCGGCGGTGGTGATGGAAAATCCGGGAAGAACGGGCGGTCGTCAGGTGGAGATGCGGGGGTTTGTCTCTGTCTCTGCTTACAAGATGAAAATGAAGAAAAAAATGGGGTTTCATCGGTGGGTTTTGATTGAGTAAATGTGGGGCTTGTTTATTTGTTGAAATTCAGATTGATAGCCACCATGAGTGTGTGTTTGTTAAGCAGAGATGTGTGATTGTGAATGTTGATACCAGATCTGCCCTCACGTAAGAATAATGGAGGAGGAGAAAGAAAAAAAAGTAGAAATAAAAAAGAAAATGGAAAATGACTAAAATGCCCTCATGTGCCAAGCACATGAGGGGTTTAACGGCTAAAAAGAGACGGCAGGTGGACGGAAGGACAAAAAAACGGAAATTTGCATACCTCAGGGACAAAAAAACAGAAAAAAAAACCACAGGGACAAAAACGCAGAAACGGTCAAACCACAGGGACAAAAACAGTAATTTACTCTAAATGTATTTGCTTAATTTGTATATTTAAACCCCAAATATGAAAAGTTGATTTACTTATATGCCACTTTTTAAATGGCTTTAACCATTTAACACTCACCAATTTTAAATCGGCGGGAAGAACGGGCGGTCGTCACGGGAACGAAGCAGAAGGAGTCGCCGGCGGTGGTGATGGAAAATCCGGGAAGAACGGGCGGTCGTCAGGTGGAGATGCGGGGGTTTGTCTCTGTCTCTGCTTACAAGATGAAAATGAAGAAAAAAATGGGGTTTCATCGGTGGGTTTTGATTGAGTAAATGTGGGGCTTGTTTATTTGTTGAAATTCAGATTGATAGCCACCATGAGTGTGTGTTTGTTAAGCAGAGATGTGTGATTGTGAATGTTGATACCAGATCTGCCCTCACGTAAGAATAATGGAGGAGGAGAAAGAAAAAAAAGTAGAAATAAAAAAGAAAATGGAAAATGACTAAAATGCCCTCATGTGCCAAGCACATGAGGGGTTTAACGGCTAAAAAGAGACGGCAGGTGGACGGAAGGACAAAAAAACGGAAATTTGCATACCTCAGGGACAAAAAAACAGAAAAAAAAACCACAGGGACAAAAACGCAGAAACGGTCAAACCACAGGGACAAAAACAGTAATTTACTCTAAATGTATTTGCTTAATTTGTATATTTAAACCCCAAATATGAAAAGTTGATTTACTTATATGCCACTTTTTAAATGGCTTTAACCATTTAACACTCACCAATTTTAAATCGGTGAAACAAAGAGTTTAACTGCTTAAAAGTAAAATAGTTAACACTATTTAACTTAGTGGTGCATGGTTGAAAGAAATAGTGTAAAATCATCCCATCCGTTTTGTGATACATTTTAAATCATCAGATTTCAGTTTCATTATTCCCTCGCATCCCGTGCTAGTAATAGCATTGAGTGAGCTCCAAATATGGCGTCTAGGACTCTAGGGGTCGGTCGCGGCTGCCGAATGATCAGTGGTCAACTTAAGGGGTGTTCGAAACATGCATGTGAATATGGTCTGCTAAAATAAGGGGTACAATAATTTTTTTACATATGTATTAACCTGGGTCAATTGTTACCCCAGGTAATGTTAGACTATATTATTAAGTATTATTAAGGTAATGTTAGACTATATTATTAATCTAGTCAAAAGCGAGATGTGAAAACCATATGTTAGAAATCTTTTAATTATAATTTTCAATTGTTTAAATTTTAGTGTCTACTTTTACAGAAAATGTACCAAGCCTCCAAATACTCTGAGGTGGCCCTGCGAAATATGCATGTTATCTACCTTTGACCTAAGACTATGTGTAAGGGGTGACCCAAAGGGCCACATCGGTGCTACATCAGCTCGACCAAACGCATTACATACCCCGACCAAACCCACGTATCAGGCGACCAAACTCTTCCCATTTGAAATTAGCTCCTTCCCATTTGAAAATTTGGCGATCGCACCGGTCGCCTAAGCGACTAAACAACCTTAAGGATGCGTCGGGCTATGCATCGTGTAAGGGGAGACGACGCGTCTGGCAAGGGGACTGAGAGGGGGACGCACCCGTTATGCCCAGTCTAATTATCATTGAATCTTACATTAGAGTTTAATCCGGTACCCAAGATTTTAAAAAACGTAAGGTGCGGTGTGACGACACCACCAAACCTTAATACATGACGAGTCATGGCGTGACATGACGTTTTCAACGTGTGACTTTATGCGATAATTTTGTATATAAATTATAATTTTATATATACAATTATGCAAAAAAAAAGAGAAAATGCATAATAACGATTCTTATAATTAAATACTTATATGTAATTAGCATATATGGCTCAATACCTTTAATATGCTTTAAAAACACAGTGATGGGTAAAAGTGAGCCAGGTTGGCTGTTAACATACCGCCAAGCCTTACGTTCAATTTTTAGATTAAAAAGTGGAAGTATAGTCAAGCCTTAATTTTTAGGGTTTTTCTAACTCATGTCCTAAGGTCATGAGATTAGAAGCATTGTTGAAGTTACATTACTATTTATATTGAAAATTATATTTAATACTTGTAAAAATTAGAATTCATTTAATACATTTTTTGATTTATTAGGAAATGTTTTGTTCAATTAATACTTCTAATCTCATGCCCTTAAGGTATGAGTTAGCCAAACCCTAATTTTTAAGGGACATAGCAAAATCAAGATGTACTTTTTTTAGAACTATGCCAATACCTCTAGTTTTGGTCCCAACGAACACGATTAATATTTTATTATCCATATCCTTATACAGATTAAAAGGAAATATTAAATAAGACAATTCAAACATGTTATATTATGAGTTGAAAAAGAAAAGACATAGGAAAATTATTTGAGAAGAGATGCGTTGGTATTGTGTGAGCCATGTGGTAATATCTGGGTATTGGGCACTGTGATGCCACGTGGATTTATGAATTCACGAACGTTATCTCTCCAACTATCCATCACCAATTATCTCATATCTCATCCACTTCCCAACTCCAAATTTCACACACACGCCATTCCACCTGCTGCTGCTGCCGTTTGCTGCATCCACGCACAGTACGTTTCCTTCTTTCCCTTGATGTCTTAATTAATCTACTCATTCAGATTTATTTACAACGTTAATTGCACAAGGTATAAGTCAGTACTTGTACAATTACGTTAATTTGAATTTAGAGATTACTCCTCTGGTCCTTCTGGAAACCTTTACCATCTCTATTTATGGAAACCTTTGTGATTTCATCTTTTGATATATATGGAAATAACTGAAACGTGGCACTTTTCTTTATCTTTTTTGGGTTTTGCTGATGACATACATAAAAAATTTGTGTATTTTGCCTTCTTAATAACAACCTTAAGAGCTGTCATTAGCATTTTCCATCTTTTTTTTACTTGTTTTTTCTTATTGTATTTAAGAGTTTTATTAACAACAAATATAAAGCCATCTCTTACATTTTAAACTGTATTAAAAAAATTATTGTATGTATGAAAAAAATATAAGGCCATTCATAAAATATAAAATTTGATTATTGGTTGATAAATAAATATTTAATTAATATCTTAATATATCAAATGATACCTTAAAAACCGTGGTTACTTTTTTTTATATATAATACTCCCTCCGTCCCTAAATAAAGTTCCCATTTGTGTTGGGCACAACATTTTAGGAGATAGTTAGTGGTGGGGTATTTGGTATTACTTTTGAATAAAATATAAGGTTTGATTGGAGAGAGAAAGTGTTTTAAGAGATAGTTAGTGGTGAAAGTATTGGTAATAATATTATTATATTAAGTGGGTCCCTTAGGTTTGAGAAATGAGAACTTTATTTAGGGACAAAACTTGAAGGTGAAATGGGAACTTTATTTAGGGACGGAGGGAGTAGTACTTTTGGCTTATAACTTTTGGCTTAAATATATGTGATTCTCGCCTTCCCGGTATTAATGATCAATTATATTTATTTGATGATATAAAACCTCAATCTTTTTTATAATTTAATACAACATCTATTGGATTGTTTTTGTTATAACGTTTCCATCACACATTTTAATAGTTTAATATAATTGTCGATTTTCTTATTTAACAATAAAAATATCAACGGTAATTTATTTACTTAATTTTTCGTTTTTGTCGATAAGATGGCAGATCAAATGTAAATAGCCTATACTGTTGTATTATTTATAGTGTTACTGGAACACATTGTACATATTTATAATTGTGATACCTTAAAATGAGCCAAATAGTGAAAATGAGTTTTGCAATTCTGCAAGCTTTTTTATTTGAGCATGAGCCCTAAAACTGTGATGTCTCGCTTGCGGCTTATGCATAGGACCAGTCATTATTATATTTTACGTGAATTTTACAAACTACTTCTCATCCCATGATCAACTATGCTTGGTGAACCATGAGTTTTAAGCAAGGTTCTACAAACATACCATGGTGGCGCTATGGCGTAAGGAGCGACTCCGTCGTTACGAAACATTACATGGTGTGGCGTAAAATAAAACGATTCTTTCTGGAAAATATGATGGGATAAATAACTATAAATTTATGCATAACAATGATTTGTGAACTTCACATATGAATATCATAGATCTATAATTTACTTGATACATATAGAAATTATATTAACAAAATTGCTGCCTTAAGTCACGGCTTAGTAAACGTCATGACTCACCATGACTCGTAAGGTTTAAGTTTGATGGTGCCGTCATTAGGGATGGGATATCGAACCAAAAAGCCGTACTCGGACCTGTACCGAATTGGAATCGGAACCAGTTGGAACCGGATTGCTAAATATTAGGTCGGGTATCGAGTCCAACTTTTACATGAAATCGGGTCTCAGGTATTTCGATTCCGGGTACATCGGGTATAGAACAAATCGGGTCTAGACCCGGAACCAAAATTTAATTACCTTTTTTATAATCCTAATTAATATTACCCTAATTTAGTTTAATATATATTCGTCCATGCAAGCCCCTATATGATGCTTCTTTTTCGATCGACAACAACTTATGTTTCAAAATATTAGAAATTAGAAACCATTTGGTATATGAGCAATTGAGAATTTGTTTTGTCATAATACAGTTGGTAGTATTTTGTTTATGTTTATTACACGATTGCTATATGTAAAACATTCTAATATTAAATGCATAAACTAATAAATATGATGCTAACACCTTAAAGCGGCTCTAATTACTATTTCGATACCAATCTATACCCGATTTACCCAAACCGTATCCGGAACCGAACCGAAACCGAACCGAAACCAGAAATTTTATAAAACGGTTATGTTCTCGGGTCTAATAATCCTCTAAAATCGGGTATCTGATATTTCGGGTCCGGATCCATTCGGTAGGTTCCGGACCTGATTCCATCCCTAGCCGTCATGCCGCGGCTTATGTTTTTGTTAGAACATTTGGTTTCTAGTAATGCATTAATTGAAATAAAAGATATTTTATTGGAAAAGAAGTACAATGTTTTATTTTTATTGATGTTTTTAACATTTAGGTGGAGGGGCAATTGATGGATGCAGAATCAAGCATAAAGAATAGTAAAACTGAGTTGACCAACAAATGGATGGCATTTGAAAAAGATTCAAATCAAATTAAACCTCCAATAGCTAGAGTTACTCCACCTAAAAACAAAAATGAGGAGCTGGACATGGAAAAAATAGTGGAAAGGACAGCCGAATGGCCTGGAGCGTCTTCGGCGGTAGCAAGTATAATTGGAGACGAGGAGAGAAACAAGAGGAGTTCATCATCATCATGGAGATCGTCACGTGATCATGACTCTTTGTCGTCTAATCATCCACGTGTTTCACAAGATTTGAAGGATGCTTTGGCAACACTTCAACAAACGTTTGTCGTCTCCGATGCCACAAAACCCGACTGCCCAATCATGTATGC
The DNA here is from genome assembly GCA_963853835.1 of Calendula officinalis. Taxonomy (NCBI): domain Eukaryota; kingdom Viridiplantae; phylum Streptophyta; class Magnoliopsida; order Asterales; family Asteraceae; genus Calendula; species Calendula officinalis. The sequence continues at coordinate 16,713,335 of OY970823.1, forward strand.
TAGCAGTGGCTTCTTTACAATGACTGGCTATTCTTCCAAAGAGGTCATTGGTAGAAACTGGTAATTCTATAGTTTTTAGTATAAGTGATTTTAACTACATATGTTGATGTTAAGCCGTTTATGTTACATGTATTTTAAATTAGTAATTCAAGTCTATCTTAAAATTAAATTTTATTTAAAAACTATGTTACTACTTATTTTTAACTAATTAAAACCTGTCACATTGAACTCAACGTTTTAAAAATATATCGTTCCTTATAAGTTTATGTTCACTACCAAAAGGAATTACATTTATAAATTAATGTACAAACTTTTAATCATTTAAAAAGTTAAGGGCTATTTATTATTAACCATTTCTTTTAGAACGGGGATAATTTATCGTCCATAGTTTTGGGCACCTGAATTACACAAAATAATACTCCCTCCGTCCCACAAAAAAGTTCTCATTTCCTTTGGGCACAAGTATTTAGGAGATAGTTGATAGTGGGGTATTTGGTACTATTTTTGATTAAAATATAAGGTTAATTGGAGAGAGAAAGTGTTTTTAAGAGATAGTTGGTGGTGGGGCCCATAATAATAATATTATTTAATAGATATGGGAACTTTTTTGTGGGACAAAATTTATGATAGAAATGAGAACTTTTTTGTGGGACGGAAGGAGTATAAGTTTTGCATTTGTAAAATTGAAGAGATGTGTTTTGGGTGCAGCCGGTTTCTACAGGGGAAGGAGACAGACCAAAATGAGGTGGATAAGATACGGCATGCCGTGAAAACCGGAAGCAGCTACTGCGGCAGGCTTTACAATTACAAAAATGACGGCACCCCTTTTTGGAATCTACTCACCGTCACTCCGATCAAAGACGAAAATGGAACCACCATCAAATTCATCGGGTAATTTATCATCATCCTTCTTCACTTTAATTTCTAATTTAGTAGACGTAATTTGCAGAATGCAAGTGGAAGTGAGCAAGTACACTGAAGGTGTGAATGAGAAGGAATTGCGACCAAATGGATTGCCGACATCACTAATTCGTTACGACGGTAAATGTGGTTTGAATTATACATGTAATATCATGAATCATAATTATTATTTTTTTTTTTTTTTCAATTTTGACCATGGTCAGCTCGTCAGAAGGAAACAGCACTTGGTTCCATTGTGGAGGTTGTACAGACTGTTGAGCGTCCGCGTAAAACAGGAATTCAGGAGAAGATCATTGAATCCCCACTTTCTGAACTCAGCATATATACACCTGGAAGACTAACACCCGTTAATGATTTATCTCGTTCAAGTTCTCAGAATGCATCTAATACAAAATCCAGGAAATCAATTCGCACTTCCTTAATGGGGGGGTCAGTAATCATAAGAGAATTCATTTTTCCACCACAACAGACAACTAAATAAAACAATAATTGTGTATCCATTAAAACTTGTGGTGTATATATCACCACCTTAATCATAATTATAGAGGTGTTAACCCGACCAAAAGGCTTTTTATTTGATTTTTCAAATAAATTATTAATGTGTCAAATGTGATTTCAAAACTTATTTATTCCATTAGTAATCTATTTTTCTGGAAGTAAAGTAATTTACGAGGTTTATGCATTAAAAATACATTTTGGGAGCCGGGTTGTGTCCATTTTCAAATTACAACCAATAACAAGTAAACATGACATTTTATCGGCCCATAATTTCACTTTGTTTCCATTTTTATAATGGACACTTATTTGACACGTTAGAGATAAAACATATCAACCTAGGATTTAATGTGGTGCAAAATGTTGTAATAGGTTCAAAGGAAGGTCTTCGAGTCAAGCAATTATGGAGCCAGGGGAATTAATGACAAAAGATATAGCTCGCACCGACAGCTGGGACCGCGTAGAGAGAGTGAGAGACATGCGCCAAGGAATAGATTTAGCAACCACACTCGAACGTATTGAAAAGAATTTTGTCATAACCGACCCTCGCCTCCCTGATAACCCAATTGTAAGAACATCATTCAACATTTTGTTTTCCTAGGTTATTTTTAATCTTCAACAAGCCAAATTAACCCAATGTCAAATTGGTTGAAAGTGATACGATTCAAATTTTCTAGATAAGATACTTATTATTATTAGATAATTATTAGTTTGAATCTATTATATAGTAGATAAGTTTTAGTTTAGATAAAGATTACGAGTTAGAGTTTTATTAGGAATAGATATTATTTAGAGAAGTCGATTAATCTATCTGTTATTCTTTGTTTATCTGATTTTTACCAAATTGTATTTTAACGCTTCTAAATCACTTTATTTACATATTTTATAGCCATATTTAACGCACTAACCATTTATGGTTTGCAGATTTTCGCGTCAGATAGTTTCCTTGAGTTGACAGAGTTTTCACGTGAGGAAATTTTAGGAAGAAACTGCAGGTATGAAGCTTCAGTTTGTATGATTATGAAAATATGCTTATTTAATTTCATTATAAAATAATTTTGTACAGATTTCTGCAAGGACCTGAAACGGATCAAGGAACCGTTGATCAAATACGAGCTGCTATCAGAGAACAAAGAGAAATTACTGTGCAGTTGATTAACTATACAAAGAGTGGTCAGTTGTTTATTTATTCATAATTCAATCATAATTGATGCATTGTTATAGATAATTTTAATTAAAAAAATGTACCCTTTTTTACCTCTTTTAATATGACTCGTTACACAACCTACATTTGTTGCCTCCTCTACCTTTAATAAATTTTGTAATTTTGATAAGGTAATGTGATTAATTTGTACGAACTAAATTTCTTATAGGGAAGAAATTCTGGAATTTATTCCACTTGCAACCTATGCGTGACCAAAAGGTAAATTATAGAAATCTAGGAATTTTTCTTATTTTTTACTTTTCGAATTTAATCCGATATATTACTTTGAAAATTCAGGGAGAACTTCAATATTTTATTGGCGTCCAATTAGATGGAAGTGGTGATGTGGAACCCCTAATAAATCGCCTCTCGGACACTACTGAGAAACAGAGTGCTAAATTGGTATATATTTTTTTAGAGTAAATTACACAAATGGTCCTTTAGGTCTGTACCATATTACATATTTGGTCCTTTATTTTCATAGATTACACTACTAGTCCTTATTTCTGAAACTATGGACACATTTGGTCCTTTACCTAAACAGATGTTTATTATCCCCGTCAAGTATGGTCATGAGGGGGTAAATCTGTCCTTTTCCCTTTCCTTTCACCGATTTGAAACCCATAAAAACCGTATGTTTGACGGGAAAAGTTAACATCTATTTAGGTAAAGGACCAAACATGTCAATAGTTTCATAAATAAGACCTACCAGTGTAATTTATAAAACTAAATGATCAAATATATAATATGGTACAAACCTAAATGACCATTTGTGTAATTTACTCTATTTTTTTATTTGTTACCAAAGTTAATTATGTTAAAGTTTCATGATGTAACGATTTATTATTTTTCACCAGCTCAAAGCTACTGCAGAAAATGTTGATGGAGCCGTTAGAGAACTTCCTGATGCCAACTTGGTAAGGTACTTTTCTTTCCTTTAAAATTGTTATTTGATGCACCTCACAGACGAATTAGTACAATTTCACACACAAACACACAGAAAATCAATGAAACAGTGATTGAATCAATGTGATTCAATCCAATTTGATAAATCGCCACAGTTCGAGACGTGACTCTCTCCCAAGGAAGTTCGTTACAACAAAATAACAGAATCCCCTTACACACTTGCTATCACATCTTATTTATAGACCCACCTTATTAGCACTAAACACTTTATTAAGTCTACCCACTTCCTAACAGACTCATGACTAATGACTAAACTACCCTTGCTAGTTCCTTAGTGACTAAGTAAGTGTATCAATACCATCCCCTCGAACTTCCACCTTGTCCTCAAGGTGTAAAGATCTTGAATCCGTACTCCAAAACTTCTTTTCAATCGGGTGGTTTTGGATGTTTTAAATCTCCTTCTGGTGGTAATTCTTTTGGTGACTCAAACACATCATCAAAAGATTTCAACATTTGCACGATCGCTTCCGGTGGCTCCTCATCCTCCACTGATTGTTTCTCAACATTACTCAATTCCACCAGAATCCCTTGCCCCTCCTGTTGAATTGTTTTCATCATCAATTTTAGTGACACAAGTGATCTGCCCAACGACTTATCACCTTGTAGTTTGACCTTTTCTCCCTTAAAGTCAAACATTATTATCTGAGTACTCCAATCCACCTCCATTGGACCCAATGACTCTAACCATTGCATTCCCATAATCATGTCCGAATTACCTAAAGTAATTGGTAGAAAATCCTCAGTAATTTCCAATCCTTGTAGCCAAAGTACTATTCCTTTACACAACCCTTGACTACCAACCTTAGGACCCGTTCCCACCGTAATATTATACTGTTTAGTGGCTTGTACCGGTAATGACAATTTTTCCACTAATTCAGTCGAGATAAAATTGTGTGTAGCTCCACAATCCATCATCACCACAACCGGTTGATTATCGATGAGACCTTCTAATTTCATGGTTTTAGGACTTGTAATGCCCACAATAGAGTTAATGGACACCTCAATTGGTCCCTCTTGCACCATAGTAGCCAACTCAGCCCCTCCTCCACCATATTCCAATTCCTTGGTTTCTTCCAAATCCAATTCCTGCATCACCACTACATTCAACTCTTTTTTCTTACATTGGTGGCCCGGCATATACTTCTCATCACATCTATAACACAATCCCTGGGATCGCTTGATTTGTAATTCCTTATCGGTCAACCGACGAAATTGACCAGAATTTTTGTTTTCCTTATTCTCCCCTTTATCAACACTGTCAGCTGGTTTCTCTGGATCCACAACTGTATCATTACTCTTCTTGTAACTACTTTTGTAATACCTATTTGTATTAATGAGTTTATTTCTCTCTTCAATTTTAGCAGCTAAAGCCATAAGTGAATCCAAATCTTTGGGCTCCATAATTCTGAGTTCAGCTTTAATCTCAGGTTTCAATCCATTCATGAATTGACTGACATAAACTTCCTCATAAATGTTACTCAAATGTGCAGCTATAGCAATAAACTTTTGAACATAATCGTGTACAGTGTCATCCTGTTTAATTGCTAAAAATTGCTCACATAATGTTCCCTCTGTTTGGCTACGGAATCGACGTAACAACAGATCACGTAATTCCTCCCATCGACGAACCCTTCGTCGTTTATCCTCCCAATTAAACCAATTCAACGCCTCTGATTCAAAGGAGATAATAGTTACTTCTAATTTCTCATCAGCAGTTAAATGATTGAGGGAAAAATACCTTTCTGCACGAATTACCCATGAATCTGGATTGCTTCCGTCAAAAATCGGCATCTCCAGCTTCCTTCCTTTGATCGAGAAAAACGCTCCCGAATCTGGTGTTCTTATCCGATTCTGACTGTCGCCAGAGTTGGAATTCGATTCAGGCTGCCTCGGACGACCTTCCGCAGAGTTTCGATTCATAATCGCCAATTGTGCAGCGATTGATTTCATCGATTCCTCCATCGTCGCGAATTTAACCCTCGCCTCTTGCGCCGCCGACTCCAATCGAGCCTGCGATTGCACCACGGTTGCCAGTGTTCCTTCCATTTCATCAATTCGATTAGTGTTTGATCGCGTAGACGTCGCCATAGATCGACTTCTCTGATACCAATTTGATGCACCTCACAGACGAATTAGTACAATTTCACACACAAACACACAGAAAATCAATGAAACAGTGATTGAATCAATGTGATTCAATCCAATTTGATAAATCGCCACAGTTCGAGACGTGACTCTCTCCCAAGGAAGTTCGTTACAACAAAATAACAGAATCCCCTTACACACTTGCTATCACATCTTATTTATAGACCCACCTTATTAGCACTAAACACTTTATTAAGTCTACCCACTTCCTAACAGACTCATGACTAATGACTAAACTACCCTTGCTAGTTCCTTAGTGACTAAGTAAGTGTATCATTGTTATTATTATTTGTTTTTATAAGATAATATTATTAATGAAATGGTCACAAAAAAGCTTATTTATCTTTTCCTATATTTGAACATGTTTTTTTTTTTTTAATCTTGTCTCATTTCAGAGGCCAGAGGACTTGTGGGCTATCCACTCTCAACCTGTCTCTCCTAGGCCTCATATGCAACACAATTCTTCTTGGAAAGCAATACAAAAGGTAACACTTTTTTAATTATAATATAAAATTTTCAATATTTATTAAGTTTTATATTCCATATGTTATTTATATCCTTTCTGGTTTATTAGATCACTGCAAGTGGTGAAATAATTGGACTTGATCATTTTAAGCCGATTAGGCCTTTAGGAAGTGGAGATACTGGCAGGTAAGTCATATGATTTTTATAATTTTTTTATGTTATATATAATATCAAATTTGTTATGATTCTTATGTGTATGATTTATATTTTGGTTGCAGTGTCCATTTGGTTGAGCTGAAAGGTACCGGTGAACTTTTTGCCATGAAGGCAATGGATAAATCAGTTATGGTGAACCGCAACAAGGTATGATGATGATTATCTGTAATTTTTCAGTTATAACTTTTTTTCATAATTAATGTCATGTTTTGTCATTTAATTTACAGGTTCATCGAGCTTGCATTGAAAGGGAGATAATTGCACTACTAGATCACCCTTTTCTACCAACTTTATACACATCATTTCAGGTTCTAATAAATTACTCTTTGTGTTTTTTTAATAATATTAGCACTTTCTAATTTTTTTTATATTTTTTATAAGTTCTCTAACACGTATTTGTTTCTATTTTCTCAGACTCCAACACATGTTTGCTTAATAACAGACTTTTGTCCGGGTGGGGAATTATTTGATCTGCTTGACAAACAACCTCTCAAATTATTCAAGGAAGAATCTGCAAGGTATTTTCCCTACTTAGTAAAAAAGACAAATATGCCCTTTATCATGTAACCAATTCAACAATTTCAATATCAATCAAGATATCCTATACAATCAAAATCTTGGTGAATTTTGAGTTTAATTCCTTCTTTAATGTGTATCTGCAGGTTCTATGCAGCAGAGGTTGTAATTGGATTAGAGTATCTCCATTGTTTGGGTAATTCTTTTTTTTTTTTTTATGTTAAGTATTACCTTTTTATATATATATATATATATATATATATATATATATATATATATATATATATATATATATATATATATATATATATATAGAAGTGGGATCCTGTGAGGACTCTTTTTTCGGTGCGGACTCGCGAGGACACCTCATAAAAATTTCAAAAAATTCCGAAAAAAATACCGAAAAAAATATATATAACCCACCATGATTATTACTACATTTGACAAAAAAAAAAATTCAAAAAAAAAATTTATGATCCACTTTTTTTAGCGAATCATAACAATGATCCAGATTTTTTTTGTGGATCATTATTATGATCCATATTTTTTTTTTTGGATCATTTTTGGGATTTTTTTTTTTTTGGATCTTATACATAGCGATTTTAATGTTTAAAAAATGAATTTTTTGAAAAAAGTTTGTTTTGGATCATTTTTAGAGTTTTTTTTAGAGTCCTCACAGTCCTCGCGGGGAAAAGAGTCCTCACCGGATCCGGACTATATATATATATATATATTACCAATTTGAAGGTGATCTTATAAGTAGTTGGTGTTTGCAGGTATCATCTATCGGGACTTGAAACCAGAGAACATATTACTGCAAACAAATGGACACATTGTATTGAGTGACTTTGATCTATCATTTAGGACACAATGTAAACCTCAAGTATGTTTTCGTCTATTTATTTTTCGTTTCGAATAAATTTAAAATGCAAAAATTGGTGTTGATTATTAATGTAGGTAATAAAACATGCTCCACGAAAAAGAAGAAAATCTAGGAGCCAACCACCACCGATATTTGTTGCAGAACCATCAACACAATCAAATTCATTTGTTGGGACAGAAGAATACATTGCTCCCGTACGTCACAATTAATTTTAGGTTATAAAAGTATTGAAACTAATTTAATTTTTTTTTAAATGTTAAAATTTCAGGAAATCATTACAGGAGCCGGCCACAGCAGTGCTATTGATTGGTGGGCTGTTGGTAAGCTCGTCAAAGTCAACCTATTTTCCTTTCAATTATCATGGGTGCTGATTCGTACAAAGCAGTTTTTCAATTTCATGTAAAAGGACAATTATGCCCTTCCTTTCCTTTTAAAGGGAGGGGGTGCAATGTAAAGTGTGATAAAGGAAAGGAATGACATAATTGTCCTTTGACATTACATTGTTATGTACGAATCAGCTCCCTATTATTATACATCATATTTTCAGAAGATGTTATCGTTATAGTGGAATTTAACTAATTTTTACCTATTTTATTATTTTTCATTAGGTATTTTGTTATATGAGATGCTTTATGGTCGTACACCGTTTAGAGGAAAGAATAGGCAAAAGACATTTGCAAACATCTTGCATAAAGACCTGACATTTCCAAGTAGCATTCCAGTAAGAACATGCTCTTAAATTTTTTTGAACAGCAAAAGAACATGCTCTTAAATAACCTCATTATTAATTATAATAATAATAATAATAATAATAATAATAATAATAATAATAATAATAATAATAATAATAATAATAATAATAATAATAATAATAATAATAATAATAATAATAATAATAATAATAATAATAATAATAATAATAATAATAATAATAATAATAATAATAATAATAATAATAATAATAATAATAATAATAATAATAATAATAATAATAATAATAATAATAATAATAATAATAATAATAATAATAATAATAATAATAATAATAATAATAATAATAATAATAATAATAATAATAATAATAATAATAATAATAATAATAATAATAATAATAATAATAATAATAATAATAATAATAATAATAATAATAATAATAATAATAATAATAATAATAATAATAATAATAATAATAATAATAATAATAATAATAATAATAATAATAATAATAATAATAATAATAATAATAATAATAATAATAATAATAATAATAATAATAATAATAATAATAATAATAATAATAATAATAATAATAATAATAATAATAATAATAATAATAATAATAATAATAATAATAATAATAATAATAATAATAATAATAATAATAATAATAATAATAATAAAAATAAAAATAATAATAATAATAATAATAATAATAATAATAATAATAATAATAATAATAATAATAATAATAATAATAATAATAATAATAATAATAATAATAATAATAATAATAATAATAATAATAATAATAATAATAATAATAATAATAATAATAATAATAATAATAATAATAATAATAATAATAATAATAATAATAATAATAATAATAATAATAATAATAATAATAATAATAATAATAATAATAATAATAATAATAATAATAATAATAATAATAATAATAATAATAATAATAATAATAATAATAATAATAATAATAATAATAATAATAATAATAATAATAATAATAATAATAATAATAATAATATCAAAACTTAGTTTTATGTGCTTTCAGGTAAGTCTTGCTGCAAGACAGTTGATTCATGCATTGTTGAACAGAGACCCAACCACCCGTTTAGGATCAACGGGTGGTTCAACTGCAATTAAAGACCATGCATTTTTTCGTGGAATAAATTGGCCTTTAATTCGCTGCATGGTATGTTCTAATTATGGGTCGATTCACGTGTTATGTTTTATAAACGGGCCAAAAAGTTGACCAAAGTCGATAAATTCCCCTAAAAAACTTCATTTTGCAGAGCCCGCCACCATTAGATGCACCACTTGAGTTGATTGAGAAAGACCCAGATGCAAAAGATGTAGAGTGGGATGATGGTGCCTTGCTAGATAATTCTTTGGATATATTTTAGAGGTTTATTTCATATCTCAACTACTTAGAGGGTGTTTGGGATTGCTATCTGAAACAACAGATTATCTGCTTATTGCGTTTGAAAATTCAAATGATCTAAAATGAGTGTTTGACAAACGCAAAATGCAAATAATTTCAGACTTTTTGTCAAACACTCATTTTAGATCAAAATTTGACATTTAAGATTGTATAAGAACATGTCATTCCTAGTAGGTTTGATGTTTTCTTATGCATACAGTTTTTAGGTAAATGCAACTCTTGGCGGGTTTACGTTTTATTGTTATATTTATAATATAATTATGTAATTACATTTCAACTACTTCATATCAAATATCATAAAGCAACATACATTAGTAAATTATAAATAAATGTGTTGTAAATTAAGCCGCCGCTAAATGCCATTTAACGTGTCTATAATGTCAAGGCAGATCTTTTTTTTTGGGTAACCCACGTTTCAACTTTCTCTGTGAGCTGACTAATTATAGGGGAATTGATTTGTTCAAGGCATAATTTACTTATCTAAGGCAAATAAAGCTATTTAAGGCAAATAAAGTTATTTAATTGCCTTGAAAAATTCTAATTTGCCTTATATGAATTATAAATTGCCTTGAACAAATCATTTCCCTAATTATAGGGAGACCATCCACTTTGCGGGTAGCTGGATTTGGCGTCTGTGAACCTTCGCGGCTACAAAGTGGATTTTTTTTTTCTTTCATAGTAGTGATTGAACCTGAGACCTTATGAGAATTTTACCATTATAGATACTAAATTCAGTCACTAGGTCACTACCCTTATAGTTGTCAAGGCAAATCTTTTATTCTCTAGACATCATGCAATCATAGATGAAAAAGAAGACGCTGATTCACGAAATTTGTATTTACATCTGCCTTCGAATTAAGATGGTAGTAACCATAAGTTAACATAAAGAAATGACTGCCAAATGTATTTTTTGAAACCGTGGTATTGAATATTGTATTCATTTACAAGATCTTGTAAGTTTCATTAAGCACACCCTTTTACATTTGTCGAGGGTTTTAAAACACATAACATTTTTCAGTATTGTCACAACAGTACGATGGTGGTCCACATTTTTGGGTTTATATACGACTTCCTGCTTTTTGTATAGTCTCCTCGGTCCCACCATAGTTATCTATCCAAATATATATATATTTGTAAGAGAAATGTAACATAAAATACCAATTTTCAGACTAGAACAAACTTAAGAATGAACTTTTCTAAGCTAGCAAGCAGGGCCGCATTAGTAAATATGTAACCGATTGTGTATATCTCATATTTTAGGAGTAGATAATTATTAGAGATATTTAGAGATATCTTCTGTGTTTGTATCTCCCTATATAAAGGGATCTTGGTGTAAATAATATTCATTCAAGTAATATATATCATAAACACTTTTATGGTATCAGAGCAAACCCTATGAGCCCTAACCCTAGCCGTCCTTCATCTCCTTCGTCTCCTACATCGACGAACGTAAACTCGGACGGTGCTATGGCTTCTTCGAGTGGACGGCTAAACCCGCGAATCTTCACCCCGTTTATACAATCACGAACATCCAAAACAAAGTTCGTGTACTCGACGGATCCAAGGTTACGTATTCTTCATGGGTTAAGCTTTTCAAACTCCATGCTAGGGGTTACAAGGTTCTCGACCACATTGACGGTACGCCGCCACCGGTCGAAACCAACGATAAATTCGAAACATGGGCTGAGATTGATGCTATCGTTCTACAATAAGAGTTCTCGGGCCGCTACCCTCGAACACGATTTCACAAACCTCACTTTGGCCACATGCTCATCCATGGACGAGTACTGTCAAAAGCTTATAGAACTCGCCGATCAACTCACCGACGTCGACAATCTGGTTAGTGAAAATCAAAGTTCTCCTAAGTCGGATACCGCTTGTAGCATGCTCCAACTCGAGCAACATAGGCAATCGGCCCGACACAACCCCACCGGATCCGCTATGGTCGCCCCTAAAGACACCACTGCCGACGGACCCATACCCGATCAGCGGTCATACAACAGAGGTCGGGGTCGTGGCCGGTTCAACAATCGCGGTGGACGTTCCTCGAACCAAGGTCGCGGTCGTGGTCCACCGAATGCCTACCCTCCGCAGGCTTATCCCACATGGGCTTGGTGGGCTCCGCCTCCCTGCCCGTACCCGACCCAGCCCAATGGCTACTGGCCCAGCCCCTTTCCGCAGCAGGTTGCTCAACAAAGGGCCCTTCGGCCCAAGCCCATCTCACACCGCAGATGGATCCGGCCACTGCACAGCCCAACCCGACATCGGAAGCTCAAAGCCCGCAAGATTACAATGCTCTTAACCCTACGGATATTGGAGCCGCGTTTCAAGCTATGCACCTCAACTACCCGGACCCCTCGTGGTACATGGACACCGTTGCATCTTCTCACATGACTTCCGTTGCAAGTAATATACAAACCTCTCTATCACCTTCTAATATTTGTAATGTATTTGTCGGTAATGGTACTAGCATACCAATTAAAGGATCCGGAAACGCTAAACACAAAACCCTCACCCATACATACCACCTCCGCGATATCCTTTATACCCCAAATATAATTAAAAATCTTTTATCGTACGTAAATTTACTAGACATAATAATGTTTCTCTTTAATTTGACCCATTTGGTTTCTCTATGAAGGATTACAAGAGTGTGACGATACTTTCACGCCACAATAGCTCGGGTGATCTCTACCCTTTTACCACACCCGAACCGCCACCTTCCGCTCACTTGGCCACCGCCTCTACCAATCAATGGCACGACCGCCTTGGACACCGGGGAACAACTATCTTAGATTTCCTTCGTACTCGTTTATTTATTTCTTGTAATAAAACTAAAGCTTTAACGGTTTGTCATTCATGTCAATTAGCGAAAAATAAAAGACTTCCATTTTATGATTCTAATACTATTACATATGCACCTTTTGATATAATTCATTGTGATCTATGGACATCCCCTCTCACTAGCAATTCCGTTTATAAGTATTATATGGTCCTCATCGACCACTTCACTCAATACGTATGAGTCTACCCACTAAAATACAAATCCGAAACCTACCTTAACTTCACCAAATTTCACAACCTAATCGCTACTCAATTTAACCGATAAATAAAATCTTTTCAATGTGACCTAGGCGGCGAATTGGACAACACAAATTTCAAAAAATATGCATCCACAAATGGCCTCGTTTTTCACATCTCTTGCCCTCAAACCTCACCTCAAAACGGTATATCCGAATGCATGCTTCGCCGACTCAATGACATTATCTGAGCCCTACTCACTCACGCACACCTTCCACCTAAATTTTGGGTCGAGGCCCTTCATACCGCTACCTACATTCACAACATCCTCCCTAACAAACGCCTCAACTCCCTCACCCCCACAGATGCCCTATTCCTTAAACACCCAACATATGACCATCTCCGCGCCTTCGGATGTGCGTGTTACCCCAACACTTCCGCCACCCAAACCCACAAACTCCAACCCCGCTCCGTCCGTTGCATCTTCCTAGGGTACCTCACTAACTTTTGAGGATACCGTTGTCTTGACCCAACCAGCGGTAAAGTCCTCATCTCACGTCACGTTATTTTTGACGAAACATCTTTCACATACTCAAATAGGGGTGAGCATTTGGACCGAAAAAACCGAACCGAACCGGAAACCGACCGAAATCGAACCAAACCAAAACCGATAACATGTTAGCAGTTCGGTTTCGGTTTTGCAAAATTCATCGTTATCGGTTATCGGTTCTATCGGTTCGGTTTCGGAAAAGGATGAACATTTGGCCTAAAATAACCGAACCGAAAACCGACCGAAACCGAACCGAACCAAAACCGATAACATGTTATCGGTTCGTTTTGAAAATTCATCGTTATCGGTTATCGGTTTTATCGGTTCGGTTCGGTTTTGGCCCGATAATCACCCCTATACTCAAATGATCAACCATCGGATTCCTACTCGTTTCTAGACGACCTACCCACACAATTCCTAGATAACCATACCCAACACCACCCTACACCACTCAACCTGATACAATCTACCCCCTCCACTCCCCTGCCCATCCCACCAACACCCACCAGCACCCCTCCGACCCCACATAACAGCCCACCTCCGACACCACCAACCCCACACAACCCATCACCGTCACCCCCTCCAACCCCTCCGCCACCCTCTAACACCCACACCATGACAACTCGTGCCAAAGATGGAATCTTCAAACCACATCAAATCCTAAACCTACATACATCCACCACACAAACCATCTCCCCTACACCTACCACATACTCTAAAGCGTTTCAGGATCCAAATTGGTTTAGTGCTATGAAAGATGAATATAATGCATTATTAGAAAATGATACGTGGGAGCTTGTACCCCGTCCCAATGTGTGACAACTCGATATTTCCGGTATGTAATCTCATTTCATTTCTAGAACTTTCCTTATTTAGAAAGTTTCTATATTTAGAGATTTCTATTTTTGGCATCCTAACACACAACAAAACATCTATTTTTACACCATACATTAGTGTTTGACTGTTTTAGTCAACACAACATTATTATCTTCTTATGGTGACACATTGAGCTAAAAACATTTCTTAAAATAGTAACTTTTATCGGTTACACAATAAACGTATTAATTTAATTTAAATGTGACTCGAATGAACCAAGCTTCTAAACCCGACACCAAGCTATGACCGACCACCCATGTGGCCGGCCACACTCCCCCACTCAAACCCCCCTAGTCGGCCGAACCCTCTTAAGGGTGAGGTTGAATTTCCTTGATGCTTATCCAATCACTTGACTCTTATCATTATCTAGATTCAAAGGAAACCTTGCTAGACTACAACTCTAACTCCAAACCTACCTATAAATACCTATCATTTGTCTAACCCTAAACCTATTTTGCTCCCTCTCCTCCTCTCGGTCGAAACAACCCCACCACCATCTTCATTCGGTTTCGATCAAGCAAGCATCTCCATTCGATCTATCTTAGTCCATCGGGCCCAAACTTTAGTTGGCCCATTAGTATCCAAGCCCATTTGAACCAAAGCCCAAACCTTTGGCCCATTAATACCCAAACCAAACCCAATTGGCCCCAAGCCCAATCCATGGTCCAATATAATCAGACCTAAGCCCAATATGAGGCCCAAGTGGCCCAACCTAGTGGCCCATTAAGCCCATCTAGGCCCATTAAGCCCATTAGGCCCATTAAGCCTAACCCAAGCTCATTTCATTTCATTTCGAAGCCCATTTCATTTCATTTCATTTCATTTCAGCCCATTAAGGCCCAATGATCCAAGTTCATTCGATGTCACAAAACATAAAACATAACATTAATTGTATATCTTATATCTTATATCATATTTAGAATCGCCTGTGTTAGCTTAGTCTAATTAGAAAGTTATATCGTTTAGGAAGCTAGGAGCCTTTGAAGGATTCCTCTAGCCTAATTGTCGCTAAGCTTTGCCCAGGTGAGTCCACAGACCCATTTACTACTTATACTGTTATTATAAACTTTGGGGTGGAAAACATAAACAAATGGTACTGTTTTACTATGACCGTACAACAACATCTATACATTTTCAGTATTGCGTTGGCATGACAAACAATTATTATACCGGACTAAGGTGCCAACAATCATTAACTAGTGGATCTAGACCATGGATATGCAGATAGTACTATTGGCTGACACTCATCCTCCCAACATTATTTGATCATTACTTGGTTTATCCAAGACATCTTTCGGGAGTGTATATCCCTAAAAGAACGATAACATACTGGAGTTGAAGTGTTGATTGTGGACTTAGGGGTTGGTATAACTCAATAGACTAGCTACCTGTTGGGGATAACGGTCATGCGATGTCAAACATAACAACTTGTTCAACACATTTTCATAAACAAACCAGTAATTGTAGATCTTCTACAATTACACTTCACTTTTCATATTTACTTCTCATATCCAATGAGTGTTGAACCTTATACTTTTTCAGCCATAAACTTATTTTCATAACAAACATTTTGGGTAGCAAACACTTTACTTTCATACAACATTAACCCTGTGGATTCACTCAACATTATTGTTGACCCTTTTATATTTATGTTTTTCCAGGTAATTAGGTGCAGTGGAACTGGAGGATATGAGCAGTGGGATTGTCGTGAGCCATGAATAAAACATTAAGTTTACGAACAATCATTTCGTTTTCAAACAATTTCTATTTTAGGAAACTTACTATTTTTGGGAACTTTCTATTTTTAGAAAGTGAAACAACTTTTATTTTCGTTATTGCGTGGTTGTTTGTTTACTTAATTTTTGCTATGTAATCATGAACGTTACACCTCCGTTCTTCCGCAAAACATTTTAAATGAAGTAAAACTCATTTTTGGCGGGGTGTGACACAGTGACCGCCCGTTATACGATGTATGTGGTTATTCCGCCATAAATTTCATGCGGATGGGACTTTACAAAGATATAAAGCTAGCTTAGTTGTTAATGGCAAATCTCAAACGGTTGGAATTGATTGTGATGATACATTTAGCCCGGTCGTTACCATCCGAACCAACTAAGCATTGCAGTATCCAAATCTTGGCCGATTCATCAACTTGATGTGAAAAACGCATTTCTACATGGTGATCTTCAAGAAACAGTTTTTATGCACCAACCACCGGGTTTCGTAGATAAAAATGCCCCACATCATGTATGTCGTTTGCGAAAGTCTCTATATGGCCTCAAACAAGCCCCGAGTGTGTGGTACAACCGGTTCGCAAATTATATCACTAAAAACGGGTTTCGAAGCAGTGTATGCGACGACTCTTTATTTGTGTATCGACAATGGGATCAAACCGCTTACTTACTTTTATATGTCGATGATATTATCTTTACGGCTTCGAACAACGAACTTTTAACCTCCCATCACTCTGTCACGAGAATTTGCTATGACGGACCTCGGGGCGTTACATCATTTTTTGGGTACTGCGGTTACTCGAGATAAAAACGGCATATTCCTCACGCAATCCCAATACGCTCAAGATATTCTAAAACGTGCCTCCATGGCAGACTGCAACCCCTGTAACACTCCGGTAGACACAACATCGAAACTCAGTGCCACTGCCGGAAAACCGTTAACTAATGGAATCTTATATCGTAGCCTGGCCGGTGCACTACAATACCTTACATTTACCCGGCCTGACATATCATACGCAGTTCAACAAATATGCCTTTTCATGCATTCTCCACGGGACGTAGATTTTAATTTCATGAAACGCAGATTTTAATTTCATGCATTCTCCACTGGACGCATATTTTAATTTCATGAAACGTATAATGCGGTACATTAAAGGCACCATCAACTTTGGCGTTCACATAGTTCGCTCCCCCATTCACTCGCTTATTGCCTACTCCGATGCCGACTGGGGTGGTTGTCCGGACTCACGAAGATCCACATCGGGCTATTGTGATTATCTTGGAGATAATTTAATCTCGTGGTCATCTAAAAGACAAACAATCATATCGCGTTCAAGTGCCGAAGCAGAATACAGAGGGGTCGCAAATGCAGTCGCCGAGACAAGTTGGTTACGAAACTTATTGCTAGAACTTCATCTCCCATTACGCCAAGCAACAATAGTTTACTAGTGACAACGTCTCTGCCGTTTACTTGTCAGGAGACCCGGTCCAACATCAACGTACCAAACACGTTGAAATCGATATTCATTTTGTGCGGGAAAAGTAAAAGTCGGTGATATTCGCGGTTTACATGTACCAGCTGCTTATCAATACGCCGACATATTCACCAAGGGTTTACCTCGAAAATTATTCGAAACTTTTCGAGCGAGTTTGAGCGTTCGTTCTCCTGCCGCTCCAACTGCGGGGGTCTATTAGTAAATATGTAACCGATTGTGTATATCTCATATTTTAGGAGTAGATAATTATTAGAGATATTTAGAGATATCTTCTATGTTTGTATCTCCCTATATAAAGAGATCTTGGTGTAAATAATATTCATTCAAGTAATATATCATAAACACTTTTAGGCCGGTCCAGTAAATTTTGATACTTTTTGCGGAGTGGGAAAAAAATGCCCCCACTTGGTAGCGTTTGGGAGTCAGTCTTCCTCATGAGAGATCTTTGAATCCTAGAAAATAACAATGATGTTAATTTGTTATTCGCATTACATTATATATACCAAGCGTGTGTTTTTTGCGTAGGAATATTGAGAACAGAAGGATAAAACATAGGCCAATCCCACATAAAAAAAATTAAATAAGTTAAAAGAAAATCTGAAAAAAGTAAACATGTGGTAATAGCTTTCTACCAGGAACGAAGTCAACACTAGGTGCATCAACGCAAGCTACAAACAGAAATCCTATAGGAGTCAGTAGTTAGTTACACTTCAAAGTGATAACCACTCTCCTTACTATTATCCTTACTATTGAACGACGCTAATCTGTTTTAAGATACAAGGTTCATGGTAAATTGGGTTCACACAGGGTGTTCAGTTGCCCTTACATTTTTACAATTCTAATGGTTTTTAAAGAGTAAAAACGTCTAGTTAACACAAACAATAATCTGAGATAAAATATACTTATTAGCTTCTTTACTTATTTAACTGATAAGAAAGAAAATGCATTAAACTAAGTAAAAAACAAGACAAGTGGTTTACTAATAACTAATCGGGGAAGGCTGAATATATTCATCAGCAAATGCATTCAACAGAATATAAATTCATCAGAAACCATATTTACATTGAAATAACACCATTCTAGTAATCAATAAATTTGAAGATAGAACTTCAATAATGTACCTCAATTTGAACTTAAGATTTTAAAATTACCTTAAAAATGATAGCAATCTTCAATCCATTATAAGAACCATGATTAAGTCATCAATTAACTTGTATAAATAATTCAAAAGAAATATGATTTATACTCTAATCAAAGCATGTTCAATGCGTAATTCCTCTTGGAGATAAATGCACGAAGCTCGCTACAAGCCTTTTCGGCCTGGTGTAGGCATTCGGTTTCTAAAATAAACATCACCATTAATGAATTGTACAGAGTGGCCACATATGTTTCCTGCCACAATCGTGCCCTAGAAAACCCCAACCGTCGGTTTCGTTTTGGTGTGAATCATTAGTTTTTCCATTCGTCTTCTTGCCTTCTCCTTTGCGTCATAAAAAAAATAAATAACGGGCATATACCAGGCCTGCTGATGCCCTCTCTTCGTTGCTGCCCTGGACCCAAGCCCAGCTCGCCCAACCTTTGGGCCGGGCCTGCTAGCAAGAATATGCATTGATTTAGTTTCACAAGTATAAAGAAGTCATTTTCAATCCCCAACCATCTTTTTGGGTGAAAATATTATGCTAATACACAACTTATCTTTTATTCTATAAGCTAAAATTCTTGGAACTTGTAAACATAGAATGCTAGATCAACCAATGATAAGCTTCATAGTCAAGTGTGGTGAAGGGGCAGACAGTTCATGCAACAAGCAACAGTATTGAAGAAGCACATGTTTCTAAGAATATGAAAACTCTAGTTTTAAAAAATAAAGACCCTGTTGCAATTGAAGATGCGGAATCAATTGTTTTTGCAAAGGTGAGAAACGTTGAAATCATGCCAAATTTGTATGTGATCCTAGATAACGAAGGTTTTAGTGATGTGAATATACATCATATTGGGGGTTTTTGGATGTGGATTGAATTCAAATCATCAAAGGCATGTGTGAGATTTAAAAATGCAGATATGAAGAAATATTTTATTGAGATTCAGCATGTCACTAGTAATTTTGTGGTTGAGGAAAGAATGAGTTGGATAGAAGTGGACGGGTTATCGTTGTGTGCATGGGATTCACAAGTGTATAAAAAAGTGGCGGGTCTTTTGGGAAAATTCTTGTTTTTTGATGAGTTTGATGATAACCCAAGTCGAGGAAAAATGTGCATTAGTATCAAAGAGAAGGAGAGTATTAATGAAATTATAAACGTGGTAGTGGGAGAAGTTTCCTATGTGGTTAAAGTTAGAGAAACAGAGGTGTGGAAGATAAAATTGACTAAACCAAAAGCAGACATTGAATCAAACTACGGTGTGGAAGATGAGGAGGAAGAAAATTTAGTCTTTGATATTATCAATGAAGTCAATTGTCAACAAGGTACGTTTGATGTGCAAGAGAACGTGGTTAATGTAGAAGGCGGTGATGGATCACAAGATGATAATAATGGGCTGGTGGGTTTGGACCAAGTGGTTGTTGAACAAAGTGGTAAGGAGATTGAGAATCAGTGGATAATGGGTCGTTTGACAAGGAACTAAAAATACCAAGTGTCACTCGCATTAGTGAAATGGAGCATGGAGTTCACGAGAAAAGCAGGTTATCGGGATCAGTTAGTTGCCCGCCGGATTTTGACAAATGTAAAAGATTTAAAAAAATGAGGAGATAGTGAGAGATGCATCGTCATCTTGTGGCACGTTTTTTGGTCGAAGGAAGAGTAAAAAAATGGCGGAAAACTTATTCAAAAGTACAGGTGATTCTTATGTTAATCATGATCATTATGTCAATTAATATGAGAGGAATAGGAGATGTTGAAAAGAGAAAGTGGGTGAAAATTTTATTGTTTCAACATGGGGTGTCATTTTTAGGGATGCAAGAAACGTTGATGACGAAAGTTGATCTGTTTAAGATCAAATCTTTATGGAGAAATTATCAATTTGATTTTGCTTGTAGTACGGCTCGAGACCATTCAGGTGATATTGTCTCTATATGGGACCCCGCGGAGTTTGTGAAAAGCAATATTCATTGTGGAGTTAATTATGTCATTGTAGAAGGGAGTTGGATGGGTTTGCATGAGCTAGTGCATATGATATATGTTTATGCGCCACAAGATGTTGATGCTAGAAGACGTATTTGGGATGAGATAAATGAGTATATGGTTGGAAAGACCGTAAATTTCATTATTTTTGGTGATTTTAATGAAGTTCGTTATGAGTCCGAACGGTTTGGTTCTTCTTTTAATGAAAACGGTGCAAGGTATTTTGATCAGTTCATAGATCAAAATGGTCTAATTGATTTACCTAGCGGTGGGCGTAAATTCACGTGGATGAATAAGAAAGCTTTCCTCTTGTCAGAAAATTTAATTCATATGGCGTTGGAACGAAAACTTTCGGATCACATTCCTATTCTTTTATGAAAGAATGTAATCCTTGCTTATTCCATTCGTCAATACCAAATAAATGTACAAGCATGCCAACTATTATGGCTACAATTGTGCTATACATTAATTCCTACCATTCATAGAATATTGACTAAATAATAATACAATAATGACTATTTAGTGCTATATATTCTAACACTCCCCCGCAATCGAAACGGGAGAGGAATGAACACTGAGACTGTGACGAAATTCTTCAAATAAAACCAGTGGTAGGCTCTTTGTGAAAATATCGGCTATTTGGTAACGAGACGGGACATGCAAAACCCAAACCTGTCCTTGAGAGACTTTTTCGCGAACAAAGTGTATATCCATTTCAATGTGCTTTGTTCGTTGAAGCATATTTAGACTGGCATAAAAATAGGCTATTAGGCTGATGCGTAACCGAAATCCCCAAAAACGAGCTTAACGGACCCAAATCTTTCATAGCAAATTCTGTCGCTAAAGATGAAATGATTTTGTTGAGGAGGTTTTCGGATGAGCCTGTGAGAATGATGTCATCAACATATAATAGTAAATATGCCATGTGATTACCCTGTCTAAAAATAAACAACGAATTATCTGAGACACTGTGAGTAAAACCAAACTGAGAAACCTAGTTAGCAAAACGAGTATACCATGCCCGAGGGGCTTGTTTTAGCCCATATAACGATTTTTTGAGTAAACATACGTAATCAGGATGAGCTGGGTCACGGAAACCTAATGGTTGGTGCATGTAAACAGTTTCATCCAAAGTGCCATGTAAAAAGGCATTTTTAACGTCAAGTTGACGTATAGGCCAAGCTTTAGATAAAGCTAAACTAAGAACAGTCCGAATAGTGGCGGGTTTAACCACCGGACTAAATGTTTCGCCACAATCAATCCCAACCCGTTGTGTTTTGCCATCACCTACAAGCCGGGCTTTATGTCGCTCAAATGAGCCATCCGCCCGTCGTTTATGTGTTAAAATCCACATACACCGCATAATATTAACATTTTGCGGTCTAGGTACTAAAACCCACGTCTTATTTTTAATAAGAGCTTGGTATTCATCATCCATGGCCATTTTCCAATTAGGGTCCCTAAGAGCATTTATGGGATTTTTTGGAATGGGGGAGGGTGTGTGTTGGGTGTGAAGATTAAATAATGTTTTGGGTTTAAACACTCCACTTTGGCTACGGGTGACCGGTCGTGATTGAATGGGTGGTGGTGGTGGATTAGCGTGTGAAGTAGGAGCCGGTGGGGGAGTGTTTACGTGAGTGGGCTGCTGTGGTGTGGGATTGACTTGTGATTGGGCTGTTGGGCCAGATTGCATGTGGGGTGGTGAAATGGTTGTTGGGCCTGAAATTAAGGGTGAAGGTGGGGCAGTGGTTGGTCCGTGTGGTGGGATAGGTGGATCCCTTTGGTTTAAATGATGTTGTAAGTAAGGATTTGTACCACACTCCAAAAATGTATAATTAGGTGGCGAAGATGTGTATGAAAACGGAAATTTCGTTTCGTCAAAAATGATATGACGGCAAATGATTATTTTTTTAGAAATCATATCATAACACCTATAGCCCCGGTGATTATCCGGAAACCCCAAAAAAACACAAGGTTTTGACCGTGCTTGAAGTTTATGAAGTGTAGTGGTTGGTAATAACGGATAGCATAACGACCCAAAAACACGTAAATGAGATAAATCCGGATTTTTTTGATACAAAATGGATAATGGTGTTTTAAATTTAAGAACCTTACTTGGTAAAACATTGTGAAGGTAGGTGGCCATATTTAAAGCATATGGCCAAAACGACGGCGGAACCGATGCATGAGACAATAGGGTACGAATGACATTATTAAGAGAGCGGAGTTTTCGTTCCGCTTTACCATTTTGAGAGGAGGTATATGGACATGAAAAACGAAGACCGATGCCATTTTTGTGACAAAAATCACGAACATTTTGGTTGTCAAATTTCTTGCCATTATCACATTGCAAATTTTTGATGTTACGTTCGAATTGAGTGCGAATAAAAGCATGAAATTTTGTAAATATTGAGAAAACATCCGATTTCCTAGCCAAGGGATAAGTCCACACAAAATTAGTAAAATCATCTAAAAACACAATATAATAACGATAACCCGAATTACTCAAAACCGGAGACGTCCAAAGATCACAATGAATAACATCAAATGGAAATAAAGTATTATTAGGAGAAGTGTGAAATGGTAATTTTGTATGTTTACCTAACACACATGAACGACATAAAACGTTTTATTCGAACCACAAGTAATAAAATTGTTTTGTCGTAATGATTCAAAAACCGGAATGCCCGGATGACCTAAACGATCATGCCACAAAGTAGAATTTAAAATAGCAAAAACAGAATGTTGATGATTTTTCGCCGGAGTCTTGAACGTAAACGGGTATAAATCGCCATCGCTATCACATCTCATGATATGTTTCCCCGTCCGAAATTCCTTCACATAAAATCCAAAAGGGTCAAATTCAACAGAAACAAAATTATCAGTTGTAGATTTCCGTACTGACACAAGATTTTTAATAATATGTGGGGCATAAAGGATATTGTTCAAGGCAAACGGTGGGTGGGGTGGTTTTAATCTAGTGTGACCGTACCCAAGAATTGGAATATGTTGGCCATTTCCGACTAAAATACCATTATGTTTGCTCGAATTAATAAAAGACGAGAGTTTACCTTTTTCGGATGTGACATGAGACGTAGCACCCGTATCCATGACCCAAGGCGATGCCGGTTGGTTAAGACTCATGGTGTACATCGCGGCTTCAATATCAGTAGGTGAATAATTTGTGCCTGCCATATAAGACTGTTGAGCAGTTTGTGGGTCTCGGCCCAACAGTCCATCCGAGCGATGGTGGGTTGGTATGGGTCCAGTAGGAGGTTTAGGCCATGGCATACTTGGGTAAGGGCATGGGGGAATGGCCCACCCTTGTGATGGAGCCCAATTTCCATGCATTGCAAGCCACGGGTTCCACTGTGAGAACAGGGGATTGTGATTTAGATTGCGTCTCTGCCCTCCGCCACTATTACCGCCGGAATGACCACGGCTGTTACCACGGCCACTGGATTTTTGACGGCGACCGGCCCCCTTGGAATTATGGTCTCGGTATTTTTGGTTTGTCCCAGAAACACCGCCGATTTGAGAGTCGGTTGTAGGTGCAATCATCGCCGAGTTCGATGAAGTTGCGATCTTTTTAGCCAAGCCGGCTTCTTCAAGAGTAAGCATCGAGCGGGCTTGATGAAAAGAGGGCAGAGGAATACTCTGCCGGAGGAGAGTACCGATCCCGTTGTACGTGTCGGCAAGACCGGAAAGCATTTGAAGAACGAGCCGGTCATTGGATACCTCGGCACCCACGTTACGTAACTGATGGGACAATTCTTTGAGGCGTTGGCAATATGCCGAAACGCCCTCAAAATCGGACAAAACTGTATGAGAAAACTCTTGCTCGAGAGTGACGGCACGAGCGTGTTTGTTATCTTCGAACAAATCGCGAAGGCGATTCCACGTATCCATGGCGGTTGATCCCGATACCAGGATGGTATTGATTAAATCACGGGAAATGGTGGCATAAATCCACCCCAACACCGTAGCATCAAGAGTAGACCACATCTCATCGTCCGTATTTGTCACCGACGTAGAAGAATTACCGGACGGTATGATATGGTGAAGCACCCTTAGAGACCGAGCACATATTTTGAAAAGTTCCGCCCAAGTGGAATATTGAACACTGGTTGTATCAAGTTGAATAGGGATATGATTACGTTTATTGGATACGGCAAGAGCTGGATGGAATTTTTGTTTGTCAATATTTGTGTTGTTGTTGATGGTATTCTCAAGGGGTGGAGCAGTGTTGGGTGCCATTGGGGATGAAGGTGGGAAGAAAGAATGAAACAGAAAATTGAATCTTCATTTTTCTGTTGACAATAAGCAAAAGCTAAAAGCCGATTTTTAACAATTTGGGTAGCTAGCTAGCGATGGCTAAACAATTGGATCTAATTCTGTGAAACAGTTGGATGCAATCATTAGACTGAAAATATTATGAAAATATCTATATAGTAGACTCTTAAATGTTTTAAATGACTATTATACCCTTATAAAAAAGAGTATAATTCCCCTGTTTAAATGAAGCACAAAGCATTCTTTACCCAAAAATTGTAGCTATTGGTAAAATGCAACTGGTATTCTTTTATTATATCTGAATAAAAAAATCTCAACTGCATTCCTTTTTGGTTAAAAACCCGACCTGTCAACCCGACCCATTTAGAACCCGAAAAATTGTAGCTTTAGCTGCAGCTAGTTTCACCTCCATAATTAACCGATATTTTTCCACTAACTCTTTATATTTTTCCTGTAAATCAGCATAATGTTCTAACGTTTAACCTACAGGTCCACAGTCAGATTGTGAGATTCTAATTATGTTGTTACAATTTCTAACTTCACCAATTTTAAATCAAAATAACATGTAAATTATGAACAACCATAATTATAAAACCGGCTAATGTACTGAAAAAATCAAGGAAGCGTTTTTTGTAAAAATTAATGGTGATGAATGAGAAATTAGAAGTGTGATTATTACTTGAATCAATTGATTTTCCAATTTTGAAGTGATTGTTGCAAGGTACCCAATTATAAATGCTACCGATCAAGACATGTGTGGATACACAATTAAACACTTAAACCTGACATATTAACATTTGTTAATCCACAAATCTGGTCATAAGAATTACAAATCTTAACAACTGCAAGAATCTAATAACTACAAAAAGTTAATCACAAAATCATATCAGAAAACCAACTCCATTAAAACAAATTGGTATAAAAGTAAATACAGTGAGTAAGCATTTTTATCCCATCTTTTAATAGTGTCTTGGTAACAAATGAGCAGTCATCATTTCCCATTTGGTCCAAGCCAAAGCAGCCTCGTACTTATAAAAACTACACGTACCTATTAACCAAATACAGGAAAAAAACAATTATTAGATACAACAAACTTATAATTAAGAGTTTATTTTCTTTTAATTCCCAAAAGATGAAGATTATATATTATACATGTGTATTCAAGTCATCATCTCCCAAGCTGTTGTCTTTTAAATTTAATAAAAAGAAATACAAGGACTTGTTATATGAGTTGACTTTGATCAAAGTCAAAATAGCATACCATCAGCAACACCACCTTCATAAAACCAAGCATTTCTTTTTTCCTTAATAAAAAGATCCCTCGGATAACAATCTCAGTCACCTTAATATAAGAAAAAAGCAAAATCAATTTCTCATCATTTCTATCGGATTTTGTCTATAAATTCACGTATATACTCAACCAATTTGCATCAACTTGGAAGGAACAAAGTATGAGGGGGCAAATATCAATTTATAAACAGATGGAGGGAAATAAAAGAAAATTTGTGTTCCTATTAAGAGAAGAGAAAGGAAATTAAAAGAAAATTAATCTAAATATTCTTCTCAAAACTTCCTCCCAATTTTGGGAAGATTTGGAGAGATCAATATTAAAACCAAATACTGTCTCCAAAATACCCCTCGCCTAATAGGTAGCCGTCATCTTTCTTCTTTTTCTCTGGGTGTAGATTATATAATTTACAGGTATCTTCCTGCTAGTATTATGTGATTAATAATTTATATCCATATTTTCTACTATTTGAATTTCAATAACATTTTTTATATTATTGCAATGGTCATAATTTTCTTTTATCTGTCCCTCTTTTATTCGTAAGCATTAATTTTTTTTTTTCAATGACCATAATTTTTTTAGACACCTATCGATTCATTTCTTCTATCTTTTTTTAATTGATGAATTTATTTATATTATTTTCTAATGTTATTTATGTAATACTTGATGAATTTATTTATATTATTTTCTAATGTTATTTATGTAATACTTTCTAATGTTGATAAGGTTTAATTACTATTATTACCATTATATTTGTATCATATTATTTGTCAAATTATACAATATTAATATTAGTTTATATATTAAGGGTAAATTTGTAAATGGTTAATTAATTTTTGTTTTTTAAGTTCTTTTCTCTTCTTCCCACTTTAGGAACAAAAAAAAAATTAAAACATTTCTTCTTTATTGTCTATCTCTTCTCTTCTCTTCTTTTCTTCTTCTTTTCTTTTCTTTGAATGAAAATTTCTGGAACACATAAATGAAGAAAATCTTACGCTTAGCAAGAAAACATTTTGTGAAGCAAATCTGACTACTAGAAACCTAAATTCCCAAAAAATCACAACTTGAATCACACAAATCTCACTGTATAAACTGCAAATCTAAGCAACTTTCGATCTAATTTCAAGTTTCTTTCTTCAATTCTACCATATTACCTGTTTTATGAAGCTTATGGCGGAAATAAAAGCCCTAAACCACCATCTCGTTCTCAACCATGTCGAAATTCTGGTAGACACAGAGCACTAAAAGTCGTCGAGATTTCGGCGGATAGAGAGCACACTGTAAGCAAGAAAAGAATTATAAGACATGTACGTGTTCATAAACCTAAATATTCAACAAATCACCACTTAAATCATACAAATCTCGCTGTATAATCTGCATTATAAGCAGCTTTCATTCTAATTTTAAGTTTCTTTCCTCAATTTTATCATTTTACATGTTTTGTGAAGCTTACAGCGGAAATGAAAAACCTAAACTACCATCTCGACCATGTCGGTGGACAAAGAGCACCAAGAGTCGTCGAAATCCGGTGGACAGAGAGCACCAAAAGCAAATAATCTCCGATAGAAGAAGATGAGTCTGATGGTAGAAGATGACTGTCTCTGATGGGAGAAAAAAATGACCAAGAAGGAAGTATGAGAGAGGATCAAGGAAGCTGACACACTCTCTCTCTATATACAAAAAAATCCTATTCATCTACTGTAAAATGTTAGTATATAAATATGTAATGTGGGAGTCGAATATATTTCTCATATTATTTTCACTTGCAATGTTGCTAGAGATCTTTGGGAGATGGTGTTTTATTAGCCGTTAATATTTTGTATTTATGTATAGTTATTATATTAATTTACTTTCCCTTTATTCTCCTTAATATAAGGAGTAACTTATGTAAATTATTTCTTTATAATGGAATTCTGCCCTCTCAATGAGGCAACATATTGATTAACAAATCCCTCATGGTATTAGCCTCACACATCTCTCTCCCTTCAACGATTTTTTCTTCTTTTCAACCCTAAATTCAGGCGGCTACTTTTCTTCCATGGAACCTTTCTTCTCCATCGTATTCTGCTCTAAACCACCATGTCTGTTACCGCATCTTCTTCCTCGACCACCGACAACTTGTTCTCTACGAATACATTACTTCATATGATGACTATTAAGCTTAATTCTTCGAATTATCTTCTTTGGCGCAACAATATGCTGTCGATATTCACCTATCAGAAACTGCTCGGACACATCGACGGTACAATCGCTGCTCCTCCTGCGACCATCGTTGTCAATGATAAAACAGTTTCGAATCCAGCCGCTGCTGCTTGGTCTGAAACCGACCAGCGTGCCGTTATCCTTCTTCAAGCCTCGCTTACCGAAGAATCTTCGTCGGAGGTTCTTGGTATCACTTCGGCACATCAAATTTGGATCGCTTTAGAGGCTGCATATAGCAACGCTTCGGTCGAGAGAGTGCATTCTTTACGGGATGCTCTCCGGCAGCTCACTAAAGGTGCTTCAACCGTCTCAGAATTCAGTCGCAAATTCAAGACGATTTGCGATCAACATTTGACAATCGGTCATCCCGTTGTAGAAATCGATAAGCTTCATTGGTTTCTATGTGGTTTAGGTCTGGCCTATGAGACGTTTTCAACCGCCATACGCGCCACGAAACCCGCACCGAAATTCCGTGATTTAATCGCACAAGCAGAGAGTCATGAACTCTTCTTGGTGTCCTTGCATGGAACAAATACCACTTTGCATGGAACAAATTCCACTACAGTTGCCTTTCATGCTCACAAATCCATGCCTTCCACCAACTGTGACCAAGGCAAGACCACTAATTATCGTGGTCAAAACAATCGTGGCCGTGGTCGTGGTACAAATCGAAGGTCTCCTCATTGTCAACTTTGTCGCACCAATGGCCATTATGCCTCATCTTGCCCAAACCTTGCCACTTATGCTACTCAATCTTCCACAACCAATGACTCTTTGGCAAAGGCATTTCATGCTCAATGTCATGTCACCACCAACACTCCAGATTGGCACGTTGATTCAGGGGCTACGAACCACATGACCAACTCGTGTGACCATCTTCATCAAACGGGTCCATACAAAGGTAATTCTCAAGTGGTTTTTGGAAATGGTAAATCTCTACCCATCACTCATACGGACCTTTCTCATATTACTAAGAATATTTCATTACGTAATGTGCTTGTTATTCCTAATCTCACCAAGAAATTACTTTCGGTGAGCAAATTAACCACTGATCATACTGTTGATGTGTTATTTTCTCAACCGTTTTTTATATTCAAGATCGGAAAACCAAAAAGGTACTTGCTAGTGGTAGATGTGACAATGGACTTTATGTGCTTCAAGATGAACACCAAGCTTTTGTTGTCACTAAAGCTCTTAAAAAGGAGTCCTATGAACTTTGGCATACCCGTTTGGGTCACGTTTCGTTTGATGTTATATCAATTTTAAATAAATTGGGTTTTTTTTTATCTATTTCTTCATTGTTACCAAAAGCAATTATTTGCACTCCATGTCAATTCGCAAAAAGTACACGTTTACCTTTTGATAATAATTTATCGCGATCATCTCATCCTTTAGATTTAATTCATTGTGATCTATGGGGACCTTCTCCAATTTGTTCTAAGGATGGGTATCGTTATTATGTTATATTTTTTGATGATTTTTCCAGGTTTACGTGGTTCTATCCTCTTAAAACGAAAAGTGATTTTAATTCGGTTTTATCAACATTTATTAATCTTGCTCAAACAATGTGCTCACGCAAGATAAAAACTTTTCAAAGTGATGGTGGAACGGAATTTGTAAATCACACGGTTCGGAAATTTTTTGAAGATAATGGAACCTTTCATAGGTTCTCTTGCATGTACACCCCACAACAAAACGGTCGTGCTGAACGTAAACATCGACATATTGTTGAAACCGGTTAAGCTATGCTCTTTAATGCAAGTATTCCGGCATCTTTTTGGGTCGATGCTTTCTCATCGGCAACGTTTATTATCAATAGGGTTCCCACACCCTTGTTGAATCAAAAATCGCCATTTCAACTTCTTTTTGATCGAGCTCCAAATTATTCAAATTTTCGAGCATATGGTTGTCAAGTTTTGTAGGAGCTAATACGAATTTTCATTAAATAATATACAATTACAATAAGGGAAATTGACTAATACGTTTACAAAAGATTGAAACAAACTCATTAGAACAAACAAGTACAAGGTTTTGGTTGAGTGTCGTTAAATTCACGATCCCCTTCAAATAGATTCGTTGTCTATTTCCCAGGGTAAAACAACCGAGTAGTTTTACACTACCAGATATAATCCAAGCCAGAACACTAACCAACATTTAGAGTGTTTTCTTAGGAGAGAAAGCTGTGAAAGAAGAGAAGTAGGTGTAGAAGGTGTGTCTACAAATGAGACCCAAAGTCTCTATTTATAGTGTAGAATGCCAAGTAATGTTTATCAAAAACATTAAATGCATTCAATTCTATTAAACAAGAAAACAAAACAGCAAACTGCATTTACTGCAGAAAATTCGTAACTGCCTGCTCAAGTCAGTACAGGAACTCAGTCCGGGAGGTCAGTATACGCAGGTCAGTATTGGAAGTCAGTATACGCAGGTCAGTATCAGAGATCAGCTGCGCTGATTAGTACTGCAATTCAGCGCTGGACTGCAGGAACTCAGTATTGGAAGGTCAGTATGAGACTGCCTGCTGCGCAGGTCAGTATGAGACTGCATGTCAGTATTGCAGCGCAGTACGTGTCGAAAAACTCAGTACCGAGGTGGTCGGTATTGACCAGTCAGTATGAGACTGATCAGTACTGAGGCGGTCAGTACGAGCACACTGCAGTGTTGACTAGATGCAAAAAATTGACCCGCACGAGCCCAGAATTTCGGAGCTGCATTCGTGTCCGCAGGTCGCTCGGCCGTACACGAGTTCAAGCCATTTCGGGCAATTCAGTCCAAATTATCTGCACACACCCCCCCCCCCCGCGCGCGCGCGCTTAGGCGTGCGGGTAAAACCCATGTATATGGATTTAATCTTCCATACTACTTCCAACCTTATAAACCAACAAATGGTTTGTCATTTTTCCAATGTGGGATACTCTCCCACTTCCCCCACTTCCAAGATTTCTTGTATCAAACACCCTACTTTGAGAGTCGATATCTCATTCACCACAACTCGACTTTGGACACGCTATATACCGTTGCGTAGCTCTCACGAAGGAGAACACAAAGCTACCAACCAATAACTATATATAACACATATATATATATAATTATATAGGTCCAACGTTGGTGAAAAATCATTTTATCACAACTTTTTCCAACAATCCCCCACATGAATAGAGATCGATTGAAAACACCATAAAATATCGATAAATGTTCAATAGTTAAGTCTTGCAAAGGATAGGTAGGTGGTTAGCCTTTGAACCCTCCCTTGAGAATTACACTTAGTCTCCTAGCAGTCAGTAGACGCGATGTCCTTGAACTGAGTCCGCCTTTTGTGTAGATGACAGTATACATTCTCACAAGACTCTCCCTAACTTGTTCATGTCCTCTTATCTTGCCCGTCTTGGTCATGGACACTGCCTGGTTCTGCGAGAGCTATTAAGAATTGTGCCCAACAATTCCATTCGAAGCGACCCCACTTCTCCCTCACATAGGTGATTCTCTATCACGAATCATTAAAAGCCATAGTGCTTATCCTCATTGTCACTGAACTAGGAATGGACTAGGAAGTAGTACAATGTACTCCCTTTAAGAATATAGGAATTCCGTTACCCCCACAGTGACATCCCTTCATTTATACAATTAGGTTGTCCTATTGAACCTAGATCTTGGGATCTCCAGTCAACTAGGTTAGGTTTCCTTCGCATAAACTTTTATTCCAAGGGCTTTAGTCCCATTCCATTCGATGACTTATTAATTAACTCTTTGCTTAAGCCTTTCGTAAGCGGATCCGCGATGTTATCTTTTGACTTTACATAGTCAATCGTGATAACTCCAGTTAAGAGTAGTTGTCGTATCGAGTTATGTCTACGTCGAATATGCCTTGACTTACTATTATACATTGCACTCTTGGCTCTACCAATAGCCGATTGGCTATCACAATGTATCACTACAAGAAAACAACAAAATAGCAACGGAAGAGTGCTACGGAAGTCATTTTCGTTGCTAAATTGCTACGGTTTATACTACGGAATGATTTTTCGTGGTAAAGTTACTACGAAATTTGCCATGAATTGAAAATTCCATAGCGAACCCAAGAATTACTACGGTTTTTGTCACGAAAACAAAATCTGTTGCTATCTTGCAACCGCATTTGCTATGGAGTGGCGTTTCATTGCTGTTTAGCTACGAATATATCTACGAAAAAGTATTCCGTGGTTATTTTGCTAGGAAAATAACTACGAAAATATATTCTGTGGTTATTTTGCTACGAAATAATAATCCGTTGTTATTTTGCGACGACTTTTTTGCTACGAAATTATTTTCCATAGCTAGTTTACTATGGAATGAAAGTTCATAGTTAAGTTGCTACAGAATCCAACTATGGAACTGCGGTCCGTAGTTATTTGACAATGGAATAAATATCCGTTGGTATATTTGTTACAAATTATGTTACGCCCTGCATTTCCATAGGTAGTTTGCTTTGGAAAGTAATTGTATAGCTATTTTGCAACGGAACTCTGTTACAAAACTTACTCTCGTAGTTGTGTTGCTAATAAAGGGATCGTACCTGTTGACCGACCTTAGGAGGGAGACTAAAAGAGGCCCCGAGACTTGGACTCGGAATTTTGTTACAGAATAAATTTGCTACGGAAATTAATACGCGTAGATGTTTCGTAATGTGCACATGTGGTTGCTAATTTGTTACAAAATTTTTTTACAGAAGAAATTTTCTACGGAAATAAATATTCGTCGATGCTTTGTAATTTCCACATGTGGATGTGGTTGCTAATCTGCTACAAAATTTTGTTAGAGAAGAAATTTGCTACGGAAATTAATATCCGTAGATGTTTTGTAACGAGGATAATGGTGAACCGCGCGTTGCTGCGGGATTTAAAATTAAAATATACATCTTTTAATTGAAATGATTTAAAATGGTGAACCGAATGGGAGTTTGTGAATAACAATAAAATTCAGGGGCTAAAATGAAAAAAACTTTCCTTTTTGTTTTGAACTAGTAAGTGTTTCGGTTTCAGAACGTTTAGCTGTATGCGTGTCCCTCGTTCTTCGGTTGATCGTGGCATTTTGGTTGTCTTTTCATTGGTATCTTTATGAGTGAAAAAGACAATAGTTAGCAGTTTTTTTATGGTTTTCGTTTGAATATTTTTAATATAAGTAATTCTTGTACCTGATAAATTAAATAATTGACGTTTTGCAGCTGGTGCTGTTTTGACCTATTGTCTGTATGTGTTGGTCATCGAAAACATGTGAACACACAACATGTTTTTGCTTTCGGGTCGTCATGGTTTTAAATAACACCGCAAGATACAATACTTGATACACCTGTTAAGGGAAAAGTTGAAAAGAAATTAAATAAATAAACTTTACTTGTTATAGATACCCAACAAAGGAAGAAAGAAATGGTAAAAAAATATCATAATAAAGCAGCCATGTGGTTGTAGTCTACACTGATCCGATATGTTATAATACAACCGACCCCACCCAAAATACCTACAGAAAAACATGTTCCAAATTTGTGGATTGACTACATGTTACATGGAAATCTTTATGGATTTATATTCCATTAAATTTCTAATGACTTTCTCCAATAAGACATGCAATTAGCACTGTCATATATTGAAATGAAATGGTGTCGTTATATTTTGTGGTGTGGTGGTGGTTGTTGGAAAAACTTTGTTGTTTACTTCGTATGAAACGGGTCAAAATGGGTTATAAGTAGTTGTACCTCTGAATCCTAATGAATATGTGCAACAGAATAATTTTATTTTTAAGTTTATCATTACTTTAAACTTTTAGTTATCGTATACTTTTTAACAGTACATACTCAATATAATGGATTTTCTGAAAAATGAAACAAACTAATAATATTCAATTTTAAAACTTTTAAATTATAATTTTAAGCGGGGTGACGGGTTGAAAATGGGCTGGAAAGTTCAACCCCAACACAATATAAATGCCAGCCCGTTTATGAACACAATATAAAGGTTGACTATTAAAGTTAAAGTTAACAAACTTTAGGATCTAAAATTGGTGATCATTACCTTCAGGTTTTTAGGAACTAAAAGATGATATATGACATACGACATAAATAAAGCGTCAAATTTGGCAAGAAAACGAAGACCAATAAATGTTTCTTAATGACGAATTGCACTCCAACCACATTGAAAGAAGTAAAAAAGTTAAACCTGCAGATAGGGCCATATTTTTTGGCAAGAACAGAGACCAAATCAGGTCCATCTTGAGCAACCGAAGATTTGGTTAAAAATGACGTGCTCTAGTACAGCGTATCACGTTTCAACGAAAATTTTGCGTACGGTTATCCAACTCCATAACATGCGTTATATCTTGGTAAACTTCAAAATTATAAATGTTCCAATGCATAGTGAAATAGTCGAATAAAAATTAGAATTCATGTAGTCAAAACACGCACCTAGGTATAGCAAAGTTGTACCACAAATTTTTCCAATTTGAGCAGCTGCAAGACCATCAGCTCAACCTGCACCAAACACTAACAACACTGCACTTTCATGCTATAAAGAGGCGCCTACCTTATTAATACTGGGAACTCTAATTCCAAAATATGAACCCCGAATTCGAAAACGTCAATGAAACTTAACTGAAGAAGATAACTGAAGGAAGAAACTTCAAAATCAAAATCAAAAATTAAAATTTAAAAAGACAGAAAATTGAACCCCAAATTCGAAAAGAAAGTGAAAGTTACCTGAAGAAGATGACGGAAGCAGGAATCTTCAAATCGTACCCCAAGATCGAACCCCTAATTAAAAAGAAGAGAAAGGTAGAAAATTGAGCCTTCAAGGTGAGTTAAACTTACATGAAGAAGATGAGCGGAAGCAACAAAATTCAAAATCGAAACCCTAGTTAAAAGAAACAGAGAGAAAGAACACAAAATTACCTCCTGAAGAAGAAGAAATAAAAAGGGTTATCGATGGATAAGAAGGAAATACGTTTTGTTTAAAAGAGAGAGAGAGCAAAACATTACCTGATGACGAAGCAAATTAAGGCAAGGCGGTGGGAAGCGTTGGAGATCGGAGGTGGATTTCGTGTGTAGTAGACACGAATGATATTCTGAAGAAGGAGCTGGTGGTATGTAGCATACACGAACGAAGAAGGAGGTGGCACTGATCCGTAGTACACATGAACTGAAAAAGGAGGAGCTGGAAGAGATCCAACGAAACAGTAACTGTTCATCCGTTGTTAAATGTTATATAGTAAATTGGGTTTTTAAAAAGAATTTCACTGAACAAGAATAGAAACTGAACCATCACCACAATTCACGTGATTGCTAACCAGCTGGTCTCCAAGTCATGACGTTTGGTGTTTCTACATCAAGCAATAACCCTAACACGTCCTCGATTCAATCTTAACCCCTCCACGTTACAATTCCCCATAACGCCTCCTCTATTCAATCTTAACCTAAAAGACGCCTCAATTCCTTCAGCGAGTGTCTGCAACTCTGCATTACATAGATTCCTTCAAGCTTGAATCGGGGTATTCAAAGGCTGCAACTCTGCATTACATCGTAGGTGTTAATTTCTCCCTGTCGTTTGAAAGAAAACCTCATACCCCCAGCCTCTTCTCCCTACCGTTATCAGCTGCAAATGGCAAAAAGCCCTCGTCTAGGGTTTTATTCATACACGGTCGCTCAAAAAGATCAGCTACTGGAGGTACTCCATTCCATTCGCAATTTCTGTACTCCATTTTCTGAGCTTTATCGAGTTTTGGTATTGTTAATTTGTCATTTTTTTTGTTTGTGATTTATAAATTCATATGTTCACCATTAACATCGATTAAGACTGCGATTGGAGCTTGTAGTAGCTATTGATCATCTCGTTTCATTGTTATTTGGACCGATAAGGCTGATCGTTTTGCTCTTTTCGTTTAATTATCTGCTTTGTGTTTCATTTCCGGCTTGTACTACAAGGGTGCTTCTGTTTCACTATATGGTATTACTTATTATGTTTGTTAATTGAGAGCTGAGCTTGCGGTTCTAGTGAATTTTTCCGGCTGATCTCCAACACCGAAATGATAGGTTATAATTGTTAGCTAGAGCAAACACGCTCATTTTTTAATCTCGTTCTCGTTTTGAATTAGAGAAGTATTCGACATAATTTATCACAGAAAGTGTGCTGTTTTGCTTGCTCTGTACTTTTATGTCAACTGGCATGCTAGATTTAGGACGTTGGTTACATTACTCTCAGGTGTTTTGATCCACTGAATTCTAATATGGTATTTCTATCTATTAATTGCTCAAATTGCTGTATTTTAGGTTACACAATACCACCATGGCTTTTTTCAACAGAGTTCGTGGTATACTTAGGCAGGTTTCCACAAAGCACATCAATCATGAAATGTCATCAGTGGCAAGTCCATTGATCTTTCAAATGTTAAGATGCATTTCAAGTTCAAAAGTCTTTGTGGGAGGTAATCTTCAATTTTTTAACAAAGTTAACATGATTTACGTGTTGAGTTTTAAAAGTCGGTATTCATAATTGTGTTTCTGGTTTTTGTTGTTGCAGGATTGGAATGGGCTACTGATGATATGAGCTTGCGAAAAGCTTTTAGTGCTTATGGGGAAGTCCATGAAGGTATAAATGATTAAATGTGAATGTAGAGTGGAACTATATAAGATGCTTTTTTTTTTATATATATTTTTAGTAATCTGGAAAAGTGATTTTGGTTTTTATTCATTTGATGAAATCAATCTATTGCCTTATTCTAAATTAAAGTTAATAGTGCGTGTTAAATTTCTGATAGCTTCATATGTAATGCAACAGCTAGAGTGATCATGGATAGAGAAACTGGTAGGTCCAGAGGTTTTGGCTTTGTTACTTTTGCTGACACTGAGGTTGCATCTGCTGCAGTTCGGGCAATGGATCAACGGGCATTTCATTCTTTTTTTTTGTTATTTGGTTTGTACATTAATTTTTTATAATGCTAGAAATGGTTGTTTATGAACAAATTTTGTAGGAGTTGCATGGTCGAATGGTGAAACTGAACTGTGCCAATGATAGACCACAAGGAGGTAGCGGCTTCCGGGGATGCGGTGGCTATGGCGGAGGCGGTTATGGCGGTTGTGGTGGCGGCTATGGTGGTGATTATGGTGGAAATAGTTATGGATCTGGTGGTGGTGGTTATGGCGGTGAAGGTCAAAACTTTGGTGTTGGTGGTGGTGATAGCTTTGCAAATGATGGTGGAAGCAACTTTGGTGGTGCTGATGATGTTCAGGTACAAGGACGCTACAGGGATAATGATGATGCTGATGATTTTGCTAAGAGAGCTTGATTGTTTTATTTTCAAGTGGACAGCTGTTTGCAGCTTATTATGGTCTGTTATTTTTAAGTGTTTTGTTGTATCTGAAATGTAAAACTTCGACTCTTAATTACGGGCTCAGTAGGTGAAAACTTCAATCTTGTTTGTGAGAAGAATTAGTGTTCTTGCGGTTTTTAATAGGAGTTAAATGACTGATATCCTGTGTTTAATTAGCTGCTGTTCACCTTAATAACATTACTATCATAAATCTATATAATATTCATTACTAACAAAATTATGAAACCATCAGAATAAGGACTTAACTTTTGAATGGGGTCACGAGTTTAATTCATCTCTATTACTAGTACAATCAAAATTAACCATTTTTGCCATCAAATTCGCTTGTTGAAGCCTCAGTCAACAGTCAACGAGTCTGACTTTGTTTGACCGCTATCATGCTTAAATTTATTAAAATGCTGGGCTAAGCAGCAACTCCAACTATCCATTTATCCATAAACCCACGAAAACAATGAATTGAAGAATGAATATCCCATCAAAATAAAAAATTCCTAATTACAGTCTCATTTCAAATCGGTAGCTGGTACATGAAAATGCTGAAAAACAAAAACAAAATAGCTGCTCAAAACAGAAGATTTTAATAAAACATCAGCTAACAACATGAAAAGAAGTTATGTATTTTTTCTGAATTTTTTATAACGCGGAATTGGGTTCTTGTAAATTTTGAAAATGCAAAAAAAGGACTACATAAAACAGGCTAAACATCCGTTGTGGTGCTAATCACTATCATCACACTCATCTTCCTCCTCGACCTCTTCTTCATTGTCTGATGTGCTATACTCAAAACTACCCTCGGAGTCGGCAATACCATCGTCTCCACTGTTATTTGCATCATCAAAGTACCCTTCAATATCATTAGTAATTTCATCATCTGAACCGTTGCTTGAGGTGTCGTCATACTCGAATGCTTTTGTTGCATTGCTAATGATCTCACTTGCTATAACTTCATCTTCTTGAAAAGCAACATCTTTTTGATGATCACTTTCTCCTACATTAGTCCATCCACGGGGTTTAACCTTAAATACCACCATCCAGTCAGTGCTGTTTTGTTTTAAACTGGGATAAGGCATGAAACAAACTTGAGTAGGTTGCATTGCTAGTACAAACGGCTCGAATTTGTTGAATTTCCTTTTTTTGTTTATATCAACCAAGTTATACTGTTTGTGAACCTTAACTCCTACATTAGGTGTTGGATCGTACCAGTCACATTTAAACACAAATGTGGTTTTCCTTGGGAACCCAGGGTATTCAACCTCTAAAATTTCCAAAATTTTTCCATAGTAGGCACCAACTTCACTACTTATACAAATTCCGCTATTCATTGATGCTTTGTTCTCACTGTGGGCATCCGTGTGAAACTTGTAACCATTGACGAAGTATACCTTGTAAGATTTCACGGACCTCAATGGTCTTCTTGAAAGGTCATATATGTACTTGTTCTTTATTTCTTTTTCACGTGCCTATATATATAGGACAAAAAAAGGATTATGTAAGACCATATATTTAGCAAATGAAAATAATGATAATATATAAAACAAGTTTAACACGTACATGGTTTTCGAACCATGTAGCAAAATGTTTATCCACTTCAAGATCGATATCATGTTGATTTATATCCGGATAGAGCTCTTTCAACATTTCCTCAAACTCGCTGTACATAAACATATATTAATATCATGTTTGTTGAGGTATATAAGAAATAAAAAAAACAAATCTGATCATATATATATATATATATATATATATATATATATATATATATATATATATATATATATATATATATATATATATATATATATACAAAGTATGTAACAAATGCATGAGAGTAACCATGTAGAAAATAGATCGAATATTACTCTATGTGGGTTTTAATCTGCTCTTCATTAAGGAGTATGTAAGTATGGACCGCGTTGAATTCCTCGTCGGACAACATTCTCTTCTTTAGTTTGCCATAGGCCCGGCCAGGATAGGAAAATATCTTTAATATTTCTTTGTCATCATCACCTCGGTCATCCCCTCCATCATCATTGCGATGGACATTTCTGTTACGTGTGAGAACATTTGGCTCAAAATAGTATGAGCAAAAGTTAGCAGCTTCACGAAGCAAGTAGGCGTTAACGATAGAACCTTCAACTTTAGACTTGTTTTTCACATCTTTTTTCAACTGGTTGAGAAATCTACGGTTTAATATACAAAATATGATCGAAAATTATCATATGCAAGTTGTACCTAAGAATTGAATAAAAACTAACCTTTCAAATTGATACATCCAACGAAATTGCACGGGACCGCTGATTCTCGCTTCATATGGCAAATGGACCAGCAAATGTTCCATGGAGTTAAAAAAACCAGGGATAAAGATGGTCTCTAATTTACATAAAATTATGGGGATGTCTGCTTCAATTCTTTCCATGTCTTGTATTGTTATTGACTTTGCTGCCAATGTTTTGAAGAAGATACTCAACTCTGTAATTGCTTCCCATACATTTTTTGGCAACATCTCACGGAATGCAATTGGCATCAACCTCTGCATAAATACATGGCAATCGTGGCTTTTCAATCCGAACAGTCTACATGCGTTCAAATC
Organism: Calendula officinalis; assembly: GCA_963853835.1. Classification (NCBI taxonomy): domain Eukaryota; kingdom Viridiplantae; phylum Streptophyta; class Magnoliopsida; order Asterales; family Asteraceae; genus Calendula; species Calendula officinalis. The sequence continues at coordinate 16,753,847 of OY970823.1, forward strand.
TACACACCTCCCTAAATTTGAGACATAACCATCGGGAAAACGCAGTTTCTCCACCCACTCACATACTGCTTTCTTTTGCCTCTTTTCAAGAGCATAATTTGGTCTTTCATTTTCGCCGAATCCTTTTCTCTTCCTGCAATAGAGTTTGAGATCTTTTCTCGCCGCCGCATTGTCCTTTGTCTTTGTTTTTACATCCATAATAGTGTAAAAAAAATTGTCAAAGACATTCTTCTCAATATGCATGACATCCAAATTATGTCTAATGAGGTTTGTTGTCCAGTAGGGTAAATCCCAAAAGATGCTCCTCTTTTTCCAACCAAAATTCCCACGTGCTTTATTTACTTCATCGGCTTGAATTTCAGTCACTTTTACCAAACCTAATTGTTCAATTTGCCTTAACGTTTCTTCACCATTCAAACGTGGAGGAGGACCTTTAGTCTCTACACGATTCTTTTTAAACTTATTTTTATCCTTTCTGTATGTGTGATCGGCTGTGAGGAATCTTCTGTGGCAGTCAAACCACGACATCTTATTACCGTTATCGAGCCTGAATGCCTGAGTATGTTTCCCACAATGCGGACATGCTAGCTTCCCTGCAGTTGACCATCCCGATAACATTGCATAAGCCGGAAAATCACTAATTGTCCACATCAAAGCTGCTCGTAATTGAAAATTCTGCTTCAAAGAAACATCATAAGTTACTACACCCTCTTCCCACAACTGCTTCAACTCAGTGATAACCGGCTGAAGGTATACATCTAGTCTGTGCTTTGGGTTACCAGGACCGGGCACAACTGCTGCCAAAAACATATAAGGCTCTTTCATACACATAGATGGTGGCAAATTATATGGTGTTATAATAATAGGCCACGATGAATACTGTTTCCCGAAAGCTCCGTGTGGTGCAAACCCATCCGTACAGAGACCTAATCTCACATTTCGTGTTTCTGATGCAAATGAAGGATAAGTGTTATCAAAGTGCTTCCAAGCTTCAGAATCGGACGGATGACACATCACATCAACATCATGGCCATGATTAGTGGCGTGCCAACGCATGTAACCTGCTGTTGCTAGTGAAGCATACAGCCTCTTCAACCTCGGAGTCATGGGAAAAAAAATGCATTCTTCTCCAAGGTATACGAGAACGTGACGACGCACTTCTTGATCTCGGTTTGAACCTATCCATATTGCAAATTTTGCACCTATCAAGATCTTTGTCTCCCATCCAATATATCATGCATCCAGACTTGCAGCAGTCAATCACCTCCACAGGCAGGCCAAGTGACTGCACTAACTTTTTACTGTCGTATAAACTATCGACCATGATATTCTCTTCCGGTATCAAATCGTTTATCAACTGGCAGATAGTATCGTAACATTTCTCGGGCATGCGATAATCGGATTTGATATTCAGTTGTCGAGACACGACAGATAGTTGTGTGGCTTTATTACAACCAGACCACAACTCTTTATCTGCTGCCTTTAACATATCGAAAAAATTCTTATCTGCTGCATTTGGCTCCTCCTCGATAGGTCTATTCATAAAAGCAGGTATGAAATCAGGATCTGTTCCGTCCAGAATCATTTCTGTATAACTAGGTGCATGTTGTTCATGGAGAGTAGTGTATGTATCATCTGCATCTAATGTAGCATTATCAAGCAGTGTTTCCCCATGTTTTTCCCAGAACTCGTAATGTTGCACAAAACCAGCCTTGTAAAGATGCAATTTGACCTCATCAACACCATGATAAGGGATGTTACGACAATTTTTGCATGGACATTTAATTCTATCTTCATCCATATGACTTGGTTGAGAACTAGCAAAATTCGCAAAGGCTTTCACCCCCTTAATGAAATTTATTGACAGATGACCGCGTTCATCATATTGCTCATACATCCACTTTCTATCTGGGTTGGACATTTTAGTACATCTGCAGCACAAGTGCATACCAAAATTAGTCATGTAAATTGAAGTAAAAATTATGTATTTTTTATGTAATAGCATTGTTGTTGTTGCTGAAATACCATGTAGGTATTAACCGAAAGATTCTATATGATTTCGGTTTCATTAGTTACATTCAAAAGAATTACTGTATATTGTATTTTCCATATTTATTAGTATCAAATCCTTGTAATTAGTCATACCGTTACTTTGTATTTTCCATAGAGAAAGGCATCCAGTTTCAAACATTTACAGTAGGAATGTATTTAATTTCGTGATTCTACTCAGTAATATGTGTGGTGGAAGCAGGAAGGAAATAGAATATGTATAAAGACAAGAGTCGACTGAATTAGGCCAACACAAGTACCTGTACGAATGCAATTGATCAACCACGTCCAATTGGGTGGGCGGAAACGTGTTGGAGAAGGGCGTACGTACAGATCACAGACTTCGATTTGCAGAGTTATTTGCTTTAGGGCTTGAGGCCGACGTATATCATGAACTGATAACCATGTAAATAATTGTTTATGCCTTTTAAAATCTCCCAAATCATTAAACGCAAATCTGGATAAAATAAAAGATGGTATGTACCAAATTATGTGAATACAACAATAAAAAGGCTTACTTATATTGACAAATGGATAAAATAAAAAAATCTGAAAAATTAAAAAAAAAAATCCTTCATTGTGGTTTAAGAGTCAAACACGATATTAGTATTTTTTACATAATTCTGTTTTGACTAAAAAAAGGTCAAAAAGGATGGTATGTACCTTATTATAATGTGGAAATAGTTTTCAACCAGCAAGTGACGCGCCTCGGTTATAACCTCATTAGCTGCGTCATTGCCCCAAGCACAAAGATACCTTATTATAATGTGATTGCAAGAATAAAATGATTACTTATATTAACCAATCGTAAAAAAATAAAAATAATATTTCTAAGATTAAATGTGGTTTAAAATTCAAATATTGATAAGTCATAGCTTTATACGTACACGGATTTTAATATGGTTACCTATTTTTATGGGATTTACTAACAGAAGTGTTTAGCGGAAAAATGAAAGGGATGTTGGCTAAAAAAGTGACACATGTTGGTCATGAGTTCAAGTCCTGTTGTTGATTATGAATTGGATGATTAGGTTAAGTGCCGTTAAAAATATGAAACTTAGAACATCTACTTTGATTTATAAGTGTTATAATGGATAATATTTGTGCTAATTTAATGTTTCACTTTAAATTGCTTTTGATCAGACCCATATTGACCTGTTTCACTTTGATTTTTATGATCTTAATGTTTCACTTTATGTGTGTCTAGGTATATATTATCAGTGTTTTAAATCTTTTCTTTTTAATTGCGACCTAGGTTGACCTGCTTTTTAATCTTTTTTCAAATGTATAATATTGTACAAATTTTACTACATGATATACTCATCTTTTATATAATTGTATTTTGTTATGTTCTTAGTTGACCTAGTTTTAATCTTTTTATTTTAAATGTATAATAATGTATAAACTTTACTGCATGATGTAAACATCTTTTTTATATATAATAAATTTTTATATGTTGTTAGTTGACCCGGGTTGATCCGCAGGTTGAACCGGTTTTCCCGTGACATGGCCATCTTAGCGGACCGAGTAGTATCCCGGGTGTTAAAACATTGTATATTATACATATACATACACACACACATATATATATATATATATATATATATATATATATATATATATATATATATATATATATATATATATATATATATATATTTATATATTATAGCATAATATAAAAAATAAAATATGTGCATCATATATTAAGGACTATATCAAGTAGAAAGTTACATAGTTCGTATATATGAGAGCTTAAATAAGACGAACTCAAATATAGTCGAGCTCGAGCATACCTAAATCCATGAGTGTTAAGCCTTAATTATAATAAAAGGAGCAAGCCAAACTAGGGGTGGCGCGTTAAAAACGTTCAACCTAACCCGACTCGTTAATAAATGTGCCAGTTGAGTCGACCCAAGACTGGCCCAAACTTTTTTACCTCAACCCAAAGTTGTTTATTTTCTATCGGTTTCAGGACGGGCTTCGTGTCGGGTCGTAAATTACCACCCCTAAGACAAACAACTATTAACATTTAAACACATACCCATACATACATACATACATACATACATACATACATACATACATACATACATACATACATACATACATACATACATACATACATACATACATACATACATACATACATACATACATACATACATACATACATACATACATACATACATACATACATACATACATACATACACGCATACATACATACATACACGCATACATACATACATACATACATACATACATACATACATACATACATACATACATACATACATACATACATACATACATACATACATACATACATACATACATACATACATACATACATACATACATACATACATACATGAGTTATAACAAAATCATACGATTAAAAGATCATAAATTACAAAAAAAAAAAATAGTTTTTTTCAATTATCCTCTCCAAAATTAAAAACTTTCATGGTTTGATAATTTGTTTAATCACGAACGCGAACATAAACAAATGCTAATGAATGGATATAAATTAACATTCACTTCCCTAGTGTTTGTGTAATTAATGGCCAATATTACACATGTGATTATATTATTAATTGTACACAGCTTTAATTAGCATATGATCATGACAAAAGGTCAATATTCGACATGTGATTATGTTTTTAATTTAAATACATCTATATTAGACAAATTAAATACATCTATTAAATACATCTTTAAATTACCAAATTAAATACAACTAATATTTCTAAAATAATTGGAGATGGTGTTTATCCTATCCCCATAGATAAACATTCAAACTGACGAAATAGGGGGATTCAATTTCAACAAAATGAACGCAAATGGGATATGATATCATGTACGTGTACTCAAACCCCGCATAATACGTACGCACGTCGCATTACTTAGAAAAAAAGTAGGGTTTCTTTCTCAAATCTTCGAACGGTTCCTCCTCTCCAGAGAGCGATCAAGGCTTTCAGCAATTCAAGTTCGTCTGTGCAACACACACAGTTCAACAGGTTTTATTCGACTTCCTTTCACTTCTTTACTTGTTAATCTTGTCCATGATTTATAATTTTTCGACTTCCTTTTATTTCTACTTCAATTCTTGACGCAAATAAGTTTTTCCATAATTTATTATTATATGATATCTGGTTATTTTCGTTGGGGCTATTAACTTCGATATTAAAATTATTTGGATTGCAAATTCAAATCAGAATCAAACGCTAATTGAGGTCTATAGGAAGAAAAATATGTTCGTGATTAACTTATTATGGTGAATTGACATCGATAAACTCAAATCCATTATAACGTAATTCTAATTTGAAACACTGACAATGAAACTGAACTTACGAAATTAAGAACTAGTGTTGTTTGCTCGATTCCTTAGAACAAATTGATAAATTGTTTGACATTTACGTCATTTTATTGGTACATATAAACTGGTATATTAAAAGCCAACTATTTTACTTTAGTAATTTGACTATAAAAGTTATTTTACAGCCACAACGAAAAAATCATATGTTCAATATTAAGTGTCATGTTTGACTTTACAAAGTCAAAATACAGCATCTTACTGTTTATGAACCAATGTTTTAAAACCGGGGTTTTGAACCGGACCGGCCCCTATGCCTTAAAAACGGGCGAACCGGTTGAACCGGTTGAACCGGCCGGTTGGGCCAGTTGAACCGGATTACAATATTGTTCATTTTTATAAACTTTTAGCTATGTTTTATACAATCTCATAAATTTGTAAAGGTTTTATAAACTTTGGATAAATGTATTTTGCATCCATATATTTAAAGAATAAAAAAAATATTCTATAATTTCTTTAACTAATTATAAACAAGTAGCTGCGCATTATTGTTTTTAAATAGATAGCAGCTCTTCAAATCAATTTTCTATAGCAGTTGCACAATTTCATAATTTGTTGTTAATAAACTCTGCTGGTTGTAGGAGGAGGAAAAAATCAGGTTTTTCAAACGTGTAGTAATAGGTACAGAAAAGAAAACACAATAGGAAGAGAAAAAAAAAATCTCTTTTTTCTATCCCACATTGTTGTGGGAGGAGAAAACTCAGTAGGTAACACTACTATATATACGGCATGTGCAGGGTAAAGGGACGTTCAGCTCAATAGAATCTTATGCTTCGGCACTGTTACATTTGAGCATAGTTAAGCTTAAAATCCAGGTCATTTCGGGTTTTCTAGCTCCGGTTCAACCTGGTTTGCTAATTGACTCGGCGGTTCAATCCGGCCTAGTTTTTGGTGGTTGACCCCGCTAAACCGGACCGGTGTTATACCTTTTTTCCGGTTCGACCGGTACCCGGTCATGAAAACGTTGTTATGAACTCAAAATGCATATAAATGTTTTACCCATATGTTGATTAAGTGTCATGGTAGACTTTAGAAAGTCAAAATATTCAACACTTTATATTATGCATTAGCTTAGGAAATTAGGAACCAGTTTTGTTTGCCCGATTCCTTAGAACATATTGATAAATTGTTTGACATTTACGACATTTATGTATATTCAACTGAAATTGGTGCATATAAACTGTTATATTAAAAGCAACTATTTTGTTTGCCCGATTCCTTAGAAATTTTCCTAAACTGGGATTCAATTCCATTCCATTCGGCCTGTTTCATATGTATTATGCTTTGTCTAAAATCGTTTTGTATATTCATCATGCATTCTTATATAATGTTGTCTTCTGATTTACATTGAAAGATACAATATCCAATTCATTTATATTTTGTAATTTGTAATATGTGATATGATATACTTGGTACTTAATTTTCAGGAAACATGTCTCAAATAAATGCAAAGGAAGCATTAGGTAAAAAAGCAAGTGCAAACAAAACTACACCTGATGTTTGGAACCGAAAGAAAATGGTTGCTCCACGCTTTCTAAAAAGCATTTCCCAGCAGATGCAAAAAGAAAATTCCCAAAACTCATCCCTTGATGCATCTGCATCCATCTCTAAGCTTCCAACTAAGCCAAAATCCACAAACTCATCCCTTGATGCATCTGAATCCATCTATAAGCTTCCAACTAAGCCAAAATCAGCATCAACCACAAAGAGTACCTGCAACTCACTAGTCAAATCAATAACCTCAGCGTCTATGACAAAACCTACCACTACTCCTACTACATCACCAACGCCAACATCAACTACTCCTACAACGTCACCTATAACAACAACAAATACTCTAACCGCCTCTGACCCCTTGTACACATCAAATAACACAGAAACGATGCCAGAATCTACACCTACTACTCCTACAACCTCGCCACCTGTTAATACCTCCACAACAACTCGTAATGATCATGCTGAAGAAAGTGATGCAGTTCAAACAGTTCCCACAAGACCAGACGGGCGCATAGCTGGTACTGTTTTCAACAAAATGTAAGTTTTTGAACCTAAATAAATTTATTTCTTATTGAATACTTTTGAACAGCAATGGCTTATTACCACGTTAATATAAAGCGTGTTATAGAATTCAATTAATAGCTGAATGAACTTTTCCTATGCAGATTAATACCAACAGACAAATGTGCAACCATCATAAGTGACTCCTTTGTTGAAAGGGTAGATTCAGACGGGTATCGCTGGGCAAATGTTAGCGAAAATAACAAGCAGTTTTATTGGGACGAGTTTAAGGTAGTTATATGCTATATGTAATGTCATGGAATAATCTCACTTTTTAACTAATTTTTTTTTTTTTTTTTTTTTTTTTTGTAGAAACACTTCTTCTTGGAAGAAAAAGACGATGCCAAAGTAAGGATTGCTTGGAAAACTAAGGCATCACTAGCATATAGTCAATACGTCTTCAACATGCGAAATCCTCAAAGGAACAAAACTAAAAAGAAACCTAGTCATGTATCAGAAGTAGTTTGGAAATCTTGGTGGGAAAAATGGAATTCGGAAGATTTCAAAAAGATATCCAATCAAAATAAGGTCAACAGACGTAATGGGGTGCCGGATGCTCCAGCACGTCCTACCCATACCTCCGGATCTGCCTCTCATGTGAAGATTGCCTCTAAACTGGTCAGTTATGCTTCCACTTCTTAATATCTTGTGTAAATTAAACTTCAATACATATTTACTTTTAGATCCATTTGACATGTTTGTTTATAATATAAAAGTAATTATTATTAATTATTATAGAAGTAGATGAGTATGAAAATACACATGAACACTTTATCAAAAAGTTTACAAGTCATCCGTGACAGGTTATAGGCTAGTTATGATCTTATAATAGGGGAAAAATCGTAAACTGCACCAAACAGTAACAACAGCAGAAAAAAATCGGAAAAATCTCAGAAAATCCAGTAAAATGGGAATTTATGCCACTAAGGCCCACATAAAAAATCAGCTTCAAAAGACCACCCAAACTGCCAAAAACTGCCCAAACAGTCCAGAAAAACCCATTCGGCCCATTTTCCAAAAAAATTCAGAAAAATCCGAAAAAAATCTGAAAAATGGGAAATCATAGACCCAAGCCTTCCACAAAAAATCAGCTTCATCCCAACATCCTAACTGCTAAAAAATGAACAAAACAGTCCATCTTGACCTAATATTCTCCAAGCAATTCCAAGACAGTCTTGATAATTGCTGAGTTGATATTTTTTGCTGTTATAAAAAAATATTTCTGAGTTGATAATTGCAGAAGAGGTCTTTAGGATGCGATCCGCCTCACAGTGAGTTTTTCTTATATACGCACACGGCAAATCATGACGGAGAAACTTTTATAAATGACAAAGATCGAGAGATTCATGTAAGTTCCATTTGTTAAAAGTCTTATAAATTTTGAATGTTTTATTTCCAATGACTTAATCTAAATCTAGAGTGTATTAATTTTGCAGGCTTCTTATTTGGAAAAACGCAAACAATTAGAAGAAACAGGAGAAGATGTAGATGATGACTCCATCTTTTATGAAGTTCTTGGAGGTCATGACCGAAAAAAGAGGTTGTATGGTTTTGGGTCGTATGGAAAATTTATTCCATCAAAGGAAAGTTCTAATGACATGTATTACACTCCGGAGACAAACACCAACAAAGAGCTAGTCGAGAAGAGTGCCGAGTTGGCTCAAATGAAGGAACTTGTGACTGCTCAAAAAGAACAAAATGACGAGTTGAAAGAACTAGTAAAGATGCAAGCTGATCAACTAAAGACACAAAATGAAAAAAGCACCTCCAAAATTGATAACCTCGAACGACAACTCCAAAGCTTTTTTGACAGCTTCAAACAGAAGACAACGGAGTAGGTCGAATACCATTGCTTTGTTTTTAGGAAGTATTTATTTTGATTTAGACTTCTTTACTTTTCATGTAGTAAAGATTGTTGGATTTATTTATTAATATGCACAATTGTTTTGTTTTACATATTTGCGTTTTTAGATATTCGAACAAAATAATTGGAAATCATATTTATTTTTGTAAATTGCTACGGAATTAGACCTACGGATCTTACTACGGAACCATGACCATGTAAAGTGCTATCGAATTTACTACGGAACCTTAACCACGGAATTTGCTACAGGTTTTACTACGGAACCTTGACCACGGATTGTGCTATAGAATTTACTACGGAACCGTAACCACTGAAACTGCTACCGAATTTACTACGGAAGTGTGACCACGGAATTGCTACGGGTTTTACTATGGAATCGTGACCACGGAAATTACTACGGGTTATACCATGGAATCGTGACCACGGAAATTGCTACGGGTTTTACTACGGAAGTGTGACCATGGAAATTGCTACAGATTTTACTACGGATGTCTGACCACGGAAATTTCTATGGATTTTGCTACAGAATTATTGTAATGATTTTTACTACGGAAGCGTGTCCACGGAATTTGCAACAACATTATTGCTACGGAATTTGCCACGAATCATGCTACGGAATTAGCTACGGAAACATAACCATCGAATTCGCTATGGACAAATAGCTACGGAACACGCTACGGACTTCACCTATGGAATCCACAACGGAATACATTGGCTACGGAATCAAGTACGTTGCAAACGTGCAACAGAAATAAAATTCTGTCACAAATTCATTCGCTACGGGGTTTATTGTAATGGAACGGTTCCGTTGCAAATTCTGTTGCTAAACCCATTTAGCAACGGAATTTCATGGTTTAGCAACGGAATTCGTCCATTGCTAAATCGTTGTTTTCTTGTAGTGTATACAAATGGAAGACAAAGGCATAGACCAATTTGGAATACATTCCACAAATTGGCGTAGCCATTCTGCCTCTTCACCATTTTTATCCAAGGCGATAAACTCGGATTCCATCGTAGATTTAGCTAAAACCGTTTGCTTGGACGATTTCCAAGATATAGCCTCACCTCTAAGTGTAAACACATAACCACTTGTAGATTTGGAATCCTTTATATCCGATATCCAATTCGCATCACTGTATCCTTCGATCACAGCAAGATATCGAATATAATGCAATCCATAATTTCTAGTGTACCTCAATTACCGAAGTACTCTAGTAATACTTTTCCAATGTTCGACACTTGGATTACTAGTGTACCGACTTAGCCTACTCACCGTATAAGCTAAATCCGGTCTTGTACAACTCATTAGGTACATTAGACTATTAATAATCCTTGAGTATTCTAATTGATTCACACTTTCACCTCTATTTTTATGTAGATGGTGAGAGGTGTCAATTGGAGTACTAACTTTATTAGTGTCCCCCCCACTAAAATTCTCAAGAATTTTATCAACATAGTGTTTTTGAGTTAACACAAGTCCATCATGGGTGCGTACAATCTGGATTCCAAGAATGACATCCGCCAAGCCCATGTCTTTCATGTCAAACCTTGACTTCAACATATCTTTTGTAGATTGAGTCATCTTATCATTGCTTCCAATGATAAGCATATCATCTACATAAAGACATAAGATGACATATCCATTGAAGGATTTATGTGCACAGATAAGTACATGTGTCACCGTGTCCAATGTTATAAGACACTAAAGGGTCACACCACTACACACCCAATAATGGACAACCGAATAAAGTAAGTTATGTGGAATAATTAACTAGTTAAGTTAATTATAGAGAAGAGAATAATTAATAACAAGTTAATTATTATTTATGAGGATGGTTAAATATTAGGTTAAGTATTTAACGGACAGTTCATTAATAGTTAATTAATTAACTAGTAAATGTCCAAGGGTTTAAAGTGTCAATAGGAAGTTTAATTATGAGATTAATCATAATTAAACTCCAAGGACTTAACTTTAACTTAAGTCCTTATAAATAAGGACTTAAGGTTAAGGCTTAGGGGTTGATTCACTTGCTTAGAAAACCCTAAACACTCTCTCCATCTCCCTCCTCTCTTTCGGCCGATCGCAAAAGAACCCCAAGGGGGTTTCGGTTTTGGTGTTTGTTGAACACAACACACACACACAAGTTCTTGTGTCATACTTTGTTGGTACAACGCAGTCTTGCAGCGTGCCCAGGTGGTGCAGTAGAGGTGGATCACTTCTTTAGCTATCTAAAGGTAATGTTCATCATCTTCTCTTTCTCGTGATCTCATTGACTAGTAAAGATCCAGTAATGTGGTATTCAAGTTCCGCCATGTGAATACTACAAGGTTTTCCTACAGTGGTATCAGAGCTTTCTACTAATCTCAATGAGATTCGGTTGAGTTTCTTTTCATCTAGAAAAGAACCCTAGAATTTTCTGCCAAGCATGTGTTCTTCAAATTTTGAATGAACATTGGTTTGAATAGGGTTCTAGATAAAAATAAATTAGGCTTCTTTTTCTTCCTAGTTTTTTCGAAATTTCATAAGTATATATGTATATTATATATTAAGTTTTTTTTTTATCTTAGAAAGAACCCTAGAAAATTTAATCCAAAAAAATTATTCAAGTTTTGAATAATTGGATTGAATAGGTTTCAAGATAAAAAGATATAGGTTTCTTTCTTTTGTTTAGTAAATAAAACCTAGTATGTTTAATCCAAGCAAATTATTCAAAGTTTTTGAATAATTGGAACAAATGGGTTTTAAGACAAAATTAAGAAAAGGTTATGTTAAATTTTTCGCTTAAAAGTTTAAGAGTTTATTTGTTTATTATTATTATTATTAACGAAAACTATTATATATATATATATATATATATATATATATATATATATATATATATATATATATATATATATATATATATATATATATATATATATATATATATATATATATATAAAACGATAGTCAAACCGAACCAACTGAGACACGGTTGGAGCTCGGTTCGACGACCGAGTGGTCGACCAAAACCGAGTCCACCGAGTTTCGGTTGGATGGTGTTTCTTGGAGACTAAGATATCGTTTTGATTTTAAGTCCAAGATATGGTCTAAATCAAGGAATAAAATCTACAAGTTATTATGTAAGATTTTATGTTTAAAAGTCAATCTATAAGTATTTTAGTTGACTAGTTTATTTATTTATTTTTCGTCTAAATAATAATAATTAGTATTAACATTTAAATTAAACCTAATGATTTTAATAGTTATTAAAATCAAGATAATTATGAAATTAAGGAGGTAATAAGAAACCAGTTTATGGGTAATTTTATAATTATCAGTTTGGTAATTTAAATTATCAGTTTATTTAATTAATTAGAATGACATAAACCTAAAGGAGTGATATTGTGTTTACTTTAAATTTTTCGGAATTATTTTTATTTTTCGGAAATTTTTTATAAAGTTTTATTTTTAAATACACAAAACACAAACCCAAGTCTTTGGGGTTATGGCATGGCAATTTTTCGAAAATTGCAAGTATTATTTATTTTTCGTTTATTTATTATAATATGAAATAATAAAGTGGTGATTATAAACAGTTTGTTTAGAAAACCAAGATTTAATTATAAGATGGTAATTATAAACAGTTTGTTTAGAAAACCAAGGTATAAATTAATATAATGGTGATTGTAAACAGTTTGTTTAGAAAACCAAGTTTTAAATTAATAATGGTAAAGTAAATAGTTTGTTTATAAACCAAGTTTTATAAAAGACAAATTAAAAGTGGAATTTATAAACAGTTAGTTTATAAAATCAAGTAATTAAAAACTGGCTAACTTTTTCGAACAAAGGAAAATCGTTTTTAGAAAATCTTAGATCAGAGTGCAACCCACCTAATGGAACACCTTACTTGTTAAACGATATTCACATTGTAAGGAGAAAGAACCTTAGATGTGGATTCAAATCATTGCGAGTGTTAGCGTGCGTGGGGTCTTGTGATAATTGGGAGTCCCGGCGCAAGGCATCGCACTGTCTTAGGTGGTACGATCTATTTTGGTGATAATGGGGAGTCCCGACCCAAAATGCACTAGAGGGATTAAAACATGTACAAGTTTGTTGTTCAACTTGATATCCCGAGGATCTAGGAATCGTTTCTAGTCTAGAGGCGATCGGTATGGCTATACCTACCAGAAATAGCGTGGCTCTAATGGGAAGTGCCCAAACCTTGCATTAGAGGACGTGAAATATGGATCCTAGTCTAACTATTATTATTAAAAGGTAATAATGTTAGAAGTTATTTATTTTATCTAATCTTACTAATCGTTTGTTGTTTTTCTTATAGATGTCTGTACCGTCAGAAATTCCGTTTTACTCACCAAACGAATCGCGAAAGTTCATCACTGGAAAATGGAAGCTTACTGGTTCGAACTACAAAGTTTGGAAAGTGCACTTTAGGAGTTACCTAAAAGCACATAATCTACTGTACGTGATAGACGAGGTGCCCAAGGGACAACCAGGGCAAGATGCCCAGGATGATGAGCTTGACGCTTATTATCAGTATCTGGCAGATGAATCACAAGTTATTTCGATTCTTATTCTTACTTCATTATCAGAGCTTACTGATAATCTACGTAAGAAACCATGCTATGAGTTTGTCCAGTATCTTGTGGAGACGTTTAAAGATAGTACTGTAGATAGCAAGCAATTCATTTTACAAGAAATCATTTCGTCGAAAATGAAAGATGATCAACCATTGAGTGACCACCTTATCCACATAAGGAGGTTACTAGATTGTCTCACCCTAGTTACTGGCACATCAAACGAGCATGAACAAGTCCTGTTCTTGTTTGGATCTCTCACTCAGTACTATGAGGACAGGGTAGTACGTATAGTCGGGAATTTTGATTTGAGTGTCGCAGGTCTGCACGAGAATCTCTTGTGTATACGCGATGTTCAAAGGTTAGAGGAAGAATCTCTCCCCGAGATTCAGGAGGACGAGTTTCAAGAGTGGTTGAATGACTTTGATGATTTGTGTTGCCCAGCTTGTGGCAGCAAGGATATTTGCGAGCACACGTCGGACGTGGGGCTGTTGGACGCTGACTTTGTCAGCGATTCAGGTATCTTTATGATTGATTGTCTCGTTACTTCTAGTGAATCCTGGGTATTGGATACCGGATGTGGTCATCACATTTGCAATCATTTGCAGGGATTTATGAAGAACAGGAGGCTGGGACGACGGGATGTTGAACTACGAGTATGCGAAGGTTCCAGTGTTGGAGCTGAAGCCATATGAACATATCTTCTCAAGTTGCCTTCAGGAAGAGTCTTGGAACTTAAATATTGTTATTATGTTCCTAGACTTATTAAGAATGTTATTTCTTTTGATTTACTTATAGACACTGGTTTTTATTATTAGTTTTATGGAAAAGCAATTTCGTGTTTAAAAGATGACATTTTATATTTTAACGCAAATTCTCATAATGGTCTATACACGTTAAATCTAAATAACATAGAACGAGACGTTTATCATTATAAGTAAAAGATCCAAGAGTAACTTGAATCAAACTTATCTTTGGCATTGTCGTTTAGGTCATATAAACGAGACTCGCATTAAGAAACTCCACGATGATGGAATTCTAGAACCATTTGATTTGGAATCATATGCAATATGCGAAGCTTGTTTATCTGGCAAGATGACAAAAGAGCCTTTCAACCACTACAATGAAAGGGCAGGCGAGTTGTTAGGGATTATACACACAGATGTGTGTGGACCCTTTACTCCAGAAGCCAGAGGAGGATACCGCTACTTCATTACCTTTACTGACGACTTCAGTAGGTATGGTTATGTCTTTCTTATGAGACTAAAGTCTGAGAGCTTTGACAAGTTCAAAGAATATCAGAGGGAAGTAGAGAACCAACTAGGCAAGAAAATTAAGTCACTTCGGTCTGACCGAGGAGGCGAATATTTGAGCCAAGAGTTCGACAATCATTTGAAGGAATGTGGGATTGTTTCACAACTCACACCTCCGTATACGCCTCAGATGAATGGCGTATCAGAAAGGAGGAATCGCACCTTGTTAGACATGGTACGTTCAATGATGTGTCGCGCCCCATTACCACTATCATTTTGGGGACATGCACTCGAGACTGCAACATTCACACTGAATAGGGTTCCGACCAAGTCAGTAGAAAAGACTTCGTTCGAGCACTGGACGGGGAGAAAACCTATATTATCTTTTCTCAAGATTTGGGGTTGTGAAGCGTACGTTAGACGTAACTTCACAGACAAACTAAACCCCAAGTCAGATAAGTGTATCTTCGTTGGATATCCAATGGAAACCTTAGGATACTATTTCTATCATCAAGAAGACAACAAAGTTTTTGTTGCTCGGAAAGGTGTCTTCTTGGAGGAGAAGTTTCTAGGAACTCAAACTCCAAAAAACGAAATAGAGCTTCAAGAAATTGAAGAGAACGAAGATCCACCGACGACTTCAGTCGAACCGGTAGTTCAACAAAGAATTGTTGATTCCCAACCAGACCCACCGGTTGAGGAAGAAGAAACACGCAATCCGCGTAGGTCCAGTAGACCACGCCAAGAACCAGATAGGTATCTTGGATTCATGATCGATGAAGATGATGGAAGTCTACTAGAACCATTAACCTACAGCGAAGCTGCTAATGGCATAGAGTCTGAAAGATGGCTCGAGGCTATGCAAGCAGAGATGCAATCCATGTATGACAACCAAGTTCGGGTGTTATCAGACTTGCCACCACAGTCACGTGCTGTTGGATGCAAGTGGGTTTTCAAGGAGAAAACCGACATGGATGGGAAAGTACATACTTACAAAGCATGACTCGTTGTGAAGGGTTTCACACAAACACATGGTGTGGATTATTCTGAAACCTACTCGCCAGTCGCTATGCTTAAGTCTATTAGAATTCTTATGGCCATATCAGCATATTACGACTATGAGATATGGCAGATGGATGTTAAAACCGCCTTCCTTAACGGGGAGTTGAATGACGACGTATTCATGATACAACCGGATGGTTTTACTGATCCAAAGAATCCCGATAAAGTATGTAAATTGCTAAAATCCATTTATGGATTGAAGAAAGCATCTCGAAGTTAGAACTTACACTTTGACAAAAGAATCAAAGAATTTGATTATGTCAAGAGTGAGTTCGAGGTGTGTGTCTACACAAAATTCAGTGGGAGCATAGTAATCTTCCTAGTCTTGTATGTTGATGACATACTGCTCATAGGAAACGATATACCAGCATTACAAGGAGTAAAATCCTGGTTAGGTAAATGTTTCCAGATGAAGGACTTGGGAGAAGCCGCATTTATACTGGGTATAAATATCTATAGAGATAGATCTAGGCGGCTTATTGGCCTTAGTCAAAGTACATACATTGACAAAGTACTAAAGAGATTCGGTATGAGTGATTCCAAGAGTGGACTCATTCCAATGACACATGGCATTACACTGAGCAAAGCTCAGAGTCCCACATCTAGCAAGGAAATAGCTAGGATGAGTTTGGTACCATATGCTTCGGCAATTGGATCAATCATGTATGCCATGTTATGTACTAGGCCCGATATTGCTTACTCCATAAGTCTCACAAGCAGATATCAAAAGAATCCTGGTGAACCCCATTGGGTGGCTGTCAAGAACATTCTCAAGTATTTGAGAAGGACGAAAGAAATGTTCTTGGTCTTTGGAGGTTCGTTGGAAGAATTGCGTGTAACTGGTTACACAGATGCAAGCTTCCAAACCGACAGAGACGCTTACAAATCTAAATCGGGATTTGTATTCACACTAAACGCAGGAGTTATATCTTGGAAGAGTCAGAAACAAGATACGATAGCAGATTCGACTACAGAGGCTGAGTACATTGCCGCAAATGATGCTGGGAAAGAAGCCATGTGGCTTAAGAATTTTATCGAGGATCTTAGAGTTATTGCCAGTATCTCTAGACCTATCGAAATATTCTGTGATAATAGTGGAACAATAGCGCAAGCTGTTGAACCAAGAGAGCATCAAATGACCAGGCATGTACGCAGGAAATATCACCGCATACGTGAGTATGTAAGACAAGGTGATATTGTAATTAAGTAAATACCAATGGATGACAACATCGCTGACCCGTTGACAAAACCACTAGCTGGACCAAAGCATGAGAAACATGCGCACGCTATAGGCATGCAGTACCTAAATATTGGTAGCTAGTAATTTTGATTAGAATCATAGACATTTTGAAATCGATACATTATGTAATAACATTTCGTGGGATTGAAAGAGAAAGTTTTACGTAATATTTTCACATTGTCTATTCTTAACATGTTTTAAACCTATCCTTGATACACAAAGTTTTTGAGTATCTAAATTGTCTGTGGTTGCTTGAATTTAGTGGGAGCTAGATTCAAGAGTTAATACCATTATGAATATTTATTTATTTCATAGTTATTGAATAGAGAAACAAGGGTTGTTAAAATAAATATTCATAGATGTTTACAGAGTTTGCTAAACATTAGACGTGACCAAAAGATCGAGATTACTTCATGGAGCCTAAGAATGAGTAATTTCGAGTAGATGTCCTTTGACCTGAGACGTTTTGGTTTAAGACACGATGACTTCTGATCTTTAGCATTTATCTACCGTCACACCGTAAAAGGGTGATCATAATGAACTTGACTAAGACAGCGGAAGTCGTGGGCAAGATAACGCAAATGTCAAGATGGAATTTGCACCTTCTTTCACTAGAAGAGATATTTCATGGCCGCTTGACGATTAAGACTACTGAAATGCGTGGCCGCGCTTGGAGAATGATTAGATCATTCGGTAATCCGTTACTGCAGAAAGTCGAAATCAGAGTCGAGAAAATTCGAGTATATAGAACAAGATCCCTGCTCCATGTCTATTACTCAAATTAGGAAATATAATGATGCGAAAGGAAAATCTGTTGGTGTTATTCATTTTATGAATATTATCTCTGGATGTAAGAGTTCTTATGACCTGGTTATCCTAAATGTCTGGCTAGGGACCGCTTTAGGCCAACGATGATCAGAAAGTGTTTCTTAACTTGCACAAGTGGGAGTCTGAAGGATTTATGTGCACACATAAGTACACGTGTCACCGTGTCCAATGTTATAAGACACTAAAGGGTCACACCACTACACACCCAATAATGGACAACCGAATAAAGTAAGTTGTGTGGAATAATTAACTAGTTAAGTTAATTATAGAGAAGAGAATAAATAATAACAAGTTAATTATTATTTATGAGGATGGTTAAATATTAGGTTAAGTATTTAACTGACAGTTCATTAATAGTTAATTAATTAACTAGTAAATGTCCAAGGGTTTAAAGTGTCAATAGGAAGTTTATTTATGAGATTAATCATAATTAAACTCCAAGGACTTAACTGTAACTTAAGTCCTTATAAATAAGGACTTAAGGTTAAGGCTTAGGGGTTGATTCACTTGCTTAGAGAAACCCTAAACACTCTCTCCCTCTCCCTCCTCTCTTTCGGCCGATCGCAAAAGAACCCCAAGGGGGTTTCGGTTTTGGTGTTTGTCGAACACAACACACACACACACACAAGTTCTTGTGTGATACTTTGTTGGTACAACGCGGTCTTGCAGCGTGTTCTGGTGGTGCATTAGAGGTGGATCACTTCTTTAGGTATCTAAAGGTAATGTTCATCATCTTCTCTTTGTCGTGATCTCATTGACTTACAGTAATGTGGTATTCAAGTTCCGCCATGTGAATACTACAAGGTTTTCCTACATCCATGACTTGTGTTTTTCACATAAACACATTTGTCACACTCGTTAATTTTAAAGCCACTTTCTAGCATGACATTTTCAAACTTTTGGTGCCATTGTTTAGGAGCTTGTTTCAATCCATACAATGATTTAACGAGTTTACATACTTTTGCCTCTTGACCGGGAGCAATAAAGCCTTCCGGTTTTTCCATATAAATCTCCTCTTCTAAATCACCATTTAGAAAGGCGGTTTTCACATCCATTTGATGAATCTCTAGATTTCTTATGGAAGCAATTACAAGTATCATCTGAATTGATGTTATTCGCGTTACCGGTGAGTATGTATCAAAGTAATCTAGACCTTCTCGTTGTATATATCCTTTGATCACCAACCTCGCTTTATATTTATCAATGGAACCATCCGCTTTCATCTTTTTCTTAAAAATCCATCGGTAGCCTAAAGTTTTGCAACCCGGAGGAAGATCAACTAGCTCCCATGTATGGTTTTGTAAGATAGAATCTATCTCGCTTTTAATGGCTTCTTTCCATTGAGGTCCTTCCGAAGAAGTTACCGCTTCACGGTATGTTCGTGGTTCACTTTATGACCATATAGGTGACAAAGTCCGAACCAAAGGATTTTTCAATCCTTGCCCTTTTACTTCTTCTAGGCTCAACCTCTTCTAATTGAGGTTGTTGTTGTCTCTCATCATGGACAACTTCGTCAACACGTGTAGACGAACTTCCTTGTTCCTTGTCTAAACAAGGAAACACTTTTTCAAAGAATGACACATTCCTTGATTCCATAATCGTATTTTTGTGTATATCGGGAATCTTATATTCATGCACAAGAAAACGATAGGCACTACTATGATGTGCATAACCAATAAATATGCAATCAACCATTTTAGACCCAATCTTTTGAGTCTTAGGAAGAGGAATGGCTACCTTAGCAAGGCACCCCCACACTCGTAAGTATTTATACGAAGGTTTTCTTCCAAACCAAAGTTCATACGGTGTTTCATCCTTATCCTTACGTGGTATCTTATTTAAAAGATAATTAGCCGACAACACGGCTTCCCCCCAAATTTCATGGTTTAACCCCGAACTTATAAGCATGGCATTAACCATCTCTTTCAAGGTACGATTCTTGCGCTCGGCAATACCATTTTGATGTGGCGAATAAGGAGCAGTGAATTCATGTCTTATTCCATTTTGAGAACATAATTCCGCAAAAGGATAAACATATTCACCTCCTCGATCACTTCGTACAACCTTGATTTTCTTATTAAGTTGGTTTTCAACCTCATTTTTATACAAAATGATTTTTGCAATTGCTTCATCCTTACTTTTAAGTAAGTACACATAGCAATATTTAGTACAATCATCAATAAACGTAATGAAGTACTTGTTACCACCCATGGTAGGAATTGATTTTAAATCACACACATCCGTATGAATCATATCAAGTGGTTCAGTTTTTCTTTCAACCGATCGAAATGATGTTCTCGTAAGTTTGGCTTCAACACACGTGTTGCATGTGTGATTCGAATCAATATGGAATGTTGGTATGCTATTTAATTTAATTAAACGACGAATTAAATTAAAATTTACATGGCCTAAACGACCATGCCAAACATTTGACGTTTCAAGTAAATGAACGACATTAGTAACATTTTTATTAAAATTTCGTTTAAAATTTCTCAAATTTAATTTGAACATACCATTAAGGGCATAACCCTTACCAACATCCATTCCATATTTTGATAACACAATTTTATCGGATTCGATCACAACTCGAAATCCAAACTTAGTATGCAACCATCCGAACACAAGATTATTACAAAACAAAATTGGAAATTTTCGAAAAAACTCAATT
This sequence comes from Calendula officinalis, assembly GCA_963853835.1. Classification (NCBI taxonomy): domain Eukaryota; kingdom Viridiplantae; phylum Streptophyta; class Magnoliopsida; order Asterales; family Asteraceae; genus Calendula; species Calendula officinalis. Next base: position 16,774,826 of record OY970823.1, read on the forward strand.
GAACCTTTTTGTTCTATAAAACGTTTCAATCACCACTTTTTCCGAATCTATGCTATTAACGAGCAAAATCCGGGAAAAAAAATTTGTATTTTCCAACCGGTATTAGCAAAGAGAGGAAAAATATATTTTATGTTTGTAGGAGCTAATACCAATTTTTATTAAATAAAATACAATTACAATACGGGAGATTGACTAATACGTTTACAAAAGATTGAAACAAACTAAATAGAACAAACAAGTACAAGGTTTTGGTTGAGTCTCGTGAAATTCACGATCCCCTTAAAATAGATTCGTTGTCTATTTCCCAGGGTAAAACAACTGAGTAGTTTTACACTACTGGATATAATCCAAGCTAGAACACTAACCAACATTTAGAGTGTTTTCTTAGGAGAGAAAACTGTGAAAGAAGAGAAGTAGGTGTAGAAGGTGTGTCTATAAATGTGACCCAATGTCTCTATTTATAGTGTAGAATGTCAATTAATGTTTAACAAAAACATTAAATGCATTCAATTCGATTAAACAAGAAAACAAAACAGCAAACTGCATTTACTGTAGAAAATTTGTAACTGCCTGCTCAAGTCAGTCCAGGAACTCAGTCCGGCAGGTCAGTATTGGAAGTCAGTAAACGCAGGTCAGTATCAGACATCAGCTGCGCAGATTAGTACTGCAGTTCAGCGCTGGACTGCAGGAACTCAGTATTGGAAGGTCAGTATGAGACTGCAGGTCAGTACTGCAGCACAGTACGTGTCGAAAAACTCAGTACCGAGGTGGTCGGTATTGACCAGTCAGTATAGAGGAGGTCAGTATGAGACTGATCAGTACTGAGGCGGTCAGTACGAGCACACTACAGTGTCGACTAGATGCAAAAAATTGACTCGCACGAGCCCGGAATTTTGGAGCTGCATTTGTGTCCGCAGGTCGCTCGGGCGTACACGAGTTCAAGACATTTCGGGCAACTTAGTCCAAATTTTTTGCACCCCCCCCCTGGCGCGTAGGCGTGCGGGTAAAACCCATGTATATGGATTTAATCTTCCATGCTACTTCCAACCTTAAAAACCAACAAATGGTTTGTCATTTTTCCAATGTGGGATACTCTCCCACTTCCCCCACTTCCAAGATTTCTTGTATCAAACACCCTACTTTGAGAGCCGATCATTCACCACAACTCGACTTTGGACACGCTATATACCGTTGCGTAGCTCTCACGAAGGAGAACACAAAGCTACCAACCAATAACTATATATAACACACACACACACACAGATATATATATATATCTCCCACCTATATATGGAGCAAGAACATGATTTTAATTTGATGACATGTACCAATAACATTTCTTCTTAATGATGACATGGACGCTGACTCAAAGGGCATAATAGGCAATTAACTTCTTCTTTATATGGAAACATATTCATATCTTCCCTCGCTTCGTTTTTCGCCCATAGCTTTGTTTTTTATTTGTAAACAAAAAATTTTAAGAAAATCAAAGTTCTTAAAATTAAATTTTTTATGAAATGAGTATAGTCATAAAAATTTGAAAAAAAAATGTCATGGTTGTAGATTGTGAATTCAATGATTAATTCATAGATTAAGCATAAACAAGTGATAATATAGGAAGATTAAGATGGATGGAATATTTGAACACTTTGCTATTGATGGGGGTTGCTACAATTTGGGCAAAGGTTATGCAAATTAGGTTACTACTTACTATATATACCTAACCAAAGTTTCGACTAAATACAAAATGGTCCCTAGACTATTGGTTACAATAAATGTGACCCAACAATGGTTCAAATATTTTACGAAAAGAAATCTTATGATCTAAAAATGTAATTTAAATTTATTATGATCACAAAATGTTATAATCTCAAAAATTTTAAGAAAATCAAAGTTCTTAAAATTAGATTATTTACGATATGAGTATAGTCATAAAAATTTGAAAAAAAAAATGTCATGGTTCAAACATTTTACGAAAAAAAATCTTATGATCTAAAAGTGTAGTTTAAATTTATTATGATCACAAAATGTTATAATCACAAAAATTTTAAGAAAATAAAAGTTTTTAAAATTAAATTCTTTACGAAATGAGTATAGACATAAAAATTTGAACAAAAAAATGTCATGGTTCAAACATTTTACGAAAAAAATCTTATGATCTAAAAGTGTAATTTAAATTTATTATGGTCACAAAATGTTATGATCACAAAATGTTACGATCCAAATTTATTATAATCCAATTTTATTATGATCGAAAGTTATAATAATCAATGTTTAAAAATATTATGATCCAAAAATATTATAGTCTAAACGTATTATTATCAACACTCACACATGAAATTGTTGATGATACTATGTTTAGCCTCGGCCTTTACATCACATAATTCTTGTATACTATAAAAATGTCAGGTGTCACGCATCATATATTGAAGTTAAAGATAGATGCTCCTGTAATGTGTATGCAAAACATTGATCAGAAAGTAGATTTATGCAATAGAACTAGGCTAATATAATTGAAGGTAAGATCGTGACAAAGTTTGTACAATTTGTGTTATCCCACGTATGATTATTAGTCCTTACGACAAAACTATGTCTTTCAAATTGAGCCGAAGACAATTTCCTTTTTAAGTACGTTTTTCAGTGACTATTAAAAAAAACCATGGGCGAACATTGTCACGGGTTGATTTGTTTGTCCAAATATCAGTATTCTCACATGACCAGCTATATGTTGATGTATCAAGAGTAAAGAGAAACAAATGCTTGAAAATTATTTGTTGCGACCAAGATGGTAACTATACAAACTCAACAACAAACGTCTTATACAATAAAATTTCGTTTTCTTTTTTGATTTATTTTTACCGATTATTCATGTACAACAAAACCTTTAATCATCATTTTAATAATAGTTGACCATATAATTTCTTACGTTTTTTTTCATCATTATATATTATATTTTTTACAGCTAGCCCGCCCATCGGGCGGGTTATGAAACTAGTATATATATATATATATATATATATATATATATATATATATATATATATATATATATATATATATATATATATATATATATATATATATATATAATTATATAGGTCCGAAGTTGGTGAAAAATCATTTTATCACAACTTTTTCCAACAAGTTTTTCCCTATTTACGTGAATATTCAAAACATAAACTTGCTCCAAGAAGTATTCCTTGTGTTTTTATTGGTTATAGCACTCAACACAGAGGATACCGATGCCTTGACATGTCTACTTCTCGAATTTTTATTACTCGGCATGCTCGCTTTAATGAAGAAGTTTTTCCCTTTAAAGGTGATACTCAAGCTTCTAATATATGCAACTTGGAATTGAGCACATTTTTACTAGATGTCCCTCATGCCACTGTTTCAAAAACGGACCGTATTTGAGCCTAAACAAGCAAACCCATCTCAACCATCAAATTTAACAAATTGTTCACTTTGTCAGCCTAATCCAATTCCTACACCAACCCAATCTTCACAATCCTCAAATCCTTTAAATAACCAACAACCCACCCCACCTTACGATCCACCCACCTCACCTCCTCACCCGCCAAGCCCACCTAACGACCACAACACTTCTGGTCCACATACCCCACCTACAAACCCACCTACAAATATTTGCAATGACAACCCCTCTACTACAAACCCACCTACGGCACCCATACCACAAAATCACTCAACAAATACCATCACCCCTCTTACCCACAGCGAACCCACTGCTACTCATCCGATGCAAACCCGATCCAAATCGGGTATCTTCAAACCCAAACACGTTGCAAATCTCGCTTCTTTAGAAACACATCCACTTCATATATCTTTATCTTCTGAACTCGAACCTCGGAATTATAAGGGTGCTTCTAAAGATCCAAAATGGGTTGCGGCTATGCTTGAGGAAATCAACGCTCTTCATAAAAATCAAACGTGGACTTTGGTTCCTCAACCTTCTTCCACAAATATCATAGGCTCAAAGTGGGTATATCGTGTCAAATATAAATCGGATGGGCAAATTGAACGATTTAAAGCTCGTCTTGTGGCTCAAGGTTACACACAAATTCCGGGACTTGATTTCTCTCAGACTTTTAGTCCCGTTGTCAAAGCGTCAACCGTTCGTATTGTGCTCTCTCTTGCGGTTCTAAACCATTGGAAATTACACCAAATATTGACGTAAAAAATGCTTTTCCAAATGGTAATTTAAATGAAACCGTTTTTATGGAACAACCTCCGGGATTCATTAATCCAAACCGGCCTACACACGTTTGCAAGCTTTCAAAAGCTCTTTACGGCTTAAAACAAGCACCTCGTGCTTGGTTTCACCGGTTAAGTACATTTCTTCACTCATACGGGTTCAAATGTAGTCGTGCCGACACTTCGTTATTCATTTTCTCGGCTAACTCGTGCATTATGTACTTATTGGTCTATGTTGATGATCTTATTCTCACCGGCAATAATGAAAACTCAAATATCGTCATTTATTTCGGCACTAAATAGTGAGTTTACTATCAAGGATCTTGGAGATCTAAATTACTTCTTAGGTCTAGAAGTGGTTCATATGAAAGATGGTCTTTTCCTCACTCAATCTAAATATGCAACCGACATCCTTCAACGAGCTCATCTCTATGATGCTAAACCCGCTCCTACTCCGTTGTCTCCTCATGTCTCATTTACTAAGGACGGAGTACCATTTTCTGATCCAACCATGTACCGTTCTCTTGTTGGAGCTCTTCAATATTTGACAATCACTAGGCCGGATTTATCATATGCGGTGAATCAAGTTTCTCAATTTTTGCAAACACCGAATAATGATCATTTTCAATCGGTAAAACGTATTTTACGTTATGTTAAGGAAACAATATCTTTTGGTCTAGCATACACGTGCCCAACAAACACAAAAATCATTGGTTATTCTAATGCCGACTGGGCTCGATGTTTAGACACTTGACGATCCACTTATGGTTATTCTATCTATTTAGGCGGAAATCTTGTTTCTTGGATTGCAAAGAAACAACCAACCATTTCTCGCTCAAGTTGTGAATCAGAATATAGAGCGATGGCAAATACAGCTGCAGAGATTGTTTGGATTACTCACCTATTACGCGAGTTACATGCTTTACCGCCGATCGTCCTACACTTCTCTGTGATAACAAAAGTGCATTATTCATGACATATAGACTTGGATTACCATTTTATACGAGAACTTGTAAATTCCAACAAACTTGTTACAAAATTTGTTCCTACCAATCTTCAAGTGGCCGATATATTCACAAAAGGTCTCCCTCATTCTCAATTTGAGACTTTTCGCAACATGCTTCACCTCGGACCGCCACCTTTTCGATTGAAGGGGGATATTAGCCGTTAATATTGTGTATTTATGTATAGTTAATATATTAATTTACTTTCCCTTTATTCTCCTTAATATAAGGAGTAACTTATGTAAATTATTTCTTTATAATGGAATTCTGCCCTCTCAATGAGGCGACATATTGATTAACAAATCCCTCATGTTTAAATGGTGTGCGGTGGATCCATGATCCATTTAGAAGTGATTCTTTTCAAGATTGGTGGGAAAGTGTGAAAATACTCAACAACTCATGATTGGCGGCTAAAGCTAAGGACTATAGGAGGGGTACTACATGTTGGATTTTATGGAGATATAGAAACTCTTTGTTGTTCGATAGGGGTAAAATGCGTAAGTCGGATTTATTTGATAGCATTCGTTTATTTTCTTTCTCTTAGATCACTCATAGAAATCATAATATTAAGATTTTATGGGTTGATTGGTTGAGATTTCCCTTGTAATGTTCTTTTTGTTTTAGTCTAGCAATTTGCTAGATTCGAGGTATAAAAATGTAGTTGAAAAAAAAATTATTCAAACATTTAATGGTTTAATTACATTAAATTATATTATGGATAATATATAATTAATATATTATATATTTACTCAACTAATAAATATATAAATACTTGTATCAATTAACTAGCTTAATTAATCTAGTAGTAAGTTATCTTAACTTAATAATACTTGATTTTTAATAACTATTATAAATCATTCATCTCCGAGTATTATTGCATAAACTATTCGATTATTACGTGCACCCGCAAGTGTGACCCTTGAATGTCCTATGGGACTTGACGTGACATCACTGGTTAACTAATTGTGCATATTTTCAAACACATACTTCCTCCGTTTCAAAATAAATGATACACTTTCCATTTTGGGGTGTTTCAAAATAAGTGATACACTTTAAAACTTTCCTTATTTGGTAAGATACAACGGGACTCATACCCACAAACTTTCTCTTTTAATAAAGTGAAATGACTCAATTACCCTTACTTTTACTTTTAAACATCATTAAACTCACTTTAATCATAATATGTGGGACCCATTACTCACTAATTATCCACTTTAATCTAATTTAACCTTTATTATAATCTTTTACCTCAAAAAACGTGAAAGGTAATTTATATCACTTATTTTGAAACGAAGGAAGTATATACACATTATATCAATTCATTAATGAGATTTATGAAATCTTGTTTAAAATGTCTATTAATATATGGGAATTAGTTTTCATACCACACCTTTTAATGCATCTACCACAATGTACTAATATTCCTGCAAACTGTACAAGCATGTAAAGCAATCATTGTGGTAGAAGGAGTAAAAGATGTGGTATAAAAATCACCCCCTTTAATATATCATATCTTATTACAGTAATCTCATAAAATCGTATTTATCTTTTTATAATATTTAAGATGTATTCTTTTTTAATATGATATTCTTGTCATAATGTGCTTCTAGGGATAAGTAGGTTCTGCTCGTGATGTACACCATAAAGCTTTATCGTGACCATTTCTAAAACCTCCTCTAGTTATGTGGTAAATGTTTATTTAGTTAGGGATCGAACACGTAACATCTAGGAAGTTATTTGGGAGTCCTTACCACTAAAACATACGATCCTAAAATTTTCAATAAATTGAGCATATCAATTTTCAGTCATAAAATATTCTTTATACATTTTCAACGAAAGTCTACAAAAGACGAGTCAAGATGACCAAGGTTATAAGCAAACATATAATCTTTGCGTTTCTAATGATTCTCATATTCCTAATGTCTCACGAATGTAAGTTTGATATGATTTTTTTTTTGTTTTTAATTATGTTTTTAACTTCTCAATATATATTGTAACTATGACAAGATTTTGTGTATAGGTAGCAGAAATGGAATCAAAGAGTCAAAACAACAAGTGTCAGTTTGTTGGGGGTAAGGGTGTTCGTTTGGACGGTTTGGTTTTATCCGAACCAAATAGGTGAAACCAAATAAAATCCGGTTTTCAAAAGTTCAAACCGAACCGTCCAAACTAATTCGAAAACCAAACCGATCCGAACCAAATAACAATTTGGTTGGTTTGGTTTATCCATTTGATTTTTCCTTAAAATTTTCAAAATATTCCAAAAGTATATAACATAAATAATATTAAGTTTATATGTAAAATTCTAAAATGATAAACTACTTTATACATAAAAGCAAGTGTAATTCATAGCTTGTGACATTTACAATCATATATGCAAAAAATTTGACATCAACTTTATCAAAAACTCCAAAAAGATTGGTACATCACCAACTGATACAATATAAAATGGAACAAGTGTTAATATATAAATCAATTTACTATAAAAATGTAAAGAAAAGGGAAACAATAATTGCTTACAATGGAAACCAACAAGTGTTAGTATATAAATCAATTTACTATATATTATTATTTGGTTTTTTTGGACAATCCGGTTTTCACAACAGAAACCAAATCCAATCCGAAATCCAAACTATTAATTTGGTTCAAGTCCAAACCGATCCAAAAAACCAAATAACCAATCCAAATAGTCCGATCCGAAATGTCCAATTGGACAATCCGGTTATATCCGAATAGTGAACATCCCTAGTTGGGTGTTCAAGATTCGTGGACACACACAGTATTCTTGTTGTCAAAACGCTACACGTTGTTTCGCTACAAAAGAAGAATGCAATGCAATGCAATGTGTCAAGTACCATCATGTTGACGGAATATCAATAATAAAATATGTTAATTTACTATTTCTTTTTTCATTTATGAAGGGCTTCTTAGGTTACCTATCTTTGCTCGTGATATGTACGCGATCTAACAATTATCATGTTCGTTTCTAAATCTTCCCTTGGGAATCTGATAAATTTTCCGAGTAAAAAATCATACCCGTTATATCTATGAATTTAATCAGGAATTCCCTGAATAGAAAATCTACAAATTCAATATTAAATACTATATTATTTTAATATCAAAATTCCAAATCGTATAACAGCTAATTGCACGTTATGACTTATGACAACTTATGTTACTAACACTGGCAGACCTCTTTGGAGTCCGGAGGATCCGTGCTACCTTTTAATTTTCGATCAATAGTGTAAATATTTTCTAAAAAAAATAAAGTATGTATCGGTTCTACCCCTAAAAAAGTGTTTGGCTATCCTTCACTTATAATTTCAGCAAAAAAAAAAGTAAAAAAATCCAAACTTGAAAGCCCCAATGTTGATTAGATTATTAGTTAGCTCAAATGTCAATTTAATTTAACAAATGAAGCTCACTTTCCACTTTATGACAAATTGAACAAAAAACTAATACTTGTTTGTCTCTTAGTTGAATCATCAAAGACAAATATCAAACAACATAAACCAATTGATGTGTAGTGTAGAAAATGAAACACTTATGAAGGTTACATATGACAATTTAACGACTCGTTTTCGGAAAACAGGGCAACGAAGATGACAATTTTAAAATGTAATATCTAGTTTTTATTCTAGTTTTTCGTTTTGTAATGTTTAATGAAACTGTACTTTTTTTAGTTTTAATCTTATTATATATTACGCAAAAAAAAGTTGTGCTGTCCGCCACTAGTTACCAATCCTTCTAAGAATGATGAAAACTCCATACCTCTATGGAATTAAATTCATAATTGAGAGAGAATCAATGCTCCATTCCATTCATGCATTGTTAACAAGCATGTTTTTTACATTCCATCGAAGTAACGTATTTCGTTCCACCTTCTCTTCCGGCGTACCAAACGTTGCCTAATGAAATGAGAAATGTAATAGAACGAGTAATATTGGGCCCGCGCTCCGCAACGTAGTTTTAAAACGTTCATATTCTTAAACGAAAATTAATACTTCATTCGTTTCAAAATAAGTGATACAAATTAGCTTACACGGTTTTTGAGGCAAAAGATTATAATTATGGTTAAATTAGATTAATTGGATGGTTAGTGGGGAATGAGTCCCACACTTTTTGAATAAAGTGATGTTAATGATGTTTAAAAGTAAAAGTAAGGGTAAATAGGTCATTTTACTTTGTTAAAGTAGATAGTTAGTGGATGTGGTCTCATTATATTTTACCAAATAAGGAAAGTTTCAGGGGGTGTTTGGAAAAGCTTATTTAAAAGAGCTTATGGCTTATAAGCTTATATAAGCCTAAATAATCCCTTTGAAAAGGGATTATTTAAGCTTATATAAGCTTATAAGCCATAAGCACCTCTTAATAAGCTTTCCCAAACACCCCCTCAATGTATATCACTTATTTTGAAACACCCAAAATAGGAAGTGTATCACTTATTTTGAAACGGAGGAAGTATTCGATTTGCCGTAGATTTGATTCTTTTTATTTCCTATTTATGCACTAACATTTGTAGGATTCTCTGATATAACAATAACAATATTAAGAACAAAACAAAAATATTATATATGATTATTGATAAACTATTACTTAAAACTAACTCGAGTAAAGATGTTAGATATAAAATATCCGGTTAATAATAAAAGTAAATAGATATAGTAAGCATACCTAATACCCGGTTAATATAAAGGCAAACCGATTTGATTTTTAGTTATATACTAATAATATCTTTTTGAAGTATTTAAGAAAAAGATTGATGAAGTTGTTTTGATTTTTCTTGTTAGTAATTAATCAAAACTTGAGAGCGAAGAAAGTATAAATTTTCTTACGACAAATAATCTTACATACTTATTTTAGTTTTACTATGTATAAAACTAAAAAATAAAGTTTATAAATTAAAGATGGGAATAAGGAGATTAGAATTTGTTAGTAAATGGAGGTATATATGATCATTGGATATGTTACTACGGTTTGTCATCATTGTGTAATATACTTTATTAATTTTTAAACAATCAATTTTAAGTTAAAGAGTTTTAGATATTTAATCGGAAAACAAAATAATTTTTTAGAATCTAATTAAAATAAAATGTGTATTAAAATAAAAAATAAATGTTTCGTTATCAATTTAGGAAAAAATGTAACATTTTTTTGGCAAATAGCATTTCGTTATCAATTTAGGAAAAAATGTAACATTTTTTTGGCAAATAGCAAAAATTTTATGTCACAAAAAAGAATATGAAAATCATATAAAAAGATTATTATTTATTATATGTTTAAATAAATAATTTATTTTTAAAATAAGTAATATATATGTAGCATATTATATCGGTAAGCTTGCAAATAAACGAACCAACCAACTATTAGGCGCGTGATAGATCCTTTTCAGTTAATATATGTTTAAGTGGATCCATGAGTCCAAAACCATTTTGCTGCATTCCACTTCTTAAACACCGTTTCAACTAAAACATCGTTCTGTTAATTTTGAAAGGAACTGTAAACTTTGTATGGAAATTGTATTATAGATAGAATGAGTGAAATTTATGGAATGGATAATTATACCATTGTCATGGATGGTAAGAAAGGAATAAAATTATTAAAAAAAAACTAAGATGTCCTTATAACAGTTATCTCTCGCATGATTAAACATATGATCAAGTTTGCGACCAAACCCACGTAAGTGGCGATCGACCACTATTTTTTTCTAATTTCATTAATAATTAAAAAAAGTATATTAATAATTAAAAAACATTACATTAATAAAAAATTACATTAATAAAAAAACTGGTGGTTATTAGTTCGATGCCAAATGTGTTCCACCAAATCAGCTATAAGATTTAGATGAGCTTCTTAATTATGTATATCCCTGATAACTGATAATTATAATATTCTTTATGTGATCGTATAGGGCACCATCACTATATTGCTTTTCAGGATGAAAGTTGGGAGATATCGCTTTGCTTTTATCTTTAATAATCATATTATGTATATGATACCCGTGTATATCAAATCCGTGATTTTCTTAAGATTTGGGGACCGTTAGAACTTAATGTTGGAATATGCTTCACGTACATGACATATAGTTATATGGCTAGCCGTATGTGAGCCTAAAGAGTCACACACTTATACACCAAACACCATTTAATATATATAATATAATTAGGGTAATTATATTATTTATATAAACTATAATTACTTGGCTAGTTATGTTTTAATTAATTGTTAAGTTAAAACGTATTAGTGAGTAATCATAAGAATCAAAAAGACAAGGGGCTAAGTGTCATATCTCATAACTTGTATTATAGATATATATACTTAAGAAAGATTAAACCCTAGAGTCTCCCAACCCTAATCTCATTCCTCCCCATTTGCGGCCGGAGATTGGCTATTCCGTTGGACCTGAAACCACCGCCAAAGTTTGCGCAACTCAGAGACCTACAACTTTACAGAAGGCGGGGAAGACCACCGAAGACTCCTTCAGTGACTTTTCGGGCCTTGAAGTCAGATTGAATTTTCTGGCAGATTGCATTTTTCACAAAATGTTGGTTTCTACTTGCCCATGAATGTCATGGGGCAAGTGGGGGCCCATTGGGTTTATGTAGGCCCGTTTGGGTTCATGTTGGCCCGTCCCCTAGTTTGACCCTTCGGTCCGTCGTGATGACTCACGTGACCGAACCTAGGATTTCATCGGTCGAGGTTTGCACAAAATTTGTTGCATGTTTTATTTATGTTTGTGGTTGTTTTCTTTTCTATTAGATACAAGTAATAAAACAATTAAAATATGATTTTAGACACAAACATTAAAACATCCAAGCGTTTTATCATCTATGATTACTTGTTAATCATTAATGATTCATCTTTAATCTAAAATTGTTTTGAGATTAAACTAAGTTTAAATATGATTTGAAACTTAACCCTTAATAATCGCTACATGTTTTTACCGTTTATTAACCGACTTATGAAGTGGTATGAATGAAGTACATGATTCATTCATATCTCAAATAAAATTTTAAACATACCTAAAATTTAAGTCACGCCGTCCAATCGGTTGATAATCACTTGCTTCTATTTTTGAATTCACGTGAGACGTGGTTTGAATTTAGATCCGAGGTCATTATTCTCTACGCGTGAGACCTAGATATATTTTGACATGATTTCACATTGGATGACTTAATCGAGTTAACGGGGAGACCTTGACTCGAGGCGAAGATGCGACAAACATGCCACTTGACCCTAGATGCTTGTTCACTAGGTGCCATGAAGTCCCATACCTATAAGAGTTGCACTAGTAATGCAATTGTTGATCGTCACCTACCTATTGGATATATCATCTCTAGCAGATCAACTGATGCGGTGATAGAAGCTCAATGGGATCTTAGCTTTTAATTAAAATTAATTGGGTAGTTAATTGATTAAAAGAAATTATTATTGAAAATACTATTTTTTGAACTTTGTGTGTTATACAGATAACAACAACAAATCAAAACTTAAGTATATCCACTCTAAAATCAGTTCTTGAAAACTGAAACTGACTAATATCAACTTTATCGACTGATATCGAACTTTAAGGATTGTCCTTAAAGATGAGAACAAGTTGATACACCTATAAGAGGTCTTACCTGAGGCACCTCCTGCAAATGATTCTGCTCTTGTTCGTCAAGCCTTTACCGAAACATTTTAACGAACACAAGAAGTCGCTACTCCTATGCTTGTGAGCATGAACCCCGAGATCCGAAAGAACTTCGAGGAACTCACAGCATATGACACGATAAGCGAGTTGAAAATGATATTTCAACAACATGGAGAACATGAACTGTTCGAAACAGTTAAAGCATTCCACGCTTATTAGCAGGAGGACGGCCAATCAGTTAGCACTTGCATCCTGTACATGAAATGCTATCTTGAACAAATAGAGCATCTTGGTTACCCATTGCCACAAGTTCTTGGAATGAGCTTGATTCTTACCTCACTATCCAAGGACCATGACCAGTTTGAAAAGAGTTTTAAAATTACATAGCATGGGGAAGACAATTGTTGAATAACATGCTATAGTAAAAATGGTTGAGCAAAGGTTACCCAATACTTGAATCAGGGAAGGTAAAACCGCAAGCACAAGGCAAGAGTCTAGGTAAGGGTAAACTAGTTTACTTTTCCAAACCTATGATTTCCCCACATGCTAAAAAGGAGCACCCTACAAGGATATTTCTTGCCATCATTGAGATGAAACCGGCCATTGAAGGAGGAACTGTCCTGCCTACTTGGCGGAGTTGATGAAGGACAAATGTGTTCTGGCTAGCACATTAGGTATCTTCATTATAGAACTCTATACTTTTACTAATAAATCTTGAGTGTATGACACTAGTTGTGGAACTCACATTAATGTGCAAGATCAAAAGTAAAGTATAAAGCTAAAATAATGGAAGCTGTGATCTAATCCTTCCTAATGCGTTAATTATTGTTTTGAACAATTGTCAATTATGCATTTTTTAGCTTTATCGTTTGTTGAATAATGATTTATTCAAACTATTATGGATTATGATATTTTGTTTTATGAAAAATAACATATTTTATAACTATTCCATGTAATAGTATGCTTGAAATTGATATGCATGATCCAGATTCAAACGATAGTTCTATATACAAATGTAGCACTCAAGAATCCAAAACGGTTTGGATTCCATTTACCTAGAGCGTTGTCATTGTTAAGGCAAAAAGCCTTACCCCTTTGGATCTTAAGATAACAAAACAACCTAGACTAGCTTTGATTAATATGTAGAATAAAATAGCTAAGTTTAGGTCTGATACTGAGTGATCAGTATTGGAACTCAGTATCAGAGCTCAGTATCAGATAGTGATACTGAGTACAAGGACTGAGTAGAAGGATTGAGTTACATTTTGTTATGTAACGGACTAAGATCAAATCCCTTGATCTTAGTCATTTTCCTAGTTTAGTCCTTCGGTTACTCCTTTGCCCATTATGTAAAATCTCTATATCATTATAAATAGAGATCATCTTGCAAAGGAGAACTCACCAATTTACTTCACACCTTCATACCTATTGTAATTGATCAGTGGTCTTGTTATTCCGCAACAAGCCACACTTAGTGGAATTATACATTTGACTCATATCTTGTTCTTATACAATATTTATCTTGAGTTATAATTATCCAATCAATTAACCATCTAAACCAGGGCGTTGTGACCTAACAGTCATCTTTTCCACATAAACAAGAAACACATTTTGACACTACAACACGAAGGGCTTCTTAACAAATGATTATGAATCATTTAAATGCCTCTCTTGTATATTATGGAAAGATAACAAGAAAGCATTTCTCCCATGTTGGCGAAAGAGCTAAAAATCTACTTGGACTCATACATACTGATGTATGTGGCCCTTTTAGAACTAAGACTAGGGAAGGTGTTACCTACTTTATCACTTCCACTGATGATTTCAGTAGTTATGGTTATGTTTACTTGATTAAACATAAACATAAAATCTTTGAAACGTTCAAAGCTTTCTAAAGTGATGTAGAAAATCAACTCGGCAAGACAACAAAGGATTTCCGTCCTAATCGAGGAGGAAAATACATGAGCCAAGAGTTTCAGGATCATCTAACCCAACGTGAGATTGTCTCACAATTCTCTCCTCCATACACTCCACAAGATCATGGTGTGTCTGAAAGGAGATATCGGACCCTGCTTGACATGGTTTGATCTATGATGAGGTCTACTACTCTTACTCTATCCTTTTGGGGGACATGCACTGAAGTGTGTTGCTCGAATACTTAATATGGTTCCGAGCAAAAGGTTAAAAAGACACCATATGCAATATGCCATGGGAAAGTCCCTAATTTTTCTTACTTGAAGATCTGGGGTTGTGAGGATCTCGTGGAACGAGACATGCCGAACAAACTTGAGCCCATATCTATCAACTGTATCTTCGTTACTATTTTACTACCCACCTGAGAACAAATTGTTGTTGCTCGGTATGCTGAGTTTCTTGAGAACAGTCTCATTTCACAAAGCAAGTGGGAGCACTATAGACTTTGACAAGATTCAGAGTGAAGATGAACAACCTTCTGGTAACACTAGAAAATATACACACCTATAAAGCTCTTGTAGTAGCAAAAGGTTACACTCAATCCTATGGGATTGACAATGATGAAACCTTCTCGCCTGTTACTAAAGACGTTAGGATTCTTATAGCCAAAGTAGTGTACTATGACTATGAGATTTGGTTAATGATGTAATCAAAACGTTTGTTTCACCTAAAACCCAAAGTGAGCATGTGTATATATGAAAGCTAGTGGGAGCATTGCCGTTTTCTCAAGTCATACATGTTGATGACATATCACTCATGTGAAACAATATACCAATGCTACAAGATGAAAATCCTGGCTTGGAAAATGTTTTGACATGAAGGATTGTAGAAATATGACACACATACTTGAAGTTAAGAATCTATTGGGATAGATCAAAGCGGTTAATTGGTTTAAGTCAAAGTGCTTACATTGACAAAATTCTAAAACGGTTTAGAATTGATGCTCCCAAACGAGGAAGTCCTCGTATGCCATACAATGTAAACTTGAGTGAGACTCAAGGACCTTCCACACCTGATGTGGTGAAGCGAATGAATGTGATCCCCTATGAATCGGCTATTCCATTCATCATGTACGCTGTAAGGAGCACTAGACCTAATGTAACGTCCTCATGGAACCTTACTAGAAAATACCAACAGAATCCACGAGAGAGTCACTGGATTGCTATTAAGAACAAATTGAAGTATTTTTGAAATACTAGATATATGTTCTTTGGTTATGGTGGAGATACCAAACTGAAATTAAATATACTTGATATACTTATGCTGGTTTTGAAATAGGTCGTGATGACGCTAGATCCTATTTATGGAGGTTCACTACATTCGAATGATTTATCGAGATATGTGA
This sequence comes from Calendula officinalis, assembly GCA_963853835.1. Taxonomy (NCBI): domain Eukaryota; kingdom Viridiplantae; phylum Streptophyta; class Magnoliopsida; order Asterales; family Asteraceae; genus Calendula; species Calendula officinalis. The sequence goes on from OY970823.1 coordinate 16,790,994, forward strand.
AATTCGTACTCTTAAAGTTCAAACAGATAACTAACTAGCTGACACTTTATCGAACTCAATGTCTTGTACCAAACATATTGAATATGAATGGAACATTGGACTTCGACAAGCTAGTAGTTTCATGTAAATCTGTTTTAGTATTTGAATAATGGAACGTTGAGCAGTTTTTACTGGAATAAATTGATATATTTGATATGATCGTTTTTATATGAATATCTACTGTGTTCTATATTTGCATGTTTATATCCTTGAATATCTACTGTGTTTTATATTCTAAATTGTCCATTGTCATATTAATAATATGGGAATATTATTAAGACAAATCTGAGGGCATTGATGACATGATCTTAGTATGACTAAGGATTATGAAATCAAACTCACATGTTGTTCATTGTGATGCACAATTGGACTGACCCAACCTATGAGAAATCACTTCCTGGATTTATGTCACAAGTGAATCTCACAAAGGCTTTGTCGCTTATCCTCTGACTTGAGATGCAAGTTGGTTTGTGTGTGTGGAGTGTCAAACTTTGATGTGGTTAAACGCTGACCTGAATAAGGCTGCTATAACAACCATCTTCAGGTTTGACATTAAGCATATATCAAACACGTGTAGTCAATAAAGAATTTGTTCCTCCACATGTTTGGATTAGATATCATTGGGCCCCTCGATGATTTGAATAGATGCATATACGGCCGTACCCAAAGGTAATCAAGATGAATCTTGATTGGTTTGGTAATCTACTTCAATGTAAAGATCGAGAAACATAATCGTTGAAATATTAGATTGACGTTAATCCTTGTCTAAAATTCAACATGGTATCAGTAACAAAAGGATAACTGATTGAAAAACTTTGAACCTGCACTTTTCTGAAACTCACTCATGTACTTCTAGGGGCATTGGCGGGTTGCTAGACTCTAACCTTTGCTTGTATAACTACTTGATGTTATGACGTGCGCACGTGGGAGCTGTTGGAATATGCTTCACGTACATGACATATAGTTATATGGCTAGCCGTATGTGAGCCTAAAGGGTCGCACACTTATACACCAAACACCATTTAATATATATAATATAATTAGGGTAATTATATTATTTATATAAACTATAATTACTTGGCTAGTTATGTTTTAATTAATTGTTAAGTTAAAACGTATTAGTGAGTAATCATAAGAATCAAAAAGACAAGGGGCTAAGTGTCATATCTCATAACTTGTATCTATTAATTATAATAAAAGAAGCTTTTAAAATGCCACGTGACACTTTTTAGGAAGCCATCTTGGCAATCTCCTATTGGTAAGTGGTATTATTTTCCCGCCCATATGAGTCTAGAAGAATACCAGGCTAAGAATTCGTGTATTATAAGTAAGCGTTTCTCATTTAGAAAGCATTTAATATGCAATCAATAATATTACCACCATATGAACCCGAATAAAAGGAAATTCCGTTTCCTCAGTTAGTATATTCAAACAACCCATGAATATAGACCTGCCATATAACCACCTAAAATTAGAACAGCCTTTTCTTGACTAAACTGTATTATAGTAATATTCACCTGCCAAATTTAAACCTGACATATATAGACCACCGAAAATTAGAACATTCTTTTTTGATAATGGACATCTTAACTTTTTGAATCATGTAAGTTTTAGATAATTTTGAAGTGGTGTAAAATCGTATGGTTTGCTTAACATTGGAAACTGTCACAGCAGTTTTAGTCACAAGTCTAAAACTATTTTGATTACAAGTTTATGATATGTGCGGGGTTGTTTTGAGACACAAAATATGGTGAATGTACTTGCCTTAAGGTTTGATCCATGCACTTTTATTGAATTTTTACATGTTTTAATTAGAAACATTAATGTTCCAAGTATGATTACATATCTTTATCATTTTTTTCATGTGTATAAACATTATCAAAATTCATTTTTTTTATGTGCATACGAATTTAATAGTAAGATATTCTTTACTTTTTTGCTCAATGCTAACGGCTTTTGATTTTTAATAATTTGCAGAATGAGAGTGAACAAGATGATGAGTTAGAGGCACAGATTTAAAGAAAATAGTTTATAAACGTTAGACGTCATATATTTGAGAACAAATATGTTATTTTAAGTAAAGTTCACGTATTAGTAGCACTTATATCCTACGTTGTATATTCTAGAAATGAATTACGTAATAGACCATTATCAAGACATCTTTTATTAAAAAAAATAGTTAAATAACTGTATATTAATAAAGTAGTTATATGTTTTAGGCAGATGCAGATATGTGATACTGGTAATTAAAGGCTGGTAAAAGTCAATCATCACAAGATGCTGGTGGCAAAATTGCACATTCTGCAGGAGCTTCAATACGTAGGCATATTGAACTTGCCTTACAGAAGGTAAGTCAAAGTATTTATAAAAAATCACTTACTTTTTGGGTGTTTCTGTCCAGTTAATGAAGTTAGATAATGAATATCTATTAAAATAAACACAGTGTAAATTGTTTTTTCTATGTTACTGTTTATAATAAACATGTCAACCTTAACCTATCTATATGTTGACTATAAAAGTCCATGTACTATTTGATTGTTTGACTATAAAAGTCTAACATGACAATAATATAAGGCTTTAAAAGCCTAAAGAAAGGTTTAGGTGCATTAATTATAAAAAAAATTAAAAAATAAATAACACAAAATAATAAATTTAAAAAATAAAAATGAATAATAATAGATGAAAGGGCTAGGGTCAACATCTATTGTCATATTGTTAGCGATGCAAAACATTTATTAGCCTTTAAAATCATTATAAAAAACAAATATAAAAAACAGCATAAATTCATTTACATCATTACATGTATTATAAAAACAGGTATTTTCATCAGATCATTAATCTTCTCCATATTGTCTACGAAAGTATAACTTATCATAGTCTGCAACTGTTTAGTTTGCAGTAAGGGTATGTTGGGGTTTAATTGACAAATATACAGAATAAATTAATTATATTGATTCAGTTTGACTTTAAAAGTCAACCAATGTTGTTAAAGAGATTATTTCAGTTTGACTTAGTAATGTTTTATTTGATTTATTTTATTTGTTATACTATGTTTATCATTTTAGTTTTACGCAAATTCAATTTTTTTTATTTTTATATAATTTGTAAGCTCCTTTTACATAATTCGTGTTTTAAAAGCATCATGTATTTTCTTATCGTATATATAATAATCATGCAATTAACGACATATTTTTATATTCTATAAGAATTATGTTCTGACAGCCCGTAATTTTTCACGGGTTATAACCTAGTTATAGATATATATACTTAAGAAAGATTAAACCCTACAGTCTCCCAACCCTAATCTCCTTCCTTCCCATTTGCGGCCGTATGCCTCAAAGCCAGAAAACGAATGAAGTGTTCCTTTGGTTTTTTGTGTCAGACGAATATAATCAAAATAAGAAATCACTTCAACTCATTTTGTTTTTGTTTGAACGTGCAACAAACAAAACCTCTTTTAGGTTTGTATGTTTTGTACGTGAGAAACCAAGAAGGAAACAGGCGCAAGCCTCTGGTATTGTTTTGATTCTTGAGCAAGGGACTAGCATCCCAATTGGTGTTCTTGATATGGTGTAGTGTGGATACGAGGAATTCTACATTGAATTCTTAGAGTTCTTCATCCTTATTCGTTGGTGTAATCAAAGGCTTCAAGAGTATGATTTCTACATACTAACTCTTTGTTATTTTATGCTTAATTAGATTGTCAATATGTAGATCCTTGTGTGGTGATTTATGTTATATTTCCGCTGCATTTTACTTTGATTAAACCGTAAATCACTAACACTTAATAAGCTGCTGCTGCAATGGATGGAAATTTAAGATTTTACTTACTAAGAAACATTACATACATGAGAGGCTGAGAATCTCCATAGCTCGAAGTTACATATACGCACTTAATATTGTTCAAATTAATTAACATTAAAAGAAAAGAAAAGATTTCACTCACTTTCTAGTAACACGCAGAGATGCCCCTTAATGGAAATGTGGTGAAGATGAGTTGAGTTCTTGCAAAATAACTAATGCACCAGACGGTACAGTAGTTGATGACATTAAATCACTAATAATTTTGTAAAAATTAGTATTGTAAGTTTCTTGCAATTTGAGCAATCATTAGCCTTTTTATTTTAACAATTCTTTTTAAAGATAAACAACACCGCAAACATAGTTATCCATGTAAATAATTAGATTTAATAAACATCTAATCATTAAAGCACTATTAGAAAAGTGCAGAAAGTGTTTTTGAGGTCATAATCAATAATACAACTCCACGGAGACATTTCAACAAACAGGTAGAGTGCATTGTAGACAACAAAAAGAGCTGTTTGCCAACATATACAATCTACTGCAATGCCTAAAATTAGGGCATAAAGGTATATTGTGATGAAACAATCAATTGACATTCAACACACACATATATATATATATGTATACACGCGAATAAGAATGCTTACTCGGGAGGTACCAGATGCGAATTAGAGAAGAGCGGTTTGATCACTGCTGAAATTAGCGTTTTATATGTAACAGTGCTGAAATTATGGATTCAATCAGAGGAAGAAATTACGGCTTTACTATAATAAAGTCCACAATTGGTAATTATTCTTGAGATAAACCTCCAATGAAATCAGGGTTAGAAACCTCCGATTTAGAAACGTATGGCATGCCACAGTGACCTTGAATGATGACGTATTTATGACGTGAAATGACTGGTGTGACAAAAATAAATTCAAGAACGCTTTCTTTTATTATATATAAAGATTTAAGCTAACCATGCATAGGTTCATTTTTTTCTTTCTTGTCTTCCTGGTAACTTTGAAATTTTAATATCTTTAGCTTTAACTCGTGATAGTTGTAATTTTTGGCTAGGAAGGCAAGTTAAAAAGTTGGCTAACCGTTACACATATGCCTCAACAAATTAACTAGCTTAAATTTTTTCAAATATATTTTCTCCTGCAACTGATATCTTAAGTTCATAATTCATGGTCTTTGCAAGTGTGCGTGTCTGGTCAAATAAATCAGACTCAATTTAATTTGCCCAACGTAAGTTAAAAATTTCCCTACTCCTTTTAACAAAAAAATGAGGATCTTAAAGAAAAATTTGATCCATGGCTACTTTCACAAAAAAACGTAAGTTGTTCATATGGGTTTGTTTAAATGTTTTAAAATGGAGCTGATTCGTACAGATCAATTTTTATCCATGCAGAGCAATTTCATATCAAATGACAATCATGCCCTTAGTGAGAGAGGTAAAATGAAAAATATGATAAAAGGAAAGTAAGACCATAATTGTCACTTTATATGAAATTGCTTTATATGGATAAAAATTGTTCTGTAAGAATCAGTTTCCTTTTAAAATACTTTAATCATATGATTAAAGTATGATAAGACCATGATTTTTTTTTTTTAATTTAGAGATTTTCAAATTTCTAAAATACAAAATGATATAAATAGATTATTTTCGTAAATTAAGTTTATAAAATAGAAAATATAATATATTGTTGAGAAATGTTTTGTTTTTTTTATAAACGGGTCAACATATTTTTTGCTATTTTGATATACCGTAGATTAAGGTAAATTATGTATATTGTTGAGAATTTTTTTTCTATAATATAGAATTCAATAAATACTTCTTTAATGATTACAATATTTATATTATTATTGCAATAACATTGTTTTTGTAATCATAATTAATCAAATGATTTTTTAATAAATAAATGTTCAATAATGGACACAAAATGTAGCAGCTTAAAACAACTCAGCTCACTTTAACAATTTCAATATTAGGCTATATAGGTGAATAAGATCATTTTTTTTTTTACATAAAACATCATATATTCTTATATTCTTAAGTAAATATCATGTGTTGTCACCTTTTTGTTTTAAATATTAGATAAAAAGAGAGTCTATGAGCGGTTATAAATTGCACTTCTTATGCCAATATTATAATTTGCTTTTTTGGAGGTCTCTTGCAAGGAGTTTTAAAAACAGTCAACCACATGACCAAAATAAAAATACCTATTTTATCTCGTGGGATGATGATGATCACCCATTTACACCTTTTGATTCACATGTTGGTAAATACCTCTCATCCCTACAATGTCAAAGTTCCAAATAGTAGTAATCTTTGTGGTTTATAAGGTGTTGGACATTATCATCATGATGACAGACCAAGTTTGGTCCATGATAACTTCACTAGTGCACAAAAGGTCTGAAGGTGGGCTTAAATATATAAGAAACTGCGGGTTTGAACCCGCACCAAATAACTATGCATTATCAAATAAAAGACCCGTCCTATTAAAAACACCGCCCTATAAAAAAGAACACCGCCCTATTAATAAAGCGCACTCTAATACACTCACCGCCTTATCAATAGAGCGCACTCTAATCTTTTCACCGCCCTATTAGTATATCGCACCCTAATATATTCACCGCCCTTTTTATAAAGCGCACTCTAACCTTTACACCGCCCTATTAATATATCGCACCATAATATGTCCACCGCTCTATTTGTATATCGCACCCTAATATTTACACCACCCTATTAGTATTCACACCCTAGTGTTTTCACCGCCCTATTAATATATCGCACAAATATTATAGAACCGCTCTATTGTATTTAGATATTAATAAAAAAAATTCCACAACATATATATATATATATATATATATATATATATATATATATATATATATATATATATATATATATATATATATATATATATATATGTATATGTATATATATATATATATATATATATATATATATATATATATATATATATATATGTATATGTATATATATATATATATATATATATATATGTATATATATATATATATATATATATATATATATATATATATATATATATATATATATATATATATATATATAATGGTCCGGATCAGGTGAGGACTCTTTCCTCGCGAGGACTCCAAAATAAACTCTAAAAATGATCCAAAACAAACTTTTTTCAAAAAATTCATTTTTTAAACATTAAAATCGCCATGTATAAGATCCAAAAAAAAAAAATTCCAAAAATGATCCAAAAAAAAAATATGGATCATAATAATGATCCAAAAAAAAAATCTGGATCATTGTTATGATTCGCTAAAAAAAGTGGATCATAACTTTTTTTTTGAATTTTTTTTTTTGTAAAATGTAGTAATAATCATGGTGGGTTATATGTATTTTTTTCGGAATTTTTTGAAATTTTTATGAGGTGTCCTCGCGAGTCCTCACCGAAAAAAGAGTCCTCACAGAATCACACTTCTATATAATATATATATATATATATATATATATATATATATATATATATATATATATATATATATATATATATATATATATATATATATATATATATATATATATATATATATATGGGTGAACTATTTGCAGAACCCATTTTTTGCGTAGAACCAAGCCGAACTTATCTAAGAATATTATAATTTAGTAAAAAATATGCAAAACAATAACATTTAACCCAAATCAAACATATACTATAAGAAAAACATCAAAAATACTGAAAAACGTATATGTTCAAATAATGCAAAAATAACACTTATGTATGCATACATGCACAAAAACATATATGTTTTCGTGCATGAATAACATACATGCACCAAAACATATATGTTTTCGTGCATGAATAACATACATGCATGGGGGGTCCATCATTAAATCACTTCATGTATCTTCCATGATCATTTCATTTTGAAATTCAATGGTGTAGATTGAGTTCTGCGGGTTCTGTAGCCTAAAATGGGTTCTGAAACTAGTTCTTCACTATATATATAACAACACAATATTCGTAGCTCCCAAAAACTAGCATAAAACCGGAATAAAACTGTTTTGTTTGTGAGATTCATCTTTGACATACTCACTCTATAAAAGTAGCCCAAAAAATTTGCAAACAAAACTTTACAAAGTGTTCGGGGTTTGCAGTTCAAATCATGATTTAACCTTATGCCAATTAAATAGTCTTGGAATGAACTTTGCCTTTTGTCCCTTAATTTCTTGTTTTGATACTACTTTATTCTCTCCCCAAATCTGAAAATACAGATAATTAGTCAGTTTGTTACCACTACAAAAATTATAATAGAACTATAATAAACACTTACGAAATCAGAAAAATTATGATGAATATACTCTACAAAATCCAGAATATGCTGAATTGTGATATAACCACATTCCCAGTTCCCCACTTGTTTGTTGCACTGTAATTAATTAACAATTAATTATTTTAAAACTAAGTTGATCAAAAGTGGTAATTGAATACATACCTTTGAAACTTTCCACTGAAATCTACGAGGGAACATTTGTTCGATTACTCTAACGAAGAGGTAGTAATTTCTATTAACTGCTCGGGGCAAAGAATCGAGAATGTAGATTTCATTGGTTTTAGGACAAAAGATAAAGAGGACCCAGTGATGACTGCAAATATACACAAAGACTTAATACAGTGAATATTGTGCATTTATATAATTGAAAATTAAAAGTTACTTTTGTATATAAGGTGCAAGAATGTATGTTCGGTGTTATTGATGCCAAATTGCAGTGTCCGATCAATCAACTCCTGTCCAAATTGCTTCTGAATCTCAAGAAAACGAAACCACATCCTCTCCAGACACCATACCCCTCTACATCCAACTTCCCCAACTCTCTCCAACACAACCTCTTCTTATAACAAATGATGAACCTAGACCATCAAATCAAGTATCAACTCTATGTAATAAGAAACATCCAATAAACCAAGTCATTGGGGATCTTCAACAGGGTGTTCGCACTTGGAGCCAACAAGCCATCGCCAACATATGCTTATTTGCTGGATTTGTCTCGATGATTGAACCTAAGAATATCAAAATGCACTTGAAGATCCTCACTAGGTATCCTCAATGCAAGAAGAACTACAACAATTCGAGAAAAGAAAAGTGTGGACACTTGTTCCTCCGCCGCCTAAAACCAATGTCATTGGAACAAAATGGGTGTTCAGAAACAAACTCGATCAAGATGGAACCTTGATTAGAAACAAATCAAGACTAGTGGCCCAAGGATATCGACAGGAGGAAGGCATCGATTTTGATGAATCCTTTGCTCTAGTTGCAAGACTAGAAGCTATTCGAGTGTTTCTCGCATATGCTGCTTACAAAAACTTTGAAGTTTATCAGATGAATGTCAAGAGTGCTTTTCTCAACGGCAAGCTTCAAGAATTAGTATTTGGAAAACAACCTCCAGGGTTCGAAGATCACAGACATCCAAAATATGTCTACCAACTTGATAAGGCTCTTTACGGGTTAAAACAAGCCCCAAGAGCATGGTATGATACTTTATCTCAATTTCTACTCAAAAGTGGATTCACCAGGGGAACAATTGATAACACTCTATTCATTCTCAACCACAAGTCAGATGTCTTGTTGGTTCAAATATACTTTGATGACATCATATTCGGGTCAACAAATGAGAACATGTGTCAAAAGTTCTCCAAACTCATGACAGACAATTATGAGATAAGCATGATGGTTGAATTAACATACTTTTTGGGTCTACAAATCAAACAGTCTAAAGATGGAATCTTCATAAATCAAGAAAAATATGTCTCTGAACTTCTGAAGAAATTTGATCTTGACAAATGTTCCTCTATGAAAACCCCAATGGCAACTAATCTAAAATTAACAGTTGATCTCTTAGGAAAAGCTGAAATCCAACAATTTACAGAGGAATGATAGGCTCACTACTCTATCTGACGGCAAGCATACCTGATATCATGTTTTCCACATGTTTATGTGCAAGATATCAGGCGAATCCAAAAGAATCTCACATGCATGCCGTGAAACGAATTCTAAAATATCTGAAAGGCACACCTAACCTGGGTGTCTGGTATCCAAAAGACAATCAATTTTATCTTGTCGGATACTCTGATGCAGACCATGCTGGTTATAATCTAGATAGAAAAAGCACAAGCGGTGGGTGTCAGTTTTTAGGGGGAAAACTGATAAGCTGGTCAAGCAAGAAACAATCTTTTGTTTCCACCTCCACTTGTGACGCTGAATACATTGTTGTTGGGGCATGCGTTGCTCAAATTCTCTGGATGAAGAATCTACTCTCAGACTTCGATCAACATTAAGCAAAAGGTTCCACTCTACTGTGACAACACCAGTGCTATAGCGATCACCAATAATCCAGTACTTCATTCTCGAACAAAACACATCGATGTCAGATATCATTTTATTCGAAATCATGTTGTGAAGGGTGATGTTGAAGTCCACTTCATTCCTACGGAACATCAACTTGCAGACCTTTTCACAAAACCGTTGGATGAAACCATGCTCAATTATCTAATTGGCAGGTTTGGTATGCTGAATGCGTAAAAAAAAAGAATTCAGATCGAAAACTCATGTATCATCTGAAGACTCTTCAGCACCATCTGATAATTATGTGCCATCTGAAAAGTCTTCAGTGAGTGCTAACGTGGCATAGTCTCATAAGACCTCATCTAAACAGCATAGTCGAATGACATTGGTCATCAACTCTGGTACCTAATTAATGGTGACCCTTAGATGTCTTTTCCCGCCAGTTTATCTCTAACTTATTGGTTGACCTCTATCTTCACGCCTACCCTACACTCATCCCAACCGTTCGATCTTTCTCCGCTCCACATTCAACCTTTGATTGCAAAATTTCTTCATTCTAATACACACTCCTCTCATTTTTCATGTCCTTTCCCCAAATTACCTCCACACTCTCATCTCAATACACTCTCTGCGATTTAATTTCTTCATGACTTCATCATCTAGAATCCCATTCAATACATCCTTACCTGCAACAATCAAACCTGCTCCTGCAGTACGATGCCATTACACAGAACTATACTACACCAAAAATAACTCACGTTGCAACTTAAATCCCAAAGGTCAATTAAAACCAGAGTTTCAAGCCCTGGTCAGCTTCTTCTGCAACCATCCTCTCAAGGAGGCTCTTCACTATGACGTGTCATTGTCCAAAAGCTGTAGGGTTTCATACGCACCATGCGACTGATCAACCCATAGGACCGACCTCCTAGTTTACTTGGTTCGAACCATGCTGGCCAAGAACATGAACTTGTTCTTGACCGGTTAAAACCAACTAGCTGATTTAATCCCTAAAAGCGGAACGGGGATTCAACCTAATCCTTAAACCCTAAAGGATTGAGATGTTGGAAATCTAGGTTAGATTAACAAGAAAGAAACCTTGTACGAAGAACTCGAACACACACATGACTTGTGTGGTTCGTTCGACCATCAACCAAAGAACCCTAGGGCTCTTTGGTCGAATTCGTCCAAGAGGGAAGAAGGGAGAAAGATGTTTCCCAAAACATACCCTGATGTGTGCTTAAGATAGATCCACTGATGATGAAAAAATCGAGCGATCTTCTAGTTGATCTAAGCAATAAACTTGTTCTTCAATACTTGAAGAACACGAAGAACACAAACTTGTGTCTTGGGGTGTTCGGCCGATCGTGTGGAAGAGAGGGGGCAAGGGATTCGTGTGATGGTGTAAGGGGTTTTAGGGTTACCCTAAGCCTCTTATTTATATACAAATAAGTTACGCTTAGAACCCTCTAGTTTAATTAATATTAGATCTTTAATTAAACTTCCTTTTATCGTTTCCATCCCTTATAGTTTAACTAGTTTATTCTTGTTGCACTTAACTATTAAATGTCTAGTATTAATACACTAATAATTCGGTACCCATATACACGAATTATATACTTGTATTTATATTTTTAATAATTAATTATATAATAACCTTTATATAATTTATACAACAATATTATCCAATTACTATATGATTTAATAGCTTTAAATCATATAATGGATAATCTATGATTAACACATTGTATAAATTAGTTAGTTAAACTAATCTAGTAATAAGTTAAACTTAACTTAATACTTTACTGATTCATAATGACTATTATGAACCATTCCTCTTCGTAGTATCATTGCTTATCTTGCTCATATTACATGCACTCACCGGTGTGACCCTTAAGTATTTCCTAGGCATGGATGTATCATCATAGGTTGACTAAATGTGCACATAATTCCTTCAGACTCCCACTTGTGCAAGTTTGTAACCTTTGTCTTAATGATACGAGCTACAGTGGCCTTCTAGATGGGCATGTAGGTAACCAACCCATAAAAATAGCTTACGAAACCCAGGTATAGTTTATGAAAAACTCTTTAATAGCGTCTCCTAGTAAAGAATACTCTGTCTCTACTTCTTGGGCAAATATGTTAGGCTTATCCCTTGCAGCACGATATTTGTGATAACGAATACGCGCATGGTAGAAATTATCAACTCCTGTATTCGAAATCATTTTATGACTTCTTGATTCAAACTGCTGTGATAAACGACAAAGAACATATCAGTTCGTTTGGGCATGGCCGTGCACTTGCCAGTTTCTTATCAAGTCAAAGGACCTATAAATATCTCTCCTAAAAGAAGGTGAAATTACCATCTTGTTATATTTCGATTTAAAATACAACTTCCTTTGTACCCAGTATCGCCTCGTATGACAAACGTATTTCAGAATTGTCTGAGTTGAACCAAAGCACATTAGTCATTGTATCCTAAACCAAATACCTCAGCTTAAGGACAATCCTAGTGAACAATACATTTGAACTTTTCAACCACGAAGTATTGTCACGGTGGTCAATCCAATATTCGTTGAGCCTCCAACAGAATATCACCGATATTTGGTTTACACAAAACTAGTGTAGCTATCTTCGAAGAACTTCGAATCTACCACCAAATACCGCGATGACGTTAACGTCCCATCGAGGTTCCCACCAAGACGAGTAGTCACGGATGTTTGTATCTTTTTGAATAAATAGTCTTTTATTCATGGATGCTGTAAAACATACAAAGTCTGAATAAAAATGATACTAACTCATGTACTATTCCTCACTGGACATAGATACTGAATTATTACTGGATCATTACTAATTCCTTTCGTTCGTGTTGATTACTTAATGATTCTTACAAACTTAATTGTAACTTTATCACTAAACCAATCATTCCTATTAAACTAAAGACATAAGACGAGTATTTAGGAATACTATTACTTTTGCCTTTGCTAGATATTGTTCTTCCAACAATCTAGAACATATTCTAGTCTTGCCTTTTATGCAATTCGGTAAACATAGGAGGATTGGAAATTAACTCCTTAGTTTCTTGAATTCATAAAATTATCCTTGCAACTAAAGCCTCTTTTAGTTACTTGATTTGTAGATATTCTTACTAGTTAAAGAAATTTCCTTAAATGGTTGTGTTATCCACTGAAGTGTTAACAACCTATTAGATATGCAATAATTAATCACAAGACTTGTGATCACACTATTAGGTTTGCAATAATCTAATTAACGGTCATTTATTATTTCTCTTAACTTTTTGGCTAACGACTTGGTAAAACCTTGTTATTAATGTCTTACTAACTTACTAAATTCATCAACATCTTTAATGAATTACGTTAGTCTTAGCTCCCACTTACTTTTATGGAACTTAAGCATCTCTTAAACTACTTTGACCTAGTCAATAACTTGTAGCTTAATCCTTTAAGAATTCTATCAATAATTAAGATCATCCTTTAAATTTGCGAATATCCACTATTCCTGTTTAGGGAATTATGATCTTTATTGATCACTATATCTAATAAGTATAAAACACTTGAAATGATACTATCAATTCTTAAACACATTAGTATTCTTTTAAGAATCTTATTTAATGCCAAAGTCATTACTTGGATTTCTCAAATATTCATTATTCCTATAAGGGAATTATGACTTGATTAAATATTGTATTTATTACAAGTATAAAAGACTTGCAATAATACCTTTTAATTCTTAAATACTTTAATATAGTTTGTCTCTTTTAAGAGTTCATTTAATGTCTAAGTCATTTTACTTGGATTATGCGAATATCCAATTATTCCTATTAGGGAATTATGACTTCATTAAATCCTTTAATACAAGTATAAAAGACTTGTAATAACACTCTTAAAGTCTATCTAGATTATATCCAATACAATCATACTATATTAATACTAATACTTTAAAACTTTCTATCATAACTAATGACTATTACTTAAGATGTTTTAATTAAGTTCAATAACTCTTGAACCTTATGCTTCCATAAAACTCTTAAATACTTTCATTAGAAAAACTTTCTAATTACTAGCATCTAAGTACCTTGAGCTATCAAGACATTATTTATACAACAATCAAACAAATAAACATGAAACATAAGTAAATCAAAACTTGACTTACAATCAAGTCATAAACCTTGACTAGTGTAATTATCACACATGCACACAATATAATTCAACCATGGATTCGAAATTTAATTAAAAACAAAATAAAACTTGTTTTAACAAAAATAAAATTATCCAAACAATAAAGTAAAATTGTTTAAAACGAATCCACAAAATACTGAATTATAAAACTTGGTGCTCGAGGGATCATCACCATCTCATGCCGGTCACTATCACTTTCCATCTCTTCCTGCAATTAACGATTGCAAAAGTTAGATTACTCGTAACGTACTTTACAAGTATCTTAAAGTGATTAAGTAAGTGTGGTTGTGTTACCTGAGGAACTTGCGTTTCCTCCACTACCACTTGCACCCATTGGACAATTTCTTTTCCAATTCCCAGCCTCACCACACTTGAAGCATCGGTTCTTGATCCTCACAGTGTTAGGCTTAACCTTCTTGACCTTTTGTTTGACACCTTTACCATTTGGCACTCCTTGGTTAGGATAGGTTTTACCCTTTCCTTTACCACCATGCCCTTTTCTCTTCTTCCCACCGCCACCGCCATTACCGATCAAGAGAACGTCCTTAGATTTGGTCCCCAAACTCAACTCAGCTGTCTTGAGCATGGAATGTAGCTCAGCAATGGATTTCTCCATATTATGCATGTTGTAGTTGACCACAAATGACTTGTAGTCATCAGACAACGAGTTGAGTATAGTATTTGTTGCCATTTGCAATGGTATGGGGTGACCAAGTCTCGCGAGGTGATCCATGTGTCCCTTCATTTTCATGACGTGGGCACTCACCGGAGTTCCTTTGACCATCTTGCAAGAGTTGAAGGCTCGATTGATGTCAAACCTCTCAGTGCGAGCTTGCTCTTGAAATGAATCCCTAAGTTGCTGGATCATCTCAAATGAATTTACATCCATAAGTCCCGCTTGTATCTCAGGACTCATAGTGGCGAGCATCAGACAGCTCACATCGGGTGCATCACTGACATGCTTATCATAAGCTTGCCTCGTTTCAGCTCTAGCATTAATAGCAGGGGTGTTTGGTACTGCTCTCTCCAAGACATACCACTTTCTCTCATGCCTGAGCACAATACGAAGATTGCACTCCAAGTTGAGAAATTTTGACCCAGTCAACTTGTCCTTTTCGAGGATTGAGCGAAGTGAGAGATTGTTGGTACTTGTTGTCGCGATTGCATTTGTTGCTGCCATCTACAAATCAAACTCAGTTTAATTAGTAATCATCAATAAACATTCTCTAAAATATATTATAAACCCATAATTAATATTTTAGGCCTAAGATCCATATATCGCATTCTCGCCGCAAGGTTTGGGCACTTCCCGACGAGACATGTTGTTTCTGGTAGGTAACTTCCTTACCGATCGTATCAAGACTTGACACGATTCCTAGGGGTCGTGGAATCTTTAGACTTATAACTTCTTACTCCTTTGTACAATGTAATTGTACATTTCTAAGTTAGTAATAAAGTCTAGTATGTTTATACTACTCAAGTACTTTTTGGGCCGGGACTCCCGATTATCACCAAAGTAGATCAGACCATCTAAGACAGTGCGATGCTCTTGGCCGTGACTCCCGATTATCACAGAACCTTACGCACCCTAACACTCGCAATGATTTGAATCCATATCTAAGGTTCTTTATCCTTACAATATGAATATCATTTAACAAGTGAGGTGTTCCATTAGGTGGATAGTTCTTAGATCTAAGATTTTCTTGGGTTTGTTTAAGTCTTAAACTAAATTAAACCTTTATTCCAATCTTAATCCTTGTTTAAATTGTGTGACTTGTGAAATGAAGAGTTCTACAAGACACCTTTTTAAAACTTAAGAACTATTTTTTAAAACTTATAGTTTCAAGAATTTACACGATTTTACATGTATACTTAAAACGAGGTGTACAAAACGTTTTACTAGATTTTGTGAAAAACTTTATCTAGAATAAAACTTACTTGTTTTATCTTACTTGAAAAACTTATAAACTTATGTTAAACTTTTAAACATTTGTTTTGACATAAACCTAGTTTAACACACCTAGTTCTTCATATGTCTAATAATGAAGTTAAACATTTGTTTTGACTTATTAAATTCGACCAAAACTTATGTCTTAATGACACACTTATAAACTTTGTGATTTTCTTGTGTAGCTCCCACTAGCTTCAACAACCATGATGAAACTTAAGCTTACACAATCACCGATTTATACTTGGTGAAACTAATAAACATATTATATAGAGACTATATATAATAATTCTTAGTTTGTTTAAACATTTCTTATATTTCACTTGAACTAGTTAAATATAGGTTCTTGTTATTTTTACTTGATCATTAATCTAGTATATTGCATGACTTGTAAAATACTTATATTATCTGTTGGATCCCAACAACACAACCGTGTTGCGTTATGACCGAGTAACGAAGATACGATAAGTAAATAACAATAAGATTTCATGAACTTGAAACATAAACCTAGTTTAACACACCTAGTTCTTCATATGTCTAATAATGAAATTAAACATTTGTTTTGACTTATTAAATTCGACCAAAACTTATGTCTTAACGACACACTTATAAACTTTGTGATTTTCTTGTGTAGCTCCCACTAGCTTCAACAACCATGATGAAACTTAAGCTTACACAATCACCGGTTTATACTTGGTGAAACTAATAAACTTATTATATAGAGACTATATATAATAATTCTTAGTTTGTTTAAACATTTCTTATATTTAACTTGAACTAGTTAAATATAGGTTCTTGTTATTTTTACTTGATCATTAATCTAGTATATTGCATGACTTGTAAAATACTTATATTATCTGTTGGATCCCAACAACACAACCGTGTTGCGTTATGACCGAGTAACGAAGATACGATAAGTAAATAACAATAAGATTTCAATGATTAAGAGTTTTATTAAAAACAGCGTAATACAATACAGAGTTTGCGGAAATAGATAGCACACACTACCTAAAACTCTATACTTGAGTTGACACTTTAGACCGCTCAAACTAGAAGAGTATACACTGAGAGTTATATCAGCTGATACTAACAGCTGATATTAATGCCTTAGTAATAACTATGGAGGAGTTAATACTTAGACAATAACTAACTCTCAGAGAATGTTCTTGTGCTTATGATTTCTAAGGGTATTCTAAAGGTGTTGTAAATGCAAGCATTTACGTCTGTATTTATAGCCCAAGATCCATGTTCCTTAGTCCATAAGTTTGACGATGTGTAAACATATTATTCGTCGATGTAGACTTGCCATGAATCATTAAATGCTATTGCACAAGTTATTGTCCCGAGTGTACTTTGTGTCCACTTCTTCCGGTACCTTTTCTGACGCACAGTGAAAGGTGTACTACACAAGTACAGAAGTTGTTGACTTTCTCTTTACATGCTTGAGGGACAAACGATGAAGTTGTACTGACATTATCTTCTATTCCAAAATAGAAGATCTTCATCGTTTTCTTCTTCTTTGAGCGGGAAAGGGACATGTTCAAGGTGTCAATGAACATTTCCTTTAAGTCTTCATCTGCAGCACGTACTATCAGCTGATTCCACAATCAGCTGAATAGTCTTCTTCTTGTCTTTGTCCTTTGGTCATAGACTTCGAATGAACTCTTGTTAATAGCTGCTGATTTGACGTGTATCCAAAAGCTAAGTACGTACTCAGCTGAAGGTTTATTGTATATACTTGCTTCAGCTGAGATACATACTTCAGCTGTTGTTTATTCTTCTTGGCTATCGAGCATCAAATATTTAGTCTTGGGACTAACAATCTCCCCCTATTTGATGCAGTCGAATAGCCGTATAAGTGTAACCCTGTAATGATTCAGCTGAAAGAAGTCAGCTGAATACTTATGTACTTTGACCCTTAGGGTTCTTTTGTATATGTTTATCTTTTTACAATTTTTACAAGTATATTACAAAGTTTTGATTTTCTATTGATAATGAAATTTAAATACAAGGAAAATCAAAAAAAATAATGCCTTGGATATAGCTTATCCAACGACATTGCGATACAGTGAGCGGAAGGCTGAGTCTATTAGGTTCTTCATTTCTCTTCCAAATCATCTGCCCGCTGGAAGCATTGCACCTTCTTCTCCAGATAGCAAAAGCCGTGAATTGGTTCTTTCACGATCAGCCCAGGGACAAAGTTAACTCCCGTGGGAACGGCTTTTGTGATATTGGGTTTTGGTCGTTTAGCAAATATGATTGACGACCCAATATCCAGTGGTCTGGAGTCAGCAAGAGGCTCAAGGAGAACGCACTTACGTTTCTCCCCTCTCGCTGAGGAGCTTTCACCAGCAGTCTTTCTGACAACAGCAGCTTGAGATTCACACAATTCAGGAGGTATGCGATATACCAACTCAGGAGCATGTTTCCTGATTTCATCGCATAGAGTCTTGAAGGAGTAGATTGCGAATTGAATCTAAATTTCCAGTTCTGTTATAATCCGCGATGGTTTCGCAGTTCTGGCAGCTGCTTCAGCCTCTTTCCATTCATCGTAGTTGAGAATGAGGCTGATCTTGTTCAGAGAGAACTTTTCATGGAGCACCGCACTCCCAGCCCTTGTTATTACAATTTCATCAGGGCAGCTGGGATCGAATTTGGGGGCCCTTACGCTGGTAATCTTTGCTTCCTGCCTTCGCTGATTAAGAACTTTGTTGAACAACCTAATGTTCTCAGCTCTTTGAGTTTCAGCTCTTCGATGCAGCTCTTCATGAGTTTTTCTTTGAAGGGCTAAGGCTGTATCGAGATCAGCAGCGGATCTAACTTCATTTAAAATGAGGTTTTCAACCACCACAGATGTAGGCTCCCCCTCAGCAGGATGAGGAATCTCCTGTGAAATAGGCTGAGGGTTTTGGATTTGCGGGGCTTGGACTTTTGGGACCTCAACTGATTCAAAAGAATCAACGATTTTGGTAAAACCAGTTGAGGTTTCAGCTTCTTCTTCTATTGTTCTAGCAGAGGTGATAGGTGGATTTCTTGAGTTGTCACCTGCTGAAACATCTTCAGTATTGGCTCCAACAGCAGAGGTGATTATGAGTTGTGAGCTTTCTCGTTCACCATGTTGTTCACCTGCTGAAGTGGCCTCTTTCTCCCCCTCAGAGAGTGCCCGAAGAAGAGGGGTACTCTCTGGTGCTGAAGCAGGACGAGCAGCAGCGGCACCCTCATTAAGCTTGTCAAGAATGAGGTCGAGGGTGCCTTGGAGACCAGCGACTTGAGAAGTCAGCGAGCTGACTTCAGTCTCCAACCTATCCATCCTTGTGGACACAGCAGAAGCAGACCCCTCAATAGCCGTAGAAAGGTGGCTATGAGCAGTGGTCAGTTGATTGACAGCTGTAAGAAGATGAGACACCTTGGAAGTCAAGGTATCCATCTGTCGATCAAATTTAGCTTCTGTGGCTCGAGCTTCGGAGAGAAGCTTGTCTTTTTCGACACTGGCAGATTCGCGAATGGAGTTCACCTCTTGCTGAAGATATTCTTTGAGGGAGGTGAACCCTTTGGAGGTGCCTTGAATCTGCTTAGTAAGAAGAGCCAGCTGAGGAGTCTGAGTGTGAACCTCAGTGTGCAGAGAAGTTATGCTGGAAGAGAGTTTCTCAGCAGTAGCAGCAAACTTCTTTGGAACATCCCTGCGAAGGGTGTCCATCTGCTTACTCAGCTTGGCCATCCCAGGTCGAATCTGGGATGTAACAACACTAGACATCAGAGTAGCAGCGGCTCTGATGGGAATGCTTCCTCCAGCTTTGCTGGATTCAGCATGGGACACTTGGACGCTATTGGGGAGGGGGTCCGGCATGTCTCCAGCTTGAAGGGTAACCTCAGCTGTGGAAGAAGGTGTTCCCGAGGTAGGAAAAAGAGTTCCTATGGGTTCCTCAGAAACTATGGGGGGTGAGATGGGTCCAACTGAAACTACTGGGGTTAAAGCAGAAGTGCCTACTTCAGTTGTCAAAACAGTTTGAAGCCCAGATTTATGCATCTCTTCATCATTTGAAAAGATGTACTGCTGAATGGGGATATCAGCAGAATCAAACATCATACGAAATGTTGTTTGAGAATCTGGTGCTTCGGCCTCAACAGCCGGCGAAACTGTTATGGAGACTGGAGGAAGAATTCCTCTGGGTGGTGGGTCAGCTGCCACACAGCTCGGTTGGCGAATACGTTCGCGATCACTGGCAGCTTGGGTAGTTGCCTCAGTAACAACTTGGTCTAAAGTTGTCTCTTCATTGGCGGTGGTGGTTTCCTTGATCACCTGCTGGTTTAAGCCGGTGACGTTGTGGGAAACAGAAAGAACGGCTTCAAGATTGACTTGGTTTCCAGTCAATCTATCATCAGCTGATGACTCAGGGAGTGATGAAGAAGTTGGGGGTGGTGTGTGTGCAGATGACACTCGGGTGGCTTGGGTTGAGCCGAAAACTTCACCAGCAGTCTGTTGAGAGACTGAGGTTGCCTGTGGAGTTTGTTCCCTTGTTACAACGACAGATAATGAATCGGTCGAGGAGCTACGCAGAAGGTTGGAGCCGGCACTAACTCCTAAAGAACGAAATTGCCATTTTGAAGTCTGCTGACTTGTTGAGAAATCAGCAGAGAGAGAGTGGATGAAAGGGAAGGAAGATGAAACAGCCGAGAGTGTTCGATTAGGAACTCTGAATATTGGTGGAGTTCCTTGATAAACACTGCCAATCTGAAAATGAGAAGAACAAAGATCAGAAGCTGATGAAACCTCTGATCGTAAGTGATCTTCTCTAGGACCCCGGCTAAGTCCACATGCTGAATCTTTTTCAAGTTCAGCATCTGCAATTATCTTCTCTGCTTCAATAGAAGCAGTTCTTCTTACCTCCAGCAGAGGAGTAACAGGGGTGCTGGTGGCAGAAGAAGATGATAAAAAGAATGAAGAAGAAGGAGGGCGATTAGAGGGTCGCTTAACTCGCTTCTTCACCACCAGAGGAGAGTCATCTGCATCAGCAGAATCCTCATTCTCAAGGATTGAGATCCCTGTTGAGGTGGTGGTTTTCCCATCAGCAGCTGGGGATGGACGCCCAGTTGAGGGAAAACGCTTCAGATGAGAAAAGGACTTACCTTCTTGGAGGGCAGATTTCTTCGATGTTGTGCCCTTCTTTCGATCCCTTTTGGATCTGACTCGATCATCTATGATCTTCAGCATGTACGAGGTGATAGGAAATTCTCTTTCATCTTCCTTCCTTTGGAAGATGATGCTAGCGATGGAACGAACCATCACAGAATCCCCTGGAAGGTCTTCATAACTGATCTCCAGCTTTTCAACCATCACATGTGCAATGCACAATGTGAAAAAGCGAAGATAGGAAATATGATTTCCCTTGCTTTTCAGCTTCGTCTTGACCTCCTCGTACACCAGTTTCCCGTAGTCGATCCACTGACCAGTGACTAGGGCTTCAGCAAAGACTTGCATGCTGGAGTTGCACTGGTTGAGAGACCCGGAATTGCCTCCAATACCCTGAATGATGTGGGTAAAGAAATAGGCCCAGGGTCTCGACAGCTGAGACTTCTTGAAGATCGGCACCTTGTCTTCTTCGTTTTCTAATCTGTATCCAGTGATACGGATTAGACTCGCTTTAGCTTCATCAGCAGATTTAGTCTGCTGATATTCTTCACCAGGTTGCAGATAATCGAATCCACATGCAACTCGGAAATCATCAAAAGAAATGGTGATTTGATGATCTCCAACCTGCGCAGTAATGTCATCTCCAGGAGCGGAGGCGGACATCCATAAATCACGCAAGAGCTCAATGATACTCTTGGTGACTCTGGTAAAGGCACCACGGATGGGTCAGTGACGCACAAACGTCACAACTGGTCGATAAATATCGACAAGATCATCCGGTGGGGAAAAGTTACCTACTAGGTTTGAGTTCTGATAGACCTCAATAGCAGCCCTAGTAAGAGAAACCTTTGGGGCTTTCTTCGGCATTTTGAGGAGAGAGGGAAGAAAGATAAAGGTTTAGAAATAGAGGGTTTTTGGAGAAAGAATTGTGGGAGGGATGATGAGGAGTGGAGAATGGATGGGTATTTATAGGGATTTATAGGTCGGTTTGGGTAAAGATTTAAATTCGAACCGGGTCATAAATGGATAGTTATAAACCAACTAGAGACACGTTGGTTATCGTGTAAAGGAGGTTGGATGTGACAGTGTGAGGTAGTGGAGCGGTTTCTGTGTCATGGTAGTGGAGCCGTTTCTGTGTCAGGGTGTCTTGTCCCTCATAAATGCCAAATATTTTCACTTGAGTGGAAATATTTGCCACAGAGAACGTGTGGATAGGGTTGAAAGATGCCTTTTTATGGGAGAACCAAACGTTTTAACTTATAAAACATGATAAGTTATCATTTAAGAGATTTTATTCGGCTGACTGATAAATTCAAAAGGTTTTAGTCAGCTGAATGTACTAAGTAACAAGGTGAATCTTATCAGCTGCTGATTGTACTTCAGCAGTTGATTCAAGCATTCAACATATCGCTGATCAAAAAGTTGAATCGTTTTTCATCTAAGGACTTAGTGAATAGATCAGCCAGCTGAAGGTCAGTTGAAATGAAGTGGAGTTCCACGTCACCTTGTTCAATGTGATCTCCAATAAAATGATACCTTATGTCGATATGTTTGGTTCTAGAATGAAGAACTGGATTGTTACTGATTTCAATAGCACTCGTGTTATCGCAATAGATAGGAACTTTGCAGAAGTTCATATCAAAATCAACAAGCTGATTCTTCATCCAAAGGACTTGAGCACAACAGCTTCCAGCAGCAACATATTTTGCTTCAGCTGTGGAGGTAGAAACAGTGCTTTGTTTCTTGCTTGTCCAGCTGACTAGCTTTCCACCAAGCAGCTGACATCCTCCAGTGGTGCTCTTTCTATCCATTTTGCAACCTGCAAAGTCTGAATCTGAATAGCCAATTAGATCAAACCCGGAGTCTTTGGTATACCAAAGACCTAGGCTTGGAGTACCCTTAAGGTACCTCAAAATTCTTTTTGCAGCTATTAAGTGAGATTCTCTAGGATCAGCTTGATACCTAGCACACATGCAAGTAGCAAACATAATATCTGGTCTGCTGGCGGTGAGATAGAGTAATGATCCAATGATTCCTCTATAGAATGTGACATCCACTGACTTACCAGTGATGTCAGCATCTAAATTGTTTGGAGGAGCCATTGGTGTTTTCATGGATGATGATGAATTCATATCGAATTTCGTTAAAAGATCTTTGATATATTTTTCTTGATTTATAAAAATTCCATTTTTAGATTGCTTAACTTTTAAGCCAAGAAAATTATGTCATCCACATAAATTTGAACAAGAATGATATCACCTTTGATTTTGCGAATGAATAAGGTTTTATCAATCTTTCCCCTGGTGAAATCATTTGCTATGAGGAACGTGGAGAGTGTATCATACCATGCACGAGGAGCTTGTTTCAACCCATACAGCGCTTTATCCAGTTTAAACACATAGTCTAAATACTTAGGATTTTCAAACCCTGGTGGTTGTTTAACATACACTTCCTCTTGCAGTTTCCCGTTTAAGAAAGCACTCTTCACGTCCATCTGAAAAACTGTGAAGTCTTTGTAAGCAGCGTAGGCTAGAAATATTCTAATAGCCTCAAGCCTAGCCACTGGAGCAAATGTTTCATCGAAATCGATTCCTTCCTCTTGTCTGTATCCTTGTGCAACAAGTCTAGCTTTGTTGCGAATAACTACACCTTCTTCATCCATTTTATTCCTAAATACCCATTTAGTAGCAATTATTGTCTTTCCAGCTGGTAGAGGCACCAGCTTCCATACTTTGTTGACCTCGAATTGGTTAAGTTCTTCCTGCATCGCCTGAATCCAGCTTGAGTCTTCTAAAGCAGCCTTAATATTTTTCGGTTCTTCAGTTGCTAGAAAACAAGACCATAAGCAAAGATTGCATGATGCTTTACTTCTAGTGACTACTCCCTGTTGTGGATCTCCAATGATTAACTCAATTGGATGTTCTGAGGTCCAATTAGATTGAGGAGCAGCAGTAGAAGAGGAAGATTCAGCAGAATTAGATCCTTGTTGAGCGGCTGATTGCTCAGCAGGATGAATTACTTCATTTTGAACTGATCTTCTTGAAGTATGAAGAGGTGGCTTAGAAGTACCCTTGGATGATGCTCTAACTGTTGGAATCTCTTGTTGAACAGCTGCAATGTCCACGAGATATGTAGGAGCATCATGAAATGTCTCATCTGATTCATTTACGGGAACATCAAAGAGATTTAAAGCATCGGAGAATGCTTCAGTTGTGTCATCAGGGGATGATTCAGCTGATCTCTGAAATGCATCAGACGAGTCAGCAGAGGAGGGGTTCAAAGCTTTTGAGTGTTCTTCAAAAGTAACATTTATGGACTCTTCCAATGTTTGTCTTCTTTTGTTGAAAACTCTATATGCTTTGGATAGAGTGGAGTATCCCAAGAAAATGGCTTCATCAGCTTTCGAGTCAAATTTACTCAGCTAATCTCTTGTGTTTAACACAAAACACACACAGCCAAACACGTGAAAGAAACCGATGAAAGGTTTCCTCTGACGGAAAATCTCATAAGAAGTCTTTTTATGTCTCTTCACATAGAGAGACCTATTCTGAGTAAAACAAGCTCTGTTAACAGCCTCTGCCCAAAATTGCTTAGGCATGTTTGACTCAGCAAGCATTGTTCTTGCAGCTTCTATAAGGGTTCTGTTCCTTCTTTCAGCAACACCATTGTGTTGAGGTGTTCTTGCAGCTGAAAAGTTTTGGGAGATCCCAACGTCTGAACAGAAATCTTCCAAAGTCTTGTTTCTGAATTCAGTACCGTTGTCTGATCTCAGCATCTTGACTCTAGACCCGTTTAGAAGTTCAATCCTTTTGATGAACTTGATGATTTCATCAGCTGCATCACTTTTGTGGCGTAAAAATATAACCCAAGTATATCGTGAGTATTCATCAACGATAACAAGTGTATACTTCTTTCCACCTAGACTTTCAGTGCTCATGGGACCAAAAAGATCCATATGGAGCATGTGAAGGCTGCTGTTGATGGAAAAACATTGCTTTGATTTGAAGGAGCTCTTATGTTGTTTACCTTGTTCACATGCAGAACAAAGCTTATCCTTTTCATATTTGATTTGTGGCAGACCATTCACCAGCTGACCTCGCGCCAGCTTCGATATATTTTTGAAGTTCAGGTGAGATAATCTTTTGTGCCATAGCCAATTCAGCTCTTCAGTAGAGTGAGAGAATAGACAGACTTCTTGATTTTGAGGATTCATGTCAAGTGTATAGACATTCTTGGTTCTGGGAGCAACTAATACTACCTTTCCATTCTTATCTGTCACCGTTCCTCTGTATTCGTTAAAGTTCACTGAGAACTTTGCATCACAAAGTTGGCTAATGCTGATAAGATTATGTTTCAGCCCATTTACATAACCAACTCTTGTGATTTTTATGGATCCATTAGAGATGGTTCCATAACCTTCAGTTGAGCCTCTACCATTATCACCAAAAACTACTAGGGGCCATCACAAACTTCAAACTCTTCCAGCAGGGATTTGTAACCAGTCATGTGTCTTGAGCAACCACTGTCTAGGTACCAGACATGTTTGCTTTCATCACCATGCACATAAGATAAAAGAGTTAGTTCTTTTTGGGAACCCACACCTCGGTGGGTCCTTGTGACTTCCCGTTGGGATTCACAGAAGTTGGCTTTTCAGTAGGCTCACATACTCAAGTTGGGGAAGGTCTCAAGCATGTGCAGTCACACTCACTTGCCAAGTGCCCACGATCTCCACACTTATAGCATTTTCTGTTTCTTTGCAGTGGAGTAGAGGGCGAGGCAGTAGGATTGGGAACTGGACCCAAAATACCCTTCATTTTCTGATTATCAGAGATAGTCAGAGTTTGAACGAGTGATGTCAGCTTGTTGACCTTTCCTTTCAGCCGTCTGACAGACACAGCTGAAGAAGGACAAGGAGTGTCCTTAGAAACACTCTTACCTTTGTTCTTTGCAGCTCGAGTACGAACTCCAGCTGGCTCACCTTTGGAGGGTGTAAGAACAGTTTTATTTCCTGCTGTTCAACTAGTCCTCTGTTGAGATCTAGCAGAAGATGCAGCAGGTGCTGAACCCGAGACAGATTTTCTAGGTTCAACAAGGACTACAGTGGGTGTCCTAACTACCATGGCAGAGGAGTCATTTAATGATTCTTCACCAGTAGCCACAGAAGGATCTTCTGAGGACATCTCAGTAGCATAGGTTTTGGTAGACCTAACAAAGGAACCAAAAACCAATTCTTCAGCTGGCACAGAAGCATCAGCTGACGAATAGTACAGATCATCTGTACTTCTGTCAGGTACAGCGGCTGCAGCTAGGAAATCTCCTCCTAGTACAGCTTGTTAACTAGGGATTTATGAGTTAACACATTCACTCACACGTTTGGATGAACGAGACCATGATTCACAAATCTTTTTAATTGCTTCAAGTTCTTTAACTTTTTCACTTAGATCATGTTGAAGAACTGAGTTAATAAATTTCGTTTCAGAAAGTTCTTCTTTTAAAGTGTTGTGGTCAATTAAGCGTTCTTTTAAAAATGCATTTTCACGTAGAATAGCATTATGTTTATCCAAACATTCACCTTTCAGCTGATCAATGAAGTGCAAGTCACAAATAATAGAATCAACAATTTCTTTAGCTTTAGTAGCCTCAGCGGAGATTAGAGAGGTTACCTTTTTGTGAACAATGTTGACCCATTTATAGGAACTAGCATCATCAGCTGTAATACTTTCATCATCATCAGCACGAGCCATCAAACACATTGTGGCCATTTGTTCATCGTCATCAGATGAGCTGTCACCAGAGTCAGCCCAATCATGAGTTTCAGCTACAAGACCCTTGTCAGCAGCTTTGCCTTCAAGTGCCTTCTTTTCTTCTAAAATCTTTTTGGTGAAGGCTTGTAGCTTTTTGTATTTTTCTTCAATGGACTCACCAGTTGAAGATGATGAACTAGCTTTCTTCTGCTTGCAGTCATTAGCATAGTGTCCCTTCTTGTTGCAGTTGTAGCAAGTTATCTCAGAGATGTCAGGTGTACTTCTAGAGGGTCTGGAAGATACAGCTGATGAGATAGATCTGCTAATCGAGCCTCTAGCTGAGGAACCAGACTTGTTTTTGAAGAATTTTCTATTTTTAACAAGTAAGGCTAGCTCAGTTATAAGGGCTTCGTTGTCTTCGTCTTCATCAACTTCTTCAATGCTGACTTCAGGCATGCTGAACAAACCAGCAGCTGAAGCATTGTCAGCTTCATCATCTGATGGAGGATATTCGATTCTGCTGGGCTTGTTTAGAGAAACAAGAGCGGTCGAAGATCCTGAGGGACTCACCTTAGAGTCCTTTGGAGGTTGAAATTTGTTGAGTACAGTTCTCTCATGGCTTAGAAACATACCATAGAGAGAGGAAAGAGTATAATCTTTCAAAGTAGGAGAAGTACTCATGCAAGTTATGATGGTAGCCCATTTAGAAGGTAAGGCAGCCATAAACTTACACATTTTGGACATATCGTCCTTATCAACCCCATGAGACTTCAGCTCGTTTAACAGAATGTTATAACGATTGAATGTTTGAGCGATAGTCTCACTAGGCTTGGCTTTAAACAGTTCATAATCATGTATGAGCATGTTTTTGTTATGTTCACGCACAACAGATGTGCCTTCATAAACTTCAGCCAGCCTCTCCCACATCTCTTTAACTGAATCACAAAATTGTATATTGTGATACAGTTCATCACCAACTGCTTGAAAAAGCATATCCCTTCCTTTATTCTCAAGATGAACAAGACGTTTTTCAGCGTCTGTCCATTGAGCCTCAGATTTCACAACGTAGTGTTCTGGGACTTCAGGAGTTCCAGGAATAAGGGTTTTGGGAACGTATTTTCCTATCATTATATTATCTTGAAGTTTTGGGTGATAGGTAACCATGTGGGACAACATACGCGCTTTCCACATGGGATAGTTGGTTTGAGTTAGTTTGGGAGGTTTTCCAGATGATGGAAGATCTGATGATGTAGGTTCAGCCATAACAGATGCTCAAAATTGATGGAAAAACAATTTTGACACCCGCTCTGATACCAGTTGTTGGATCCCAACAACAAAACCGTGTTGCGTTATGACCGAGTGACGAAGATACGATAAGTAAATAACAACAAGATTTCAATGATTAAGAGTTTTATTAAAAACAGCTTAATACAATACAGAGTTTGCGGAAATAGATAGCACACACTACCTAAAACTCTATACTTGAGTTGAAACTTTAGACCGCTCAAACTAGAAGAGTATACACTGAGAGTTATATCAGCTGATACTAACAGCTGATATTAATGCCTTAGTAATAACTATGGAGGAGTTAATACTTAGACAATAACTAACTCTCAGAGAATGTTCTTGTGCTTATGATTTCTAAGGGTATTCTAAAGGTGTTGTAAATGCAAGCATTTACGTCTGTATTTATAGCCCAAGATCCATGTTCCTTAGTCCGCAAGTTTGACGACGTGTAAACATATTATTCGTCTATGTAGACTTGCCGTGGATCATTAAATGCTATTGCACAAGTTATTGTCCCGAGTGTACTTTGTGTCCACTTCTTCCGGTACCTTTTCTGACGCACAGTGAAAGGTGTACTACACAAGTACAGAAGTTGTTGACTTTCTCTTTACATGCTTGAGGGACAAACGATGAAGTTGTACTGACATTATCTTCTATTTCAAAATAGAAGATCTTCATCGTTTTCTTCTTCTTTGAGCGGGAAAGGGAAATGTTCAAGGTGTCAATGAACATTTCCTTTAAGTCTTCATCTGCAGCAGGTACTATCAGCTGATTCCACAATCAGTTGAATAGTCTTCTTCTTGTCTTTGTCCTTTGGTCATAGACTTCAAATGAACTCTCGTTAATAGCTGCTGATTTGACTTGTATCCTAAAGCTAAGTACGTACTCAGCTGAAGGTTTATTGTATATACTTGCTTCAGCTGAGATACATACTTCAGTTGTTTTTTATTCTTCTTGGCTATCGAGCATCAAATCTTATTTAGTTAGTCTTGGGACTAAAATTATCCTTGTATAATTACCTAGTTATAATAATTTATAACTTTATACATCTTAATATATATAACTTTGTATATTTCTAGTTAATCATATAATTTCAACTTGTACAATTTCTAGTTATAATGAAATAATAACTTTGTACTTTCTAGTTTTAATTATATTATATCATATACAATAACTAATTATAATATTATCTTTAAAGATCAAAATAACATTACCCTTTTTAATTGTTCCATTTTTAACTTGTATTTTAATGTATTCGTATATATGTATATTTTATAATAAACTTGTAACATTCTAATAAGAATATTACATCTAGTTTATACATGTGTATTTTAACTTAAACTAATTAAAATACGTATAAACTTATTATATCTTTTAAAATTCAATTTTACATAATAATAAAAATTCTGAAAATTTTAATACATATATATAAATAATTAAATACACCTTGTTAATTTTAGAACTCAAAAATTAACATCCTCTTTATCAATTCCCTAAATTAATTAGATGAACCCTAATCTTGTTTTTGATCAATCAAAACTAGGGTTTTGACTTTCTTGATCAAAGACATTATTTTAGTTAAAAGATTAATTTTTAATCAATCCTATTAAACAATAAACTTTGTTTAAATTCTAAGATAGATTATAACTTTTTATAAATTTATTTAAACTTTTTAATTTAAACCTTATAGACAATAAAACTTTGTCTAAATTACTAGGTTTAAATAACTACCTTTAATAAATCTATCAAAAATAATAATTAAACATATTAGACATAAACTTGTCTAATTAACTAGGTTTTAGATTATTATCCTAATTAATACTTTTAAACTATTAAACTTAAACTAGTTTAAAGTTCTAGGGTTCTTTAGGGTTTCGAAATTCTCAAGCCTAGGAAACTTTTCCACCAATTAAACTAGGCTAGTTTAATAAACTTGGTGTCCAAGTAACCTCTAGATTTTCGAAATCTCTAAGGGATTAGGAAAGAATCCTTTTGATCAATTAAACAAAACTTGTTTAACATACTTGATCATAGGGATCTTCCTATGTCACGAAAAATTCAAGGGAGTAAGGAAAGAATCCTTTTGATCAATTAAACATATGTTGTTTAACATACTTGATCCTAGGGTTCTTCCTAGGGTTTTCGAAAATTGCTAGGGTTTTTTAGAAACCTTCTTGACCAATTAAACTTAAACTAGTTTAATATTCTTGGTCCTAGGGTTCTTCCCTTTTTCTGAAAAATATGAAGAAGAAGAAGAAAAACTTGAAACAAAAAAAAAAACCAAAAATTAAAGTAAACAAACAATCTTTGTTAATATAGTCTAGATCTCTAAACCAACGCTCTGATACCACTGTAGGGTTTCACTACGCACCATGTGACTGATCAACCACTTGGGTCGACCTCCTAGTAGACTTGGTTCGAACCATGACTGACCAAGAACATGAACTTGTTCTTGACCGGTTAAAACCAACTAGCTGATTTAATCCCTAAATCCGGAACTGAGATTAAACCTAATCCTTAAACCCTAAAGGATTGGGATGTTGGAGTTCTATATTAGGTTAACAAGAAAGAAACCTTGTACGAAGAACTCGAACACACACATTGCTTGTGTGGTTCGTTCGACCATCAACCGAAGAACCCTAAGGTTCTTTGGTCGAATTCGTCCAAGAGGGGAGAAGGGAGAAAAGTATTTCCCAAAACATACCTTGTTGATTGCTTCAGATAGATCCACTGATGATGAACAAACCAAAACATACCTTGTTGATTGCTTCAGATAGATCCACTGATGATGAACAAATCGAGCGATCTTCTAGTTGATCTAAGCAATGAACTTGTTCTTCAATACTTGAAGAACATGAAGAACACGAAGAACACAAAGGCTTGTGTTGTGTGTGTATTTCGGCCGAAGCCAAGGAGAGGAGGAGGGGGTGATTTTTGTAGGGTGTTAGGAACAAATAAGGGTTACCCTAAGCCTCTTATTTATATACAAATAAGTTACGCTTAGAACCCTTTAAGTTTAATTTGTATTAGAACTTTAATTAAACTTCCTTTTAACACTTTCATCCCTTATAGTTTAACTAGTTTATTATTATTGCACTTAACTATCAAATGTCTAGTATTAACACACTAATAATTCGGTACACATATAGACGAATTATTCATACTTGTATTTATACTTTTAATAGTTAATTATATAATAACCTTTATATAATTTATACAACAATATTATCCAATCACTACATGATTTAATAGCTTTAAATCATATCATGGATAATCTATAATTAACACATTGTATATTTACTCAACTAGTAAATGTACAACTACTTGTATTAATTAGTTAGTTAAACTAATCTAGTAATAGGTTAAACTTAACTTAATTCTTAACTGATTCATAATGACTATTATGAATCATTCCTCTTCGTAGTATCATTGCTTATCTTGCTCGTAGTACATGCACTCACCGGTGTGACCCTTAAGTGTTTCGTAGGCATGGATGTATCATCATAGGTTGACTAACTGTGCACATAATGCCTTCATTGTTGTTAATGTCTTACTAACTTACTAAATCCATTAATGTCTTTAATGAATTATGTTAGTCTTAGCTCCCACTATCTTTTATGGAATTTAAGCATCTCTTAAACTACTTTGACCTAGTCAATAACTTGTAGTTTAATCTTTTAAGAATTCTATCAATAATTAAGATCATCATTTGGATTTGCGAATATCCAATATTCATGTTTAGGGAATCATGACCTTTATTGATTACTATATCTAACAAGTATAAAACACTTGAGATGATACTTTCAGTTCTTAAACACATTTGTATTCTTTAAGAACTTTATTTAATGCCAAAGTTATTTCTTAGATTTCTCAAATATCTATTATTCCTATAAGGGAATTATGACTTGATTAAATAATGTATTTATTACAAGTATAAAAGACTTGCAATAATACCTTTTAATTCTTAAATACTTTAATATAGTTTTGTCCCTTTTAAGAGTTCATTTAATGTCTAAGTCAT
Source organism: Calendula officinalis (assembly GCA_963853835.1). Lineage (NCBI taxonomy): Eukaryota > Viridiplantae > Streptophyta > Magnoliopsida > Asterales > Asteraceae > Calendula > Calendula officinalis. The sequence continues at coordinate 16,823,497 of OY970823.1, forward strand.
TTTACTTGGATTACATGAATATCCAGTCATTCCTATTAGGGAATTATGACTTCATTAAATACCTTTATTACGAGTATAAAAGACTTGTAATAATACTCTTAAAGTCTATCTTGATTATATCCAACATAATCATACTATATTAATACTAATGCTTTAAAACTTTCTATCATAAGTAATGACTATTACTTAAGATGTTTTATCTAAGTTCAATAACTCTTGACCTTATGCTTCCATAAAACTCTTAAATACCTTCATTAGAAAAAACTTTCAAATTACTAGTATCTAAATACCTTGAGCTATCAAGACATTATTCATTCATACAACAATCAAACAAGTATATAACATGAAATATAAGTAAATCAAAACTTGACTTACATTCTAGTCACAAAACTTAACTAGTGTAATTATCACACATGCACACAATATAATTCAACCATGGATTCGAAAATTTATTAAAACTAAAAAACTTGTTTTAACATAAAATAAAAATTATCCAAATAATAAAATGAAATTGTTTTACTGAATCCATAAAACTACTGAATTATAAAACCTGGTGCTCGTGGGATCAATACCATCTCATGCCGGTCGTCATCACTTTCCATCTCCTCCGCCAATAAACGATTGCAAAAGTTAGATTACTCGTAATGTACTTTACAAGTATCTTAAAGTGATTAAGAAGTGTGGTTGTGTTACCTGAGGAACTTGCGTTTCCTCCACTACCACTTGCACCCTTTGGACAATTCCTTTTCCAATGCCCAGCCTCACCACACTTGAAGCACCGATTCTCGGTCCTAGCAGTGTTAGGCTTAACTTTCTTGACCTTTTGTTTGACACCTTTACCATTCGGCACTCCTTGGTTAGGATAGGTCTTACCCTTTCCTGTAACACCATGCCCTTTTCTCTTCTTCCCATCGCCACCGCCATTACCGATCATAAGAACATCCTTAGATTTGGTCCCCAAACTCAACTCAGCTGTATTGAGCATGGAATGTAGCTCAACAATGGATTTCTCCATATTATGCATGTTGTAGTTGACCACAAAAGACTTGTAGTCATTAGACAACGAGTTGAGTATAGTATATGTTGCCATTTGCAACGGTATGGGGTGACCAATTCTAGCGAGGTGATCCATGTGCCCGTTCATTTTCATGACGTGGGCACTCACCGGCGTTCCTTTGACCATCTTGCAAGAGTTGAAGGCTCGACTGATGTCGAACCTCTCAGTGCGAGCTTGCTCTTGAAATGAATCCCTAATTTGCTAGATCATCTCAAATGCAGGCACATCCATAAGTCCTGCTTGTAGCTCAGGACTCATAGTGGCGAGCATTAAACAGCTCACATCGAGTGCATCACTGACATGCTTATCATAAGTTTGCCTCGTTTCAGCTCTGGCATTAACAGCAGGGACATTTGGTACTGCTCTCTCCAAGACATACCACTTTCTCTCATGCCTGAGCACAATACGAAGATTGCGCTCCCAGTTGAGAAAGTTTGACCCAATCAACTTGTCCTTTTTGAGGATTGAGCGAAGTGAGAGATTGTTGGTACTTGTTGTCACGATTGTGTTTGTTGTTGCCATCTACAAATCAAACCCAGTTTAATTAGTAAGCATCAATAAACATTCTAAAATATATTATAAACCCATAATTAATATTTTAGGCCTAGGATCCATATATCACATTCTCGCCGCAAGGTTTGAACACTTCCCGACGAGACATGATGTTTCTGGTAGGTAACATCCTTACCGATCGTAACAAGACTTGACACGATTCCTAGGGGTCGTAGAATCTTTAGACTTATAATTTATTACAACCTTGTACAATCGAATTGTACATTTCTAAGTTAGTAATAAAGTCTAGTATGTTTATTCTACTCAAGTACTTTTTGGGTCGAGACTCCCGATTATCACCAAAGTAGATCAGACAATCTAAGACAATGTGATGCTCTGCGCCGGGACTCCCGATTATCACAGAACCTTATGCACCCTAACATCCGCAATGATTTGAATCCATATCTAAGGTTCTTTATCCTTACAATATGAATTTTGTTTAACAAGTGAGGTGTTCCATTAGGTGGATAGTACTTAGATCTAAGATTTTCTTGGGTTTGTTTAAGTCTTAAAACTAAACTTAAACCTTTATTCCAATCTTAATCCTTGTTTAAAATGTGTGACTTGTGAATTTAGGAATTTTACAAGACACCTTTTTAAAGCATAAGAACTATTCTTTAAAACTTATAGTTTCAAGAATTTGCGCGATTTTATATGTATACCTAAAACGAGGTGTACAAAACGTTTTACTAGGTTTTGTGATAAACCTTATTTTGTTAAAACTTACTTGTTTTATTATACTTGAAAAACCTTAAATCTTATGTTAAATTTTTAATTCTTTTATGGTTCATAAACTTGAATCATAAATCTAGTTTAACACATCTAGTTTTTCATACGTTCAATAAAGAAATTAAACGTTTGTTTTGACTTATTAGATTCGACCAAAACTTATGTCTTAACGACATATCTACAAACTTTGTGATTTTCTTGTGTAGCTCCCACTAGCTCCAACAACCATGATGGAACTTAAGCAAAACACAATCACCGGTTCATACTTGGTGAAACTAATAAACTTATTATATAAAGACTATATATAATAATTCTTAGTTTGTTTAAACTTTTCTCACATTTAACTTGAACTAGTTAAATATATGTTCTTGTTATTTTTACTTGATCATTAATCTAGTATATTACATGACTTGTAAAATACTTATATTATACTTGTATAATTATCTAGTTATAATAACTTATAACTTTATACATCTTAATATATGATAATATATATAACTTTGTATATTTCTAGTTAATCATATAATTTCAACTTGTACAATTTCTAGTTATAATGAAATCAAAACTTTGTACTTTCTAGTTTTAATTATATTATAACTTATACAATAACTAATTATACTATTATCCTTTAAAGATCAAAATAACATTATCCTTTTAATTGTTTCATTTTATTTTGTATTTAATATGTATATTCGTATATATGTATATTTTTATAATAAACTTGTAACATTTTAATAAGAATATTACATCTAATTAATACGTATGTATTTTAACTTAATCTAATTAAAATACGTATAAACTTATTATATCCTTTAAAATTCAACTTTTCTTAATAATTAAAAATTCTGAAAATTTAATACATATATATATATATATATATATATATATATATATAATTAATTAAATACACCTTGTTAGTTTTAGAACTTGAAAATTAACACCCCCTTTCCCTTCCTTTTAATCTTCATTAATTCCCAAAATTAATTAGATGAACCCTAATCTTGTTCTTAATCAATCAAAACTAGGGTTTTGGCTTTCTTGATCAAAGACATCATTTTGTTAAAAGATTAATTTTAATCAATCATATCTAAACAATAAAATTTGTTTAAATTCTAAGATAGATTATAACCTTTAATAAATTTATTAAAACCTTTTAATTTAAACCTTATAGACAATAAAACTTTGTCTAAGTTTCCAGGTTTAAGGAACTAGTTAAATAAATCTATCAAAATAATAATTAAACCTATTAAACATAAACTTGTTTAATTAACTAGGTTTTAGATTATTATCCTAATTAATCTTTTTAAACTATTAAACTTAAACTAGTTTAAACTTCTAGGGTTTCTTTTAGGGTTTCGAAAATCTCAAGACTAGGAAACTTTTCCACCAATTAAACTAGGCTAGTTTAATAAACTTGGTGTCCAAGTAACCTCTAGATTTCGAAAAACCTAAGGGATTAGGAAAGAATCCTTTTGATCAATTCAATAAATCTTGTTCAACATACTTGATCCTAGGGTTCTTCCTAGGTCACGAAATTTCTAGGTAGAAAAAGGAAAGAATCATTTTGATCAATTAAACAAATCTTGTTTAACATACTTGATACTAGGGTTCTTTTACTATTTCGAAAAATTACTAGGGTTTTAGAAACCTTTTTGACCAATTAAACTAGGCTAGTTTAATATTCTTGGTCCTAGGGTTCTTACCCTTTTTTTCGAAAAATATGAAGAAGAAAGAAAAAAAACTTGAAAAAAAAAACTTGTAATTAAAGTAAACAAACAAACTTTGTTAATCTAGTCTAGATCTCTAAACCAACGCTATGATACCACTGTAGGGTTTCATACGCACCATGCGACTGATCGACCCATAGGACCGACCTCCTAGTTTACTTGGTTCGAACCATGCTGACCAAGAACATGAACTTGTTCTTGACCGGTTAAAACCAACTAGCTGATTTAATCCCTAAAAGCGGAACTGGGATTAAAACTAATCCTTAAACCCTAAAGGATTGGGATGTTGGAAATCTAGATTAGGTTAACAAGAAAGAAACTTTGTACGAAGAACTCGAACACACACATTGCTTGTGTGGTTGTCGAATTCGTCCAAGAGGGGAGAAGGGAGAAAAGGTTTTCCCAAAACATACCTTGTTGATTGTTTAAGATAGATCCACTGATGATGAACAAATCGAGCGATCTTCTAGTTGATCTAAGCAATGAACTTGTTCTCAATACTTGAAGAACACGAAGAACACAAAGGCTTGTGTTGTGTGTGTTTCGGCCGAAGCCAATGAGGGAGGAGGGGGAAGATTTCGTGTGAATGTTTAAGGGGTTTTAGGGTTACCCTAAGCCTCTTATTTATAACCAAATAAGTTACGCTTAGAACCCTTTAAGTTTAATTAATATTAGATCTTTAATTAACCTTCCTTTTAACACTTCCATCCCTTATAGTTTAACTAGTTTATTATTGTTGCACTTAACTATCAAATGTCTAGTATTAATACACTAATAATTCGGTACCCATATACACGAATTATATACTTGTATTTATACTTTTAATAATTAATTATATAATAACCTTTATATAATTTATACAACAATATTATCCAATTACTATATGTTTTAATAGCTTTAAATCATATCATGAATAATCTATGATTAACACATTGTATTAATTAGTTAGTTAAACTAATCTAGTAATAAGTTAAACTTAACTTAATACTTAACTGATTCATAATGACTATTATGAATCATTCCTCTTCGTAGTATCATTGCTTATCTTGCTCGTATTACATGTACTCACCGGTGTGACCCTTAAGTGTTTCGTAGGCATGGATGTATCATTATAGGTTGAATAACTGTGCACATAAATACTTCAAAAGCATGCTCCTTGAGTTATGGTATACGTGCACGGCTTCATATGCAAATGGAAAAGCCTCTATCTCAGGAACAATTACGCAAGGACGTCATCAAGTATCCTTCGATCTTGGATTTTTCCGAATGGCAACAAAGATTATCTTGAGCCGAATCAAGACTTCGATGATCTTCCTGAAATTGATGAAGCCATGGCCCTTGTTCCTTCACATATCAAATACCGGGGGTCGTTCTCAGCAGGCGTATCGAGAACTAAAATGGGTCCCCTATGGTCTGCGTTTTTCATGACGGTCTCATAATGCCTAACCAGCAAAACAGGGGGATTTGATGATGTCTCCGAACATGCTTTTATTTTAGGATCTGTCCTATTTTCAGATACACGGATCGACTATGCATCTGGTGTCTTTTTGCAGCTGTATCAAAAAGTTAGTGCTCCGAAACGGGACAGTCTGGTACCTTTCCCTCGCTTTCTCTATATGGTGTTCTTACAATCTCAAGGGGAAGAGGCTTTCTATGCAAACGTTGGGCCTCATTTCACATCAGGTGTCGTAGGTGACTCGAACTTCACCAGTCAAGGTAGAGAGGAGGCTCCCAATCTTCCTCCAAGTATGTTAATGTTTATCAGCTCTCCTCCACCCAGTACTCCTAGAGAAGAGGCACCGGGTTCAGTAAACAGTGCCTCACACACACATCCTTCCAATTCTGAACAACATAGCTCCCACCACTCTCCACCACATAAGAAACCCTCCTCTCAATCCCTACTTCAAACTCCACAAACACAACGTTACTCGTTCAGAAACTCAACTACCAGGAATCGTCAACCTATGGCCGGGTCCGAAAAAGGTTGGTCGATCGCTGATCCCCTGGATTTGGAGGAAAGTGCTGACCACATGGATGAAACCCCACAAAATGATGAAGCTTCTAAATCACCTCAACCTACATTTGAAAAATCTCCAGTTGATGCAACAAACTCTCCTGAACGATCCGTTGAATCACCCGTCGCAAACTCTCCAAAAGTTCCAAGCTTAGCTCCCACTGACGATCCTGAAAGCTCCAGGAGACGTAAAAAGTCCACAATTCTCAAATCTTTCAGACGTTGTGGTACTCTCATGAACTATTGCGGAACGATCAAGGCTAACGCCCGGTTTCTCAACAAAACTTAGAGGGCTCTGAACAAATATCAGGCTGTTCTGACAAAAAAATGTGCAGGCTACCTACGATGCCGTCTCGGGCCACTCTGATAAGATCGAGGCGCTTGAGTCTGTTGTCAAAAACATTAGTGAAAATCATACTGCCTTACTTGATTCAGTAACTGCACTTCATTCCAGGTTTGATATCCTTACCAAGTTGGTTAAAAATCGTTCTGCTGAATGCCCTGTTGTGCATGAAAATGTCTCTGTCGGCACTCGCTCTACTCCACATTTTCAGGGGGAGAACACAGAGCCTCAGCAAGGAGCTCCGGAGAAGGCAGTTTGTAAACCGGCCGGAGCTTCTCATCAAAAGAATGAAAAGAAAATGGCGGAAGAATCAATGTCTAAGAAGCTTGTCCCCTATTCATATAGTGAGGATGAGAGCATTCACTTAACTCCTCTCATTGACAAAGTTGTGAAAGGTTTCTCCAAAACTCCAAACATTCAATCAGGCATCTCTATCATTCCAAAGAAAACTGCCCATATGTCTATCTCCCTTGGAGAAAATGTCCATCTTGCTCCCAAATCAGATGCCCACCCATCCTCTCATGATAAAGGAAAGGGTCCTGTTGCTCCTCCTAAACCTGAAATGAAGAAAAGAAAAGCACCAGGTGTCCCGATCGAGGAAAAAGCAAGGATGATAGCAAGAGCACTGAAAGCGCCTGAAGCAGAGCTTCAGAAAGCCAAGGAGAAAGAAGAACATATGTCTGAACTAGGGATTCAGAAAAGGAGAAAGGAATGATGGTGATCCTCAGATGATGTTGGGTGATGTTTTCTATTACAAAAACAATTGTGTGTACTCTAAAACAATTTCATTTCCTGTTGCATGCTAGAAAACAGTTAACTCTTTTATTATCGCTTGGCCGTTATGCATGAATGTCATCAGTAAATGATGATGATTTTGACATACCTGAGTTTACTTGCTTGCTAGATACTTAGAAAAACTCAAAAAAAAAAAAATGAGTTATGAATTATAGTGTGATCAGATTCTATCAGATCACCATATATTGTAATGTTTTCTAGGTACGTCGAAGACCCTTTGAATTGTGAAAAATACTCAAGGTTAAATATAAAACCTTCACATATTCAGGGGGAGTTTCCTAACAATTTTTCTACATCAAATAGGGGGATATTTTTGGGTCGCTGAAAAGCATCCCCCACTGAAGAAGATTTAATGAAGACAAAAATGCAAATAGCTAGAAGACAATCTAAGGATTAGTTCATCAGATTGTGGGTAATTGAAACTGATCAGTTCGGATTTCAGTTACCCAGTTACACTATCTGATCACTATCTGAAACAACGATCAGTTCCCCGTGCGGAATCAGATACTGGTTAACAGATCAAATAGTGTAACAGGTTCAGCGTAATGGACAAAATGTTGAACCATTAAACAGATACTTCTCTAAGCAAAACTCTTAGTGAAGGTCACTGAAGCTGAAGGCCATCTAAAAAAGCATGAGTATCCGAAAACTCATGGCTGCCAAAAGTGTACATAGGCCCAAAGTTTCAGCGTTACAGAAAGACACAAGTAAAGCACAAGTTTGTGCATCACTGATTATGAGAATATCTTGCAAATATTCTAGAAGATATCGGTGATCACAAGACGACAGAAAGTACTGTCGGAATTCCGTTAGTTGTGCTCGTCCCATGAAATATCCTCTGCACCAACGGAATTCTCACACGTGGAATCGGTCGATCATTCCTTTGGCTCTATGTTTCCCAATGATATAAATTGAGGACTTAGGCGATCGATTTCTGTGTGCACCCAACAAGGTTACACGCTGCTGAAATTACTCCTGAACTTTATTCCATTGAGCAAAGTGTAATCCACCAGTTAACTCTGGTTATCTGATTCGAGAATTGAATCTGTATAACGAAAGTGTCTGGTCTTGTGCTTGATCATAAACTTGTCTTAGATAATAATCGTTGTTGTCTATCACATGCAAGCAGTTTAGTTAGGATTTATTCTTAGCTATTCCGCAAACTGCTTGCATCTTTATTGTATCATTATTGATTAATAAAGAAAAGTTTAAAAAGTGTTGAGTGTCTCTATAAAATTTAAAAATAAAGTCCTTCACAAACGTTGTTCAAGTAATTAATGATTTTATTTTTCAATCTTGTGCAAGTAATTAAACGTTTTCATTAAGTAGTAATTTGTTAGTCCCTATCTAAAAGTTATGTTACAGCGGGGCTAGGACAACCGCCCCAACAAAAGTTTATGTTCCTGTGGTTTTGAAGGGACCGCTCCAACTAATTAATTTGTTAGTGCAGCTGTTTATCTTATTGTGCGAATTTGATTTGTTACTGCGGCCACTACAGTATAAATGATTTTGGGCGCACACCTTCAAACCTTTTTGGTACTAGTGCTTGGTCCGTGGTTGACCACTCTTCTATTTTTGTATAAATATTATGTTATTGTATTGTTACTGCACGCATTTATAATTGTATAGATCTATTAATTTGTATATCATCATTATAAACATGAAACTTTTGCACAATATTTTATTATTCTAAGTTGTGCAGCAATACTGGTGTGTGAGTGTGACTGAATTATTAACTTTGTATGTGTGGCATTCATTAAACTGAGATTCAATTGCATATTTACTTGATAAAAACAATGCCACATTCAGGTTTGCAATAATATTATATAATTTCTTATCGAATATTTTTATAATCATGCATATAACGAATCATATTCTATTATATACAGTTATGTTTAGCAAAAATACGATAACCCGTGAATTTTCACGGGCAATAACCTAGCTAATTTATAAAAAATAAAGCGAAGGAATAACATGGTAAACCTTAATTTGCTCTCTGTGTAGTGACTACACATGGAGAAAACAAAATGGGATGACCAATCCCACCGAAGTTACGATTGGTTGTCAATTTGTCAAAAACCAAGATTGGTTGTCAATTTGTCAAAAACCAAATGGTACGACCAAGGCAGTGTCCTCATGAACTACAGGTGATTACTCATTTGTTATTGTTCCCAAACCTAATTTGCGCAACGTTCGTTCTCGTACTTAATTTTTTTTATTAGTTATGACTTTAGCTGACCGATTTCGAGCTATTTTGACTGATTTTGACAATGTCTGATTTGTTTCTTCGATTAGGGAATTTGTCACTGCAGTTGGCCACTGATTACCGCGCATGCAGCGATTAATTGGGCACCTAGTCTGAGTGATTCTTGAACCAGCCCGACCTGCATCAGAACTGAAAAACCCAAAACCAAAAAGCCCAAAAAACAAGAACTAAAATAATTGTTCCAATTCTAGTTCAGTCCGGTTATTTCGGGTTTAGAACCGCTTAGGACCGAAAATTACATTTATCCACATAAATTACATATTAAGTTAAACTTTAAAAATATCAAATTTGAGTTTTAGAACCAAAACCGGGTTATGAAATGAAACACTATATATAATTAATCAATAAAAAACCCACACAACATCTTCAAAAACAATGCCGAAAAACTACCAAAGTTTAATAAAAAAAACACACTCCAATCCAATTCTTGTGGTAAATTAGGTAACTAACTAAATGTTGAATTGAACAAAAAAATGTAGAATATTCCTTTTGAAAGTACCTAACAAAAATTCCGTGTTCTACGATGAGTCTTTCAAATGTTTAAACTCGAGACAATTAGCTCCGACTTCATCAAGTGACGATATAAGTTTAGGCACGATTTTAGCCAACATAAGTTTGAAACCAACTGGATTCGCATCCGGTACGCTTGTTTCGCATACCGAAGCATCTTCGGTTAGTGAACCGATTAAGTAGCCCTTCATGTAAGCAGGGGTGGACCTAGTATGGTGCATGGCAACCCCTGGAATTTTTTTGGATAGTGTAAAAATAGTGTTAAAATTTTTTAGTTTATTTTTGTTAGTTTAGGCGACACCCTTGAGAAAAAATGTGCAACCGGTGACACCCCTCAACTTTTTTCCTGGGTCCGCCACTGCATATAAGCATCACAAGCCTTGAGGATGTAATACCCGCGTTGTCTAAAATGGTCTTTAACAAGATGCTCAAAGTCCTTCGGGGGCCGTCTAATGAGACGCATGATGGTTTTGCAATTAAGTAAAAACGTGTTTTCGTTATAAGATAACGAGTTTTCTCTCCTTCGGGTGTATCAAGTTGTTTGTCGTAACCGGCTTCGTTAAAGTAGGGTTTGGAGTTGAGAACGAGGCCTTGGAGGGAAACGAGGATTTGAAGGATGGTTGAAGATGAAGGATTCCAAACTTCATTACCCGTTCCGCTCCAAGTGTTTAGTAAACTAAGACACACATCTCCTCCTTCGTCTAGATTCGGGTTTATTTTCCATCCTCCGGAATGATAATGCGTTGACTGGTCAACATCATTCATAGTTAGTTAGTTGGTTAGTTAGTTAGTTAGTTAGAGAGGGAGAGAGAAGGTTAGTTTGCTTACAAGTGGAACGTCAGGGTATTGAGAAGGAAGATGAAAGTCAAAGAAGAAAAGACCGTCTTGATACGGTGTTCCGTATGCTCCAACTATGACACCCCTCAAAAGATCCATTCTATTTTCATACGCGCGTACGTATATGCCAGCTGGCAAGTTTTTCTTCAGGATGTCCCAGTCTTGTTGGACTTTCTTTAGCCATTTCCTTCCGGCATTTTTCTGCCATTAAAGATAGAGATGTGTTCAAGGTACTCCTTCATTTTTTTTAATCATTAAGGATAAATCTTAAACATTGATCAATAATAACTAATGGTCAAGATTAATCACATATTTTATACATGAAAGGGTATTTTGGTCATTTGACACTCACATAAAAAATTTATTTACTAATTTTATTAATTATTAATTCTATTTTTTTGTTAAAAAAAAAACATCATTTGATAATATGATCAAGTATATAATCACATGTGACTATACAAAAACATCACATGTGATTATGTATATAATAATCACATGTGACTATTACATAATATTAATTTTTTAACAAAATAAAAAAAATTGAAAAAAAAAAGAATTTTGATTAAAATTTATCTGGCTGACAAACAACCAAAATATCACTCCATGTATAAATATATGATTAATTTTGACCATTAATTGAAATTTGTCCCTTTGGACTAAAAAAAAATTAAGGAATACACAGAACAATTCTCGTTAGAGATAATAATAATATTTATGCAACTGACCTGTGCCTCAGAACCAAGATAATAATGATCAAGTGGATCATTAACAATATCAAATCCTTTAAATCTAGAATCGTCAACTTCATATTCGACATTCAAATTCTTTGTCGCATTTGATTCCTCTGGTGTCTCTGACAATATCTCATTATCATTTCCATTATTTATGGTTGAATTTCTTGAAAATATTTCACTTGCTAATCTTGTCAAAATCCCAAAAGCAGCACGGGGTATAGAAAGTGCACCATTTCCTTCACCTCTATTTTCTTCTCCCTCATTTTCATTCCAAGATCCTGAATTAAATATTAATATTAATTATTGGTGCCTAAAAGCTTCATGGAGTAAAGGGCATTATAGTCATTTTAATGGATATAAACCTCCATTTTAGTATCTTCGACGGTTTCCCAACTAGCTGCATCACTTCCACCAGCTACTGAGTCATCATCACCGTCACAATCAACAACATATATAGCTTGTGGGCCCACCTAATTTTCGCACAAAATAAAATATTTATCAAACAAAATGACGGATTTAATTTTTAAATAAATGAGTAAATTGCACAAATGGTCCTTTAGGTTTGTAGCATATTAAGTATTTGGTTCTTTAGTTTCGTAAATTACAACACTGGGTAGTCCTTATTTCTAAAACTATTGGCACGCTTGGTCCTTTACCTAAACAGACGTTAACTTTTGCCGTCAAATAGACAGGTTTTTATGGGTTTCAAATTGGTGAAAGGAAAGGGAAAATGATAGATTTACCCCCTCGTACGTGACCATACTTGACGGGAAAAGTGAACGTTTGCTCAGGTGAAGGACCAAACGTTCCAATAGTTTCAGAAATAAGTACTACCGGTGTAATTGATAAAACTAAATGACCAAATATGTAATATGGTACAAACCTAAAGGACCATTTGTGTAATTTTCTCTAAATAAATATAGGAAAACATACCATTGATACCATCCCATCAGCCCAAGTGACTTCAATATCACCTCTTCTAAGCCCGGTAATATTTCCAACCCATGAAAGATCGGTCAACTCATTAGTCAACCCTTTGACTTCATCCCCATTGGTCAACTCTCCCAAATTCCCACCACCTGAAAACCGAACAACAACATCCCCATAACAATATTCATAATCTTCATGTGCTTCAAGTTCATAAACACTCACAATTTCCTCTTTAACAAATTCCTTCAAATCTGCAGCTCTTGTAACCGACTTCAACCACCTCACACACGCAGTCCGTTCTTTTGCGTTCACACTTTTCACAACTCCCACACGCCTGATGATGTCATCATTACCATTTCCATCACTCCGTTTTTCAACAACATATTCTTCGGGAATAAATTCATGATCTCCCCGATTCTCAACCGAAATCAAAGAAATTGAATCTAATCCGCGTTCTATGCTTCCGTCTTGCCATGCTACATCGACCCGTGTTGTTTTGTTAATAATCCGAAGGGCATTTTCGTAATTTCCCTCTTCTTTTCTTAACATGTTCTCTCTGTTAACCACAGTTTTTCTAACTTTTTTCTGATGTGAATTATTTTTGATCAACGGTTCAGATTTCTTGTTAAATTCCTCATGAGATTTTATAGATGGAAGCAAACACCAATGACCAAGCTGCCAATTCGCATGTGAAAAACACGATAATAATTTCAAATTTTTCGGGTTTTGTTCTTCAGAAGGTTTTATTGAAGAATCGGCCCCGTGGCCTGCAGAAGCGATCCAATGAACAAAAGCCCAACCCGCTGTAACATCTGTCACCGTTGCTTCCAATCTTGAAGCTTTCCAACGGCCCGAAATCCATCGAGCATTTTTAAAAACTGATGAAGAACTTGCTTTGACTTTTTGACCCGGATAATGTCTTTCCACTTGAAAAACGGGCTTTAACCGTGACAGGTCAGCTTTCATAACTTTACAAACTGACCCGTCATCAAACATAACTGTGACATCGTCAAAAACATCATCGATTCGACCCAACCACCGGCCAAGAACTACATAATCACAAATTTGAAAACCACCAACACGTTTTAAATCATTTGAAGAAATATTATCTATTAAATTCCCATCAATACTCGATAAATCAATGGTCAGATTAACATCAACCACAACACCAACTTGCCCGCTTGCATTACAAGCAGCAGCAACATAATCACCGTGCTTAAAATGTCGGTCAACAACGCTGACATCATCACGACTTTGACTTGTTTCTGATTCATCCATCCAAAGAACTCTAACATGGCCCGCCAATTTTTCATCATCACCTTCATCATCACTGGAGCTATCAGAGTCAGAATCACCTGCAACTTTAGTCACAATTCCGATTTTGCCCTCGATTTTGCTCCTAACAACATCATCTCTGTAAATATAAGACATAAGACTCGTTTGGATCTTGATCTTGATCGTGCTCTTTTTTTCCATTAGTATCACGATCCAGCTTCAATTCCATCTAAAAGCCACAAAAGAAAGAACATCAAATACTCATCATTAACATATAACAATAAACTTGTAATAATTAGAGTGTATTACATAATTCCACATTAAAAACTAAATTAACATTCATAGCATTATAAAAAGTTAAAACCCTCAATTTCAAGCTGCATTAGTTCAAAACCATGGAAACAATTACCGTTAATTAGATGAGTATCAGATTTGGGGATTTGCAGAATTGATATTCAGATGATAAATCATACAAAACTAACAGTAAGAGTATAAACAAATAAGCAACGAAAAGCAGCTAAAAATCCGAGGATAAATCGATAAATCAGCTGCAAAGAATCATTATCAATTTATTGAAAAGCAATCAAACATTAAAAAAAGGTAGAAAAATCAATGGACGAATCGTACACGCTAATGAACATTAACAAGCAAAACGAATCTTTTGAAGAATTTTTAGAGGGACAATGAAATCATTGGATGAATAATCTTTAGTATACCTGAATAATCACTGGAAGTATTTGTGTTGATTGTGATTGTGAAGAACAAGTAACCAAAGTCGAAGAAGCTGAAGAAAAGCCGTGAGGGTATATATTATGTGTTGTTTTTGAGTCTCAAACGGCAACTTACGATCAACTTAGGTTTTAAAAAACGGTTTTGAACTTTTGATAATGTTAGGGTTATCAAATAGGGTTTTGATAATGATGTACATAAAAAAAAGAATAATTTCATAAATGTCCTTACAAACTTCTAATCTTCTCCTATATATGTATCTACATTTGATTTAGCTTTAACAACTCACCCGTTTGCAGCTCTCTGATTGGTTGATTATGCCACGTGTAATTCACACATTGGTCAACGAATTCCTCACAAACTTCCCAAGACTTAATATGTTGCAGTTAATACTACGCGGATTTAACGGGGAGGAAATCTTGCGTCTTCTACAAAACAGCCTGTCAAAGGTAACGTTTATATTAGATTGATTCTGAACATTAAAAACAATTAAATACCCCCAAAAATACATAGCCAATATGCAATGATAATTACGGCATCTTTTGAAATCCGGAATTAAGTCAATATTTTCAAATAAAAACTCAACTAAAATTCCGGTTTAGTCTGCCGCAATACATAATATATTCCATAAATCTCGTGATTTCACTTACCTATGCCATTTTTTAAATTTCGATAACCATCCACCCCTATATAAGAGAACAGCCAACAACGATTCCCTGCATCAAAGAACAGCATCAGTTGAAGGTACATATTCATTCTTTCGATTTTTCATACGCTTAATATCGTGGAACTGTTATCTTCATACATGTCTCCCATATTCAAATCATATGACAGCAATACCATAAAACAATTCTGTTAACCTTGATTCCTCGGAATTAAAACTGCATTTTATTATTCTGTTTCACTTAATTATATATACCGAATTATTTTAAAAAACAAATGAATAGTTACCACCTGTTCTTAATATAAACTGTATGACCTTGCAGGAAACGTCTGTGCAGCACCAAAAACAAAGCTTCAATTACCAGGTATTTTAAAAACCCTATATTAAAACTTCATTAACATATTATTAGTGTGCACGTTTTTTTATCATATTTTAACAATTTTTTTAAAATAGGTAAGTTTGACTAAATCGTTTTAACATACAGTTTTACTTTTAAAGTAAATTGTCCAACTTTTAATTTTAAATATTAAATTTTTGTATACAAAAATACAGTATAAAATCAACTACTTTATCAGAATTCTGCATAATCCCGATTTTGTAATTTTCAATACTTTTTGGGATTTATTTTGATTTTTTACTCTGGATTTTTTTAACAACCCGGACACATGATTAAATAATCCGAAAAAAATCCCAAAAACATTCTATGTAATAGAGTCCCAAAATGATTGCTTTTTTACGGAAAATAGGAAAAAACATAGCTGGGATTAAAGTAAACTGTCTGTAACGACCCGAAATTTGTAAATAAATAAATTGTACAAAAATATGATAAATATGAATAAATCGTTTAAAGAACGTAGGAATTGGTTTCGTGTCGTTTGGAGACCGTATGAGAAAGTTATGTGCGAAACCGGGTCGAGACAACAACCGAAAAGTGCAGCCATGCTGCACATGTAAAGTTCACGCCGTGAACTTGGGGTTCCCGATCGGGAACTCCGACCAGGGATTTGGGGTTTTTGGCAATTGAGGTTCACGCCTAGGTAACGATCGGGAAAAGTTCACGACTCGCAGAGTTAGCGACGCGAACTTAGTTCGCGTCGTGAACTATGGTCGACAGCATTAAAGTCGGGTTTTAGCTCATTAAATGCATTTCCAAAACCCTAGTTTTCTTCTTGGCGATTTTGGAGCTTTAGTGCAGATTGTGGTTGATCTCTTCACAAATCTTTGGTAGATTTCACTCCTAAGTGAAGATTAAAGGTATATCTTCACTCCTTAATCTTTGTAGCTTTAGATCTATGTATTTTGATGGTTGGGTTGAAACCCTAGTTATTGGGGGTTATGGTTTATGGTGAATAAATGATGTAAACACTTAATAGATGGTATATTAACAAAGGAAACAAGTGTATGATTATGATTTGTAAGAATCATAAGGGTTGGTTAAACCTAGGGTTTGGTAAATCACCATAATTGGGGGAAAGTGTTAGTTGATGGTATCTAGTGATTAATGGATACATTATTGGTAGTATGAGATGTTGAACATTGTATGATTGTTGAATTAGGCTTCCGGTGAAGTCTTGGAGTTTGACCGAATTGTTGGAACGAGGAAACCGGCGGAAAGAATACGGTTGGAGCATTATATTGCTAAGGTGAGTACGTGTGGACTTTATCGAGTACATAGCCTTACATTTTTATACTTGTGTTACGGTCTAATTGCTTAATTGAGTAGACTTATAGTTGTTTAGTTAGTTATGAATTATTGTTAATATTTAACTAACTGGTTTGATGATCAATGTGATAGCCGAGAACTAGATTGACATAACCTTTGAGTTATGGTGAGAACGAGATGACGTGATACTAGTTAGTTCGGGGCCAACCCGATAACTAGACATGGTGATGTTTCTAACTAGTTCGGGGGCAACCCGATAGTTAGATAGGATAGTGTTTCTAGCTAGTTCGGGGGCAACCCGATAGTTGGATTTATGGGTGTTTATAGCTAGTTCGGGGGCAACCCGATAGTTAGGCACGTTAGTGTGCCGTCCGAGATGTTAGATGAGGTTTATGAGATAGAAGTAGCCGACGGGAAAACGTCTATGGTTGAATGTATTTATAGAAATTGTGAAATAGAAATAGACGGTAGAAAGTTTAAGGTAGATTTGTTGCCCATGGGAATTAGGGCGTTTGATGTGGTTATCGGTATGGATTGGTTGGGTATGCACCAAGCCAAGATTTTGTGTGGAAAGAAAATAGTGTCGATTAGGACACTTGAGAATGAGAAAGTGTATGTGTATGGGGAGAAACGACATCACATGCCTAATGTGATTACCGCCATTAAGGCGAGGAAAAGTATATCGAAAGGTTGTGCATCGTTTATTGCATATGTATTAGAGGGCCGAAAAGAAAAGAAGACGATGGATAACGTAAAAATTATTCGGGATTTCCCCGAGGTATTTCCCGATGACTTGCCCGGTTTACCACCGGAGAGACAAGTCGAGTTTAAAATTGATTTAGTTCCGGGGGCGACGCCGATTGCTCGTGCTCCCTACCGTTTAGCTCCCACCGAGATGCGGGAATTGATGACTCAATTGCAAGATTTGTTAGACAAAGGTTTTATTCGTCCGAGTTCGTCAGCATGGGGTGCACCGGTGTTATTTGTTAAAAAGAAAGACGGTTCGACGAGAATGTGTATCGACTACCGAGAGTTGAATAAGGTAACAATTAAGAACCGTTACCCGTTGCCGAGAATTGACGACTTATTCGACCAATTGCAAGGTGCTAGTTATTTCTCGAAAATTGATTTGAGGTCGGGTTATCACCAAGTTCGGGTGAAAGAAGGCGACACCGAGAAGACGGCTTTTCGTACACGTTATGGTCATTATGAATTCTTAGTGATGCCGTTTGGTCTTACAAACGCGCCGGCCATTTTTGTGGATTTGATGAATCGGGTTTGCAAACCGTTCCTTGATAAGTTCTTGATAGTGTTCATTGATGATATTTTGATTTATTCGAAAATCGAGGAAGAACACGAAAGTCATTTGAAGCTTGTTTTAGACGTGTTGAAACGGGAGAAATTGTATGCAAAATTCTCGAAGTGTGAATTTTAGTTGCGGGAAGTGCAATTCTTAGGTCACGTGGTGACGTGTGATGGTATTAAGGTTGACCCGTCCAAGATTGAAGCGGTGTCAAATTGGGAGCCTCCGAGAACTCCTACCGAGGTTAGAAGTTTCCTTGGATTAGCCGGTTATTACCGAAGGTTTATACAAGACTTCTCGAGAATCGCGATTCCACTAACGAAGTTAACGAGAAAAACTGAGAAGTTTGTATGGGAGAAGAAGCAAGAAGAGGAGTTTAAGTTGTTGAAGGAAAAGTTATGTAACGCTCCGATTCTTACGTTACCGGATGGTATGGAAGACTTTGTGGTTTATAGTGATGCTTCGAATCAAGGGCTCGGTTGTGTGTTGATGCAAAGAGGTAAAGTGATCGCGTATGCCTCGCGACAATTGAAAAATGCGGAATTAAGGTACACGACACACGACTTGGAGTTGGCGGCGATTATATTTGCCTTGAAGTTGTGGAGACATTATTTGTATGGTACTCGGTGTACGTTGTACACGGATCATAAAATTTTACAATACGTGTTTACTCAAAAGGATCTTAATATGCGACAAAGAAGGTGGATCGAGTTGATCGCCGACTATGATTGTGAAATTGTGTATCACGCGGGAAAAGCTAATGTAGTAGCCGACGCCTTGAGCCGAAAGGTCTATGAAAAGCCGAACCGAGGAAATTTATCACGTATAGAAGTCGTCTCGAGCATCATCGAAAGAATCAAGAATGCCCAACGAGAGGTTATGGGAAAAGACGAGTTAAGACAAGAACGGTTAGGCAAGAACCAACATTTTCTCGAAAATGCACAAGGGTTGAAGACCGTAGGCGGTCGTATTTGGGTTCCTAAGTTCGGTGGCATCCGAAAAGAGTTGTTGTATGATGTGCACAAGTCAAAGTATTCGATTCACCCAGGAAGTACAAAGACGTACCAAGATATGAAACAGGTTTATTGGTGGCACGGGATGAAGACGAAAGTGGCCAAGTATATCTCTAAGTGTGCCACGTGTGCACAAGTAAAAGCCGAGCATCAAGTACCGTATGGGGTAGCTCAATCATTGGTTGTACCGGCCGGGAAGTGGGAAGACATAACTATGGATTTCATAGTAGGTTTACCGAAGACGAGTAAGGGTCACGATGCCATTTAGGTTATAGTTGACCGGTTGACCAAGAGTGCGTTATTTTTAGCCATTCGGAAAACGTTGCCACTTGAGAAATTGGCTAAGTTGTATGTTGATGAGGTGGTTCGACTCCACGGGGTTCCGTTATCGATTGTGTCCGATAGAGACGCGAGGTTTACCTCGAGATTTTGGCGGTCATTACAAGAGGAGTTGGGTACAAAGTTGCGGTTGAGCACGGCTTATCATCCGCAAACCGACGGTCAAAGTGAAAGAACGATTCAAACGGTTGAAGATATGCTGAGGTCGTGTGTGCTAGATTTCGGGGGTAAATGGGATGAACATTTACCGTTGGTCGAGTTTTCGTATAATAATAGTTATCACTCGACTATCAAAATGCCGCCTTATGAGGCGTTGTGTGGGAGAAAATGTAGAACTCCATCTTGTTGGTTAGAAGCGGGAAAAACGAAACTCACGGGTCCCGAGATCGTGAGAGTGACGAATGAAAAGATCGGTATTATCCAAACCAACATGAAAGTCGCCCAAGATAGGCAACGAAGTTATTCGGGTTTGAAGAAAAGACCATACGACTTGGATGTCGGTGATATGGTCATGTTGAAAGTATCACCTTGGAAAGGTGTGATGCGGTTTGGTAAGAAAGGAAAGTTAAGTCCAAGGTATGTTGGACCGTTTAAGATATTGAAACGGGTCGGGCTTCAAGCGTTTAAGTTGGAACTTCCACCCGAGCTTCAAGGTGTGAATGACACCTTTCACGTGAGTTATTTGAAAAAGTTTATCGGGAAAGTTGAAAATATTATTCCGTTGCAAGAGTTGCGGGTTGACGGCCCGAACCGGTTGATTGAGGAACCCGAGGCGATATTCGAAACAAAAACGAAGAAGCTCCGGAATAAAGAGATCGAATTGGTGTTGGTCACGTGGAAGCATTCACTTGGGCCAAATTTGACTTGGGAAGTCAAAGACGAGATTCGGAAAAGATACCCGGATTTCGTGAACTATGATGAGATTCCGAGGACGGAATCTTCTTAAGGGGTAGATAGTTGTAACGACCCGAAATTTGTAAACAAATAAATTGTACAAAAATATGATAAATATGGATAAATCGTTTAAAGAACGTAGGAATTGGTTTCGTGTCGTTTGGAGACCGTATGAGAAAGTTATGGGCGAAACCGGGTCGAGACAACAACCGAAAAGTGCAGCCCTGCTGCACATGTAAAGTTCACGCCGTGAACTTGGGGTTCCCGATCGGGAACTCCGACCAGGGATTTGGGGTTTTTGGCAATTGAGGTTCACGCCTAGGTAACGATCGGGAAAAGTTCACGACTCGCAGAGTTAGCGACGCGAACTTAGTTCGCGTCGTGAACTATGGTCGACAGCATTAAAGTCGGGTTTTAGCTCATTAAATACATTTCCAAAACCCTAGTTTTCTTCTTGGCGATTTTGGAGCTTTAGTGCAGATTGTGGTTGATCTCTTCACAAATCTTTGGTAGATTTCACTCCTAAGTGAAGATAAAAGGTATATCTTCACTCCTTGATCTTTGTAGCTTTAGATCTATGTATTTTGATGGTTGGGTTGAAACCCTAGTTATTGGGGGTTATGGTTTATGGTGAATAAATGATGTAAACACTTAATAGATGGTATATTAACAAAGGAAACAAGTGTATGATTATGATTTGTAAGAATCATAAGGGTTGGTTAAACCTAGGCTTTGGTAAATCACCATAATTGGGGGAAAGTGTTAGTTGATGGTATCTAGTGATTAATGGATACATTATTGGTAGTATGAGATGTTGAACATTGTATGATTGTTGAATTAGGCTTCCGGTGAAGTCTTGGAGTTTGACCGAATTGTTGGAACGAGGAAACCGGCGGAAAGAATACGGTTGGAGCATTATATTGCTAAAGTGAGTATGTGTGGACTTTATCGAGTACATAGCCTTTGAAATACATTTTTATACTTGTGTTACGGTCTAATTGCTTAATTGAGTAGACTTATAGTTGTTTAGTTAGTTATGAATTATTGTTAATATTTAACTAACTGGTTTGATGATCAATGTGATAGCCGAGAACTAGATTGACATAACCTTTGAGTTATGATGAGAACGAGATGACGTGATGCTAGTTAGTTCGGGGCCAACCCGATAACTAGACATGGTGATGTTTCTAACTAGTTCGGGGGCAACCCGATAGTTAGATAGGATAGTGTTTCTAGCTAGTTCGGGGGCAACCCGATAGTTGGATTTATGGGTGCTTATAGCTAGTTCGGGGGCAACCCGATAGTTAGGCACGTTAGTGTTGCTAGTTAGCTCGGGGGCAGCCCGATAACTAGATATGTGTTGCTAGGAAAGCAAGGTTTGGAGTCACCATAGGGTGACTATATAGATGGACGAAATTACTTGTTTGTTGATTACTTGGATAAACGATTATTATTATTAATGGGTCTAAACCCATGTAACTCACGAGACGTTTTTTTTGTCTCACGTACTCCTTGTTGTTTTGCTATGTACTCAGGTTCGGGATCGAAGGTTTAGGTACGCATGGATAGAGATGCGGGGCCTAGAGTAGAAGAACTTAGATTGGAATTATGTTTAGCTTTGGTTTTGATCTATTTTGTAACACCAAACTTATTACTCTGATTTTCATACCAAAAGTTTTTGTAAACCCATATTTTTGGAATAGTTCTCCTATTTATGAAAAATGATTTATTTTGGGCAAATGTTTTGTATTAAAATTTGAGGTGTTACACTGTCCAACTTTTAATTTTAAATATTAAATTTAAAATTAAAAAATACAGTATAAAACAGTATAAAGTGTACAGAAACGTTATTAAAAAACTAAAAAAACAATCAGTATTAATAGAGTTTGATTACTGAAATTTTTACTGATTTAATACTGCAATTTAATTAAAATTTTAACGGCCTTTGTTTACTGAAATTTACTCAAAATTACTGTTTTGTTAACTGTAATTTACTTAAAATACTGTTTTGTTACACTTTTTGGAACTGTAATATACTTAACATGCAGTTTTACTGTTAAATATAAATTGTCCATGTTTTACTTTTAAATATTAAATTCAAAATTACTGTTTTTTTCCACTTTATTTTATTGAAATTTAATTTGCTTTTTACTGTTTTTATAAATTGCAGCTATTAAAAAAATACTTTTTTAACTGTAATTTACTTAAAATTACTGTTTTAAAACACTTTTTATTGGTGGATTAAAATTTACTGTTTTTTTTACTGTGTTTATAGTTAAGGTGAAAAAACAGTGCTATTTATAATAACCATACAGTTTTAGTTTTAAAGTAAACTGTCCAAGTTTGACTTTTAAATATTAAATTTGTATACAAAAATACAATATAAAACAGTATAATGTAAAGAAATAGTATTAAAAAATAGTACAAAAAAAAAGTATTACAAAACGATATTCCATCAATTTCATGAAATTTTACTGTCCAAACAATAGTTTGTATAACGAGTTGGTGATTAGAATTGTATTTAATTCAATTTTGGGAAAAGTAATATTGATGACCTTATGTTCTAAACATATATTAATATTCACTTACTGTAACAGTTTCAACAAAATAATATCCTCAGTCCACATATCTCCCATAAACAAGAAATTTGTATCTGGGCACTGCCATAGAAGATCAAATATATGAAATCGAATGCATAAAAAAATTATATGGATAACATATTAGAAAACAAAAATAGTAACAGAAAATTGATTAATAAAGAAAATCAAAATACCTTCCCGCCTATGCGGAAAAGTTCAGCAAGATCGTGAAATTGCCCATGAATGTCACCACAGATGGTCACAGGGCTTTTTACTGGCTACAAAAAAAAAAAATCCTACTAATGAAAAATAAAAACATATTTTTCACATAATTATCAATATTTATGTAATTTTATATATTTGTTTAAAAAAGACAAAAAAAGTGAGGAATCAAAAAAGTAGTACCTGAACATTGCTTTCACCCATTAGAATCTCTTTCGCCTTCTCACATAATGACTTAACCTGCATTCATAGATACATGTAGCTTAACATGATTTGTACAAAAAACTAACCACCATAACTAACACAACAGTAAATTTTTGGGTTTTTCTTGATTAAATTATTTTTAATAGATTGTTTGTTTACTTTACATAATTCAGTTAAGCTTTTATAACATAGAACACATTAATTTTTATGAAACTTTTATGTTCTTCCAGTATGAAGCTAACAAATCATATTTCCCTCAATTGCAGGGGCAAAAGTTGATTTCGTATATGAATCGAGTATTTTCAGCAGTCATTTAAGGTCAGACTAATGAACAAGATACGAAATTTTTTAGCAATTTTTTAGCTCCTACACTAACATCGAATTTGCAGAACCTGTAGTGCCCTAAAACGATGAAACCCCAGATCCATAAAAACTCACACAATAGAAGATGAAAATGTTTAAGAATCGTGACAAACATTGGACCTTATATACAATTTCCAGCCTAAAATGAGAATATTAACAAAATATATGTCAATTAGAGAGATATAGCTAACCTCGGGCTCGATTAAGGGCTTGCACTGCATGAGCTGTGTAATCTGCTCGTCAAGGTTTCCATGGGTGTTCGAAGCTAGATCCACACTCATCTTCTAATTAATAGAAATTTCTGCGTGTTTATACATATAATCGGATAGGGTTTCGATTTCAACGAATCGTTCGATCTATCAAAATAATTCCTAATTACAGAATTGGAAATAACCCAAAATGAAACCCTTGAAAATCGTCGAGGTTGTTGTTTTGTTTAGATATAAATATTTTCAATAGACCTCCTTCAACGTTATTGATATGTCAGTTTCAGTCCCCATTAACTTTTATCCGTTTTGATACTTGAAATAAAATTGAACTCAATACCTCAAAATCATTATGCTTCACGACCTCCTCTCGAATTATTTGTTGTGACATAGATGACAATTACATTAATTTAACAACAAATGTCGTTTACAAAGAAGTCTTATTTCGTCTATAAATTTTATGTAACATTTGTTCATGTATCAAATTTTGTACAAACTTATCATTACAGCTATCGATTCTTATGTCATTTTTAAAATTATTAATATTTGTTGGTATTTTTCGATAATATATCTCTTGAAGCATGCCCGCCCAGTCGGGCGGGCTATGAAGCTAGTGTTACGTATATATCTTTCCAAACTTCATTATTATACGTATATACTTGCAAAATCTCAAAATTCTTATATATATCCATTTACCTAATTTAAAAAATTTAACTCTTGTAAAATTTAAAAACATAAAAGCTAATCTAAATTAATGGTAAAATCGCCTAAAAGCCCTTAACGAAATAAAATACAATTGTTGAATTTGCAAGAAAATACCCTTAACGAAGAAAAAAACCGTTGACCATTAAGAGTATTTAGGGATTTTTACCTTTAATTTAGATCAATATTTATGTTTTATTATATTTTAAATGATTTAAATATTATTAAATTAGGTAAAAAGATATATGTGAGAATTTTGAGGTTTTGAAATGATATATACGTAATAATGAAGTTTGCAAGGATATATACGTAATATTAGAACTTTGCAAGGACATGTATGAAATTAACCCTAAAAAATTGTACATCATCTATACCCAACTCCTAAATTATAAAAATTACTCATTTGTACAATTTTCAATGCATTTAGAGACAGCCATCAGTACTATCATTATCAAAACTGTATCAAATAAGATTGGGATAATCTTATTTTCAAATTTACTAAATACTTAGATATTTTTTAAAAGAGTTGTATTCAATACCGTGAATTATAGTTCCAAAAGACTAATCTCGATAATTAGATTAATAATAATTAAAGATAAAGATTAATCAAATTCTTGAATGAGTATTTTTTACATTTGACACTCACATAAATTTTAATCCAATATTTTAAATTTATTTTATTATTTTTTCGTTAAAAAAACAACATTATGTTTAAAAACCTGCTGTTTTGAAAGAAAAAAAAAACAACTTACGAAAAGCATCACATGTTTCGTCCATAGGCTGCTCCCGTCTAAGAATACACATGAAAATTTATTCAAAAAACCACGTTGATTCAAATAACAACGTGGAATTGATCTTCAAAATCTATTTATCACAAGAACATAAAATTTGAAAGAACAATTCAATTTTAATGAAATTATCAACTAAAAGTTCAAAATTTCAAATATACATTAAATAACGCCTAAAATTTCAAATGAGCCAAAAAAGTTGAAGGCCTGAAAACCGAGTTTTTAAAAGTAAGTCAAAAAATCACACAAAGCCAAAGATGGCTGAAACAAAACAGACCTAATTATCTGAACATATTGAGATTGCAACACCATTCTTGCCACTTAATCGACAACAGGGCCGACCACGAGAATTTAAAGGCCTGTGCAAATTACCTAAAAAGGCCTTTAAATTTATAGATTCTAAATTTTTTCTTTTTGTACAGCAGATAATTTTAAACAATAAATTTTTTGTTTGCAATTAACCTCATAATATACCTAAATGGACAATTTCAATCAAAATATTACACAAATAATAAACTTATTTCTGATTAGAAAATGTCATCCTTCTCCAATGTCATTTTTCTTTTCGAAATTTCTTTATCTTACAGTCTTACTGCAACACGAATTGTTGACATTTTCTTTTTAATTTTATTTTAACGGCAGTAACTTTCTTGCACGACAATTTTTTAATTATATCATTATGAAATTTCTTGCGTTAAGTTTATCTTTTGAAATCGTTGAGGAAATCAAGAACAAAAATCTTTGACTGATTAGAAATAGAGGAATGAGGAACGACACTTAAAAGTGAAAAACCGAACACCGAAAATCGTTGACGGTTGACTGATTACAAGCACGAATCGTTGCTTGATTACAAGAATCATTTGCTGTTTGAATGGATAACAAACGCATATGGTATGATCAAGGAAGGAGCTGAATTGTTTGCTGTTTCAAGGGGACACAAATCGGTCCTGTTTGCAATCATTATTCCCGAATGGCCGTTTATGGTGTAATAACTTATAGGATAAACCTATTTAACAAATGGCCTAATGTACATATACATATCTTAAAAATTTTGGGCCCTATAAACAAGTGGGTGAATCCCCCCTGATCGACAAACTAGTATTTTCTAACTTAAAAACGTATATCAATAGTATCTTTGCAATTTGAAGTCCATGTTGAAAGGCACGGGCCCCGTTGAAAGTCTTCTCATTTGTGATATGCAAAAAAGAAGAAAAGGCGAATCTTCTGAATCTTCTTTTGCTAAGTATATGTTTAATTAGTAGGTTTTTACTCGGGCGATGCCGTGGTAAATTTTCATTTGATATAAAAAAGAATATTTCGTATGACAACCAAATAATTATTTTATATTAAAAAACAAAATATAGATTCAAATATATTTCTTTTCCTTCCGACAAAATAGTATTGAATGTCCTCATCTGAATTTTTTTTTATTTAAATCAAAATTATTATTTAAAATAAAATGTTATACCTTTTTTTGTTGGCCATGATTTGGATACAATAAATAATTTGAGGGGTTATTATTGCATATTTTCATTGTTCACTGATACACTTTCCTTTTTGAAAAGTTACCTTATTTGGCAAAAAATAGTGGGACCTACACTCACTAACTATCTAATTTAACACAGTGAAACCCGTCAAGTCTCTAGATGTGGGACCCACTTTACTTTTAAACATCATTAATCTCACTTTATTCAAAAGATACAGGACTCATTCCCCACTAACCATCTAATTAATCTAATTTAACCATCAATATAATATTTTGCCTCAAAAACCAGTGGAACTTAAAGTGTATCACTTATTTTGAATCGGAGGAAGTATTAGATAATAATATTTATGGGATAAAAATGATTTTTCATGGATTGTATTGATAATGGGTTTCTCATGCCTTTTGGGTGAACATGATTTATCACGAGGTTAAGTAAGAAATATCTTGAAGATGGAAAAGTACGTAAGATGACATGTAACGAGTAACCAATTGTTTCTTGTAGTAGTTAGGTAGGAAACCAAGTAGAAGAAACATTATTCTACCAAAGTGTGAATTGAATCACATATTGTTGTAGAAAGTCTAAAGAGTCAGCAGCAAAATTAAAATAAAATAATTGAGCAGCCTGTCAAATCTCTAGAAAGTCAAAGAGCAAGAACGGGACAATCTTGGATGCAGTTTACAATCCCCATATATCAAATGTATCAGAAGTTAAAAACATTGCACTTGTATAAAAACAAGAGGATCGAGTATTTCAGTGCTATGTAATCACCATATGATTTTTATCTAGGGAAAACAAGCAGGCGTTTTAACCATCGAATTAGAGACTCGAATTCAAACTTTTTAATGGTCTTCATCCCTTTAAACAATGGTGTAAGTAGACTGGAAATGATAATGATCAAACCCATTAAATTAACGATTCGAGAATAGTGAACCAAACACCCCTAATTGTTTAAACCAAGATAAGCAGTAGTGGGCTTTATTCAAATATGTACAGCATTTCAATTATTGCCGAAATTGATTGAGGTACTAAACAAACAATAAAACCCTCACAAATATATGCGAGCAATAACAAATTCAAACTTGTAAAAATGCTTTTATAATTTACGTCTCAAGGTAAACTTGTAAAAATGCTTTTATAATTTACGTCTCAAGGTAAGATTTGAGAAGCTTCAAGCGTTGAATGTGTTCAACTTTATCCTTGTTATACACATAATGATGTAAGAAACCACAAAGCTCAT
Source organism: Calendula officinalis (assembly GCA_963853835.1). NCBI lineage: Eukaryota > Viridiplantae > Streptophyta > Magnoliopsida > Asterales > Asteraceae > Calendula > Calendula officinalis. Next base: position 16,851,659 of record OY970823.1, read on the forward strand.
TGCTTACTCCCCTTTCATTCAGGAACTCATACATTGCATTCTGAACCCTTTTCTCCAAAACCCTGAAAAAACCCGCCATCACGTTAAATACTGTTTTTTTATTTCCTAATAGTTTTAAATTGCATGAAATTAAAAGCACAAAAATTATTTATTTTTACCTAAAATCAGGGCCCATATAGGGGCGAGAAAGCGTTCCATCAGTCCCAATTACATAAAATTTCTGAATCTCCAACCGTTGCGTCCAAGCTGAGCATACGAATTCCAGCATTTCACCTTTTTCATTCTTTGATATATCAACTAACAAACTAATGTGAAGTTGAGGATTGCTTTCGGTATCTTCAATTCCATCAAACATTGTAGCTTCAATTTTAATATTTTCACCAATTGTTGATCTACTTTTTAAGGTAACAAATTGCTCTCCTGGTCTATCTTCCACTATAAATGCGTTGAATTTTTTATCAGGCTGCATTTCATTAGCATAAGAGCCATCAAATGCAGAAATTTTCCCAAAATAAATTACTTTACTAGATATAATTTAAAAACTTAGTGCATTTTCGCCATTTAATATACTTTTTAATCAAAATCGGTATATATTCCACAAGGTAAATACTTGGGCGGACGTATGAAAGTTTTCAGTTTAATCATAAGATTTGGGAGAATACAAATGGTGTTCCTTTAATTGATTATTTCTTGCCACAAAGAAATTCTACTTTTTCTTTTAATTTTAAGTTATTGTTTAAAATGCTAATCACTCATAAGCAAAATCATTATAATTTTGTTTTTGGCTGAAAAAATGAATATATATTTCTAACAGAGAACAAAAAGGATGTTCGATAACAAATGAATAAGTTTTTCTAGGAGCAAACACACCCTCTAAAGTAGTAACTAGTCATAAATCTTATATCATTTTGTATGATTTTTATACATCTTTCTCATAACCCAACAAATGTTTGGGAGAATTCAGAATATTACAGAGCAGTTTTGATCACCTAGGTTCTAATTGTTCCAAGAAACGAAAACAATAACATAATAATGTAATATACCTGATGAGGGGGGGCGTATTCTGACTCGAATTCAATCTCATTGGTAAGCATCCGAAGAAGATTTGATTCAAATGGCGACTTGTTGTCCTGGAGAGTTGTTGACCTAGTGGAAAAAAAATCGGTAGCATAAATTGGGGGAAATTTCGATGCAATGTTGATCGTTTGAAGAGGAAACTGTTGGTTGATTTTCGGAATTAGGGTTTTAGCCAAGGAGACAAGGGATCTTCTGGAGGTTTGAATCATCCCGACCATGGTTATTGCAAATTTGGTTGAGAGTTTTGTAGGGTTTACACAAGGAAAACACTTCCCAATTGGTTTTTAGGTTTATAAGCTTCGCCAATGTAACAATTTAAATTGAGTTAATTACACAAATAGTTTTTTAAGTTGATACTCAATTTTAACTTCGGTCTTAATCTTTTAAAATTGACAAAGATAATTTTTATTTTTGAAACTTTTGTCATGTTTCGTCCATTAGGCCATATGGTGTTAAATTTTTCTGTTAATTCCCCGTATGCAATGCAAATCAGGGCACTATCGTCCTTTTTTAATTAATTTTAATAAAAATTAAAAAACCAAGCTTATGTACAACTTAATATACAATAGGTACCAACTTAAATTACCAACTTCATCTTCTTCTCCCAAAAATCAAAACCCTAAGAATCTCACATACACAATTGGGAATTAAAATGATGACAAATCTAACCAACAATTTCAAAGACAACAATGGATGATTCTCACTCAATCGATGATTCTCACTCACTACTAAGAACAACAATCGATGATGACGGAAACCCTAGATTCGTCATGTTCATCCGTATGAATTTGATTCTTCTTCCTGAAATCAAACTGGGCATCATAAAAAGAATGGAACTCAACAGGATCTCGTTTTTGCGGCAGCCGTACGTTGAATAGAAGCATCAAATGGGTTTAGATCCTTATAAGGTTAACCACTTGCGGCGCTGCAACATGAATTGTTGAAGATTCTGTAGGGTTTCATAACACTGATCAACTCATTGGGTCGACCACCTAGTATCTTTTATTATTGCACTTAACTATTAAATGTCTAGTATTAATACACTTAATATATATTCCGGTATAATACATATACACGAAATATATACTTATATTTATACTTTTAATAATTAATTATATAGTAACGTTTATATAATTTATACAATAATTAACACATTGTATATTTACTCAATTAGTAAATGTACAAATACTTTTATTAATTAGTTAGTTAAACTAATCTAGTAATAAGTTAAAATTAACTTAATACTTAACTGATTCATAATGACTATTATGAATCATTCCTTTTCGTAGTATCATTACATATCTTGCTCGTATTACATGTAGGGTTTCATAACACTGATTGACCACTTGGGTCAACCTCCTAGTATGCTTGGTTCGACCATACTGACAAGAACATGACTCTTGTCGGTTAAACCAACTAGCTGATTTAATCCCTATAGCGGAACTAAGATTAAACCTAATCCTTAAACCCTAAAGGATTGGGATGTTGGAAATCTAGATTAGATTACAAAGAAAGAAAGCATATACGAATAACTCGAACACAAACACACACTTGTGTGTGTTCGTCGAATCACCAAGAACCCTCGGGTTCTTGGTGCCGAATTCGTACAAAGGGAAAAGGGGAAAAAGGGTTTTCCAAATCATACCTTAATCTTGCTTAAGTAAGTGCACTGATGATGAACACAACGAGAAACCTTCTAGTTGGTTGATGCAACGAACGAAGAACGAAGAACACAAAGGCTAGTGTTCTTCCCATTGGTTCGGCCGATCGAGAGAGGAGGGAGGGGCAAGGATTTCGTGTACAACGAGCAACAAAACAAGGAACCCCAAGCCTTCTATACATAATAGAAGGACTTTCACTTAGGGTCCTTCTAGTTTAATTAATATTAATCACTAATTAAACTTATCCTTTTACGCTTTAAACCCTTGTAGTTTAACTAGTTATTATTGTCCCACTTAATTATTAAATGTCAAGCATTTACACACTCATATTTCGGTATATACATATACACGTATGTTTGTGTTAATACTTTTAATAATTAATTATATAATAAACCTTATATAATTTAGACAATAATATTATCCAACACCATATGATTTAATTACTTTAAATCATATTATGGATAATCTATAATTAACACATTGTATATTTACTCAACTAGTAAATGTACAAATACTTGTTTTAATTAGTTAGATAAACTAATCTAGTAATAAGTTGAACTTAACCTAATTCTTAACTTGATTCATAAATAACTATTATGAATCATCCTCTTCCAAGTATCATTACATATCTTACTCGTATTACATGCACTCACCGGTGTGACCCTTAAGTGTTTCGTAGGCATGAATGTATCATCATAGGTTGACTAACTGTGCACATAATTCCAACATTACATGCACTCACTGGTGTGACCCTTAAGTGTTTCGTAGGCATGGATGTATCACCATAGGTTGACTAACTATGCACATAATTCCAACAGACTCCCATTTTTGCAACTTCGTAACCTTAGCTTGATGACACGAGCTACATTGGCCCTCTAGATAGGTGTGTAGGTAACCAACCCCATTGAAACAGCTTATGTAACCCAGGTATAGTTTTTGAAAAACTCTTTAATAGCGTTGTCTAGTAAAGACACCCTGTCTCTAATTCTTGGGTAACGAGTTTAGGTTCATCCCTTGCAGCATGATATTTGTGATAACGAATACGAGCATGGTAGAAAATATCAACTCATGTATTTGAAATCATTTCTTGACTTCTTGATTCAAATTGTTGTGGGCATGGCCATGCACTTACCAGTTTTACATCATGTCAAGGGACCCATAAATATCTCTCCTAAAAATGGGGTGTAATTACCATCTTGTTATATTTCGATTCAAAACACAACTTCCTCTGTACCCAATAAGGCCTCGTATGACAATCGTATTTCAGACTTGTCTAAGACGAACCAAAGTACATTAGTCATTGTATCCCAAACCAAATACCTCAGGCTTAAGGATAATCCTAGTGAATGATACTTTTGAACTTTTCAACCATGAAGTATTACCATGGTGGTCAATCCAATATTTGTCGCTATGACACAATATCACCGATATTTTCATTTAAAGTAAAACTTGTGTAGCTATCTTCGAGAAACTCGAATCTCCACCAAATACCGCGATGACGTCAACGTCGCATCAAGGTTCCCACCTAGACGAGTAGTCACGGATTATATCTTTTGAATAAATAGACTTTTATTCATGGATATTGTAAAACATACAAAGTCTTGAATAACAATGATACTAACTCATGTATTATTCCTCACTGGACATAGATACAGAATTATTACTGGATCATTACTTAGTCCTTTTGTTCGTGTTGATTATTTAATAACTTTTACAATTTTAATTGTAACTTTATCACTAATCTAGTCATTCTTATTAAACTAAAGACATAAGACAAGTGTTTGAAAAACACTATTACTTTTTTTCCTTGCTAGACTTTGTTTTTGCAACATTCTAGAACATATTCTAGTCTTGCTATTTATATAATTCGGTAAACATAGGAGGATTGGAAAATAACACCTTAGTTTCTTGAATTCATAAAATTCGCCTTGTAACTAAAGCCTCTTTTAGTTACTTGATTTGTAGATATATCATTACTAGTTAAAGAAATATCTTTAAATGATTATCTTATCCACTGGATTGTGAATATCCTATTAGATATGCAATAATTAATTACAAGACTTGTGATCACACTATTAGGTTTGCAATAATATAATTAATGGTCATTTATTATTTCTCTTAACTCTTTGGCTAACGACTTGGTAATACCTTGTTGTTAATATCTTACTAACTAACTAAATTCATTAATACCTTTAATGAATATGTTAGTCATAGCTCCCACTAACGTTTATGCAATATAAGCATCACTTAAATTATTATTTTGACATAGTCAAGAACTTATAGTTTAATCTTTTAAGAATTTATCAATTATTCAAGTCATCCTTTGGATTTGTGAATATCCAACATTCATGTTTAGGGAATTATGACTTTCATTGATCACTGCATCTAATAAGTATAAGATACTTGAATCGATACTTCCAATTCTTAAATACTTTAGTATCTTTTAAGAACTTCATTTAATGCCAAAGTCATTTCTTGAATTTCATAAATATCTAGTATTCCTATTTAGGGAATCATGACTTGATTAAATATTGTATTTATTACAAGTATAAAAGACTTGCATTAATACCTTTAATTCTCAAATACTTTAATATAGTTTTACCTTTTAAGAGTTTATTTAATGTTCAAGTCATTCTACTTGGATTTTGTGAATATCCAATATATTCTTAAGAGGGAATTATGACTTCATTAAATTTCTTTATCACAAGTGTGAGATAATTGTAATAATACTCTTAAAATCTATCTTGATTATATCCAATATAATCATACTATATTAATACTAATTACTTTAAAACTTTCTATCATAAGTAACTATTACTTAATATGTTTTAATTAAGTTCAATAACTTTGAACCTTATGCTTCCATAAAATTCTTAAATACTTTGTATTAGAAAAACTTTCTAATTACTAGTATCTAAGTTATTTGAGTTTCTCAGATATTATCACACAACAATCAAACAAATATGAACAATGAGATTATTATTAAGTCAACACTTGACTTATAATCTAGTCATAAAACTTGACTAGTATAATCATCACAAATGCACACACAATATAATTCAACCATGAATTCAAATATGATAAACTCAAAACTGAAAAATTTATCATAAATAAAAAATTATCTGATAAAAATAAAAATTGTTTTCCATGAATCCAAACGAAAAATATTGAATTAATATTAATCACTAATTAAACTTATCCTTTTACGCTTTAAACCCTTGTAGTTAACTAGTTATTATTGTCCCACTTAATTATTAAATGTCTAGCATTTACACACTCATATTTCGGTATATACATATACACGAAATATATGTTTGTGTTAATACTTTTAATAATTAATTATATAATAAACCTTATATAATTTAGACAATAATATTATCCAACACCATATGATTTAATTACTTTAAATCATATTATGGATAATCTATAATTAACACATTGTATATTTACTCAACTAGTAAATGTACAAATACTTGTATTAATTAGTTAGATAAACTAATCTAGTAATAAGTTGAATTTAACTTAATACTTAACTTGATTCATAAATAACTATTATGAATCATTCCTCTTCCAAGTATTATTACATACCTTACTCGTATTACATGCACTCACCGGTGTGACCCTTAAGTGTTTCTTAGGCATGGATGTATCATCATAGGTTGACTAACTGTGCACATAATTCCAACAGACTCCCACTTGTGCAAATTCGCAACCTTTATCTTAATGACACGAGCTACAGTGGCCTTCTAGATGAGCATGTAGGTAACCAACCCCATAAAAACAGCTTATGTAACCCAGGTATAATTTTTGAGAAACTCTTTTAATAGCATTGCCTAGTAAAGAACACTCCGTCTTTACTTCTTGGGTAACGTTGTTAGGTTCATCCCTTGCAACACGATATTTGTGATAACGAATACGATCATGGTAGAAATTATCAACTCCTGTATTCGAAATCATTTCTTGACTTCTTGACTTAAACTGTTGTGATAAAGGACAAAGAACGAATCAGTTCGCTTTTTGGGCATGGCCATGCACTAGTCAGTTTTTTATCATGTCAAGGGACCCATAAATATCTCTCCTAAAAAGGAGGCGCAATTACCATCTTGTTATATTTTGATTCATAATATAATTTCCTTTGTACCCAGTTGAGCCTCGTATGACAACCATATTTCAGGCTTGTCTAAGACGAACCAAAGTACATTAATCATTGTATCTTAAACCAAATACCTCAGGCTTAAGGACAATCCTAGTGAATAATACTTTTGAACTTTTCAACCACGAAGTATTATCACGGTGGTCAATCCAATATTCGTTGAGCTCTAACAGAATATCACCGATATTTGGTTTACACAAAAACTTGTGTAGCTATCTTCGAAGAACTTCGAATCTACCACCAAATATCGCGATGACGTTATCGTCCCATCAAGGTTCCCACCAAGACGAGTAGTCACAAATTTATATCTTTTTGAATAAAGAGACTTTTATTCATGGATATTTGTAAAACATACAAAGTCTGAATAACAATGATACTAACTCATGAATTATTCCTCACTGGACATAGATACCGAATTATTACTGGATCATTACTTATTCTTTGAGTTTGTGTTCATTGCTCAATGACTCTTAATTGTAACTTTTATCACTAATTAAAATTTAGTCATTTCTATTAAACTAAAGACATAAGACGAGTATTTTAAGAATACTATTACTTTTGTCTTTGCTAGATATTGTTCATGCATCATTAGAACATATTCTAGTCTTGCCCTTTTTATATGATTCGGTAAACATAGGAGGATTGAAATATTACTTCTTTAGTTTCTTGAATCTATAAAACTTGCCTTGTAACTAAATCTCTTTTAGCTACTTGATTTGTAGATACTTTTACTAGTTAAAGAAATTTCCTTAAATGATTAACTTGTTGACTGGAGAGTGAGCATCCTATTAGATTTTCAATAATTAATCACAAGACTTGTGACCACGCTATTAGGCTTGCAATGATCTATTCAATGATCATTTATTTCTCTTAACTCTTTGGCTAACGACTTGGTAATTCCTTGTTGTTAATGTCTCACCAACTTACTAAATTCATTAATGTCTTTAATGAATTATGTTAGTCATAGCTCCCACTACCTTTTATGGAATTTAAGCATCAATTTAAACTACCACTTTGACCAAGTCAATAACTTGTAGTTTAATCTTTTAATAATTCTATCAATAATTAAGATCATCCTTTGGATTTGCGAGTATCCACTATTCCTGTTTAGGGAATTATGACTTTTATTGATTACTATATCTAACAAGTATAAAACACTTGAGACGATACTTTCAATTCTTAAACACTTTAGTATTCTTTAAGAACTTCATTTAATACCAAAGTCATTTCTTGGATTTCTTAAATATCCATCATTCCTATCAGGGAATTATGACTTGATTAAATAATGTATTAGTTACAAGTATGAAACACTTGCGTTTAATACCTTTAGTTCTTAAATACTTTAATATAGTTTGACCCTTTTAAGAGTTTATTTAATCTCTAAGTTATTTCTTGGATTTTGCGAATATCTAGCGTTCCTTGTTAGGGAAGTATGACTTGATTAAATCCTTTATTACAAGTATGAGACACTTGTAATAATACTCTTAAAGTCCATCTTAATTATATCCAATATAATCATGCTATATTAATGCTAATACTTTAAAACGTACTATCATAAGTAATGACTATTACTTAAGATGTTTTAACTAAGTTCAATAACTTTTGAACCTCATGCTTCCATAAAACTCTTAAATACTTGTATTAGAAGAACTTCTAATTTCTAGTATCTAAGTACCTTGAGCTTTTAAGACATTATTCATTCATACAACAATCAAACAAGTATAAAACATGAAATATTAAGTAAATCAAAAACTTGACTTACAATCTAGTCATAAACCTTGACTGGTGTAATTGTCACACATGCACACATAACACAATATAATTCAACCATGGATTCGAATTGATTAAAACCAAAAAACTTGTTTTAACATAAAATTATCCAACAATAAAATAAAATCATTTTTACTGAATCCATAAAAAATACTGAATTATAAAATCTTGGTGCTCGTGGGATCATCACCATCTCATGCCGGTCATCATCACTTTCCATCTCCTCCTGCAATAAACGATTGCAAAAGTTAGATTACTCGTAATGTACTTTACAAGTATCTAAAAAGTGATTAAGAATAGTGGTTGTGTTACCTGAGGAACTTGCAATTCCTCCACCACTTTCACCCTTTGGACAATTTCTTTTCCAATGCCCAACCTCGCCACACTTGAAGCACCGATTCTCGGTCCTCGCTGTGTTATGCTTCACCTTCTTGACCTTTTGTTTGACACCTTTACCATTTGACACTCATTGGTTAGGATTGGTTTTACCCTTTCCTTTACCACGATGCCCTTTTCTCTTCTTGCCGTCGCCACTGCCATTACCGATCATCAGAACATCCTTAGATCTGGTCCCCAAACTCAACTCAGCTGTCTTGAGCATAGAATGTAGCCCAACAATGGATTTCTCCATATTATGCATGTTGTAGTTGACCACAAAAGGCTTGTAGTCATCAGACAACGGATTGAGTATAGTATCTATTGCCATTTGCAACGGTATAGGGTGACCGAGTCTAGCCTGGTGATCCATGCACCCTTTCATTTTCATGACATGGGCACTCACCGGTGTTCCTTTGACCATCTTGCAAGAGTTGAAGGCTCGATTGGTGTCGAACCTCTCAGTGCGAGCTTGCTCTTGAAATGAATCTCTTAGTTGCCGGATCATTTCAAATGCAGGCACATCCATAAGTCCCGCTTGTAACTCGGGACTCATAGTGGCGAGCATTAGACAGCTCACATCGAGTGCATCAATGACATGCTTATCATAAACTTGCCTCGTTTCAACTCTAGCATTTGCGGCAGGGACATTTGGTACTGCTCTTTCCAAGACATACCATTTTCTCTCATGCCTGAGCACAATGCGAAGACTGCGCTCCCAATTGAGAAAGTTTGACCCAGTCAACTTGTCTTTTCGAGGATTGAGCGAAGTGAGAGATTATTGGTACTTGTCGTCGTGGTTGTTGCTGCCATCTACAAATCAAACCCAGTTTAATTAGTAATCATCAATAAACATCTCTAAAATATATTATAAACTCATAATTAATATTTTAGGCCTAGGATCCATATATCACATTCTCGTCGCAAGGTTTGGGCACTTCCCGACGAGACATGCTGTTTCTGGTAGGTAACATCCTTACCGATCGTATCAAGACTTGACACGATTCCTAGGGGTCGTAGAATCTTTAGACTTATAACTTATTACAACCCTGTACAATTTACTCGTACATTTCTAAGTCGTAATAAAGTCTAGTATGTTTATTCTACTCAAGTACTTTTTGGGCCGGGACTCCCAATTATCACCAAAGTAGATCAGACCATCTAAGACAGTGCGATGTTCTACACCGGGACTCCCGATTATCACAGAACCTTACGCACCCTAACACTCGCAATGATTTGAATTCATATCTAAGGTTCTTTCTCCTTACAATATGAATATCATTTAACAAGTGACGTGTTCCATTTGGTGGATAGTACTTAGATCTAAGATTTTCTTGGGTTTTGTTTAACTCTTAAACTAAACTTAAACCTTTATTCCAATCTTAATCCTTGTTAAAAATGTGTGACTTGTGAATTCAAGAATTCTACAAGACACCCTTTTTAAACCTTAAGAACTTTTTCTTTAAAACTTATAGTTTCAAAAGTTGTGCGATTTATATGTATTCCTAAAACGAGGTGTACAAAACGTTTTACTAGGTTTTGTGAAAAACCTTATTTATAATAAAACTTACTTGTTTTATCTTACTTGAAAAAGTTTAAAACTTATGTTAAACTTTTAATTCTTCTATGATTCATAAACTTGAATCATAAATCTAGTTTAACACACCTTGTTTTTCACTTGTTTAATAATAAAATTAAACATTTGTTTTGACTTATTAGATTTGACCAAAACTTGTGTCTTAGCGACACATTTATAAACTTTGTGATTTTCTTGTGTAGCTCCCACTAGCTCCAACAACCATGATGGAACTTAAGCAACCGCAATCACCGGTCTATATTTGGTGAAACTAATAAACTTATTATATAAGGACTATATATAATAATTTTTAGTTTCTTTAAACCTTTCTTACATTTAACTTGGACTAGTTAAATATATGTTATAAAGTTCTCTTGTTATCTATCCCTTGATCATTAATCTAGTATCTTACATGACTTGTAAAATACTTATATAATACTTGTATAATTATCTAGTTATAATAACTTACAACTTTATACACCTTATAATATAATAATATATAACTTTGTATATTTCTAGTTTATCATATAATTTTAACTTCTACATTTTCTAGTTATAATGAAATCATAACTTTTGTACTTTCTAGTCTCAGTTATATAATAACTTATACAATAACTAGTTATACTATTATCCTTTAAGATCAAAATAACATTACCTTTTTAATGTTCCATTTAATCTTGTATTTAATATATATATATATATATATATATATATATATATATATATATATATATATATATATATATATATATATATATATATATATATATATATATATATATATATATATTTCATTACTTTAAAATAAACTTATCACATTCTAATAAGAATATTACATCTAATTTATACATATGTATTTTAACTTGATCTAATTAAATATACGTATAAACTATTTTATCCTTTTAAAATTCATTTTTCTGTTAAATATTTTAAAAATTCCAAAATTTTATATATATCTATACTACTTTAAAATGCAGATTGCACATTTCTAAAAGAGAAAGGTCCGAGTTTCAACCCTTCCGTTTTTAGTAATGTCCAAACCCACGTTAAAATTAAAATTTAAACCAAGATTCGAACCCGGGTGGGCCTACCGCAGGCAGGAAGCTTACCACTAGGCTATAAGTAACTTGGTGACTATGTTTCATAACATACCACTACTAGCTGTCATTTGCTAACGGAATTTTAAAACTCATAACTTAAATAAGAGTTAATGTCATTCCTAAAATAAATGCTATAATATTTTGTATAATTAATATCGGACCAACTAATATTAGGCAATGTAATTTATTTTTAAAAAGAAACGTTTAAGAAAATTAATTTATACCAAATATAGATGACTTTTTTGTATTTTAATTAAAAAAATATGCTTATATTACGGAATTATGTTTATTTTTAAAAACAAAAAATTTAAAATGCGTGTATATATATATAGATGGTTATCAAGGTTTCATTTTCTTTAACAAACATACTATCATTCAAACATTCAAACTTCCTGCAGGTATCATCTTTTGATGTTTTGCATAAGTTCCGTATGTACTTATTCTTATAGAAACCAAAATCTCCATTACTATGTATCTGACAAATGTTTCTAATGTTAATATTTTTATGCGGGAACCTTTATAATATGTTTTTAGTGTTTCCATTTTTTTTTCTCAATTTTATTGTTTTTGTAGCATATAACATCAGGCCATTGTTTCAATTCTACGTATATGCGTGTTAGTGTTTCTGCAATTTTTTTTTCTAATCGTTAAAAAAAATTGTTTTGATCTTTACTAAAGTCTATTTTTATATTGCAACAGCCTAACCATTTGTTATTTTAATTATCTTCTCAACTACAGCAGAATATTTTGTTTATGAAACAACAGAATATGTTTATATTTTTGATAACATATGCTGTTAATTATCAGTTCAGCAAAAGTAATAAAAAAATCCAATGTAGAGTATTATTCCAAAGCATCACTGCCTCTGTTTTATTAACAACACAAATTGTGTATATGTATTTATAGATTAACAATGTACTGATTTATCTATATGTTTTGTGACGATAGTATTTCAATTTATAATCAAAATTTTTAAAATAGCCAATTTGTTATGCACTAATGGTACTTTTTTACGTTGGCTACAAATACACTCAGAAGTCAATTTGTTGAATTTTATAGTTTGCATTACACTAATCCTATCACTATACCTAAATATAAAATATCACCCTAAGTGCTAACAGTCAACAATTTAATTACTATGTTTAATAGTTTTTATACTTGTTAATGCTATTTTAAAATTTTAATCAATATTGACTAGATTTTATGCACTAATTGTTATACTTTATAACAATTTAACGATTTGACTAGATTTTTTAATAGTTTTATGCACTAATTGTTATACTTTATAACAATTTGACTCTTATTTAGTCAACATTGACTCTTAAGAAAAAGTCAAAATAATTGTAAATTTGACTATGTAATGATTCACATAAACCAACAACGCCAAATATATAAGAACTATATGAAAGTCAAATTCGACTAAAAAGTCAAATCTGAAGCATATACAATTTTTTGTTACCAAAACAGTTTGACTTTAATACTGTAAAAACAATCAATAAAATCAATAGAATTTCATAGAACCGTTTACAATCAATTACACGAATGATAGATTTTTTAATTGTTTAAAAGGACGAATTTAATAGGAATTCATTTTCTTTTTTTGGAATTACAGTTTTAATTCTTGACTATCCTACAGCAAATTCTATAACCGAAATAATTGATTACAAATCTTTCTCTTTGACTAATTTAATTGAAATTCATTTCCTTTTTTTATTGAATTGCAGTTTTAATTTATTTTCTTGATATACAACAAATTCAAATGAATACCATAATTTAAATTGATACCCCTTTTAATGCTTCATTATTTCCTCAATAACTTCCCTGCAAACATAAGGATTAAAAGGAATTAACCCGTTTTTTTAGTGTATCGAGAGGTCTTACATGATGAATAATATACGTTAATTCATCGCCATGTCTGAACTTTTTTTTTTTCAAAACATGTAATTTAAAAAATTTTAAACGCCGATAAGTTTTCAATGTAATCTTTATCCATATTTTATTCCCAACTATCAGTCATTTGTAAAATAATCGTTATAAGATAACATGTAAACGAACACCATCAACATCGACGCGGAAAAGATGTTGATGTGTACCCGCCGCCTCATTGCGTGGGTACCCTACTATATATTAAAACATTTAATCGAACAACATTTCAACGCCAATGCTAATTATTGACTTTTTCCTCTATTTTATACACATTTTTCATGCTTATGTACTGTATTCGTTATAAAAAATGTAACCAATGGACTTTTAATTGCCAGAAATATGTAGTTCGCAGCCCGCCGCATCGCGCGAGTTTTAACCTAGTATATATAAATACATCTTGTTAATTTTAGAACTTAAAAATTAACACTTCTTTTAATCCTCATTAATTCCCCTTTATTAATTAGTCAAACTCTAATCTTGTTCTTGCTCAATCAAAACTAGGGTTTTGACTTTCTTGATCAAAAACATTATTTATTAAAAAATTAATCCTAATCAATCCTATCTAAGCAATAAACTTTGTTTAAATTCTAGGATAGATTATAACCTTAATAAATTATTTAAACTTTTTTAATTCAAACCTTATATACAATAAAACTTTGTCTAAGTTTCTAGGTTTAAAGAACTAGTTTCAATAAATCTACTAAAATAATAATTAAACATATTAAACGTGAACTTGCTTAATTATCTAGGTTTTAGATTATTATTTTAATTAATTCTTTTAACCAATTAAACTACACTAGTTTAATGTTCTTGGTACTAGGGTTTTTTAGGGTTTCGAAATTCTTAATACTAAGAAACTTTTCTTACCAATTAAACTAAACTAGTTTAATATACTTGGTGTCCAAGTTTCCTCCTAGATTTCGAAATCTAAAGGTAATAGGAAAGAATCCTTTTGACCAATTAAACAAATCTAGTTTAACATACTTGGTCCCAGGGTTATTTGCTTGTCACGAAAACTTTGGAGAAAAAGGAAAGAATCCTTTTGACCAATTAAACAAATCTTAGTTTAACATACTTGATCCTAGGGTTCTTCCTTGATCACGAAAATTCTAGGGTTTTAAAAACCTTTTGACCAATTAAACTAAACTAGTTTAATATTATTGGTCCTAGGGTTCTTACCCTTGTTCGAATATTAAGAAGAAGAAGAAGAAATTTGAACAAAAAAAAGGAAACTTTTATAAAATTAAACTAACAAACTTTGTTAATCTAGTTTAGATTTCTAAACCAACCATCTGATACCACTGTAGGGTTTCATAACACTGATTGACCACTTGGGTCAACCTCCTAGAATGCTTGGTTCGACCATAATGACAAGAACAGGACTCTTGTCGGTAAAACCAACAAGCTGATTTAATCCCTAAAGCGGAACTGAGATTAAACCTAATCCTTAAACCCTAAAGGATTGGGATGTTGGAAATCCAGATTAGATTACCAAGAAAGAAAGCTTATACGAATAACTCGAACACAAACACACACTTGTGTGTGTTCATCGAATCACCAAGAACCCTAGGGTTCTTGGTACCGATTTCGTACAAAGGGAAAAGGGGAAAAAGGGTTTTCCAAATTTTACCTTAATCTTGCTTAAGTAAGTCCACTAATGATGAACACAACGAGAAACCTTCTAGTTGGTTGATGCAATGAACTTTGATCTTCAAGGACTTGAAGAACACGAAGAACGAACGAAGAACGAAGAACACAAAGGCTTGTGTTCTTCCCTTTGGTTCGGCCGATCGAGAGAGGAGGGGAGGGGCAAGGATTTCGTGTACAACTAGTAACAAAACAAGGAACCCCAAGCCTTCGATATATAATCAAAGGACTTTCACTTAGGGCCCTTCTAGTTTAATTAATATTAATCATTAATTAAACTTATCCTTTACGCTTTAAACCCTTGTAGTTTAACTAGTTATTATTGTCCCACTTAATTATTAAATGTCTAGCATTTACACACTTATATTTCGGTATATAGATATACACGAAATATATGTTTATGTTAATACTTTTAAAACTTAATTATATAATAAACCTTATATAATTTAGACAATAATATTATCCAACACCATATGATTTAATTACTTTAAATCATATTAGTTAGATAAATATAACTAACACATTGTATATTTACTCAACTAGTAAATGTACAAATACTTGTTTTAATTAGTTAGATAAACTAATATAGTAATAAGTTGAACTTAACCTAATACTTAACTTGATTCATAAATAACTATTATGAATCATCCTCTTCCAAGTATCATTACATATCTTACTCGTATTACATGCACTCACCGGTGTGACCCTTAAGTGTTTCGTAGGCATGAATGTATCATCATAGGTTGACTAACTGTGCACATAATTCCAACATTACATGCACTCACTGGTGTGACCCTTAAGTGTTTCGTAGGCATGGATGTATCACCATAGGTTGACTAACTGTGCACATAATTCCAACAGACTCCCACTTTTGCAAGTTCGTAACCTTAGCTTGATGACACGAGCTACATTGGCCCTCTAGATAGGTGTGTAGGTAACCATCCCCATTGAAACAACTTATGTAACCCAGGTATAGTTTTTGAAAAACTCTTTAATAGCGTTGTCTAGTAAAGAACACTCTGTCTCTAATTCTTGGGTAACGAGTTTAGGTTCATCCCTTGCAGCATGATATTTGTGATAACGAATACGAGCATGGTAGAAAATATCAACTCATGTATTTGAAATCATTTCTTGACTTCTTGACTCAAATTGTTGTGGGCATGGCCATGCACTTACCAGTTTTACATCATGTCAAGGGACCCATAAATATCTCTCCTAAAAAGGGGGTGTAATTACCATCTTGTTATATTTCGATTCAAAACACAACTTCCTCTGTACCCAGTAAGGCCTCGTATGACAATCGTATTTCAGACTTGTCTAAGACGAACCAAAGTACAATAGTCATTGTATCCCAAACCAAATACCTCAGGCTTAAGGATAATCCTAGTGAATAATACTTTTGAACTTTTCAACCATGAAGTATTACCATGGTGGTCAATCCAATATTTGTCGCTATGACACATTATCACCGATATTTTCATTTAAAGTAAAACTTGTGTAGCTATCTTCGAGAAACTCGAATCTCCACCAAATACCGCGATGACGTCAACGTCGCATCAAGGTTCCCACCTAGACGAGTAGTCACGGATTATATCTTTTGAATAAATAGACTTTTATTCATGGATATTGTAAAACATACAAAGTCTTGAATAACAATGATACTAACTCATATATTATTCCTCACTGGACATAGATACAGAATTATTACTGGATCATTACTTATTCCTTTTGTTCGTGTTGATTATTTAATTACTTTTACAATTTTAATTGTAACTTTATCACTAATCTAGTCATTCTTATTAAACTAAAGACATAAGACAAGTGTTTGAAAAACACTATTACTTTTTTTCCTTGCTAGACTTTGTTTTTGCAACATTCTAGGACATATTCTAGTCTTGCTATTTATATAATTTGGTAAACATAGGAGGATTGGAAAATAACTCCTTAGTTTCTTGAATTCATAAAATTCGCCATGTAACTAAAGCCTCTTTTAGTTACTTGATTTGTAGATATATCATTACTAGTTAAAGAAATATCTTTAAATGATTATCTTATCCACTGGATTGTGAATATCCTGTTAGATATGCAATAATTAATTACAAGACTTGTGATCACGCTATTAGGTTTGCAATAATCTAATTAATGGTCATTTATTATTTCTCTTAACTCTTTGGCTAACGACTTGGTAATACCTTGTTGTTAATATCTTACTAACTAACTAATTTCATTAATACCTTTAATGAATATGTTAGTCATAGCTCCCACTAATGTTTATGCAATATAAGCATCACTTAAATTATTATTTTGACATACTCAAGAACTTATAGTTTAATCTTTTAAGAATTTATCAATTATTCAAGTCATCCTTTGGATTTGTGAATATCCAACATTCATGTTTAGGGAATTATGACTTTTATTGATCAATATATCTAACAAGTATTAGATACTTGAATCGATACTTCCAATTCTTAAATACTTTAGTATCTTTTAAGAACTTCATTTATTGCCAAAGTCATTTTTTGAATTTCATAAATATATAGTATTCCTATTTAGGGAATCATGACTTGATTAAATATTATATTTATTACAAGTATAAAAGACTTGCATTAATACCTTTAATTCTCAAATACTTTAATATAGTTTTACCTTTTAAGAGTTTATTTAATGTTCAAGTCATTCTACTTGGATTTTGTGAATATCCAATTTATTCTTATTAGGGAATTATGACTTCATTAAATTTCTTTATCACAAGTGTGAGATACTTGTAATAATACTCTTATAATCTATCTTGATTATATCCAATATAATCATACTATATTAATACTAATTACTTTAAAACATTCTATCATAAGTAACTATTACTTAAAATATTTTAATTAAGTTCAATAACTTTGAACCTTATGCTTCCATAAAATTCTTAAATACTTTGTATTAGAAAAACTTTCTAATTACTAGTATCTAAGTTATTTGAGTTTCTAAGATATCATCACACAACAATCTAACAAATATGAACAATGAGATTATTATTAAGTCAACACTTGACTTATAATCTAGTCATAAAACTTGACTAGTATAATCATCACACATGCACACACAATATAATTCAACCATGGATTCAAATATGATAAACTCAAAACTGAAAAATTTATCATAAATAAAAAGTTATCTGACAAAAATAAAAATTGTTTTCCATGAATCCAAACGAAAAATATTGAATTATAAACTTGGTGCTCGTGGGTTATCATTATCTCATGTTAGGCCATCTCACTTTCCATCACCTTATGCAATAAACGATTGCTAAATTTGAGTTACTCGTAATAAACTTTTCAAGTAGAAAGTGAGTATCTAGAAGTTGGTAAAGTCAACTTAGGAGCTTGCATTTCCTCCTACCATTTGACCCTCGCCACAACCAAGACACCTTTTCTCGGTCCTTGCCTTGTTTGGCTTCACCTTCTTAACCTTTTGTTTGACTCCATTACCCTTAGGCACATCTTGGCTGGGATCGGTTTTACCCTTTCCCTTTCCACTGCGCCTCTTTCTGTTTTCACTACCATCATCGGTTACTACGAGGTCATTCTTAAACTTAGTTCCCAAAATCAACTCATTAGTCTTAAGCTTGTAATGTAGCTCAGCAATGGATTGCTCCATATTATGCATGTTGTAGTTGACTACATAAGGCTTATAGTCATCTGACAACGAGTTGAGTATCATTATTGTTGTCTAACTGCAACGGTACTTGTGGGAATACCTTGTAGGATTCACATGGCGGAACTTGAACCCCACATACCGGATCTCTACTATACAATGGGATCACAAGAAGGAGATGAATAAGAACATTACCTTTAGACTGCTAAAGAATGATCCACCTCTACTGCACCACCTGAACACGCTGCAAGACCACGTTGTACCAACAAAGTATCACACAAGAACTTGTGTGTGTGTGTGTTGTGTTCGACGAACACAAACCGAAAACCCTTTGGGGTTTGGGTTCGGTCGACGAAGGGAGAGGGAGGGAGGAAGTATTAGGGTTTTGAGTGTGTAATGTGATTAACCTCTAAACCCTCACATAAGCCCTTTATTTATAAGGTCTCATGTTACAGTTTAGTCCTTGGAGTTTTATTAGGATTAATCTCATAATTAAACTTCCTATTAACACTTTAAACCCTTGAACTATTACAAGTTAATTAATAGACTTATTAATTAACTGTCCGTTAAATATTTAACTTAATACCTAACCATCCTCACAAATAATAATTAACTATTATTATTTATTCTCTTCTTTATAATTAACTTAACTAGTTAATTATTCCACACAACTTACTTTATTCGGTTGTCCATTATTGGGTGTGTAGTTGTGTGACCCTTTAGTGTCTTATAACATTGGACACGATGACACGTGTTCTTATCTGTGCACATAAATCCAACAGACTCCCACTTGTGCAAGTTAAGTATCACTTACTGATCATCGTTGGCCTAAAGCGGTCCCTAGCCAGACATTTAGGATAACCACGTTATAAGAACTCTTACATCCATAGATAATATTTATAAAATGAATAACACTAACAGATTTTCCTTTCGCATCATGATATTTCTTAATTTGGGTAATAGACATGGAGCAGGGATCTTATTCTATGTGCTCGAATTTTCTCGACTCTGATTTTAACTTTCTGCAGTAACGGATTACCGAATGATCTAATCATTCTCCGAGCGCGACCACGCATTTCAGTAGTCTTAATCGTCGAGCGGCCATGAAATATCTCTTATAGTTAAAGAATGTGCAAATCCCATCTTGACTGTCTTGCATTTTCAAACACGACTTCCGCTGTCTTAGTCAAGTTCCTTATGATCACCCTTTTACGGTGTGACATTAGATAATCGCTAAAGATTAGAAGTTATCGCGTCTCAAACCAAACATCTCAGGTCAGAGGACATCTACTCGAAATTACTCATGCTTGGGCTCCATGAAGTAATCTCAATCCTTTGGTCACGTCTAATGTTTAGAAAACTCTGTAAACATCTACGAATATTTATTTTAACAACTCTTGTTTCTCTATTCAATAACTATGAATAAATAAATATTCATAATGGTATTAACCCTTGAATCTAGCTCCCACTAAATTCAAGCAACCACAGACATTTTAGATACTCAAAACTTTGCGTATCAAGGATAGGTTTAAAACATGTTAAGAATAGACAATGTGAAAATATTACGAAAAATCTCCTATTTCAATCCCACGAAATGTTATTACATAATGTATCGATTTCAAACATGTCTATGGATCATAATCAAAATTACTAGCTATCAATCTAGGTACTGCATGCCTATAGCGTGTGCAAGTTTCTCATGCTTTGATCCAGCTAGTGGTTTTGTCAACGGATCAGCAACGTTGTCATCCGTTGGTATTTTCTTAATAACAATACCACCTTCTCTGACATACTCGTGTATGCGGTGATACTTCCTGCGTACATGCCTGGTCTTTTGATGCTCTCTTGGTTCAAGCTTGCACTATTGCACCAATGTTATCACAGAATATTACGATGGGTCTAGAGATACTAGAAATAACTCTAAGATCCTCGATAAAATTCTTAAGCCAAATGGCTTCCTTTCCAGCATCATTTGCGGCAATGTACTCAGCCTCTGTAGTCTAATCTGCTATCATATCTTGTTCCTGACTCTTCCAAGATATAGCTCCTCCGTTTAGTGTGAATACAAATCCCGATTGCGATTCGTAATCGTCTCTGCCGGTTTGGAAGCTTGCATCTGTGTAACCAGTTACACGCAATTCTTCCATCGAACCTCCAAAGACCAAGAACATTTCTTTCGTCCTTCTCATATACTTGAGAATGTTCTTGTCAGCCACCCAATGGGCCTCACCAGGATTCTTTTGATATATGCTCATAAGAATTATCAAGTAAGAAATATCGGGCCTAGTACATAACATGGCATACATTATTGATCCAATTGCCGAAGCGTATGGAATCAAACTCATCCTAGCTATTTCCTTGCTAGATGTAGGACTTTGAGTTTTACTTAGTGTAATGCCATGTGTCATTGGAATGAATCCTATCTTGGAATTACTCATACTGAATCTCTTCAGTACTTTGTCAATGTATGTACTTTGACTAAGTCCAATAAGCCGCCTAGATCTATCTCTGTAGATTTTTATACCTAGTATAAACGCGGCTTCTCACAAGTCCTTCATCTGGAAACATTTACCTAACCAGGATTTTACTCCTTGTAATGCTGGTATATTGTTTCCTATGAGTAGTATGTCATCAATATACAAGACTATGAAGATTACTATGCTCCCACTGAATTTTGTGTAGACACACGCCTCGAACTCACTCTTGACAAAACTAAATTTTTTGTTTCTTTTGTCAAAGTGTAAGTTCCAACTTCTAGATGCTTGCTTTAATCCATAAATGGATTTTAGCAATTTGCATACTTTGTTAGGATTCTTTGGATCAGTAAAACCATCCAGTTGTATCATGAATACGTCCTCATTCAACTCCCCGTTAAGGAAGGAGGTTTTAACATCCATTTGCCATATCTCATAGTCGATATGGCCATAAGAATTCTAATAGACTTAAGCATAGCGACCGGCGAGTAGGTTTCAGAGTAATCCACACCATGTGTTTGTGTGAAACCCTTCGCGACTAGTCGTGCTTTGTAAGTATGCACTTTCCCATCCATGTCAGTTTTCTTCTTGAAAACCCACTTGCATCCAACCGCATGTGACTGTGGTGGCAAGTCTGATAACACCCAGACTTCGTTGTCATACATGGATTTCATCTCTGCTTCCATAGCCTCGAGCCATCTTTCAGACTCTATGATGTCAGCAGCTTCGTTGTAGGTCAATGGTTCCAGTAGACTTCCATCATCTTCATCTATCATGAATCCAAGATACCTATCTGGTTCTTGGTGTGGTCTACTGGACCTACGCAGATTACGTGTTTCTTCTTCCTCAACCGGTGGTTCTGGTTGAGGATCAACAATTCTTTGTTGAACCACTGGTTCGAGTGAAGTCGTCGGTGGATCTTCATCCTCCAAGAAGACACCTTTCCAAGCAACAAAAACTTTGTTGTCTTCTTGATGATAGAAATAGTATCCTAAGGTTTCCCTTGGATATCCAACGAAGATACACTTATCCGACTTACGGTTGAGTTTGTCTATGAAGTTACATCTAACGTACGCTTCACAACCCCAAATCTTGAGAAAAGACAATTTTGGCTTTTTGCCCGTCAAATGCTCGAACGGAGTCTTTTCTACCGACTTGGTCGGAACCCTATTCAGTGTGAATGCTGCAATCTCGAGTGCATGTCCCCAAAATGATAGTGGTAGTGGGGTGCGACACATCATTGAACGTACCATATCTAACAAGGTGCGATTCCTCCTTTCTGATACACCATTCATCCGAGGTGTATACGGAGGTGTGAGTTGTGAGATAATCCCACATTCCTTCAAATGATTGTCGAACTTTTGGCTCAAATACTCGCCTCCTCGGTCAGACCGAAGTGACTTTATTTTCTTACCCAGTTGGTTCTCTACTTCATTCTGGTATTCTTTGAACTTGTCAAAGCTCTCAGACTTTAGTCTCATTAGAAAGACATAACCATATCTACTGAAGTCGTCAGTAAAGGTAATGAAGTAGCGGTATCCACCTTTGGCTTCTGGAGTAAAGGGTCCACACACATCTGTGTGTATAATCCCTAACAACTCACCTGCCCTTTCATTGAAATTGTTGAAAGGGTCTTTTGTCATCTTTCCAGATAAACAAGCTTCGCATATTTCATATGATTCTAAATCAAATGGCTCTAGAATTCCATCGTCCTGGAGCTTCTTTATGCGAGTCTCGTTTATATGACCTAAACGACAATGCCAAAGATAAGTTTGATTCAAGTTACTCTTGGATCTTTTACTTATATGATAGACGTGTCGTTCTATGTTATTTTGATTTAAGGTATATAGACCATTATGAGAATTGGCTTTAAAATATAAAATATCATCTTTTAAACACGAAATTGTTTTACCACAAAACTCATAATAAAAACCATTGTCTATAAGTAAATCAAACGAAATAACATTTTTTATAAGTCTAGGAACATAATAACAATCTTTAAGTTCCAAAACTCTTCCTGAAGGCAACTTGAGAAGGTATGTTCCTACGGCTTCGGCTCCAACCTTGGAACCTTCGCCTACTCGTAGTTCAACATCTCCTTGACCCAGCCTCCTGTCCTTCTTAAATCCCTGCAAATGATTGCAAATGTGATGACCACATCTGGTATCCAATACCCAAGACTCACTAGAAGTTGAAGGGTTTCGCATGCATTTAGCAAGACTGATCGACCAATAGGACCGACCTCCTAGTGTACTTGGTTCGAACCATAGCTGACCAAAAACATGAACTTGTTCTTGACCGATTAAAACCAACTAGCTGATTTAATCGCTAAAAGCGGAAGTGGGATTAAACCTAATCCTTAAACTCTAAAGGATTGGGATGTTGGAAATCTAGGTTAGATTAACAAGAAAGAAACCTTGTATGAAGAACTCGAACACACACATGGCTTGTGTGGTTCGTTCGACCATCAACCAAAGAACCCTAGGGTTCTTTGGTCGAATTCGTCCAAGAGGGGAGAAGGGAGAAAGATGTTTCCCAAAACATACCTTGTTGTTTGCTTAAGATAGATCCACTGATGATGAACAAACCGAGCGATCTTCTAGTTGATCTAAGCAATGAACTTGTTCTTCAATACTTGAAGACCACGAAGAACACGAAGAACACAAACTTGTAGGGGTGTCAAATTTGTACCGAACAAAACCAGCCAACATGCTACCAACCATACCAAGTATAGTTGGTAGCCAATATGTTGGTAGCCAACATGTTTGGTTGGTAGTACCGTACCAATTGTGTAATCATGGTACGGTAATGGTACACAAGTTTTAAATACCACGGTATACCGTACCAACCAAGATATATATTATATGATTTTTAGTTTAATATATTATAACAAACTAGCAACCTATTTGCCCAAGATTCCAATTAGATATTAAAATATACGATATTTTATTTAAATTATAGATGTGCCCAAAAAATATCTCTGAAACTAATATAATATAATAAGACATACTTATTTTAACTTTAAAACTAAAAACATCTTTGAAAATATAATATTTTATATGTACATTCACACAAATCAGTGATTCAGTTACGACAAGATAGCTACATCTTTTGTTACTTTATCGTACTAGATTATGTTTATATAGCACGTAACATATTATATCATTTTGCTTATTTTGTTTCTATGTTCGGAACACTTGTTAATATGTTTAACTGGTCGATAATGATAAAATATCATTGTTCTTTTGTTATTAATTTTTTTAATTTCATATGGGTTAGTGATGTTGGTATATACCATTACCAATTTGTACCAACCAAGATTGTTGGTAGCCAAACAAATTGGTACCAAGTAAACTTGGTATGGTAATGGTAGATAAATCAGTGTACCAATTATAGTTGGTACGGTACGCGGTATGAGAAAAATATACGTGGTACCGTACCATGTTCACCCCTACAAACTTGTGTCTTGGGGTGTTCGGCCGATCGTGTGGAAGAGAGGGGGCAAGGGATTCGTGTGATGGTGTAAGGGGTTTTAGGGTTATCCTAAGCCTCTTATTTATATACAAATAAGTTACGCTTAGAACCCTCTAGTTTAATTCATATTAGATCTTTAATTAAACTTCCTTTTATCGTTTCCATCCCTTATAGTTTAACTAGTTTATTATTGTTGCACTTAATTATTAAATGTCTAGTATTAATACACTAATAATTCGGTACCCATATACACGAATTATATACTTGTATTTATACTTTTAATAATTAATTATATAATAACCTTTATATAATTTATACAACAATATTATCCAATTACTATATGATTTAATAGCTTTAAATCATATCATGGATAATCTTTAATTAACACATTGCATATTTACTCAACTAGAAAATGTACAACTACTTGTATTAATTAGTTAGTTAAACTAATCTAGTAATAAGTTAAACTTCACTTAATACTTTAACTGATTCATAATGACTATTATGAATCATTCCTCTTCGTAGTATCATAGCTTATCTTGCTCGTATTACATGCACTCACTGGTGTGACC
The DNA here is from genome assembly GCA_963853835.1 of Calendula officinalis. NCBI lineage: Eukaryota > Viridiplantae > Streptophyta > Magnoliopsida > Asterales > Asteraceae > Calendula > Calendula officinalis. Next base: position 16,877,109 of record OY970823.1, read on the forward strand.
CTTAAGTGTTTCGTAGGCATGGATGTATCATCATAGGTTCACTAACTGTGCACATAAATCCTTCAGACTCCCACTTGTGCAAGTTCGTAACCTTTGTCTTAATGATACGAGCTACAGTGGCCCAATAGATGGGCATGTAGGTAACCAACCCCATAAAAACAGCTTACGTAACCCAGGCATAGTTTATGAAAAACTTTTTAATAACGTCTCCTAGTAAAGAACACTCTATCTCTACTTCTTGGGCATATATGTTAGGCTTATCCCTTGTAGCACGATATTTGTGACAACGAATACGAGCATGGTAGAAATTATCAACTCATGTATTCGAAATCATTTTATGACTTCTTGATTCAAACTTTTGTGATAAACGACAAAGAACAAATCAGTTCGTTTGGGCACGGCCGTGCACTTGTCAGTTTCTCATCATGTCAAAGGACCTATAAATATCTCTCCTAAAAAGGAGGTGCAATTACCATCTTGTTATATTTCGATTTAAAATACAACTTCATTTGTACCCAGTATCGTCTCGTATGACAAACATTTTTCAGAACTGTCTAAGACGAACCAAAGCACATTAGTCATTGTATCCTAAACCAAATACATCAGGTTTAAGGATAATCCTAGTGAACAATACTTTTAAACTTTTTCAACCACGAAGTATTGTCAGGGTGGTCAATCCAATATTCGTTGAGCCTCCAACAGAATATCACTGATATTTGGTTTACACAAAACTTGTGTAGCTATCTTCGAAGAACTTCAAATCTACCACCAAATACCGCGATGACGTTAACTTCCCATCAAGGTTCCCACCAAAACGAGTAGTCACGGATTTTGTATGTTTTCGAATAAATAGACTTTTATTCATGGATGTTGTAAAACATACAAAGTCTGAATAATAATGATACTAACTCATGTATTATTCCTCACTGGACATAGATACTGAATTATTACTGGATCATTACTTATTCCTTTCGTTTGTGTTGATTACTTAATGATTCTTACAACTTTAATTGTAACTTTATCACTAAACCAATCAATTCTATTAAACTAAAGACATAAGACGAGCATTTAGGAATATTATTACTTTTATCTTTGCTAGATATTGTTCTTGCAACGATCTAGAACATATTCTAGTCTTGCCTTTTATGTAATTCGGTAAACATAGGAGGATTGGAAATTAACTCATTAGTTTCTTGAATTCATAAAATTTTCCTTGTAACTAAAGCCTCTTTTAGTTACTTGATTTGTAGATATTCTTACTAGTTAAAGAAATTTTCTTAAATGATTATGTTATCCACTGGAGTGTGAATAACATATTAGATATGCAATGATTAATCACAGGACTTGTGATCACGCTATTAGGTTTGCAATAATCTAATTAACGATCATTTATTTCTCTTAACTCTTTGGCTAACGACTTGGTACAAACCTTGTTGTTAATTGTCTTACTAACTTACTAAATTCATTAACATCTTTAATGAATTATGTTAGTCTTAGCTCCCACTTACTTTTATGGAATTTAAGCATCTCTTAAACTACTTTGACCTAGTCAATAACTTGTAGTTTAATCTTTTAAGTATGCTGTCAATAATTAAGATCATCATTTGGATTTGCGAATATCCAACATTCCTGTTTAGGGAACCATGACCTTTATTGATTACTATATCTAACAAGTATAAAACACTTGAAATGATACTTTCAATTCTTAAACACATTAGTATTCTTTAAGAACTTTATTTAATGCCAAAGTCATTTCTTGGATTTCTCAAATATCCATTATTCCTATAAGGGAATTATGACTTGATTAAATAATGTATTTATTACAAGTATAAAAGACTTGCAATAATACCTTTTAATTCTTAAATATTTTAATATAGTTTGTCCATTTTTAAGAGTTCATTTAATGTCTAAGTCATTTTACTTTGATTTTGCGAATATCCAATTATTCCTATTAGGGAATTATGACTTCATCAAATTCTTTATTACGAGTATAAAAGACTTGTAAGAATACTCTTAAAGTCTATCTTGATTATATCTAATATAATCATAATATATTAATACTAATACTTTAAAACCTTCTATCATAAGTAATGACTATTACTTAAGATGTTTTAACTAAGTTAAATAACTTTTGAACCTTATGCTTCTATAAAACTCTTAAATACTTTCATTAGAAAAAAACTTTCTAATTACTAGTATCCAAATACCTTGAGCTATCAAGACATTATTCATACAACAATCAAACAAGTATATAACATGAAATATAAGTAAATCAAAACTTGACTTACAATCTAGTCATAAACCTTGACTAGTGTAATCATCACACATGCACACAATATAATTCAACCATGGATTCGAAATTAATTAAAACCAAAGAAAAACTTGTTTTAACATAAAATAAAATTATCCAAACAATAAAATAAAATTGTTTTACTGAATCCATAAAACTACTGAATTATAAAACTTGGTGCTCGTGGGATCATCACCATCTCATGCCGGTCGTCATCACTTTCCATCTCCTCCTGCAATAAACGATTGCAAAAGTTAGATTACTCGTAATGTACTTTACAAGTATCTTAAAGTGATTAAGAAGTGTGGTTGTGTTACCTGAGGAACTTGCGTTTCCTCCACCACCACTTGCACCCTTTAGACAATTCCTTTTCCAATGCCCAGCCTCATCACACTTGAAGCACCGATTGTCGGTCCTCGCAGTGTTAGGCTTAACCTTCTTGACCTTTTGTTTGACACCTTTACCATTTGGCACTCCTTGGTTAGGATAGGTTTTACCCTTTCCTTTACCACCATGCCCTTTTCTCTTCTTCCCACCGCCACTACCATTACCGATCATAAGAACATCCTTAGATTTGGTCCCCAAACTTAACTCAACTGTCTTGAGCATAAAAATGTAGCTCAGCAATGGATTTCTCCATATTATGCATGTAGTAGTTGACCACAAAAGACTTGTAGTCATCAGATAACGAGTTGAGTATAGTATCTGTTGCCATTTGCAACGGTATAGGGTGACCAAGTCTAGCGAGGTGATCCATGTGCCCTTTCATTTTCATGACGTGGGCACTCACCGGCGTTCCTTTGACCATCTTGCAAGAGTTGAAGGCTCGATTGATGTCAAACCTCTCAGTGCGAGCTTGCTCTTGAAATGAATCCCTAAGTTGCTGGATCATCTCAAATGCAGGCACAACCATAAGTCCCGGTTGTAACTCAGGACTCATAGTGGCGAGCATTAGATAGCTCACATCGAGTGCATCACTGACATGCTTATCATAAACTTGCCTCGTTTCAGCTCTAGCATTATCGGCAGGGGCATTTGGTACCGCTCTCTCCAAGATATACCACTTTCTCTCATGCCTGAGTACAATACGAAGATTGCGCTCCCAGTTGAGAAAGTTTGACCCAGTCAACTTGTCTTTTTCGAGGATTGAGCGAAGTGAGAGATTGTTGGTACTTGTCGTCGCGATTGTGTTTGTTGCTGCCATCTACAAATCAAACCCAGTTTAATTAGTAATCATCAATAAACATTCTCTAAAATATATAATAAACCCATAATTAATATTTTAGGCCTAGGATCCATATATCACATTCTCGCCACAAGGTTTGGGCACTTCCCGACGAGACATGTTGTTTCTGGTAGGTAACATCCTTACCGATCGTATCAAGACTTGACACGATACCTAGGGGTTGTAGAATCTTTAGATTTATAATTTATTATAACCTTGTACAATCTAATTGTACATTTCTAAGTTATAAATAAAATCTAGTATGTTTATTCTACTCAAGTACATTTTGGGCCGGGACTCCCGATTCTCACCAAAATAGATCAGACCATCTAAGACAGTGCGATGCTCTGCGCCGGGACTCCCGATTATCACAGAACCTTACGCGCCCTAACACTCGCAATGATTTGAATCCATATCTAAGGTTCTTTATCCTTACAATATGAATATCGTTGAACAAGTGAGGTGTTCCATTAGGTGGATTGTACTTCGATCTAAGATTGTCTTGGGTTTGTTTAAGTCTTAAACTAAACTTAAACCTTTATTCCAATCTTAATCCGTGTTTAAAATTTGTGACTTGTGAATATAAGAGTTCTACAAGACACCTTTTTAAATCTTAAGAACTTTTCTTTAAAACTTATAGTTTCAAGAATTGCGCGATTTATATGTATACCTAAAAAACGAGGTGTACAAAACGTTTTACTAGGTTTTGTGAAAAACCCTTATCTATAATAAAACTTACTTGTTTTATCTTACTTGAAAAACTTAAAACTTATGTTAAACTTTTAATTCTTTTATGATTCATAAACTTGAAACATAAACCTAGTTTAACACATCTAGTTTTTCATATGTCTAATAATGAAATTAAACATTTGTTTTGACTTATTCCAAGTGAAATCCAATCCACGAAATAATTTGAATCCATTCTCATTCAATCACGGCGGGGTTTAGATTCGACCAAAACTTATGTCTTAACGACACACTTATAAACTTTGTGATTTTCTTGTGTAGCTCCCACTAGCTCCAACAATCATGATGAAACTTAAGCAAACACAATCACCGGTTTATACTTGGTGAAACTAATAAACTTATTATATAAAGACTATATATAATAATTCTTAGTTTGTTCTAAGTCTTTCTTACATTTAACTTGAACTAGTTAAATATAGGTTATAAAGTTTTCTTATTATTCATTACTTGATCATTAATCTAGTATATTACATGACTTGTAAAATACTTATATTATACTTGTATAATTATCTAGCTATAATAACTTATAACTTTATACACCTTAAAATATAATTTTTGTATATTTCTAGTTAATCATATAATTTCAACTTGTACAATTTCTAGTTATAATAAAATCATAACTTTGTACTTTCTAGTTTTAATTATATAATAACTAATTATACTATTATCCTTTAAAGATCAAAATAACATTATCTTTTAATTGTTCCATTTTATCTTGTATTTAATATATATTCATATATATATATTTCATTACTTTATAATAAACTTGTAACATTCTAATAAGAATATTACATCTAATTTATACGTATGTATTTTAACTTAATCTAATTAAAATACGTATAAACTTATTATATCTATTAAAATTTATTTTTCCTTTTAAATATTTAAAATTCTGAAATACATATATATAAACAAATACATCTTATTAATTTTAGAACTTAAAAATTAACACTTCCTAATCTTATTAGTTCCCTATTAATAATTACTTAAACCCTAATCTTGTTCTTGATCAATCAAAACTAGGGTTTTGACTTTCTTGATCAAAAGGCATTATTTTATTGAAAGTTTAATTTTAATCAATCCTATTAAAACAATAAACTTTGTTTAAATTCTAGGATAGATTATAACCTTAATAAATTTATTTAAACTTTTTAATTTAAACCTTATAGACAATAAAACTTTGTCTAAATTTCTAGGTTTAAAGAACTAGTCTTAATAAATCTATCAAAAATAATAATTAAACCTATTAAACATAAACTTGTTTAATTATCTAGGTTTTAGATTATTATTATCCTAATTAATTCTTTTAATTAAACTAAACTAGTTTGATCCTAGATTACATCTAGGGTTTCGAAAATTCTATAGCCTAGTAAACTTTTCCACCAATTAAACTAGGCTAGTTTAACAAACTTGGTGTTCAAGCATCCTCCTTGATTTCGAAATCTTTGAGGGAAAAAGGAAGGGATCCTTTTGATCAATTAAACCAAAACTTAGTTTAACATACTTGATCCTAGATTTGGAAGATCAATTAATAAGGAAAGAATCCTCTTGATCAAGAACTTTGATGTTCTTGATCCTAGGGTTCTTCCTCTTTTTCGAATAAACTAGGGTTAGGGAAAAGAAGCCTTTTGACCAATTAAACTAAACTAGTTTAATGTTCTTGGTCCTAGGGTTCTTTTTTGCTTTTTCGAAAATTCTAGGGTTTTAGAAACCTCTTGACCAATTAAACTAAATAGTTTAATATTCTTGGTCCTAGGGTTCTTACCCTTTTCGAAAAATAAGAAGAAGGAAAAAATTGGAACAAAAAATCTTGTAATTAAAGTAAACAGACAAACTTTGTTAATCTAATTTAGATTTCTAAACCAACGCTCTGATACCACTGAAGGGTTTCACATGCATCTAGCAAGACTGATCGACCCATAGGACCGACCTCCTAGTGTACTTGGTTCGAACCATGGCTGACCAAGAACATGAACTTGTTCTTGACCAGTTAAAACCAACTAGCTGATTTAATCCCTAAAAGCGGAAGTGGGATTAAACCTAATCCTTAAACCCTAAAGGATTGAGATGTTGGAAATCTAGGTTAGATTAACAAGAAAGAAACCTTGTACGAAGAACTCGAACACACACATGACTTGTGTGGTTCGTTCGACCATCAACCAAAGAACCCTAGGGCTCTTTGGTCGAATTCGTCCAAGAGGGAAGAAGGGAGAAAGATGTTTCCCAAAACATACCCTGATGTGTGCTTAAGATAGATCCACTGATGATGAAAAAATCGAGCGATCTTCTAGTTGATCTAAGCAATAAACTTGTTCTTCAATACTTGAAGAACACGAAGAACACAAACTTGTGTCTTGGGGTGTTCGGCCGATCGTGTGGAAGAGAGGGGGCAAGGGATTCGTGTGATGGTGTAAGGGGTTTTAGGGTTACCCTAAGCCTCTTATTTATATACAAATAAGTTACGCTTAGAACCCTCTAGTTTAATTAATATTAGATCTTTAATTAAACTTCCTTTTATCGTTTCCATCCCTTATAGTTTAACTAGTTTATTCTTGTTGCACTTAACTATTAAATGTCTAGTATTAATACACTAATAATTCGGTACCCATATACACGAATTATATACTTGTATTTATATTTTTAATAATTAATTATATAATAACCTTTATATAATTTATACAACAATATTATCCAATTACTATATGATTTAATAGCTTTAAATCATATCATGGATAATCGTTAATTAACACATTGCATATTTACTCAACTAGTAAATGTACAACTACTTGTATTAATTAGTTAGTTAAACTAATCTAGTAATAAGTTAAACTTCACTTAATACTTTAACTGATTCATAATGACTATTATGAATCATTCCTCTTCGTAGTATCATTGCTTATCTTGCTCATATTACATGCACTCACCGGTGTGACCCTTAAGTGTTTCGTAGGCATGGATGTGTCATCATAAGTTGACTAATTGTGCACATAAATCCTTCAAAAGTAACGAGACAATCAATCATAAAGATACCTGAATCGCTGACAAAGTCAGCGTTTAACAGTCCGACATCGGACGTGTGCTCGCAAATATCCTTGTTGCCACAAGTTGGGCAACACAAATTAGCAAAGTCATTCAACCAATCATCGAAATCATCCTGCTGAACCTCAGGGACAGATTCTTCCTCTAGCATTTGAACATCGCGTATACACAAGAGATTCTCGTGTAGACCTGCGACACTCAGATCAAAGTTCCCAACTGGACGTACAACTTTGTCCTGATCGTATTGAGTGAGAGATCCAATCAAGAACAAGACTTGTTCATGCTGGTTTGCTGCGCCAGTAACCAGGGTGAGACAATCTAGCAACCTTCTTATGTTAATAAGATGGTCACTCAATGGTTGATCATCTTTCATCTTTGACGAAAAGATTTCTTGCAAAACGAACTGCTTAACTTCTTCTGTACTATCTTTAAACGTCTCCTCAAGATACTGGACAAACTCATAGCATGATTTCTTACGTAGATTATCAGTAAGCTCTGATAATGAAGTAAGAATAAGAATCGACATAACTTGTGATTCATCAGCCAGATACTGATAATAAGCGTCAAGCTCATCATCCTGGGCATCTTGCCCTGGTTGTCCCTTGGGCACCTCGTCTATCACGTACAGTAGATTCTGTGCTTTTAGGTAACTCCTAAAATGCAATTTCCAAACTTTTTAGTTCGGACCATTAAGCTTCCATTTTCCAGTGATGAACTTTCGCGATTCGTTTGGTGAGTAAAACAGAATTTCTGACGGTACAGACATCTATAAGAAAAACAACAAACGGTTAGTATGATTAGATAAATAAATAACTTCTAACATTATTACCTTTTAAGAATAATTGTTAGAATAGGATCCATATTTCACGCCCTCTAATGCAAGGTTTGGGCACTTCCCATTAGAGCCACACTAATTCTGGTATGTATAGCCATACCGACCGCCTCTAGACTAGAAACGATTCCTAGATGTTCGGGATATCAAGTTGAACAACAAACTTGTACATGTTTTAATCCCTCTAGTGCATTTTGGGCCGGGACTCCCGATTATCACCAAAATAGATCGTACCACCTAAGACAGTGCGATGCCTTGCTCCGGGACTCCCGATTATCACAAGACCCTACGCACCCTAACACTCCCAATGATTTGAATCCACGTCTAAGGTTCTTTCTCCTTACGATGTGAATATCGTTGAACAAGTGAGGTGTTCCATTAGGTGGGTTGCACTCTTATCTAAGATTTTCTAAAAAGGATTTTCCTTTGTTCGAAAAACGTTAGCCAGTTTTTAACCTTTTTTAAAAATTACTTTGTTTTATAAACTAACTGTTTATAAATTCACTTTTAATTTTGTCCTTTAAAACTTGGTTTATAAACAAACTGTTTACTTTTCCATTATTAATTTAAAACTTGGTTTTCTAAACAAACAGTTTATAATCACCACCTTTTATTATTAAAACTTGGTTTTCTAAACAAACTGTTTATAATCACCATTTTTTTTCTTTAAATTTAATTAAAGAAATAAAAAAAATGAATGCAATTTCGACAATTGCTATGCCATAACCACAAAGACTTGGTTTTGTGTTTTGTATATTTAAAAAATAAAATTTATTAATTTCCGAAAATTACTTTAAAAAATTCAGAATTTTTAAAATAAACACAATGTCACAACTTTTGGGTTATGTCATACTAAATAATTAAATTAAACTGATAAGTGGTTAAAGTTAGTTTTGTGTGACCGAGAGGAAAACCGAACCCGAAGGGTTCTTGGTTTATCCAATCGCGAATTTAATTTGTGTTAAAATGATTTTTGAGTAAATTTGATTCTTGAGTCGAGTTTTGGAGCGTTTGGGGACCGGAGCTATCGGGCGTTCCTTTGGGACACTCAGGTTTTCAGTGACGGTTCTCTAATTGTTAAAATGAGATTTTTGAATTGTTTGATTTTTGGGCAGAATGTGATACCCCTGAAACTTGGGAATTTAATTTGACACTTATTGTAACCCTAATAGTGCCAAGAACCCTGAAATAATTTATAAAACCATTTACTCGCATTTATATCTAATGAAAAACCCTAATAGCATTTGTGATAGCATTTAGGGTGCATTTAAGTTTGGTGAATCCCTAGAAATCAAGTCTCATTAGTATACATCATTATCAGATGCATTAATCATTTTTGTTTAATTAAATCATTAGTCAGTTAGTCAGCGAGTTGGTGGCACAACATAATTACGAATCAAACCAAAGATATAATATTTGTAGTCTATAATGAATCATTAATTCAACCAAGTCAATTGGTACAAAAATCAAGGATTGAAACAATATGCACAATCACATTGTAACCAACACAGTACAATTAATATCCGAACATTAAAAGTAATAAACAGGAAATAATCATCGTCAAAAATCGAGTAAAACCCCGATGAAAACATATTTACGGGCAACAATGTCAATATTTACACACTTATTGCTACTCAATTTAAATTAATTAATATGGAAATTAAGTTTTATTTCTCATGTTGATGACAAACGATCCCCAATCACAGCTTTCCATTTCTATTTTTTTTTTCTCTCTTTTTGGTAAAGAATTAATTTGTTTAATATGGTTAAAAAAAAACGCTACCAATGAAATCCGATTCCCGCTTTTGCTCATCGAAGGAGGTAACCCATCTTCTCCACCCTTAAATGTTAAGTTCATGTTCAAACCCCCACCATTTTGAATTGGCTCTCGTCTCTTTCACGGTGATAGAAACCAGAAGCAGAAACGATCTCCGGCGAATCTCTCAGCTCTCCCTCTCCCTTTTGTTTCCGTCGCGGTACTCCGGCGACACCAACAAACAGCCCCATCTCAACCACACCCATCCCCTCCGTTTTTCTTCCTGACCACATCCGGCAAGAACCAGCTGCAACACACCGACGACCTCCGTAGCTCTGGCGACAAACAGCAAACTCCGGCAGTCGTCGCTCTCTCTAGAAACTCGAGCAGGTATAACTCTTGACACTTTTCTTTCCTTCGATCTGATAGACGTTAGCGAGTGTTGCCGTGTGCCGGGGTCCGTCGTTTTCTTCTGATCGCAGGCCAAGGCCTAAAGGCCGGCCCAACCGAGGCATTAAGCCTAGTCCGAATTCTAGCCCATGATCGTATATTCTCAATCAGATTACCTTTTTGTGTATATTATTTTTCTGTAAATAATATATATTTAAAGTTTAATTATTAATTAATTAATATTAATAATTTTATTACGTTCTGAATCAATCATTATTAATTAATAATATATATTATTTAAACTTATTTGAATAATTATAATTATCTTTACTATAACATAACCATTATTTTTGATCAAGTAAGCCAATTTCCAAAACTTACAAAATACAAATGAACAATATAAAAATACAAAATCAATTTATCAAATGTCACCAACATATCGCTCATTTAGTTTGTCTTTCAATGCATATAGGAACCTAGTGTCGTTTGGTTGGAAGTAGAGGTGCACAAAGCCCGGGCCTAAAAAAGACCGGGCTTTTTTGGAGTAAAAAAGCCCGGGCCGGGCTTAGCCGGGCATTAAGAAAAAAACTAGGCCCGTTTAGCCCTGAATGTGCTTAGCGGGCTTAGCCCGGGCTTTTTCGGGCTTTTTTTTTCTTTCTATTATATCTTTTATATAATAATATAATTATAAAAATATATAAATAATCAAAATATTCTTTATAACTAATTAAATAAATCAACAAACTATTACTTTAGGGCATTTTCCTACCCTATCATCTATATGGCTATATCATTAAGGTAGAAAAGACAAGAGAAACTCTAGATTTTTCGGTCATTTAGAAATAGCCCAGGCTTTATAACGCTAAAAAGCCCGGGCTTTTGGGCTTTTTCAGGCTTTCGGGCTTTCAGGCTTTTTTTCGGGCTTTTTAGGGCTTCGGGCTTAGCCCGGTCCGGCCCGGGCCCGGGCTTTAATGGGCTTTCGTGACTAAAGTCAGGCCCGTTTAGGATTTCAGGCTAAAAAGGGCTTCAGGCCGGGCTTTTTCGGGCCGGGCTTTTTCAGGCTTTTTTTAGGCTCGGGCTAAAGCCCATATGTGCACCTCTAGTTGGAAGCATCATTTCATTATTTAAATCTTTTGGAAGCTTTGCATCAGGTGAGCCCACAACCCCACTTTTTATCGCATTTTTTATATACTATTTTACAATAGGGGTGAAAAACATACAAAATCACTTTTACTATTCATATTTTATGGTGATGATACACTACTCAGAACATGCCATTCATTCCTTTATGCTCGAACTAAGACAAGATGTAGTTACATTGGTAGATGTTCACATACTGTAACCATTAGCTAGTTGCGAGTAGACCCTGGATATGCAAATAGTACTATCGACTGAGACTCACCCTCCCACATTTGTTTGATCAGTTTTAACGGTCTACCGAACCGTCATGGGAGTGCATATCTTAGATTCAGTAACATCATTTTGGAGTTGTAGTTTGGTTATGGGCTTAGGGTCGGCATTTTAACTCATGGGCCTTGCAAACCTTTGGGGGATATCAGTTCATATTGATTTTTAATATCCTTTCAAGGATATCAGTTCACTACATTTAAATATCCTTTTAAGGATATCAGTTTAGACAACTTTAATATTTTGTACTTCTCTTGAAGTCGTACAAAATATAAATATTTATTTATCCTTTTTAAAATTCAAATTATTTATTACATGTCTCTACATGTTAAACATTATTTCAATATTGCCTTTGGGGCAAATTATTTTCAAACATCATATCATCACAACATTTTTAGCCATGATGGCCCATAAACATTTTCGATAACTCAAAACCATTTATCATCATACAAAGTATGCTTTGTTGGCAAACAAAAACTTCGGGTTTCAAATCATTTACAAACGTTATTTTATCAAACATTTTATGCCATGGTTGGCGCATGAAAGCATTGGAATTTCAAAACATATTACAAACCTGTGGATTCACTCAATAATTTTGTTAATCATTTTTCATATGTTTTTTATGTAATTAATTGAAGCATGAGTCATAGGTTGCATTTGGATCACGAGCATGCATATTGTCGAGATGCCACAAATGTCTTTTCATTGCTAAACGTTGACTTTTATTTTTAATCGTTCCAATTACATTAAATTTTGTGACATACTTTAATTCAATTATTTATTAAAACTTTTGAACATTTATTGTTTACAATAATCATAGTTGTGTTACTCATGAATGTTACATCCCGTTCTTCCGCAAACATTTATTACTATAAAATCCTTTTTGGTGGCGTGTGACACAGAATCTGCCAGTGAAGTTCGGGACGGCTTGTGACATGTTTCGGGTCAGAATCATAATCCAGAGTCTTCACGACTTTTGTAGTTTAAACTTTTACCTTTCCGTTGATATGATGTCGGCTATGAACTGACACACGGTCTGAGAGTTACGGGCAGAATCGTAAAGGGTTGTAGTACTGAATTTCAGCACAGGACAGTTCTGTTGCGGGCTGTTTTGGGACCCTTCGGATATGATTCGAATTACGAGCCCTTCTGATGAAATGTATCTTACCGTTTTATTTACTTGCTGTAAAAATTTGAGATTTAACGAACATACAATTTAGGAGTTATACATGTTTCCAAGACACAGACATATGCTGCCAAATTGGTATGGTTTGAGTTTTTGAGTTGATTTTGATGCGGGTCTTTCTTGCGTGTTGTAGGACCTTCTAGGAGCTAAATACCGCGCACTAGGCTGTTTGAGGACTTATTTAGAGCTAACGTTATTGAGGTGAGTATTCTCAGCGTATAAACTTGTTATATACAACTCGTGTAAAATGTGCAATATGCTTTATGAATGAACTGTTGAGTATAGTGTGTGAATTTGAGTATTGCTTTTGTTATGTTGCATATTAACATGAGACGGGTACCTGAGTATCTGAGTTTGGTACCGTATCATTTTGTATTTTGATTTGATCATTAGATTTAATGGAAATAATTCAACTCAATCTTAGTTAGAATTATAAAAATTGTACATATCTTTTAGAGTTAACTGCAAGAATGATCCCTGTGGTTTGGTCAAATTGCACGTTTGGTCCTTGTGTTTCATTAAGTGCAGGCGCGGTACTCATAGTTTGCGTTTTTGTGCACTCATAGTCCCTCCACCCAGGTTTAATCACAACCAACCATTTTAGAATTAAATTATCCTTTTTAAATTAAGTTTTAATTAACTTAGTTCATGTCCCTGAAACAATCTTCTATAATTAATTTTGTATTCTTTTTTTTAGTTCTTTTTCACCTATCAAAAAACCCCAACTAAAGGAAATACCATGAGATCACATATCAAATGAACTTGCAGATTGTGTTCACAAACGGTAAACAGATCAAAACTCCACCTAATTTTTGGTTCACAAACTCATAAATCAGATTAGTGTTCAAATTTGTAACTTGCAGAGATGAATGGTAATCAGAATTGAAGCTCCCGACCACCTGCTTGCAGGTGGATTCTGCCGGAGAAGAAAGGAGAATTGGGTGTTAGTCGGAAAAGATGGACGGTTCTACAGATCTGCATTTTTAGATCTGACCACTGACGAAGATCTGCCATACTGGTGGCCTGAGATCTGCCGGAGTGGTGACCACCTTGAGTCCAGCGGTCAAATTTTTCAACAACATTGCATGGTATGTTGCATTATAAACTACAACATACTCAGCCATCATAGTTGAGGTTGTCGTTAGCTCCTGTTTATGACTCTTCCAAGAAACAGGCCCACCTGATAGCATGAATATATATCCCGAAGTTGACTTATCAGTGTCTTTGCATTTCGCAAAGTCTGAATCCTAATATCCAATAATTTCAAGATTTTTGGATCTGGTATAAGTCAATTTGTACTCCTTCGTTCCTTGCAAAAATCGCTATAGTTTCTTAGCAGCTTTCCAGTGATGGAGGCCAGGATTAGATTGAAACCTGCCTAACATGCCGCATATATAAGCGATATCTGGTCGAGTACAAACTTGAGCATACGTTAAGCTTCCTACTACGGAAGCATAAGGAATTAGTCTCATTTCCTCAAGTTCAACCTCGATTTTCGGACATTGATGTGACCCAAAAACATCACCCTTAATTACGGGAGAGACTGTGGGCGAGCAAAGTTGCATATTAAACCTATTGAGTACACGTTCAATATATGCCTTTTGGGATAATCCTAATGTTCCATTGGCTCGATCTCGGTGAATTTCAATTCCAATAACATACGAAGCCTCACCCAGATCTTTCTTGTCAAAGTTTCTAGAAAGAAAACGTTTTGACTCATGCAACAAATCAATATTGTTACTTGCTAAAAGAATATCATCAACATAAAGCACAAGTATAATAAAATTACTCCCACTCATCTTGAGGTATACACAGTGATCTACCTGATTCTTGATAAAGTTATATTTCTTCATCACTTCATCAAATTTTAAATACCATTGACTGGATGCTTGCTTAAGCCCATAAATTGATTTCTTGAGTTTACAAACTAGATGTTATTGACCTTTAGATTTAAAACGTTGTGGTTGGGCCACGAACACATCTTCATGTAAATCTCCATTAAGAAATGTTGTTTTGACGTCCATTTGATGTAACTCTAAGTCAAAATGAGCTACAAGAGCCATTACGATCCTTAGGGAGTCTTTTCTCGATACAGGAGAAAATGTTTCTTTATAATCAATACCCTTACGTAAGTGGTGTTTGATTGAGAATGCATTATTTGACAACATAAAGGAAAAAACTTCAATCCCTAATTTATGTTATATGACAGTTACATCCATCAAATAACTGCCATTTATTAGTTAGGGTATAATATGTCATTAAGGCATAGTTAAGGGTTCAAATGGTCAAGGCCACATTATAAAGGAATATTTTTAACACATATGTGATCTACTTCAAGCAATTGGCACCCGCTTACGGATGATGACACGTTACATTGGTTTTTTTATGGGCTAGCTGGTTCATCTTTTGAAACCTTTTCTACTACTTAACAGCTCTTAATCCCACGTCCAAAGTTTAGGGATATTTTTTCTCAATCCGAAAGTCATTATATGTTTCTTCAATCTATAAGTGACTCGACCGTTTCCCCTGTTGCTTTCAATACCGCCACTACCGGTAGGACATACGACTCTTCTCGTGGTCGAGGTCGGTCAAATAACCGAGGAAATTCAAACTGTGGCTGAGGTCGTGGAAATCGTAGACCTCCACATTGTCAATTATGCCGAAAGAGGGTCATTATGCGACGCAATGTCCCGAGTTGCAAACGTTTGCTCGCCAACCCTCTACCGTTGATGCTAACCTTGGCGAAGCCTTTCATGCTCAATGTAACACTTCTACACCGGATTGGTTCGTTGATACCGGTGCATCGGCTCATATGAATACAAACTCTTAATTAACCCTACATGCTAAACATGTGAGGATATTTTGGTCTTTTCTGCATCTTTCTTCTTCATCATCATAAAACAAGAACCCTAATCCTATAATAAACCCAACAAACACCCCTGTTAGGAATCAACCACCACCATCACAATATGTTTGCTAATACTAATGCAACCAAGTGAATAAACACACATCTAAGGTAAGGTTTCCCCCAAACCTAAATTTCAACAAACCCAAAATTGAAAATGAAACTCACAGTGATATCAAAATTGAAACCATCGTGTATTAATTTATCATGTTTGGGGTTCTATATATTTAATCAAAATTATATCTGAAACTCACGCTTCCACCACTGTCAATTGCAACCATCTTCAACCTGCAACCGCATTCACGATGGGTGCGACCTTTTTGAAATTCAAGGTGCGACCTTTGATTAGAAGTGGTGGCGATTTTGCCTCCACGACATTTTAAACGTAAATGAAGAAATTAGTGTTGCAGAGATGAAGAATTGGGGTTTTGAACTGTTCTGCTTCTATTCTTCCACCGTCTCTCTTTAATTCGTAAAATCGATGCCATGGAAGCTCATATTTAAGGTACAGAACACCCCAAAATTGATGACGACAACGTTATCCTCGCCGGCTGTATCTTCACCCGAAAAGGTACGGAAGCTCAACAGAATTCCACTCCCGACGGAGGTGTCGTGTTCGGCCTGGAAGAGATGAGGGATTGATCCAAACGGACTGCTTAAAGTACTTCCTGTTAAACAACCGTTAATGACATGATAATATGCTGAGATGATTTTGTGTTTTTGGTGACAGATCTGAGTGTTTTAGTGTTGTAATTGGGGATTAGGGTTCATGAATGAAGAACATAGAAGAAGAAGGATGAATGCTTTGAAGGAGGGAAAAGGACGAAAATACCCTCACTGTTTTGGCATATTCCGTTAGTTAACACCTAAATTTGACATAAGAATATAAAAACAGAATTTTAAAGAGTACGGGGACAAAAATCCCAAAAAAAAATTTAGGGACAAAAAAACTGAAAATGCAAGACCCCAAGGACAATTTCTGACATTTACCCTAAGAATTAAAAATAAGACCTAAAAGTTTCATCCTTGTGAAAATAAAATCACTAAGCGACATATTGTATTTACGATTTTATTTCTTAGCTTACTAAATAATCATAAATGATCAAATTTATTAAAAATACATCTCAATTAACCGTAACTAGTTTAATTATTAATTTATTATATCTCAAAAGTGTTTCTATTTAATCATCACTAGAATTCTGCCTCAAATTATAAATAAAAAAGATGTCCTTTTCTTCTCCGAAAGTTTTATTAAAAAATCTTATTTCATGTAATTATCTTCCATTCAAGGATAAACATATCTTACACTAAACGTGTGATTTTAACCGAAAAATAAAATCTTACCCAAAATAAAATTGAAATCGAAACTAGTTGGACATGTTTTTTGGTTATCAGGGCGATTATAGGTTCCCTTTTTTTGTGTATTCCGGTTTCCGGTTTTTCAGTTCCGGCTTTTTCGTTTTCGATTTTTCATTTCTAAAAACTGAGTTTGAGTTTTTCGGTACAATTCTAGGTTCTTCTTTTGAGTTTTTCGGTTCTAGTTTGTTCGGTCCAATTTCACACTATTTGTCTATTAATGTGCCTTTGTCTAAATTGGCGCCGAAAAAATAAGCTATTAGTTTTTTGTAAAAACTTGACAATGTTATACTAAGAGCATGTTTAATCAAGGTGATTTGAATAATACAGAAATACTTTCGTGTATTAGATGATGTAATACTAACTTAATAAAAAAAAGGCCAGATAACAATTAGAATTTAAGATAAGTTACAATAATATTTACAGCCATTTGTTTTTATTTCTAGGAATAGTAATGTAACATTATTGGGAAAATTTTAAAGATAAAATTATAATTAAGTATATGAATTAATAATTTTAATCCTAAAAAAGTCTCAACAATGAAAAGGTAAAAAGAAAGGGGGATAAATGTTGGACTTCAAGCATTAATGATTATCTTACAATAACTTATTATTTTTTTACGTCAGTTATCCACTAACAAAAAAAATATATTTGTATAAAAAATCTCTCTAATGTTGAACTTTAGAAAATATTTTTCTTATTAATATTATGAATTTACATTTATGTATTTCAAATGTTATAAGAAAATAGCATTGATATATATAATTTGATAATTTTTATAACATTTTATAAAACTTAATATTTTTTAAAATGTCTCATCTAAAAATATTATAATATTTGACATTAGTTTTAAAATAGAAAGAAAAATTACATAACAAATATTGAAAAACATAAATATTACCTAAAGAGCTGAGCTCGAGCTCTACATACTTCCTCTGATTCAAAATAAGTGATACATTTTCCTTTTTGGGGTTATTCAAAATAAGTGATACACTTTGAAAAATTACCTTATTTGGCAAAAAATAGTGTAACTCACACCCACTAACTATATACATTAACAAAGTGAAATGACATCTTTACCCTTAATTTTTAGTTTTAAACATCATTAAACACACTTTATTCAAAAGGTGTGGGACTCATTTCCCACTAACCACTCAATTAATCTATTTAATCATCATTATAATCTTTTGCCTTAAAATCTGTGAAACCCAAAGTGTATCACTTATTTTGAATCGGATGAAGTATAATTTTTTGAAACGAGCCGAGCTCGGGCTCTCTAATTTTGAAACGAGCCGAGCTCGGGCTCTCTATTTTTTGGAAAATAGTGAAACTCAAATCTGGTCAAACTCAGCTTTTTTACACTTCTATTTTTGTTGGTGTTAGGTTGGATTGGTAAAGAGTGTAAAAATTTAAGTTGAATTGTGTAGGTGAAAGAAAAAATACAGATGGGATTGAATTGATAATAAAGATAGACTCAAGGCTTGTGTCAGTCAACTGCACGTACCCGTCACGCCACTCCGTTTCTGCAAACCGAGTCCCCATAACTCCTTGTGATACTCATACTCTACGAACCCCAAAGAATGCTTCAAACTGCGTACCAATCCAAAATAAACCTTCCTCGTTTCGTGCATTTCTTTGAACTTTGAGTTCTTGATTCCATACTACATTTATGTTTCCAATACGCATTCAAAATTCTCGTGAATGGTGTGGTGTTAATCATTAAAAAAAGGTGATTCGGAATATATGGGCAAATTTTCATTTCTTTCCATCACACCTTGATTTAACCGTGGCTATAATAACAATCAATCAGTCTACCCTGTTTTTTTGATTTTTTTTTTTTCATTTTCATTTTGTTAACATCATTTTCTTTTTCGTTCAAATGGTTTAAAACAACTTTTTCTTTTTCCTTTCTATAATTCTACTCTTTCAAACTAAAATTGCTTTTTCAATTAGAGTGAAGTAAGCATATAAAAGTGATTTCGTTTGTATTTTAGAGTTGTGTTTAAAATTGATTGCTTTTCTTTACACTAATGTAGTCTTCTTCTTTTTTTCCTTTTTTATTTACGTGGGATGGACATTGCCCGACTTGAAACTGACACGAAAATAAATAGGTTTGTGTTGAGGTAAAAAAGTTGTGGGTCAATCTTGGGTCGGCTCAACTGAATTGTTTATTAAACGGGTGTGGTTCGGGTCAATAATAATTTAAATGAGTCGACTCGACAACCCGTTTAATTATTAAAATATACTAAAAAATATATATTTATAATTAGTTTATAGTTTATTAATTCACCTTAACCAATAGTTAGATAAAATTAAGAGACGTACCTAATAATTTGTTTTTTTTTTTGTATTTTGTTATGAATTTGTGGAATAAGAACAACTTATTTGACATGCTTAACCCGTTTGACATGCTAACATGTTTAACACGTTTAATTAATTGGGTTATATGGGCCATGTTCGGCTTGAAGTTAATCAGGTTAGAGTTGAGATATCTGATATGTTTATATAAACATGTCGGTTTCGGGTGGTGAACGTATTTATAACACGCCAACCCGCGATTCGCGAACACGAACCCGTGAACCCGAACTCGACCAAAAATGACATCCTAATGTATAGTAGTTACATATACTTCCTCTGTATCAAAATAAGTTAATCAATTTTAAGTTCACGTTTTTTTATGCAAAATAAGGCAATAAAATATTAGTGAAATTAAATTGAGTAATTAGAATGGATGGGGACACATACTTTTTACTATTTTGTTACTTTTATAGGAAGATGATAAAAAATAAATGAGCCCCACACCTTTAATGATGTTTAAAATAGGTATAAGAGTAAATGGGTAATTTTAAATATCAAAACTTACCAAATAAGGTAAATTATTAAAGTGATTCACTTATTTTGATACACCCAAAAAGAAAAAGTGATTCACTTATTTTGATACGGAGAAAGTATATGTTTATTTATTTTTTTTTATCTTTTTTATTATAAAAGTTATCATGATGACATATTGTCATCTCATAAGTGATGATACTAAATACGTAAAATAATCAGAAATTAATGTATTTTAAGTTGTAACTAAATAAATATAAATTAAAATTTTCAGTAGCTTTAGTATAATACTTCAAAAATCTAAGATTTGTCGGTTTCCTTTTTTGGTTGTACTTCAGTTTTGAGCACCGATAGTACGGAATTTCGGTTAGTTGTCGTCGGTTTTTATTTCTGCTAGGCGACGTATCAAGAGACGAGGGAAAGTGGTAATTAGTGGGTATTAGTATTTTACTATTTTGTGTGTGTATATAATGTATCTATAAAATACTCATTGAATGAGTAATGTTGGCATGTGTGTCAGTACAACGCCAGAGAGTGTCAACTAACGTAACGCTAATTCGGTTGAGAGCGGTGGTTTTTAGGAAAGAAAGTAAATCCATCTGTTTTTTCTTATCGGCATAAGATATAGATAACGAGGTGAAAGACTAAATGGAAATGAAAACCATGAGGTATGAATAATGTTCTAAAAACACGATATAATGACGCAAGTTGTGAGACGCAACTCACCGTTATGAAGTAGTCCATGACGGTGATGTTAGGCATGGCGTTGGTAAGGTGTGATAAGACAACATTACACATGCCTTATCGCATGTTTTCTATGATGCGTTACAGAATTTGGGTTTCTAAAAAAAAATAATATATATAATTATAAATTTAGTTTTAACACTTTTTATGAACTTTATATATGAAACATTATATATAAATGATATAGCCAAAACTATATATATATAACACACATCATTATTTTGGCTATATCTAAAGGTTTTAGTTAGAAATCATCATAATTATGGTCAAATATTTTCAATTATGTTTTATTTTATGATTTGAAGCTATTTACAAAATTTGAAGTGAAAGTGTCACTTTTTGTGAAGAAATGGAGAATTTTAACAGAAAACGACACGCCAAGAAATTTCAAAATACGACGTGTAGCTAAAGAACGCGACACACATGCAAATATCAAGAACTGTGACGCTCCGGGATTTCTAATAATTATTATATTACCATCAATTTCTAGAAATCATTTTAAGACTTTTATTTATTATTAGACGGTAATTTTAATTAGACGTTTATTTACGATCGTATGCGTCTCTAGTTTTAACCCAGTTATTTTAATTAACAGGTCAAGTTTGCGTTTAACTAACCAAAAAATTAATCGAGTCGGCCTCGGGCGATACGAGCCCAGAGGCCGGCCAAGGGAGGGCCTTTGAGGGGTGGAAACTTAGTGATTAAGTAAGCCAATTAAGGGTAAAACTCTTGTTCCCCTTTTTATTTTTTTTATTTGGCCGAAACCCCAAGGTGCCCTTCCAACCGTCGAGAAGCCAGCCATGGATCGAAAGAGTCGATCTATTTATCGTGTACGTACGAGTATTATTGTCGTTGTAATTGTGTATTGAATTGTACGGTATAATCTTCTATTCAATTTTCTTAATCTCCTTATTTTTCTTGAGTCAATCCCAAGCTAAGTTCGAAGAACCCGAGAACATGCGAATTCAGGAAGTCTCGGTAGACTCTCGTAGGATTCATGTTAGGTTTGTGTCGGATTTCTTTTAGAATGCATATTGTTTCTCACGTATTCTGTTCTTGATTTTGTAATCTGTTTTTGAGGCTCTTAGAGTCTGTTTTGGGGAAATTCGTCTCTAATAGAATAATGTGTCCTGGAGTTAGCTTTCCATAAATTCCGACCACTCGTTAATCGGGATTACGGTCTGAAAGTTATAGTCGAAACATTTAGTTGTTGGCGAATTATTTAGTTGTTTGTTTGGTCTATTTTGTGACTTGTTTTTGAGACCCTTAGGTTCGGAATTAGAGAAAAGACTTATTATGATGCTTTGTCGGTCTCCGAGTCTATTTTCCAGAAAGTCCGACCACTCGTCAATCGGGTTTATAGTTGGAAAGGAAGGAACCAAATGGTGAGCTACTGTAACAGCATTTCGCTATGCAAATAGGCGGTGTTAAGACTCGTTTTTGAACACCTTAGGGTGCGAATTAGAGATGGGTCATCTCACATTGATTTGTCCTCCTCTGAGTCTAGTTTGCAAAAAGTGCGGGCTTGATGTAATCGGGGTTATGCTTTGGAAGTTACAGGTTGAATGGTGGACTATTCCCAGAAATGCGGATTCTGTTTTGGAGGGCGTTTTGTTGCGTTCGGTAGCAATAGTTTTTGTTAGTCCCGTAATAAGTTCCTGATAAGTGTAGAAGGGGGCGTTGCATACACTTATACAGTTATTCTGATCAAATAAAAAATTGAAAACTCAACAGATAAATATACTCTTTCTTTATTAATCAATAATGATTTAACAAAATACAAGTAGTTGCGGAATAGCTAAGAACACGAATCCTAACTAAACTTCTTGAAGGGATAGATAATCAGAAATACTATCTAAGACAAGTATTGATTAACAAGTAATCAAAAACAAGATTAGACTCTGTTGTTATGTAACATCCCAGAATCTCGTAGCACGATATTGTCCGCTTTGCCCACCGGCGCACGGTTTTGTTCTTGATATGACCACTTCCACCCAAAAGGCCTCATGTTAGGAGAGGTATCTACAAACCGATATGGGATAGATGTTACAATCTTCCCCCCTTCGGACACAACGTCCTCGTTGTGCACATCGGTCCGGTGACTGGCTCTAATACCATTTGTAATATCCCAGAATCTCGTAGCACGATATTGTCCGCTTTGCCCACCGGTGCACGGTTTTGTTCTTGGTATGGACCACTTCCACCCAAAAGGCCTGATGTTAGGAGAGGTATCCACACCCTTATAAATCATGTTTCTTTCCCCTCTCCAACCGATGTGGGACAAATGTTACATATTACTTTGATTAAATTGATGAAACAAGTAAGGAAGACAATATCACAAGTAGTTTTCACTTTGCTTAAGGATGTTTTGTTGATAAAGCTTTTAGTATAGTGAAAACATTGTTGGGTTGTGCTCACGTGAATTCATCCATGAAGTGTTCTATTTATAGTGTTTGTGGGACGTGACAACTAAGGGATGTTCGAATTATACACGTGTAAAAATCCCGTTAGTTTTAAGGAATGTTTCATGCGACGAACACTACTAACGGAATTCTGAAAATATTTTCTGTCATCTTTTGGTCGCCGAGATCTTCTTGAAGATTTACATAAGATTCCATTTTGTCAGCGAACCACGATCTTGTGTAATACTTGTGTCTCTATGTGTCACTGAATCTTCAGATACTAAGAGATATTTCGGATAACCATGAGTGTGTTAGGTACTCATGGTTCTTCTAAATCATGTTTCTTTCCCCTCTCCAACCGATGTGGGACAAATGTTACATATTACTTTGATTAAATTGATGAAACAAGTAAGGAAGACAATATCACAAGTAGTTTTCACTTTGCTTAAGGATGTTTTGTTGATAAAGCTTTTAGTATAGTGAAAACGTTGTTGGGTTGTGCTCACGTGAATTCATCCATGAAGTGTTCTATTTATAGTGTTTGTGGGACGTGACAACTAGGGGATGTTCGAATTGTACACATGTAAAAATCCCGTTAGTTTTAAGGAATGTTTCATGCGATGAACACTACTAACGGAATTCTGAAAATATTTTCTGTCATCTTTTGGTCGCCGAGATCTTCTTGAAGATTTACATAAGATTCCATTTTGTCAGCGAACCACGATCTTGTGTAATACTTGTGTCTCTATGTGTCACTGAATCTTCAGATACTAAGAGATATTTCGGATAACCATGAGTGTGTTAGGTACTCATGGTTCTTCGGGTACTGGGCTAGTTTCAGTGACCTTCACTAAGATTTAGGCTTAGTGTAGCATTTGTGTTCAAGACTCAGTGTGTCATTGTCAAGCACACACTAACCTACTACGACCATCTGAATTATTGATCACTCCCTGATTTCGCATGGGGAACTGATCGTTGCTTCCTGGGTTGTTTAGATAGCGTAGCCAAGTGATGATGATCTGAACGCATTAGATTCTCATATACTTACAATCTGAAGAACTCATCTTTAGATTGTCTTCCAACTATTGTCGGTTTGTCTTCATTAAATTCATTTCCATAAGGGTTGCTTTCAGCGACCCAATAATCTCCCCCTATTTGATGTAGAAAAAAAATACAGACAACACCCCCTGAACGTGTGAAGGTTTTATAAGTAACCTCGAGCATTTTTGACACTTTAGATGAGTTCTTGACATACTTTAAATTTTTTTACATAAATTGATGATTTTAATATTTTCAGATCATAGTTTACTTCAGTGACTCGTGTATTTTTGTTTGAGTTCTTTTTAAATAAAGAATATAGATCAGCACCAACATATGTCAAAACAATATCATTGCAATTGATATAATTTGTTCATAGAGTATTTAGAGAAAATTTAAATATTACAAACGATCAGTTACAAAACTTAACATAATAAAACATAAGGGATAAGACCTTCTCTGTTACTACAAACATTTTCAATCTTTATTTTTGCTTCCCTCGCTCTTGTCTCCGAAACAAACCCTTTCCTCTTCCATGATGTTCCAGATCTTCTTCGGTTAGTCCCATCCTCTTCGCAAACATTCTAACTTCCTCCTAGTCTGTAAGCACTAGCCGTGTGAGCAGCCATTGAATACAGCTCAGGGTTCCTGCCTTCTTCAGCACTTCGATTTCCACTACGACCAACTTCACCAGCTTTTTCACTTTTCTTCTTCTCCGTATTCACTTGTTTTTAATCTTCTATTTTACTATAGAATATTTCCACCGGTTTCTAAATCTTCTCCGTTACATTCTTGTTATTCTGTTGAGTTTCAGATGGCACCTTTATCTCCCCTTGAGAATATGGAGGTAGTGACTTAGGAGCCGCCTCGAATTCTTTAAGCGAGGGTGTATGATCTAATTTGTACGGAACAAAAGCGGTGTGCATTTTTATTATAGTTTTATAATGGATGAGCGAGGCGTCAATTCACTCACACTTACGAGTTTTTATGGTATTAATAAATTGCTTTTACACACACGAGGTGTGACAACCCAAAAATTCAGGTATTTAATTCATCATTTATTGTAACCCTAATAGTGTCCAAGAACCCTAATAACATTAGTGAAAACATTTATTTGCATTTATGTCTAGCAAAGAACCATTTATGATAACAACTAGGGCGCAATTAAGTTTGGTGAAACCTTAGAATTCATGTCCTATCAGCACATGTTTTAAAATCATGCATTAAATCATTGGTCTATTAGTTAGCGAGTTGGTGACACAACACAATTATAAATTTCATCAAAAACAAAATCCTTATGATTATTAACGAATTATTAGTTCAACCAAAATACTTGGTACAAAAACTAACAATCAAAACATTCCACACAACTATAAACCGCAAATAAACATATACTCCGTAGTTTATTACGCAAAACTAAAAGAACAAAATAAATGTACAAAGAAATAAACTTTTGTGAGAAAATAATCAACGTTAACCTTTTTACTTGCAAAAGTATAAGTATGACTAAATTAATAAATACATATATCACATTATTTTCCTCCTTGGCTACAGCCAAGAGTTTCCTTGTAATAGTCCCTTTCCTTAAAATTTAAAGAATTCAAAGTTAACATCTTATTATTCACGACTATGATATCCTACACCACCATAACCTCCTTTTGTATTATTTCCTTTCCTCAAATTTGACCAGCCATAAACATCATCCTAAAATATTACCCAATCATATTGCTTCTTACCAAAAGTCTGAAGACCCCACACCCCTATTTAAGACACAAAACCTTGCACATCTTCTTCACCACTCAAACACAGAAACAATTCTCTTGGCTGTCTTCGCTCATCTCCCTCTCTATAGTACACGGCAGGTAGCCTCTCTCCCAATATACTTTTATTTTTATTTTTGTCTTATTACACCATCACCTTTTGTTCCTGAAACTATTACACTACTACATCACTTCCTTTTGTAGCCTTTATTTTAGACACACACTAATGTGTGTACTATGGGTAAGAACCTGTTCAAATCACTTGTCACTTTCATTTATATGTTACAGCGGTTAAACGTACATCTGTCCCCCATCTTTCTTGATACATCGAGTTACACATGAGTGTGTACTTTCCCATGGCCTGAATATTGAAAACCACCACCAACACCCATGATCTTATTCACTGTTTTCACCTCGTACTTAATGTGCGCCGGTAATCCAGTTCCGGCGAGCTATTTTCGGTGGCTGTACCGCCCGCCGTCCTTTCCTGCCTTTTTTTTTCCGACCCTGATCGACCATGCCTAATTCTTTTTTATTTATTTATTTTTCTAGTTTTTCCGACTGGCTAATTTCTATTTTGATCCCATCACCGGCGGAACCATTCCTCGCCTCTGCTCGTTTCTTGTTCCGCCACAAGCCACAACACAAATGGGCCAGGCCAATCTGTTGTTATTTAAACCCGCAAGTTTGAAACCCAGTAACATTTATGTCAGCCCAGTTCGTTTTGATAGCCCACTCTCGGTATTGGGCCTTGGCCTCTGGCCGGCCCAACCCATCATCAGAGTCCATACACCCTTTAACTCAACCTGTTTTAAAATGGTTCAAGCCCAATGATCTTCTTAATGAGTATTAAATCAGATTTATTATGTCTAGTGTAAATATTAAAATAAGGTTTATTTTTGTTTAAAATCAAACTGATTCGATTTTAATATTTGTACATTTATATTCATTTGTATTAATTCTGAAGAATGCTTCTTTCGTAAATTAAAATTTCTTTTATCAAATCGTAGTATGATCAGTTAAATAATTTGTATAAATATCATTTTTATATAACTATCCACATCGAAAATACTTGTCCAATTGAATAATATAACCAACTCACCTAAACTATATAAATCGAACCAAACATACCTTAATTTCTATATCGATTATTAATATGTCACCAACATATCGCTCATTTTGTGTCTTTCTACGCATATAGGAAGCTAGTCACTTGTTTGGAACCAACATTTCGACTAGTCATATCATTTTGGAAGCATTGCATCAGGTGAGTCCACAGCCCCACTTTTTATCACATTTTTATATACTATTTTACAACAGGGGTGAAAAACATACAAAATCACTTTTATTATTCATATTTTATTGTGATGATACATTACTCAGAACATGACATTCAGTCCTTTATGCTCGAACTAAGACAAGATGTAGTGACATTGGTAGATGCCTACATACTGTAACCATTAGCTAGTTGCGACTAGACCCTGGATATGCAGATAGTACTATCGACTGAGACTCACCCTCCCACATTTGTTTGATCAGTTTTAACGGTCTACCGAACTGTCATGGGAGTGCATATCTTAGATTCAGTAACATCATTTTGGAGTTGTAGGTTGGTTATGGGCTTAGGGTCGGCATTCTAACTCGAGGGTTTAGCTAACCTTAGAGGGACATCAGTTCATGTTGATTTTAATATCCTTTTGAGGATATCAACTTATACAATCTTATTAAATCATTTTCAAACATCATATCATCACAACATTTTAAGCCTTGGTTGCTCACAAACATTTTGGATTACTCGAAAACATTCTTTAAACCTGTGGATTCACTCAACATTTTTGTTGATCATTTTACTTATGTTTTTCAGGTAATTGATTGAAGCATGAGTCATAGGTTGCATTTGGATCACAAGCATGCATGTTAAAGATGCCACCATTTTACTTTTATTTATTTATTTTCAAAACATTGTTAGTTACATTTCGGTTACACTTTTACAACTAAATTGTGGCATACTTTATTACGTCATTTATTAAAGTTTTGAGACATTTAATATTTGCAATAATCATATGCTTGTGATTACTCATGATGTCCACGCCCGTTCTTCCGCAAACCATTTTGGCGGGGTGTGACAGAATGGTATCAGAGACCTTGGTTATAGTGAACTATTAATTAGTCTATAACTCAAAACATTTTCTATCAAAACATTTTTCATTGCATAGAGTCACATATCATATAGAGTCTCGTATCATATAGGGTTACACCACATGACATTTGCTATACTTATCACTTAAATTAACACTTGCCCTAACCCTTGCCTTTAAGTAGAGTGTTGTCACCTTATAGCTTATGTTGTGTTTACTAGTACCCAATATGCCTGCACGAAGAAACACTCGAAACAATCGTAGGACCGATGAGCGCAACATTAATAGGGATGCTCAGCCAGAAGAGACTGTAGAAGAAATGGTAGCTCGTAGGATTTCTGAGGCTATCGCTCAATATGAAGCAAACAGAAACTCTCGTGAGAACGGCAACAGCAACAATGGTAGAGTTACTAACCATGAAGGTAACCCTTCCAAAAATTTCTTATCCCTTTCAAAGAAATTCGTAGAAACTCTTAGGACTCGTGCTAATCATGAATTTCATCTCTATAATCAGAGAACAACACAAACCAGGGATGTTCCTTCAAAACATTCACTGCTTGTCGTCCTCCTTCATACTCTGGAAATGAAGGAGCCATCGCTATCATCCACTGGATCGAGAAAGTGGAATCTATCTTCAGTGTGGTGAACTGCTCACCAGAAAACAAAGTTAAGTTTGCTGCCAGCACTCTGGCGAAGGAAGCCCTAACATGGTGGAACTCGCAAGTGCAAATTCTTGGAAGAACTACCGCTGATTCATTAACATGGAGTGAATTCAAAGATCAATTAACCAACAAATTTTGTCCAAGAAGAGAGTTGAAGAAGGTTGAAGTTGAACTATGGAACCTATCCATGACTGGTGCAAATGTGACTGAGTACACGTCCAAATTCCAGGAGCTTACACGACTTGTGCCACATATGGTGGACCCTGAATATAAAAGGATCGAGATGTATATCTCTGGATTGTCTCCTACCATCAGAACCCTCGTCATTGCTGCTGAACCCACATCGTTTGAAGATGCAGTCAATCGAGCTCAGAGATTGACTGATGATGCAATTATAAATGGTACCCTCCAGAAGAAAACTTCCAATGCAAACCACTCAGATAATCGTTCCAACAACAACCATGGAAAACGTGCTTACAATGATAACAGGAACAATCAACATGGTACAAACAACAAGCATTTGAAGATTGCTCGTGTAGCCCCAAATCCCACAAACCCTGGAGCAAAACCCTACACTGGTAACCGACCTTTCTGTAACAAGTGCAACTGGCACCATGATGGTAACTGTGAGAAGTGCAACAAATGTGGCCGTTCGGGTCATAAAGCTCAGAATTGCAAAGCAAATGTGCCGAATCAGGGGAACAAGCCAGCTTGCTATGAATGTGGTGATCCTAATCACTACCGAAACCGCTGTCCCAAACTCAACAATAACAACAATCCAAACCCTAACAACAACAACGATCGTCAACCAGCTCGGGGTAGAGCATTCGTCATAGGAGCTCAAGAAGCTCGACATGATCCTAATATTGTTACCGGTACGTTCCTTTTAAACAACCAATATGCTTCTGTCTTATTTGATTCGGGTGCCGATTTGAGCTTCGTATCTATCGATTTTAGACCATGTTTAGATATGGAATCTGTTAAATTAGACATCAAGTACGAAATTGAATTAGCAAATGGTAAAATGATTGAATCAGATGAAATT
The DNA here is from genome assembly GCA_963853835.1 of Calendula officinalis. Lineage (NCBI taxonomy): Eukaryota > Viridiplantae > Streptophyta > Magnoliopsida > Asterales > Asteraceae > Calendula > Calendula officinalis. The sequence continues at coordinate 16,906,860 of OY970823.1, forward strand.
ATTGAGGGTTGTGAACTGAATTTAGAGGGCCACATATTTAGAATAGATCTTTTACCAGTAGATCTAGGAAGCTTTGATGTAGTCATTGGAATGGATTGGCTATCCAAGAATCACGCTGCAATTATATGTTATGAAAAATTAATTAGAATCCCCCTTGAAAACGGTGAAACACTAATAATTCGAGGCGAGCAAAAGGCGAGTTCACTTAAAATTATAAATTGCATGAAAACCCACAAATACTTACGTAAAGGTTACCAAGCATTCTTAGCTCATGTTGTCGACAAGAAATCAAGTGAACGAAAAATTGAAGACATTCCTATCGTGCGGGATTTTCCTAGCATTTTCCCAGATGATTTACCGGGAGTGCCACCTCAGCGACAAGTTGAATTCCGAATCGATCTAGTTCCAGAAGCTGCACCAATCGCTCGTGCACCATATCGTCTTGCCCCATCTGAAATGCAAGAACTCTCATCTCAGTTGCAAGAATTATTAGACCTGGGTTTCATCAGACCGAGTTTCTCACCCTGGGGAGCTCCGGTATTGTTTGTGAAGAAGAAAGATGGATCAATGAGAATGTGCATCGACTACAGGGAATTGAACAAAGTAACCATTAAAAATCGCTATCCACTTCCGCGTATCGACGACTTATTCGACCAATTGCAAGGGTCAAGCTTTTATTCAAAAATCGATCTACGATCAGGTTATCATCAGTTGAAAGTTCGCGAAGAAGATGTTCCCAAAACCGCATTCAGAACTCGCTATGGTCATTATGAATTTCTCGTTATGCCCTTCGGTTTAACAAATGCTCCTGCTGTGTTTATGGATCTCATGAATCAAGTTTGTAAACCTTACCTCGACAAATTTGTCATTGTCTTCATTGATGACATTTTGATATACTCTCAATCTAAATCTGAACATGAAGAGCATCTGAGACTAATTCTGGAACTACTCGAAAAAGAGAAACTATACGCGAAGTTTTCCAAGTGTGAATTTTGGATTCGAGAAGTACAATTTTTGGGTCATGTAATAAATGGTGAAGGAATACACGTGGATCCCGCAAAAGTCGAAGCAATTAAGAATTGGGAAGCCCTAAAGTCCCCTACAGAAGTGCGTCAATTCCTTGGTCTTGCCGGCTACTACAGACGATTTATTGAAATTTTTTCCAAAGTAGCCCAACCCTTAACCCTTCTCACTCAAAAAGACAAGAAATTCGATTGGGGCGAGAAACAAGAAGAAGCATTCCAAACATTGAAGACCAAATTGTGCACCGCTCCTATCTTATCTCTACCCGAAGGTACAGAAAATCTTATCGTGTACTGCGATGCGTCACATCAGGGATTAGGATGCGTGTTGATGCAAAATGGAAAAGTAATCGCATATGCTTCCCGACAATTGAAAAACCACGAAAAGAACTACACAACCCACGATCTTGAATTAGGTGCCGTCATTTTCGCGTTAAAAATGTGGAGACATTATCTATATGGTACTAGATGCACGATATATACCGATCACAAAAGTCTCCAACACATCTTCGATCAGAAAGAACTAAACATGAGACAACGGCGTTGGGTAGAATTGCTAAATGATTACGACTGTGAATTAAAGTATCATCCGGGGAAGGCCAACGTAGTGGCCGATGCACTGAGTCGAAAAGAACGAACCAAACCACGACTAGTAAGAGCACTAGAGATGTCTATCCACACAAACCTTACTGCACAAATCCACTTCACTCAAACCGAGGCGTTGAAAGATGAGAACTTAAAGAATGAATTTCTTCGTGGCATGGAAAAACAGTTGGAACCTAAGCAGGATGGAACGTTACATTTCATGAATAGAATCTGGGTGCCAAGTTTCGGTGACCTTCGTGAAGTTATTCTTGACGAAGCTCATAAATCCAAATACTCCATCCATCCTGGAGCTGACAAGATGTATAAAGACGTAAAAGAGTTGTATTGGTGGCCAAATATGAAGAAAGAAATTGCCATCTATGTCAGCAAATGTTTAACTTGCTCCAAAGTGAAGGCAGAATATCAAAAGCCCTCTGGTCTCCTACAACAACCTGAGATTCCTGAATGGAAATGGGAGAAGATCACTATGGACTTCATAACAAAATTACCCCGAACCTCTAGTGGCCATGATACGATATGGGTAATCATTGATCGACTTACGAAATCAGCTCACTTCATTCCTATCAGAGAAACAGATCAAATGGAAAAGTTGACAAGAATGTATCTGAAAGAGGTTGTATCCAGACATGGAGTGCCAATATCCATCATCTCTGATAGAGACAGTCGTTTTACTTTTCGGTTCTGGCAATCTCTACAGCGTTCTCTCGGAACACGACTCGACATGAGTACAGCCTACCATCCCCAAACAGATGGTCAGAGTGAGCGAACCATCCAAACCTTAGAAGATATGTTGAGGGCATGCGTGATAGATTTTGGTGGCAACTGGGATACGCATCTCCCACTGGTCGAGTTTTCATACAATAATAGCTATCATACCAGTATCAAGGCTGCTTCATTTGAAGCACTTTATGGTCGCAAGTGCCAATCCCCTCTTTGTTGGTCAGAAGTTGGTGATAGACAGATAACCGGTCCAGAAATACTGCAAGAAACCACCGATAAAATATTCCAAATTAAAGATCGAATCAAAGCAGCTAGAGACCGACAGAAAAGTTATGCAGATAATCGTCGTAAACCGTTAGAGTTCGCTGTAGGTGACAAAGTGTTGTTAAAAGTATCTCCTTGGAAAGGAGTTGCACGTTTTGGAAAACGGGGGAAGTTGAATCCTCGTTACATTGGACCTTTTGAGATACTGGAAAGGATTGGTCCTGTTGCCTACCGTCTACAATTGCCACAAGAGCTCAGAAGTATCCACAATACATTTCATGTGTCGAACCTTAAGAAGTGCCTAGCAGATGAAACATTAATCGTACCGTCAGATGAAATATCCATCGACAACAGACTTCAGTTTACCGAAGAACCTATAGAAATATCAGAATGGAAGACGCATAGACTCCGACGAAGCAAAATCAGAATAGTGAAAGTTCGTTGGAATTCCAAGCGAGGGCTTGAATTTACATGGGAACGAGAAGATCACATGAAAAACAAGCATCCACACCTTTTCCCCGACCCCCAACCAAGTAGTACATCGTCTTAAATTTCGGGACGAAATTTCTTCAACTAGGGGAGAATGTGACAACCCAAAAATTCAGGTATTTAATTCATCATTTATTGTAACCCTAATAGTGTCCAAGAACCCTAATAACATTAGTGAAAACATTTATTTGCATTTATGTCTAGCAAAGAACCATTTATGATAACAACTAGGGCGCAATTAAGTTTGGTGAAACCTTAGAATTCATGTCCTATCAGCACATGTTTTAAAATCATGCATTAAATCATTGGTCTATTAGTTAGCGAGTTGGTGACACAACACAATTATAAATTTCATCAAAAACAAAATCCTTATGATTATTAACGAATTATTAGTTCAACCAAAACTAACAATCAAAACATTCCACACAACTATAAACCACAAATAAACATATACTCCGTAGTTTATTACGCAAAACTGAAAGAACAAAATAAATGTACAAAGAAATAAACTTTTGTGAGAAAATAATCAACGTTAACCTTTTTACTTGCAAAAGTATAAGTATGACTAAATTAATAAATACATATATCACATTATTTTCCTCCTTGGCTACAGCCAAGAGTTTCCTTGTAATAGTCCATTTCCTTAAAATTTAAAGAATTCAAAGTTAACATCTTATTATTCACGACTATGATATCCTACACCACCATAACCTCCTTTTGTATTATTGCCTTTCCTCAAATTTGACCAGCCATAAACATCATCCTAAAATATTACCCAATCATATTGCTTCTTACCAAAAGTCTGAAGACCCCACACCCCTATTTAAGACACAAAACCTTGCACATCTTCTTCACCACTCAAACACAGAAACAATTCTCTTGGCTGTCTTCGCTCATCTCCCTCTCTATAGTACACGGCAGGTAGCCTCTCTCCCAATATACTTTTATTTTTATTTTTGTCTTATTACACCATCACCTTTTGTTCCTGAAACTATTACACTACTACATCACTTCCTTTTGTAGCCTTTATTTTAGACACACACTAATGTGTGTACTATGGGTAAGAACCTGTTCAAATCACTTGTCACTTTCATTTATATGTTACAGCGGTTAAACGTACATCTGTCCCCCATCTTTCTTGATACATCGAGTTACACATGAGTGTGTACCTTCCCATGGCCTGAATATTGAAAACCACCACCAACACCCATGATCTTGTTCACTGTTTTCACCTCGTACTTAATGTGCGCCGGTAATCCAGTTCCGGCGAGCTATTTCTGGTGGCTGTACCGCCCGCCGTCCTTTCCTGCCTTTTTTTTTCGACCCCGATCGACCATGCCTAATTCTGTTTTATTTATTTATTTTTCTAGTTTTTCCGACTGGCTAATTTCTATTTTGATCCCATCACCGGCGGAACCATTCCTCGCCTCTGCTCGTTTCTTGCTCCGCCACAAGCCACAACACAAATGGGCCAGGCCAATTTGTTGTTATTTAAACCCGCAAGTTTGAAACCCAGTAACATTTATGTCAGCCCAGTTCGTTTTGATAGCCCACTCTCGGTGTTGGGCCTTGGCCTCTGGCCGGCCCAACCCATCATCAGAGTCCATACACCCTTTAACTCAACCTGTTTTAAAATGGTTCAAGCCCAATGATTTTCTTAATGAGTATTAAATCAGATTTATTATGTCTAGTGTAAATATTAAAATAAGGTTTATTTTTGTTTAAAATCAAACTGATTCGATTTTAATATTTGTACATTTATATTCATTTGTATTAATTCTGAAGAATGCTTCTTTCGTAAATTAAAATTTCTTTTATCAAATCGTAGTATGATCAGTTAAATAATTTGTATAAATATCACTTTTATATAACTATCCACATCGAAAATACTTGTCCAATTGAATAATATAACCAACTCACCTAAACTATATAAATCGAACCAAACATACCTTAATTTCTATATCGATTAATAATATGTCACCAACATATCGCTCATTTTGTGTCTTTCTACGCATATAGGAAGCTAGTCACTTGTTTGGAACCAACATCTCGACAAGTCATATCATTTTGGAAGCATTGCATCAGGTGAGTCCACAGCCCCACTTTTTATCACATTTTTATATACTATTTTACAACAGGGGTGAAAAACATACAAAATCACTTTTATTATTCATATTTTATTGTGATGATACATTACTCAGAACATGACATTCAGTCCTTTATGCTCGAACTAAGACAAGATGTAGTGACATTGGTAGATGCCTACATACTGTAACCATTAGCTAGTTGCGACTAGACCCTGGATATGCAGATAGTACTATCGACTGAGACTCACCCTCCCACATTTGTTTGATCAGTTTTAACGGTCTACCGAACCGTCATGGGAGTGCATATCTTAGATTCAGTAACATCATTTTGGAGTTGTAGGTTGGTTATGGGCTTAGGGTCGGCATTCTAACTCGAGGGTTTAGCTAACCTTAGAGGGACATCAGTTCATGTTGATTTTAATATCCTTTTGAGGATATCAACTTATACAATCTTATTAAATCATTTTCAAACATCATATCATCACAACATTTTAAGCCTTGGTGGCTCACAAACATTTTGGATTACTCGAAAACATTCTTTAAACCTGTGGATTCACTCAACATTTTTGTTGATCATTTTACTTATGTTTTTCAGGTAATTGATTGAAGCATGAGTCATAGGTTGCATTTGGATCACAAGCATGCATGTTAAAGATGCCACCATTTTACTTTTATTTATTTATTTTCAAAACATTGTTAGTTACATTTCGGTTACACTTTTACAACTAAATTGTGGCATACTTTATTACGTCATTTATTAAAGTTTTGAGACATTTAATATTTGCAATAATCATATGCTTGTGATTACTCATGATGTCCATGCCCGTTCTTCCGCAAACCATTTTGGCGGGGTGTGACACGAGGGCAGTGAACCCACCGCATCGTATAACCTTTTTGGTATTACCGAATTTATATTCGAACCCAATGGAAAGGAAAGTCGGCTTACTTCTATCACAATAACAATTAAAGTAAAGATAAAATGATTTGATTGGTTTTGGGAAATAGTTTTTAAATAAAAGATATAAGGAAATAACAATAGTAATAGATCATTTACTTAGGTAGAATCCACTTATGTAGCGTATTACGTATTTATTAAGTTTTATTATATATCGTATTAAATTTATGAAAATGTATACATAGCTTACTTATACACCCATCATGTTATCGTATAAGGTCCACTACTCAACATAAAAGCTTTGTTTCTCTATTGCCAATGCGGGTCGTTGGATTAATAAAGAATAAAAATTACATAACCTCACAGTGGCGGCACTTCAACCCAACACCAAGATGGTCAATGGGTATATGTAATATACTAGTGTATCAATCCAACACCCCAAGATGGTCAATGCGCAAATGTTGCATTGTTTTATCAACACACTAGCATATCCTCAATAATACAAGTATTATTGAAAGGGTCTCCATATGACCTAACTAAACCATGTAACTTTGTTATCACGCGAACAAAACCATGACATAAATATAACACACACATGTAATAAGGTTATAATATCTACATTATATACCACATAAGCTTCATCTAACGTCTAAGTAAACAAGTAAATTAGCCTAAGTACATTATAAAAAACAAAGAAAGCATAATCATAACCATGATTATAAGATTAAGGAAAGAAAATACCCAAGAAGATGATATGACCAAAGGAGAAACTTGTATTCCAAATTCCTTCAATGTTGTACAAAGCCAACTTACAAGAACTACTACTAGAAATGAGAGAATTACAAGAACAACTGAGAGAGTAATTGAGATATAATCATAGTAATGTGTGTCAAATGATTGAGATTTGGGTCTCTATTTATAGTCCAAAAAATGCTCTGCTACGCGTGGCGTTTGTGAGAACGCGTCTCGTTCTTGACCTTATTAATGAGATCGTGGGCTAGCTCAAGAGTCACCATTACTGCTAATTACTTTACTGAAGAACGTGTCGCGTGTGTTGAGAACGCGTCATGTTCTATTGGTTGGAACGCGTCGTGTTTGGCCTTCGCGTTTGGTACCTTAGACGCGTCGTGTTTTACGTCGGCTTTTGCATGCTTCTCCAATCTTTAGAAAATCTTCTCCAAAATATCCCAATTCTTCCATAAATTTATACTTTAGCGTGAAACACTAAGAAAACATGTTTTGGAAGTATATGTCCTAATTCTTAACGTATTTATAGCTAAAACGGGTTTGATAGACCAAAGTTTGAGATGTTTTTATGTATAATTTTGGTCATATCAAACCCTCCACACATAAGCTTTGCTTGTCCACAAGCAAGAAAAAGCGAGAAAAAAAAAAGTTTTAGCTAGAAATTATTAATCAAAAATAAAAGTTTAAACACATATTTAAATCTAGCTAAGAAAATATTAAGTAATCCTAGTGGTTAAAGTTATTTATAAAAAATTTATTCTACACAACCTTAGACATTCTCACATGGAGTTCACTCATAGGGTGTTTAGGGTTATATTTGAAGTGACACTTTTGCTCGCTCAAACTAAGATCCTATGCAAGGAGAGTTATATCAGCTGATACTAACAACTGATATTTAATGCCTGAGTATTAACTATGAAGGAGTTAATTCCAGACAATAACAAACTCTCAGATAATGTTCTTGTGCTATGAATGCTAAAAGGTGTGTTGTAAATGCAAGCATTTACGTCTCTATATATAGCCCAAGATCTGTTTCTTTGTCCATCAGATAATCCATGTGAAAGCTTATTATCCGATGATGGAGACTTATCCACGGAAACATTTAATGCATTTGCATAGGTTATAGTCCCAATTGTACTTTGTGTAAACTTCTTTTATCACCTTTTCTGACGCACAGTGAAAAGGTGTACTATGATAGTATAAAAAAAGTCGACTTTCCGTTTTATGTTTGGAGGGAAAAACGATGAACTACTGACAAGTTATCTTCTATTCCGAAATAGAAGATCTTCATCGTTTTCATCTTCTTTTAGCGGGAAAGGAAAATGTTCAAAGTGTCGAGAACATTTTCAACCAAGTCTTTATCTGCAGCAGATACCATTAGCTGATTCCACTATCAGCTGAATGGTCTTCTTCGAGTTTCTGTCCTTCGGCCATAAAACTCGAATGATCACATTGTATGTAACTGCTGATCTGACTTGATTCCTTGAGCTAAGTACGTACTCAGCTGAAGGTTTTTGCGTATACTTGTGCTTCAACTGAGATACATACTTCAGCTGATTTATTTTTCTTTAGCTATTGATCATCAAATCTTATTTACTTAGTCTGAGGACTAACAGAAGGTTTCCCAAAACATACCTTAATGTTTGCTTAAGAAAGTCCACTGATGATGAACACAACGAGCGACCTTCTAGTTGATCCTTGCAATGAACATGTTCTTCAAGACTCGAAGAACACGAAGAACGAACGAAGAACACGAAGAACGAACGAAGAACACGAAGAACACAAGCTTGTGTTCTTGTGTGGGTTCGGGTGAAAATCAAAGGAGGAGGAGAGGGGATTTTCCTGTAGGTTTTAAGCAACAATAAGGGAACCCCAAGCCTTCTATTTATATTAGAAGGACTTTCACTTAGGGCCCTTCTAGTTTAATTAAGATTAATCTCTTAATTAAACTTATCCTTTTACACTTCCATCCCTTATAATTTTACTAGTCATTATTGTCACACTTAATTACCAAATGTCTTAGTATTATACACTTATATATTTCGGTATATACATACACGAAATATATACTCGTGTTTTATACTTTTAATAATTAATTATATAATAAACTTTATATAATCTAAACAATAATATTATCCAAACACTATATGATTTAATAGCGTTAAATCATATTATGGATAATCTATAATTAACACATTGTATATCTACTTAACTAGTAAATGTACAAATACGTGTATTAATTAGTTAGTTAAACTAATATAGTAATAAGTTAAACTTAACTTAATACTTAACTGATTCATAATGACTATTATGAATCATTCATCTTCGTAGTATCATTACATATCTTGCTCGTATTACATGCACTCACCGGAGTGACCGTTAAGTGTTTCATAGGTTTGGATGTATCACCATAGGTTGACTAACTGTGCACATAATTCGAACAGTCCCATGAAATATCCTCTACACCAACGGAGTTCTCACATGTGGAATGAATCGATCATTCCTTTGGCTCTACGTTTCCCAATGCTATAAATTGAGGACTTGAGCAATCGATTTCTGTGTGCACCCAACAAGGTTACACGCTACTGAAATTACTCCAAAACTTTATGAAGGAATTATGTGCACAGTTAGTCAACCTATGATGATACATCCATGCCTACGAAACACTTAAGGGTCACACCGGTGAGTGCATGTAATACGAGCAAGTTATGCAACGATACTACGAAGAGGAATGATTCATAATAGTCATTATGAATCAGTTAAGTATTAAGTTAAGTTTAACTTATTACTAGATTAGTTTAACTAACTAATTAATACAAGTAGTTGTACATTTACTAGTTGAGTAAATATACAATGTGTTAATTAAAGGTTATTCATGATATGATTTAAAGCTATTAAATCATATAGTAATTGGATAATATTATTGTGTAAATTATATAAAGGTTATTATATAATTAACTATTAAAAGTATAAATACAAGTATATATAATTCGTGTATATGGGTACCGAATTATTAGTGTGTTAATACTAGACATTTGATAGTTAAGTGCAACAATAATAAACTAGTTAAACTATAAGGGATACAAGTGTAAAAGGATAAGTTTAATTAAGAGATTAATCTTAATTAAACTAGAAGGGCCCTAAGTGAAAGTCCATCTATTATAAATAGAGGGCTAAGGCATCACTTATTAGGTGACACTTAAGAAGCCGAATATCCTTGCCCCCTTTACCCTATTCGGCCGAACCAAGAACACCAAGCTTGGTGTTCTTCGTTCTTCGTGTTCTTCATTCGTTCTTCGTGTTCTTCGTTCGTTCTTCGTGTTCTTCGAGTTTCGAAGATCAAGGATCGTTGCAAGTGATCATCTAGAGGATCGTTCGTCGTGTTCATCATCAGTGGACTTATCTTAAGCATTAACCTAAGGTTTGATTCATGGAACACTCTTTCCTCCTTCTCCTCTTGTTTGAAGTCGAACCAAGTACCTTAGGGTTCTTGGTAGTAGTCGACGAACACACACAAGTATGTGTGTGTGTTCGACTTCTTCGTACAAGGTTTCTTTCTTGTTAACCTAATCTAGATTTCCAACATCCCAATCCTTTAGGATTTAAGGATTAGGTTTAATCCCAGTTCCGCATTTAGGGATTAAATCAACTAGTTGGTTTTAACCGGTCAAGAACAAGTTCATGTTCTTGGTCAGCAAGGTTCGAACCAAGTACACTAGGAGGTCGACCCAAGTGGTTGATCAGTCGCATGGTGCGTAGTTAATCCCTACAGTGGTATCAGAGCGTTGGTTTAGAGATATAGACTAGATTAACAAAGATTGTTTGTTTACTTTAATTTTAAGTTTTTTTGTTTCAAGTATTTTTTTCCTTCTTCTTCATAATTTTCAAAAAAGAGGGTAAGAACCCTAAGACCAAGAATATTAAACTAGTCTAAGTTTAATTGGTCAAGAAGGTTTCTAAAAAAACCCTAGTAATTTTCGAAATACATAGGAAGAACCCTAGGATCAAGTATGTTAAACAAGATATGTTTAATTAATCAAAAGGATTCTTTCCTTACTTCCTAGAATTTTTGTGGCCTAGGAAGAACCTTAGGATCAAATATGTTAAAAAAGATTTGTTTAATTGATCAAAAGGATTCTTTCCTAATCCCTTAGGATTTTCGAAATCTAGAGGATACTTTGACACCAAGTTTATTAAACTAGCCTAGTTTAATTTGTGGAAAAGTTTCGTAGTCTTGAAATTTTCGAAACCCTAAAAAGAACCCTAGAAGTTTAAACTAGTTTAAGTTTAATAGTTTAAAAGTATTAATTAGGATAATAATCTAAAACCTAGTTAATTAGACAAGTTCATGTCTAATAGGTTTAATTATTATTTTGATAGATTTATTTAACTAGTTCTTTAAACCTAGTAATTTAGACGAAGTTTTATTGTCTATAAGGTTTAAATTAAAAAGTTTAAATGAATTTATTAAAAGTTATAATCTATCTTAGAATTTAAACAAAGTTTATTGTTTAAATAGGATTGATTAAAATTAATCTTTTAATTAAAATAATGTCTTTAATCAAGAAAGTCATAACCCTAGTTTTGATTGGTCAAAAACAAGATTAGGGTTCATCTAATTAATTTAGGGAATTGATAAAGAGGATATTAATTTTTAAGTTTTAAAATTAACAAGGTGTATTTAATTATTTATATATATGTATTAAAAATTTTGGAATTTTTTAATTATTAGGTAAAATTGAAATTTTAAAAGATATAATAAGTTTATACGTATTTTAATTAGATTAAGTTAAAATACACATGTATAAACTAGATGTAATATTCTTATTGGAATGTTACAAGTTTATTATAAAATATACATATATACGAATACATTAAATACAAAGATAAAAATGGAACAATTAAAAGGATAATATTATTTTGATCTTTAAAGATAATATTATAACTAGTTATTGTATAAGTTATAATATAATTAAAACTAGAAAGTACGAAGTTATGGTTTCTTTATAACTAGAAATTGTACAAGTTGAAATTATATGATTAACTAGAAATATACAAAGTTATTTATATTAAGGTGTATAAAGTTATAAATTATTATAACTAGGTAATTATACAAGTATAATATAAGTATTTTACAAGTCATGTAATATACTAGATTAATGATCAAGTAAAAATAACAAGAACCTATATTTAACTAGCTCAAGTTAAATATAAGAAAGGTTTAAACAAACTAAAGAGTTATTATATATAGTCTTTATATAATAAGTTTATTAGTTTCACCAAGTATAAACCGGTGATTGTGTTAGCTTAAGTTTCATCATGGTTGTTGAAGCTAGTGGGAGCTACACAAGAAAATCACAAAGTTTATAAGTGTGTCATTAAGACATAAGTCTTGGTCGAATCTAGTAAGTCATAACAAATGTTTAATTTCATTATTAGACATATGAAGAACTAGGTGTGTTAAACTAAGTTTATGTTTCAAGTTCATGAATCATAAAAGAATTAAAAGTTTAACATAAGATTTAAGGTTTTTCAAGTAAGATAAAACAAGTAAGTTTTATTCTAGATAAGGTTTTTCACAAAATCTAGTAAAACATTTTGTACACCTCGTTTTAGGTATACATATAAAATCGCGCAAATTCTTGAAACTATAAGTTTTAAAGAATAGTTCTTAAGTTTTAAAAAGGTGTCTTGTAGAATTCTTCAATTCACAAGTCACACATTTTAAACAAGGATTAAGATTGGAATAAATGTTTAAGTTTAGTTTAAGACTTAAACAAACCCAAGAAAATCTTAGATCTAAGTACTATCAACCTAATGGAACACCTTACTTGTTAAACGATATTCATATTGTAAGGATAAAGAACCTTAGATATGGATTCAAATCATTGCGAGTGTTAGGGTGCGTAAGGTTCTTTGATAATCGGGAGTCCCGGCGCAGAGCATCGCACTGTCTTAGATGGTCTGATCTACTTTGGTGATAATCGGGAGTCCCGGCCCAAAAAGTACTTAAGTAGAATAAACATACTAGACTTTATTACTAACTTAGAAATGTACAACTAGATTGTACAAAGTTGTAATAAGTTATAAGTCTAAAGATTCTACGACCCCTAGGAATCGTGTCAAGTCTTGATACGATCAGTAAGGATGTTACCTACCAGAAATAGCATGTCTCGTCGGGAAGTGCCCAAACCTTGCGGTGAGAATGTGATATATGGATCCTAGGCCTAAAATATTAATTATGGGTTTATATTATATTTTAGAGAATGTTTATTGATGATTACTAATTAAACCGGGTTTGATTTGTAGATGGCAGCAACAAACGCAATCGCGACAACAAGTACCAACAATCTCTCACTTCGCTCAATCCTCGAAAAGGACAAGTTGACTGGGTCAAATTTTCTCAACTGGGAGCGCAACCTTCGTATTGTGCTCAGGAATGAGAGAAAGTGGTATGTTTTGGAGAGAGCAGTACCAAACACCCCTGATGTTAATGCCAGAGCTGAAACAAGGCAAGCTTATGATAAGCATGTCAGTGATGCACTCGATGTGAGCTGTCTGATGCTCGCCACTATGAGTCCTGAGTTACAAGTGGGAATTATGGATGTGCCTGCATTTGAGATGATCCAACAACTTAGGGATTCATTTCAAGAGCAAGCTCGCACAGAGAGGTTTGACATCAATCGAGCCTTCAACTCTTGCAAGATGGTCAAAGGAACGCCACTAAGTGCCCACGTCATGAAAATGAAGGGACACGTGGATCACCTCGCTAGACTTGGTCACCCCATACTGTTGCAAATGGCAACAGATACTATACTCAACTCGTTGTCTGATGACTACAAGTCTTTTGTGGTCAACTACAACATGCATAATATGGAGAAATCCATTGTTGAGCTACATTCCATGCTCAAGACAGTTGAGTTGAGTTTGGGGACCAAATTTAAGGACGTTCTCTTGATCGGTAATTGCGGTGGCGGTGGGAAGAAGTGAAAAGGGCATGGTGGTAAAGGAAAGGGTAAAACCTATCCTAACCAAGGAGTGCCAAATGGTAAAGGTGTCAAACAAAAGGTCAAGAAGGTTAAGCCTAACACTGCGAGGACCGAGAACCGGTGCTTCAAGTTTGGTGAGGCTGGGCATTGGAAAAGGAATTGTCCAAATGGTGCAAGTGGTAGTGGAGGAAACGCAAGTTCCTCAGGTAACACAACCACACTTTGTAATCACTTTTAGATACTTGTAAAGTACGTTACGAGTAATCTAACTTTTGCAATCGTTTATTGCAGGAGGAAATGGAAAGTGATTGTGACCGGCATGAGATGGTGATGATCTCACGAGCACCAAGTTTTATAATTCAGTATTTTGTGGATTCGTTTTAAACAATTTTACTTTATTGTTTGGATAATTTTATTTTTTGTTAAAACAAGTTTTATTTTGGTTTTAAATAAATTTCGAATCCATGGTTGAATTATATTGTGTGCATGTGTGATAATTACACTAGTCAAGGTTTATGACTAGATTGTAAGTTAAGTTTTGATTTACTTATATTTCATGTTAATATATATTTGTTTGATTGTTGTATAAATAATGTCTTGATAGCTCAAGGTATTTAGATGCTAGTAATTAGAAAGTTTTTCTAATGGAAGTATTTAAGAGTTTTATGGAAGCATAAGGTTCAAGAGTTATTGAACTTAGTTAAAACATCTTAAGTAATAGTCATTACTTATGATAAAAAGTTTTAAAGCATTAGTATTAATATAGTATGATTGTATTGGATATAATCAAGATAGACTTTAAGAGTATTATTACAAGTCTTTTATACTTGTAGTAAAGAATTTAATGAAGTCATAATTCCCTAATAGGAATAATTGGATATTCGCATAATCCAAGTAAAATGACTTAGACATTAAATGACTCTTAAAAAGGACAAAACTATATTAAAAGTATTTAAGAATTAAAAGGTATTATTGCAAGTCTTTTATACTTGTAATAAATACAATATTTAATCAAGTCATAAATTCCCTAATAGGAATAATGGATATTTAAGATATCCAAGTAATTGACTTTGGCATTAAATGAAGTTCTTAAAAGAATACTAATGTATTTAAGAATTGAAAGTATCATTTCAAGTGTTTTATACTTGTTAGATACAGTAATCAATAAAGATCATAATTCCCTAAACAGGAATGTTGGATATTCGCAAATCCAAAGGATGATCTTAATTATTGATAGAATTCTTAAAAGATTAAACTACAAGTTATTGACTAGGTCAAAGTAGTTTAAGAGATGCTTAAATTCCATAAAAGTAAGTGGGAGCTAAGACTAACGTAATTCATTAAAGATGTTGATGAATTCAGTAAGTTAGTAAGACACTAACAACAAGGTTTTACCAAGTCGTTAGCCAAAGAGTTAAGAGAAATAATAAATGATCGTTAATTAGATTATTGCAAACCTAATAGCGTGATCACAAGTCTTGTGATTAATTATTGCATATCTAATAGGTTGTTAACACTTCAAGTGGATAACACAATCATTTAAGGAAATTTCTTTAACTAGTAAGAATATCTACAAATCAAGTAACTAAAAGAGGCTTTAGTAGCAAGGATAATTCTATGAATTCAAGAAACTAAGGAGTTAATTTCCAATCCTCCTATGTTTACCGAATTGCATAAAAGGCAAGACTAGAATATGTTCTAGGTTGTTGAAAGGACAATATCTAGCAAAGGCAAAAGTAATAGTATTCCTAAATACTCGTCTTATGTCTTTAGTTTAATAGGAATGATCGGTTTAGTGATAAAGTTACAATTAAGTTTGTAAGAGTCATTAAGTAATCAACACGAACGAAAGGAATAAGTAATGATCCAGTAATAATTCAGTATCTATGTCCAGTGAGGAATAGTACATGAGTTAGTATCATTATTATTCAGACTTTGTATGTTTTACATCATCCATGAATAAAAGTCTATTTATTTAAAAAGATATAAATCCGTGACTACTCGTCTTGGTGGGAACCTTGATGGGACGTTAACGTCATCGCGGTATTTGGTGGTAGATTCGAAGCTCTTCGAAGATAGCTACACAAGTTTTGTGTAAACTAAATATCGGTGATATTCTGTTGGAGGCTCAACGAATATTGGATTGACCACCGTGACAATACTTCGTGGTTGAAAAGTTCAAAAGTATACAATGACTAATGTGCTTTGGTTCAACTTAGACAATTCTGAAATATGTTTGTCATACGAGGCGATACTGGGTACAAAGGAAGTTGTATTTTAAATCAAAATATAACAAGATGGTAATTGCACCTCCTCTATAGGAGAGATATTTATAGGTCCTTTGACATGATGAGAAACTGACAAGTGCACGGCCGTGCCCAAACGAACTGATATGTTCTTTGTCGTTTATCACGGCAGTTTGAATCAAGAAGTCATAAAATGATTTCGAATACAGGAGTTGATAATTTCTACCATACTCGTATTCGTTATCACAAATATCGTGCTGCAAGGGATAAGCCTAACAACGTTACCCAAGAAGTGAAGACAGAGTGTTCTTTATTAGGAGACGTTATTAAGAGTTTTTCATAAAACTATACCAGGGTTACATAAGCTGTTTTTATGGGGTTGGTTACCTACATGCCCATCTAAAAGGCCACTGTAGCTCGTATCATTAAGATAAAGGTTACAAACTTGCACAAGTGGGAGTATGAAGGAATTATGTGCACAGTTAGTCAACCTATGATGATACATCCATGCCTACGAAACACTTAAGGGTCACACCGGTGAGTGCATGTAATACGATCAAGTTATGCAACGATACTACGAAGAGGAATGATTCATAATAGCATTATGAATCAGTTAAGTATTAAGATAAGTTTAACTTATTACTAGATTAGTTTAACTAACTAATTAATACAAGTAGTTGTACATTTACTAGTTGAGTAAATATACAATGTGTTAATTAAAGGTTATTCATGATATGATTTAAAGCTATTAAATCATATAGTAATTGGATAATATTATTGTGTAAATTATATAAAGGTTAGTATATAATTAACTATTAAAAGTATAAATACAAGTATATATAATTCGTGTATGTGGGTACCGAATTATTAGTGTGTTAATACTAGACATTTGATAGTTAAGTGCAACAATAATAAACTAGTTAAACTATAGGGGATAGAAGTGTAAAAGGATAAGTTTAATTAAGAGATTAATCTTAATTAAACTAGAAGGGCCCTAAGTGAAAGTCCATCTATTATAAATAGAGGGCTTAGGCATCACTTATTAGGTGACACCTAAGAAGCCGAAAATCCTTGCCCCCTTTACCCTATTCGGCCGAACCAAGAACACCAAGCTTGGTGTTCTTCGTTCTTCGTGTTCTTCATTCTTTCTTCGTGTTCTTCGTTCGTTCTTCGTGTTCTTCGAGTTTCAAAGATCAAGGATCGTTGCAAGTGATCATCTAGAGGATCGTTCGTCGTGTTCATCATCAGCGGACTTATCTTAAGCATTAACCTAAGGTTTGATTCATGGAACACTCTTTCCTCGTTCTCCTCTTGTTCGAAGTCGAACCAAGAACCTTAGGGTTCTTGGTAGTAGTCGACGAACACACACAAGTATGTGTGTGTGTTCGAGTTCTTCATACAAGGTTTGTTTCTTGTTAACCTAATCTAGATTTCCAACATCCCAATCCTTTAGGATTTAAGGATTAGGTTTAATCCCAGTTCTGCATTTAGGGATTAAATCAACTAGTTGGTTTTAACCGGTCAAGAATAAGTTCATCTTCTTGGTCAGCGAGGTTCGAACCAAGTACACTAGGAGGTCGACCCAAGTGGTTGATCAGTCGCATGGTGTGTAGTAAATCCCTACACTTTATTCCTTTGAGCAGAGTGTAAACCACCAGTTAACTGTAGTTATATGATTCGAGAATTAAATCTGTATAACGAAAGTGTCTGGTCTTGTGCTTGATCATTTGTTGATCATAAACTTGTCTTAGATAATATCTGTTGTTTTCTATCACATACAAGCAGTTTAGTTAGGATTTGTTCTTAGCTATTCCGCAAACTGCTTGCATCTTTATTGTATCATTATTGATTAATAAAGAAAAGTTTAAAAAGTGTTGAGTGTCTCCATAAAATTTAAATTGATCAGTGAAAGCATATAAGTGTCGTATTTCACTTATTTGACTAACAATTGGTATCAGAGCAGGACAATTAATTCATAATTGTTGATCTTCTTACTTAGTGATCAAAAATGGGTGAAAAGCTATCTCAAATGAATCTTGGTTTGAAGACAAATGCCCCTGTGTTTACTGATGATGATTTTGGTATGTGGAAAATCCGTTTACTGGGATTTGTCGAACATCAAAATGACTGGGACCAGATATTCTTATCAATGGTCCATACATTCCAAAAATGTTCGTTCCAAGTACAACTATTTCCAAGAAGAAGAAGGAGGAGGGTGACGATAAAGACGAAGAAGAAGAAGAAGACCTTTCTGATATTGAAGAACCCAAATCAAAAGATCAATGGTCAGAGGCAGACAAAAAGTTAGCGGGTTTAGATGCTGAGATCCGGTTCCTCCTTCAAACATCCCTCCCAAATCACATTCTCATTACAGTAAAAGAATGTAAAACTGCCAAAGAGATATGGGATATCCTATTAACATCTTATAAAGGAACCGATGAAGTTAAATCTAGCAGAAAAGCGATGTTAAATCGAAAGTATGAAGCATTCAAGGTCGTCAAAGGTGAAACACTCAACACGTCCTACAGAAGATTCACCATCCTCATAAATGAATTAAGGGAGTTCGACATTCACAAAGATGTTCAAGAATTAATGTATAAGTTTTTGGAAATTCTTCCAAAAGATTGGGCTGTTATGTCCACGGTATTAAGAACCTCTGGTCAGATGAGAGACATGAATACGAGCAGTCTCTACAGTACACTGATGAACTTTGAAAATGAAAACAAGATGTACGATGATCTGAATGAAACTCCTACCTCCTCTGCCCTCATTGCAAGCTCTTCCAAGTCATCTCGAAGAGCACTAAAAGCAAAAGTGGAAAACGTTGTAGATCCAAACGATGCTGATGATGAAAGATTTGCAGATGCTGAAGATGGTGATTTCAAAGAGCGTGAATCCAATCCATGAGAAGGTGACAATGATGATTTAAAAAAAACACTCTGAAAGTATGGCTCTACTAGCCACAAGATACAAAAGATTCTTAAATCGAAACAGATCAGGAGGTCAAAACGATTGAGGAGAGATGGTATGCTTTAAGTTTGGAAGAACGGATCTGAAAAATCAAGCTCAAGCTCTTCGTCAAACTACAAAAAGAAATATGAAGATACTGAGAAGAAGTACCAGGAGCTGAAAGCTCACCTAGCCAAGGCTGAGAAAGATGCAAAAGCATTAAAGGCAACTGCTGAAGCTTGGTTAAGTAACTCAGAGACAAGTGAAGAAGAAGTAATTACTTGCAACACAAAAGGTCTATTCGCAAAAATAGAAGAAGAACCTAAGCCAAACTCTGAAGATCTAAAAAACTGTATGTGTCTGATGGCAAGGTTTGAAGAAACTGAATGTCATCAGGGAGAAAAAGGAACTCTGGAATCTGATACTCCAATGTCCCCTGTTTCAAGGGAATGGGAAAACGAACTTCCAAACAAGGGAAAAGTGCCTAACACATTTCCTCCAGAAGATTATCCACTGTTAGTCAAATCACTTGTTAAAGATCTGACGCTCACTCACGATAGAAATGTTCAGTTAGAAATCGCTCTATCCACGGTGACTGAAAGATTAGAAAAACTCACTCAAGAATCCTTAGAAGCTGAAAACTCAAAACTTGAGGCAGTCGGGCTTCAATGCTTCAACAATATCCTGAGAGAAGATAACCTGTCATTAGCTCAGAAAAACGAAGCTCTTTAGAAATCGTGCAACTCATGGAGCAAATCACACAGCGGAGAGGGTTACTTACGGCCGGAATGGGAAGTGAAGACCGGAGCAGTGGAAAGAGAGTTGCTGGAGATAGCAGAGTTCGTGATGTTGGCAGGGGTTCGAATCGTGTAGCTGAAGAAAGTGTTCAGGGTGGGAAAATCAATCAGATGACCTCAGAACATTTTAGGAGGTCAGGTATCAGGTTCGAAGAATTCCGGAAATTACCATCACTCACATTGGGGGTACAACCAGGATCCCTATAGTTCCTTCCTCGGATCCCCTTGTCAGGGCTTCTGCACAAGCTCCCGTGGGCAAAATCCAAAACATTCCCCATGACAAAGGTAAAGGTCCTGCAGCTTCTCCCCCAAAGATGAAAAAGAGAAAAATCCAAATGACTCCTGGAGAGGAGGAACTCAGAAGAACGGCCAGACGTTTGGGGATGTCTGTAGAAGAGGTAGCTGAGGCCAATGAGGGAGAGTGCAGGAGAAGGGGCCTAGGAAGCCACAAGGGAAGGAAGGAGTGATTGGCTGGAAAATGATGGGAGATACCGGTGATGAAATGCATGTACTTGAAGAAATTAATTTATGTTTATATTTAAAAACAATGGTATGTAATCCTAAAACAATTTACTTTTCTGCATGCACCCCAAAACAATTTACATTTATGTCTTTATTTTGCTACTATGTGATGAATGAACATCATCAATCAATGATGATGATTTTGACATACCTGAGTTTATTTGCTTGCTAGATACTTAGAAAAACTCAAAAAGAAAATATGAGTTATGAACTGTAGTGTGATCAGATTCTATCAGATCACCATATATTGTAATGTTTTCTAGGTATGTCGAAGACCCTCTGAATTGTGAAAAATACTCAAGGTTAAATATAAAACCTTCACATATTCAGGGTGAGTTGCCTAAATATTTGTCTACATCAAATAAGGGGAGATTGTTGGGTCACTGAAAAGCATCCTCAACTGAAGAGATTTAATGAAGACAAAAAGGCAAATAGTTAGAAGACAATATGAGGATTATTTCCTCAGATTGTGGGTAATTGAATCTGATCAGTTCGGATTACAGTTACCTAGTTACACTATCTGATCATTATCTGAAACAACGATCGGTTCCCCGTGCGGAATCAGATACTGGTTAACAGATCAGATAGTGTAACAGGTTCAACCCATTGGACAAAACGCTGAACCATTGAACATATACTTCTCTAAGCAAAATTCTTAGTGAAGGTCTCTGAAGCTGAAGGCCATCTGAAATAGCATGAGTATCCGAAAACTCATGGCTGCCAGAAGTGTACATAGGCTGGAAGTTTCAGTGTCACAGAAAGACACAAGTAAAGCACAAGTTTGTGCATCGCTGATTATGAGAATATCTTGCAAATCTTCTAGAAGATATCGGAGATCACAAGACGACATAAAGTACTGTCAGAATTCCATTAGTCGTGCTCGTCCCATGAAATATCCTCTGCACCAACGGAATTCTCACACGTGGAATCGATCGATCATTCCTTTGGCTCAACATTTCCCAATTCTATAAATTGAGGACTTAAGCGATCGATTTCTGTGTGCACCCAAAAAGGTTACACGCTGCTGAAATTACTCCAGAACTTTATTCCTTCGAGTAGAGTGTAAACCACTAGTTAACTCTAGTTATCTGATTCGAGAATTGAATCTGTATAACGAAAGTGTCTTGTCTTATGCTTGATCATTTGTTGATCATAAACTTGTCTTAGATAATATCTGTTGTTGTCTATCACATGCAAGCAGTTTAGTTAGGATTTGTTCTTAGCTATTCCGCAAACTGCTTGCATATTTATTGTATCATTATTGATTAATAAAGAAAAGTTTAAAAAGTGTTGAGTGTCTCCATAAATTTTAAATTGATCAGTGAAAGCGTATGAGTGTCGTATTTCACTTATTACGGGACTAACATGGTCAATGGGCAAATGTTGCATTGTTTTGCCAACACACTAGCATATCCTCAATAATACAAGTACGATTGAGAGGTTCTCCATATGGCCTCACTAAACCATGTAATTTTCGTATCACGCGAACAAAACCATGCCATAAATGTAACAAACACATATAATAAAGTTCTAATATCTACATAATATACCACATAAGCTTCATCTAACTAAGTAAACAAGTAAATTAGCCTAAGTACATCATAACAAACAAAGCAATCATAATCATAACCATAATTATAAGATTAAGGAAAGAAAATACCCAAGAAGATAATATGACCAAAGAAGAAACTTGTATTCCAAATGCCTTCAATGTTGTACAAAGCCAACTTACAGGAACTACTACTAGAAATGAGAGAATTACATGAACAACTGAGAGAGTAATTGAGATGTAATCAGAGTGAATGTGTGTCAAATGATTGAGATTTGGGTCTCTATTTATAGTCCGAAAAATGCTCTGCTATGCATCGCGTCTGTGAGAACGTGTCACGTGCTTGACCGTATTAATTAGATCGTGGGCTAGCTCAAGAGTCACCATTAGTGCTAATTACTTTGCCGAGGAACGCGACGTGTATGTTGAGAACGCGTCGTGTTCTGGTGGTTGGAACGCGTCGTGTTTGGCCTTCATGTCTATGCTCTAGTTTGCGATGAACGCGTCGCGTTTGGTAATTGGACGCATCGTATTCTACGTCAGCTTTTGCATGCTTTTCCAATCTTTAGCAAATCTTCTCCAAAATAACCCAATTCTTCCATTAATTTACACTTTAGCGTGAAACACTAAGAGAACATGTTTTGGAAGTATATGTCCTAATTCTTAACGGATTTCTAGCTAAAACGTGTTGGATATGACCAAAATTTGAGTTGTTTTTATGTATAATTTTTGTCATACCAAAAAACAGCTACAACTTTTAGCAGATGTTCAATAGCCTTGAACTGATAAGAGATCTGTGTGGTAATTTCTGCAAACTTAGTGTCCATCAACTTCTATAATCGATCAACAATGTAATTCAATGATTCCACAACCCCATTAATTTTTTCATGATTTTTCAGTAACAACATTGTTGTTGGTGGTTAAATCATCAATTCGGTCAGACTAAATTCCAATCACTTCACCAATTTTTCGCTGATCAGCGGACAGAGCATCTTGAAGTGAAGTTACAGTGTGTTGACATTTATTCAAGTTATTTAAGTTGTGGTTGATGATTTTCGTGTGTTCAGTGATGAGCAGTTGTTTGTTGGACAAATCGACATATTCTCCGGATATAAGTTCATTGAATTTGTCTCTTTTTGAAGTATTTCTGGTATGTTTGAAATCGCCTGAACATGATTTCAAGGTTGGAGACAGAGTCTGTGAGCTGATTCTTGAATGTTTTAATGTTATTATCGATTCGATGTTGAGTCTGAAATACTTCCACACCCCGGTTCGATGAACCCTCTAGTGTGGGTACCCTGGTGTGTCCAGGTTCAACAATATTCAGATGTATCACATCATGCTCAGATTCTAATTTTGATCTATCACCCCTTTTGGAGAGTCCCGCTCCTTTGCACTTACTTCATCAGACATTTCAACATCATCTTTTTTAGATTCTTGATTTGTTGGATAATGTGTATAGTTGGTCAACTTATGATGTCACCTCTAGACTTATAGGACACTCAAGGGTCACACCAGTGAGTGCATGTAACTATCGAGTAGTTATGCAATGATACTTGGAGAAGAATGATTTATAATAGTTATTATAAATCAAGAAATATTAAGTTAAATTTAAATTTATACTATATTAATTAAACTAATTAATTAATACAAATATTTATATATTTTTACTAGTCTAAAATGACAATGTATGTTATATCGACCACTTGTTTTTGATGCTAAAAAGAAATTTCCTTGTAGTGGTAAGTAACCAAGATATACCCTACATAAAATTTATAAAGTAAATTACACGGATAGTCCCTATGATTTGACTTAAGTTTTGGATCTAGTCCTTAAGTTCCGAAAATTACACTGATGGTTACTAAGTATTGGACTTCGAATCGGTTTTAGTCCCTAAGCCTAACAGCCGTTAAATTTAGTTGTTAAATCTGGTCACATGCATTGCACATGAGGGTAAATGTGGCATTTTACCCCTTTTGTTTCTCTCTCTCTCTCTTCCTTACTTTCCCTCTCTCTCTCTTGAGAAGACACCACATGAAGACACATTCACCATCTCCGATTCTCCTCCATCGTTAAAACATTGATTTTATGTATGATTCATTGTCCATCTATTTATTTTAAAACTCTTCTACCAACATCCAAACACACCCTAATAATTATGGTTTTGAGCATTACACTAAAATAGCAAGCTAGAAAACCCCCTAAACGTTTTAGTAAGAAAATCTCTTCATTTTTCATGACCTCTCCCAAATCCCTAGAAATGATTTGATGATGAAGAACACCCAATTTCGTAGATAAATCGACATCAATGCATCACATGTTGAACCAATTGTTGCGACTACTTTTAGTATAAGTAGGAATTACAAGGGATAAAAATGTCACTGAGCAATTCCAGTATTATTACGAATGTGAATGTCACAGAGTCGATCAATTTCTTCATTTCCCTACACTTTTACTTTGTATTGAATTAAGTAGACGATCAATAACTCTGATGATTTGTGTTAAAGAATTTGTATGATTGCTTTTGAACTTCAGTATATTACCACCTCCTCCAACCCCTATAAACGGTGCCTTAGATGAACACCCCTGTTTCATATAGAAGAAATGCCATATTTTGGGGGCGTATCAACTGATTTCACTGAAGAAATCCTCATCAGAGCTAAGAAGTACGTATGATGGGGAAATCGACCACCATCTCGTACTGTGACCCCCTTTCAATTTCAAGATCTCTTGCTTTTTTTTTTCATCATCAACCCCAAAACAATTCTAAAACCACCATCGTGGCTCCACCACCTATCTCTGGCAGCCACCACCAATAGCCATAACAATTCAGCGGAGATGTATGTTTGAGTGGGTCATGTGTATTGTTTGATTTTGTGTCTACAAATTTGTATGTGTGTGACGAAGAAATGGGGAAGAAGAAGTGAGAAATTGGGTTTTGTACAAGGAATGGAAAATGACTAAATTTCCCTCACGTGCATCGCACATGACCAAATTTAACAGCCAAATTTAATGTCTGTTAGACTTAGGAACCAAAACTGATATGAAGTCTGATACTTAATGACCATCGGTGTAATTTCTAGAACTTAGGATGCAAATCCAACACTCGGATCAAACCATAAGGACTATCCATGTAATTTACTCAAATTTATAATTTATAGTATAATTTAAAGAAAAAAAAGGAAATATTAATCGGGAGTGGAAAACACAATAAGTTTGACAAGGAACTATTCTTACGTCAAACCCATATGTGTGTTGCAGTATATTTATTGGTAAGACAGTGATGTGGACTTGAAACCTCCCATCTTTTCATGTCTCTCGCTCTTTCTCTCTCCCCCCTCATACATACTACTTGAAGTTGATGTATCCAGCTTTCTTCACTTTCAACCACTCTCCACTGTGTGTAAAAACTCATAAAAAAGTAAGCAATATATGGGGTCTCTAGTAAATGGTGATTTCAAGAAATCAGCAATGTGGTTATACCCAAGATTCATGGGGTTTAACCCTTCTGAACGATGGGGGCATTCTGCTTGCTTCTCTAATGGCTTCCTCTATATCTTTGGCGTATGTCTGTCTCTCTCTCTCTCTCACTCTCTCTCTCTCTATATATATATATATATATATATATATAGTTATTTCCAGGTCTGTGTGGTTTAGGGGTGAGCATTTGGACCGAAAAAACCGAACCGAACTGAAAACCGACCGAAACCGAACCGAAACCGAACCGATAACATGTTATCGGTTCGGTTTCGGTTTTGAAAACTCATCGTTATCGGTTATCGGTTCTATCGGTTCGGTTCGATTTTAGGAAAATGATGAACATTTGACCTAAAATAACCGAAACCGGACCGAACCGAAACCAAACCGAACCGAAACCGATAACATGTTATCGGTTCGGTTTCGGTTTTGAAAATTCATCATTATCGGTTATCGGTTCTATCGGTTCGGTTCGGTTCGGTTTGGTTTTGGCCCGATAAGCACCCCTAGTGTGGTTCATGCATTTATAAATAAGGCAACAACGAGAAAGTGAAAAATCCTTTTCTCATCTTGCTTCTGGTGTTTTGCCAATTTCATATATACCTCGTGTTCGCAAATCTTTGGTCGTTTATACTTTGTAGTGTAATTTGTAGAAAGAATACTGATAAAACTAGAATATCTAGAATCTAGATAGTGGATAAATTTAATTTTTTTGGGAAAAAATAAGGTTTTGATTTATGATTTTACATTAAAAGTTTTGAATAGTTTTCGGTAACTGCTATGTTCGTCTCTTGTAAGATTTACATTTAGAAGAATCTGTTAAATTTATAAATTGAGACATAATATTGTTTTGCAAGTATATATTTCTACTTATCTTTATACTCGTTTAATATATACATTTTCCAAATCATTATTGATAAGGTTAAGAAATTGTTTTAGTATATTCCACTATCAATCATTCTATGGATAAAAAAAATAAGTAAAAATAAATAGCAGTAATGAAAACAATTTTTCTTATATGTTTAGTTAAAAACATATAACATTACTCAGCAGAAATAGTACTCAGTTTCTCCACCAATATAAGACTTGACACGTAGTTTGATAAAGTATTTGACCACTATCATATACTAAAAATAATAGTTAGTGATTTTTACACCATATATATTAGTCCATGTAATACAATAATTGAATTTATTTATTTGTATAGTATTCAGGATTATCTGTATTGTGTGGTATAAAATAAAATAATGTAGTAGCTAGGCAAATTAATTCCCTAAAATAATACACAATAAGTGAATTAATCTTTTTAAAAGCATAGACGTTGCACTTTTTAGAATCATATGAAGTGTTATATTAGTTTTTTTCATGGAGATTTGGATTTTTTACCATACATGTCCTAACGAATGCTTGCGTTTCCCATCATAGGGATGTTGTGGTGGTCTACATTTCAGTGACGTTCTTGTGCTAAACCTTGAAACCATGGCTTGGACGAATCTCGCAACCACGGGTGTGGGTCCCGGTCCAAGAGACAGTCACAGTGCAGTCGTTGTAGATCACACGATGATTGTTTTTGGGGGCACAAATGGGTCCAAGAAAGTCAACGACATTCACATTTTGGATCTTTTGACTCGTGAATGGGCACGCCCAAATTGTAAAGGAGTTGCTCCTACGCCTCGAGAGAGCCATACGGGCACCGTGGTTGGTGGTGACCGGTTGGTAATTTTTGGTGGTAGTGGCGAAGGTGATGCAAATTATTTGAATGATTTGCATATTTTGGACCTCAAAACATTGAGGTGGAGTTCACCCGAACCGAAAGGTGATGTTCCCGTACCTAGGGATAGTCACACTGCGGTTTGTGTAGACAATAAAATCTTTGTCTATGGTGGTGATTGTGGGGATCGTTATCGCGGTGATGTTGGTGTTTTTGATGTCGACGCATTAACTTGGTCAAGGGTAATCCGAGCTCCACTTATACGTATTTATTCGTTCAATTTGTTGTAAATTAAAAAACTAAAGGGACTTTTTTCATGAATGTTTAGTTTGTTGTTCAAGGAGCCTCACCGGGAGTTCGAGCAGGACATGCCGCAGCCACTATTGGGACAAAGGCACGTATTTAGTGTAATTTGTGTTATGTATTGTGGAACTGATAATTTTGAGTCGCTTAGTTATGTATGGTCGTTGAATAATGAGAACGATATTATGATGCAACCTTACAGATTTATATGATTGGTGGCGTTGGTGACAAGCAGTACTACAATGATGTTTGGGTTCTTGATACCATCATTTGTTCGTGGAGTCAGCTAGAGGTAGTAGGCCAACAGCCACAAGGGCGTTTTTCTCACACAGCTATTGTCGTGGATTCTGACATAGCCATTTATGGAGGGTAAGTTTCAATAGTTCATATAAACACCTAAGAGTAAGAAGTGTAAAATTATAGAAGAGAATGTACAACTTATAAATCTATACGAATGATTATCAACGGCGTAATATACTAATATCTAAACGTTTAAACATGTGGAGATTAAGGGGGTGTTTGGGAAAACTTATCTATAAATTATTAAAAATTAAGGACATGTGTAAAAGCCCCTAAATAAGAGGGTTTGTGAAAAAAAGAGGTTAAGGATGTAAAAAATCCTAAATAAGCTAATAATCCACCTCAAAAGAGCTTCTTTAAAAGCCCTTATAAATAAGCTTAAGCTTATAAACTCTCCCAAACACTTACAGAAACTTGTTAATAAGCCCTCCCAAACACTCCCTAATGTAATTTATATGTATTCATGAACACAAATGTAGCCGGTTTACATTAGTCTATGTTTTGTGTGAACTTACAGATGTGGTGAGGACGAGCGACCTCTGAACGAGCTACTCATGTTGCAGCTTGGATCTAGTCATCCAAATGACCGATACAACAAGCGTGCGTGCACGATGTTTGGAAGTCAATGCGACCAAGAAAAACGCCATTTCATATACGATCATCAAATCAACACTAAACAGTCATTGCCATTCAGTTCAGGTTTGATTCATAACAAATGATCACGAAACTTGTAGACCAAAAGTTACGAATTTTGCATCTAACTTTTAATGTTTTTTTTTTCAAGATCAAATGCACTCGAAGAGAAGAAGAATGTCGAATTCAAAAGCTTGTGAATTGATCGAATCAGAACCTGAAGAACATTCGCTTTCTCTTTCACAACATTCATCCCCATCTCACTCTGAAGAACATTTACCTTTGTTTAAGAATCAAAATCATATTTCAAGCAGTTGCAAGCAAATCCTAGGTACCCAATCGAATCCTATAACGATTCTCAGTCGAACTCCACAGGATCCACATTTCATCCAAGAGCAATCTAATCATCATAAACACCATCAAAACGGGCATGCAACTCGACCAGAGCATAAAAACTTTGAACCATTGCGTGTTCAAAACTTGGTAAATTAACATCCCTCGTTTAAGTATATGTTTCATTCACAATATTTCAACAACTTTAATTACAATTATGCAATCTCAGATCGGTGCTGAAGTTCATGGAAAGGTTGATGGAGCGTTTGACTCAGGTTACTTGATGACTGCGATGGTCAATGGTCGGATCTTTAGAGGAGTCTTGTTCCCTCCGGTAAGCTGCCTAAACGGTCTCTTTCTGTTAAAAATCGGGGGACAAAAGATATGAACATAGAAAGAAAAAAACATGATTCTAAATTTTACAATCCGAATGATTACAATTGATTGAATCTATACCTATTTATACTGAATGAAAGATTATGAATGAATAGACACAACCCTTGTTGGTGGCCGGTGGTACCCTTTGGTTAATTGCACCCTTTCACTGATTAATATTATAACCTATGTTTTATACCATAACTTATACGAAAAACTAATACAAATGATTGGTATTTAATGATTTGTTAACCAGGGGCCTGAAGTTGTTTCAAGAGGAGCGTTTCGTGGCCATAATCGCAGATCACACACAAGCAACATGGCTCAAAGAAACCTGCATATTAACCGAGCATTCATCAGACACTCGAACCGTGCACCAGAAGCAAGTCAAAATGGCTACCCGCGAGATCATGTCCATAGACCATCGCCCGTGGTTCGAACCGTTCCTGGTCTTTCACTAGGGAGAGAACAACAGAAGGTTCCAAATGAACTGCATGGTGTGGTTCTAACACTTGGTGGTCCGGGTAGCGGGCAAGGTGACTCGTAGAGCAAATGAGATCCGATGACTCCGTTTTTGTATATTTGAGATAAGGCAGCCTAGCCTAGACTTTCGTTTTTCTTATGTAAAATCTTCTTTTTAGTATATGAACACAAGATTTAACTGATTTAATAATAGTTTATTCTTTTTCTTTGTTTCCTTTTAGAAACAATGTTTTGTAATCTTAAGCATAGAGATAAATCTTATATTCTTGATTATATTTTAAACAAGGTGTTGCGGCTCCTGTTTCGTGGCAAAACCATGGAGTTAGTGAGGCTGGGTTGCGCCATGAGACCCACTCTCTTATGGATACTTTATATTGTTATATATAAAGGATAAAAACTAACTGTTTATTTGATTACCGGTCAAACGGTCATGGGATTCATTGTAAAAGTTAATTTCTGAAGATGGTGTGGAAATATTTAAGAATAGAGGGACTATTTATAAAGAAAATGAAGTACGCTGTTTATAAAGAAAATGAGCTACACGGGAAATATTTGCAGTATGTGATTAGCTAAAAGATCATTTATGACGTACACGGTTTGTAATTATAATAATAATTTATGATTGAAATATTGTATTGCTTACTATTACATTTTCCTACTTAATTCTTTTACTCACAAAAAGATTGACAAATAGAATCCATTAATTTTTTTATAATTTTATCATTTAATTTTGAAATTTTTATTAGTTAAATAAATAGAATAATACATAGCAAAATTTAGTATGAAAATTATAAATATCATCTCTTTATGATTACGTAGATACAGATGAATACTCGAACTTTTCTACTTGTCAAATGTACACCACATGTCGGAAAGGAAGTGAAAGAGAAATGACTGAGGCAGATAGATAAAGTTGAACACTTTCTAATTTACTAGCAATTCTTGTTTATTTATTTGTGTCGTCATTTATTTAGTTATCATATCTTGATCGAAACATGAATTGGGGTTAATTAAGTCATAAAAAGAAGTTAAGGATAATAATAACTCCGTCCTATAAATAAGTTCCCGTTTCTCTTTAACATAAGTTTTACAAGATAGTTGGTGTGAATTTTCTTAGTACTAATAATCTTAATTAAAATATTAAATTATTTTAAATTGAGAAAAATATTTTTAAGAACTAGTTAGTAATATGATTTATGACAATAATCTTATTTTATTAAGTGAGTTTTCAAATTTGATAATATGGAAAAAAATTTGTGGGATTAAATTTTGAAGAGGAATGAGAATTTTTTTATTGTACGGAAGGAGTTTTAGTTATTTAGTCATTATATATCAAATGATCAAAATTAAAATAGAAAAAAAGTACAGTAACTTAAAAAGTTCATATATTCATATTAGTTATGAATTTATTTATTGACAATGTGCTAAAACTATGTATAAATAAACTTTTTTTGAAAAGAAAATAAAGTTATACTAAATATTTTGAGTTCTTTTTTTATGTAGATGTGAAAAAGAGACTAACAAAAACTTAAATATGAATAAATGAGTTTTGAAATACAAATAAGTTACACGTAATAATAAAGTAAAAAAAACCAAACGTTTCTTTACAAAAGTCAATATTAAACAGTATAATCTATGTAGTTATTTGTTTTAACAGAATTAAATAGTTAGAAAAATATAAAAAAGAATTGAACGGCAATTATAAAATTATATTAATAAAAATTATTCGGAGGAAATTTGTGAGTTATATTCTAGGAAACAGCAGTAAAAAATATGGTGGAGTAGGTAACGTGGATGACGTATGAATGCGAAATGAGGGTCTAATCCAATGAGACGTCTTTCTCCCTTTCTTTCAGAAAACGCATCAACCAATCACATCACATCAATCAACAGTAGATGGACACTCCAACACTCCCCCGTGTTGTCCGGGTGCTTTTACTTTTCCTGTTTTAATCATTATTGTATCAAAACTTTATGTGAGACTATTCATTTTTAGAAATTACAAATTAATTATTTAAAATATTTGTATATTTATCGATCAGGTAGTTATTTTACATTATTTTTGCATTTTATTGACGGTTCTTAAAATTATTATTATCATATTCCTATATTAATTATTTAATATATTATTTATTACATCACCCGGTTTATTGTTTGATTGGATGCACTCAAAGGTGTGTTTTCTTAAAGTTATCATGTTTTCACATCACTTTGCACTCACCTATTTCTATACCATAGACCTATACCCTCACATTTACATATGGCTGAAAAAGATTTCCGTGGGAAGGTAAGGCCGGTTCTGGCAAACCATGGGAAGGTACAGTCTTTTGAAGTACTAAGTAACGAGAATTAAAAGAATTTGTAATAAATAAATGCAATCTTTACTACAGAATCAGTAAAGAGATCGTTTACGGATATTACAACGACTTATAATCAACGTTACAAACATAAACATTTTAATTTGGGTATTTTTATTTTGATATTTGTAACTTTCTCCCCCTAGAAATACTAATTCTCCCCCAAGAATTATTATTTCTCCCCCTCGACAAAACAAAGGAAATAGAAAGTTGAAAGTTTAGACACGTACCTTTACCAGCAGTAGAAGGGAGGAGAAGAGAAATTACAGTGATTGATTGAGCTCTGTGCGATCTTATTATGAGCGGGTTCCAAATCTGAGTTGATTAGAAACCATTCTCCAAAGTCCAATCACCTGTGATGAATGATCTGCTTCCCAGCTTTTAATGATTAACGCCGGGCACCTTCTTTTCTCTTTCGTTTTAAAGGAACCGGTCCGTGCTCCCATCGCAAACCCCGATATTGACCAAATTTAGGAGGTGGGTTGCGAACTTGGGTTGTGAAGGTGGGCGTTTTGCCTCGTTCTCGTACTCCCGGATGAACTTCAAAATGTCTACTCACATTACACCAATTTAATCTTTCATCAATGGTAGTGATTAGTTTGTCGATGTTGCGTTGTACATTGTTCTGATCTGGATGGCTGAGAAGTTTGTGCAGTTTTCTTCCTTTGACCATCGATTTTTTCTTAACGACATTAGTGTACCATCACAGTACTTGGGGACTTCAGATGCACAGAAGTAGTGTTTTTCTTTGAAGCGGTTCTTGTAGCACATCCCCAAGTTAGGTTCGCTGAGAATAACATGTTCCCGAACTGGAATACCAGAGGGAAATGATCCGTCAGGTGCAATAAGGTGAACCTTTTATGTGCCACTTTCAAAGGCCGTATGTACATCTTCTTGTCGTGCGGCAAGAGTCTTCACAAACATGAATCTTTTCAACGCAGCCTGAGCAAGATTTCTTGAGATGTTCTTTGCTGGATGGATGCTGTCTTGAATTGTCCGTATCTCATTATATAGAAATTCGATGTCTCGAGGTTCGAGAATTTGAAAATCTGCTTCGTCAAATGTGGACTCTTGGTCATCATATCTGGGGACAGTATATATTGTGTACCAATAATAGCCTGAGAAGTGGTCGCTCTTGATTTCCAAAAGTTGTTTGATCGGTGATTTGCTATAATGATCTTTCTTTGCTTTGAGAAGCCACATTGACAGATAGTACATTCGTTTCTCACGTGGTGGCAAGATCACCTCCTTGTATAGATCTTGAAATTTTAAAGGCAGCTCTGTATCTTGGAAGATTTCTAGTAAAGAGATCTTCAAGATATGGAATCTTGATATGACAAAAAAGGAGCTTCTTTGATATTTTCAATATGCGTTTGTTAGCTCGAATTGCAACCCTCTTTTGTCTATCAATTCTGACCGGTACAAGGGTGGGTGGTGAATCTGGAGTTTCAGTAGCTGGGTTGTAGGTTCTTGTGTTCGTGATGAAGAAGCTGTTAAATCGTGTTAGAAGAATTTTTGATAATTTGCACGTGTGAATGGGATTCGTTCCTCCTCAGTTGGTTCTTCCTCAATTGGTTCATCCTCAGGCAGTTGTTCAGTTAACACCTCATTCACCACGTTGTTATCTTCCAAGTCACTTGATATTTCAATTATTTTATTAGCATTCTTCAACAGAACCTCATGGATGTTGTGAGAGCAGTTCGTCTCAACTTGTGCATTAACAGATTGTTGATGACGCGTAGATTGTAATCTTTGTTCTTCAGTCATCACGTCAGAAGGTATGTTATTGATGGGCAGTGTGTCTTCACTTGCATCCACACGTCATTGATTTAGTGGTTCAACGTCCAAAACCTGTGTGTGATCAAACACAACAACCTTCCACTCCATGTGCCATACACATTCTTGTGGTCCTCCTTCTTGTCGTTGTTGTGATGAGCTAGGTTGTTGTTTTTGTTCTTGTGCACCCCCATCAGTGTATGCAGAGCTGAAACCACCATGTTCCAGTCTTCTTCGTTTCCCTCCTCGCTGAGGATCATTTTCCAGATCCTCCAGTCAACAATGAAATACAACGGCTTGGGAACGGGATTCTTGAAATTCTTGAATTCGTAGCTAGAGCATCTCTTTGATTTCCTCAAGGGCGAATTGACGAGATGCCTCAAGAAGCCACGTAGAATTGCGAATAACATGAGCCTGAAGAGGAGGAGGGTTGGCCAACCCATTCTCAATGTTGTCCAGCCTTGTGTTAACCCTGTCTAATGCAGATGCAACGTAAGTTATTATTTGTAGATCAGGTTGGGTTGTTGCTGGAGTAGAGTTGGTGATTGTAGCCTCTACCATTGTTGTTTGAGGCAGGGAGACGATGATGGGGGTGGATGTTGTGGTTGAAAACGTGGGATTGGAATTGTGGAAGAGGTGATGATTGGCGGTAGGGTTACAGTTATGGGTGTGGATGTTGTGGTTGGCAACCCTTGGGTGGAAGTGGATAAAGAAGTTATGATTGGTGGAAGGGATACTATGATGGGTGAGGATGTTATGGCGATTGCTGGTGATGGAGATGAATGAGTTGGGAGCGGTGAAGGTGAGGATAGGATAGGTGATGTAACAGTGGAAACCACAGTTAGTTCAGGAGATGAGGATGGATGTACTATAGTGGTCGGTGGTTGTGTTGATTGTGGGATGGGTGAATCATAAGAAATTCAGAGTCATAAGGATATGAAGTTGTTGGTGGTGTCGCTGGTCGACCGGCTGGTGGTGGTGAATCCGGACGATCCGATTCGGTTTCGGAATCAGTAGATGTGGAGGATGAGGATAAGGTGGATGAAGATGAGGATGGAGTTGCAGCAGCCCGACTTCCTAACGCTCCCCTATTTACAATTCGAAGTCGTTTTGGGTGTTGAGATCTAACCACCGGCGGTTGAGAAAGTCTAGGTTGCGGTAAAGAAGCCGCGGGTTGTGGGGCAGGATGTTGTTGAGCAGGTGGTGGTGGAACATGTTGTTGTGGATCTTGAAAAGGTGGTTGTTGAGCTTGTTGCTGTTGATCTTGATCCTCAGGTCGCCACTCAAGATGAAATTGATCTCTGTATGCTCGGATCACCGACACATTAGTATCAGCAAGTTTGAAGAGTTCATTCGGGACCTTTGCGGGTGGAACATCTGAGCATTTATCTTTTCGAAGATAGACAACCGGTGATGGTTCATGTTTGAGAGCTACATCCCTTCTTTGAATTTGTGGAAATATGTTCATGAAGTGATTGATGAGGATCTGCCAGAATCTTGGGTAAATCATATAATTTGGTCTTTTGGATACAGCTACCATGAATTCCGTCCGTAGATAGGATGCATAGTCATAGTGTCGGTTGTAGCATAGGGCATGATAATCATGGTAGACATTAAGTGATGCCCTGTCATGTCCAGAATGCTTGCCCGTCAAGCATATGTTGAAGATTGTGAATATAAAAGACTAGCTTTTGGACATGAAGCCCTTCTTGAGAGATTTGAGGTTTTCTAACCGACCCTGAAGACCAAGGGCAGCAATTTCGCCCATCATTGTGTCATTTGAAACTGTCGATTCATGTTGTTGGAAAGGTGGTCGGCCATTACCACGTGGTAGCCTGAAAATATCTAACAGATCATCCTTCGTGAAGGTGACACGGGTAATGTCGATGTCAGCGTCCAACTGATGGGGGTGGTTTGTTTGTTTAGGGTTAAGATGTTGTAGAATTGATGGATGTAGGTGAGAGGGACCGGTGGCCAGCACATATCGTATAGAATATTGGATGACGTTGAAGAACGTGTGACATTACGGGATATTTGTTGGTGAATGTTGTTTCCTCTTCAGGATCCCAATAAAAATTGTTTTTTTGAATTGGTTTTCTTTGGTGATTCGGAACAAGAACGTCTTCTGAAATTATTTGTTGTTCTACCATCTGTAAACTATACAATAAAAGGAAAGTGTCACAAGAACAACCAAAGTTAGTACACAGTGTGAAAATATTTGAAAATTTAGGTGTGTGGGACCACTGGATTTTTAAGTTGTAAAATAATTTTTATATTTATAAAAAGAAATTTGTATATTTAATTTTATTTATAATAAAAAGAAATTTAAAAATTAATTTTTACAAATAAAGAAAATAATAAAAATAATTAAATTTGAAAAACACATGTGGAGTCGAGAACAGTAAAGTTATCGGGTTCAGTGAGGAACTCGGGCATGGTAACCTTCCTGGGTCGATAAGTGTTGACGAGTCGAGAACCCATGTCGAAGAACACAGACAAACCCTAGACTAAACAACACAATCGTACCGAAATCATAACGGCAAAGGATGAAATCTGTTGATAAATCTTACCAAAATCATTAGAGAAGATCAAATGACCGAATGCATTGACGAATCAGGGGCCTAATTTGAGGAAGTATCGAAGAATCGCAGATGGTGTGTGAAAATCGCACGTTTTAGTGTGTGAGTCGAGGTCGAGAAGTAGAAGGAACAATGAGGGGTGTACGGAAGGGGGTATCTATATGATTTGAAAAGATCTCGAGCCGAGAACTCAGGTCGAGTCCAGAAGGGTAGCCGGCGCAAGAACCTAAGGCGAGTCGAGATCGAGTACGAATGGGATTTCAGGCCGAGAACCTAAGAACTTAAGATTGAAAATAAAAATAAAATAAATAAAAATCCTAATAATTTGTCGAGAGTCGGGAATGATTACCATTTGAAACATAACATCAGCTTCCCCCTGGACTGATGAGTTGAAAATTTACTCCCTCACGATCGGTGACGATTTTTGACAACCGGGTTTCAAGACGACTTTCTTGAAAGCCATAACGATGATACGGAAAATTCAAAGACTAACAAAATGCTATAAATAAAATTTAAACAATTAAGATTTGAGATTTAGCATACCAAGCTTAGATACCAGATAGTTAAAACGTTTTTCATCTAAGGGCTTGGTAAACAAATCTGCTAATTGAAAAATTGTGGATACGAAGTACAATTCAACATTGCCCAGTTCAACATGATCTTTGATAAAATGATACTGAAGATCAATGTGTTTTGTTTTAGAATGTTGAAAAGGATTGCAAGATATTGCAATGCACTTCTTGAATCACAATATAAAGGAACACAACTATAGGAAAAGCCATAATCCTTTAATTGTGATTGTATCCATATCACCTGGGACAGACAGCTAGCAGCTGCGACGTATTTCGCTTCTGCAGTTGAGAGTGAAATACAATTCTTCTTTCGAGATGACCAGCTGACCAATTTATCACCCAAGAATTGAACTCCTCCGGAGGTACACTTCCTATCCAGCATGCACCCTACATAATCAGCTTCAGAGAAGGCATATAGATCAAACGAAGTTTTCTTTGGGTACCAAAGACCAAGATCTCTGGTGCATTTAAGGTAACGAAAGATTCATTTGACAACCTGAAAATGAGATTCTTTTGGAGCAGCTTGATACCGAGAACAGATGCATGTTGAGAACATAATGTCCAGACGACTGGCAGTTAAATATCGTAACGATCCGATCATACCCCGATAGTTTGTGACATCTACTGGTGTACCATCAGGATCAGCATGGAGTTTAGTGCCAGAAGACATCGGTGTGTTGATAGGCTTACAATCTTCCATCATATACTTTTTCAGTAAGTCAGAGATATACTTTGTCTGATTGATGAAAATACCAGTTGGAAGTTGACGAACCTGCAGACCAAGAAAGAAATTCATTTCTCCCATCATGCTCATTTCAAAACGCTTAACCATAAGATCCGAGAAATGTTTGCACTACTTTGGATTTGTAGAGCCAAAAAAGATAACATCGACATAAATTTGAATTAAAATGATATCTTCCCCTTGACGTTTAATGAACAATGTGGTATCGACCTTTCCCTTTGAGAAACCAGATTCTACCAAGAACTGGGAAAGAACATCATACCATGCCCGAGGGGCCTGTTTTAAGCAATACAAAGCTTTGTCAAGAATATAAACATGATTTGGAAATAAGGGATATACAAAACCTTTTGGCTGATGGACAAACACTTCTTCTTTAAAAATTGTGACAACTCGATATTTCGGTATGTAATCTCATTTCATTTGTAAACTTTCCTTATTTAGAAAGTTTCTATATTTAGACATATTTATTCCTGGCATCCAAACACACAACAAAACATCTATTTTTACATCATGCGTCATTGTATGATTATTTTAGTCAACACAACATATCATTTTATTTATGGTGACACGCTTGAGCTAAAACATTTCTAAAAATGGTAACTTTATATTGGTTACACAATGAACAATCATAACTAATTAAATGTGACTCGATTGAACTAGCCTAAACCCGACACCATGATTCCTTGACCGACCACCTAAGTGGCCGGCCCCTCCTTGCTCGAACCACATGCTTGGCCGAAACACCCCTATGTGCTTATCTTTATCCATCTAGATCTGAATGAGTCCTTGTGGTACTCAAACTCTAACACCCAAAACCCTAATCCTTCCCCTATATAAGCACCATAATACCGAAACCCTTAACCCCTTTTTGTTTCCCTTATTCGGCCAAGCATTCCCAAGCATCCCTAGTTCGTTCGTCCCAAGCAAAAACCAAACACCTTCTTGCTCATTTTCTCCCTCAATTGTTCGTGGAAAGCTATACTCGTTTCCATTTTAATTGTTTACTTCTTTTTTCGGTCCCTGTCTCGAACCCGAGACCATGGCCAAAGGCCATATGGTCTTGACATAATTCATTGTCCCAAAACCGAAGCATGCAAGCATGCATGCATACGTCCGTATGCATGTGTGTGTGTGTTGTTTGATTTGTTCGTTATTCCTTTGATTCATTGTTGTCTTGTTATTCTTTTGTTCGATTCTTGTAAAACTCTAAACTTGTTGATGTTGTTAAACCCTAGATATAATGCCTTTGTTATGACCACCTATTGATTCGAACCCTAGAACCAAACCACCACCAAAAACCTTCGGTCAAACCCTAATACAAAAACCCTAACCCTAATGCCGAATTCCAAACCCTAGCCGAAATCTAGAAACCCTAATTGACCTAGTGTTGATTTTCGTTGACTTTTTGATAGTCGTTGACTACTAGTTTGACCCACAAGTGAAACCGGGTCAAGGCCGGATCTTGACCCAAACCGTGAGCCAAACCCAAATACCTAATCGGGCCAACGCCCGTACTTGGCCCATTCGATCTATCCAACCCATCGGGCCAAACTTTAGTCGGTCCATTAGTTACCAAGCCCATTTGAGCCAAAGCCCAAACCCTTGGCCCATTACTTACCCAAACCAAACCCAATTGGGCCTAAGCCCAATCCATGGCCCATCTAGTGGCCCAATCGGCCCATATGTCCTTGCTAAGCCCAATTAGCCCATCTTGGCGGACCTCGGCCCAAGTGCCGGCCCACTAAGCCATTCTAGGCCCATTAAGCATAACCCAAGCCCATTTCATTTGAAGCCCATCAAGCAATTAATTTCGGCCCATTAAGGCCCAATAACCCAAGTTCACTCGATGTCACAAAACATAAAACATAACGCAAATCATATATCATAATCATTTATAATTAGATCGCCTGCGTTCGGTTAGTCTAATTAGAAACGTCATTACGTTTAGGAAGCTAGGAATATGTAAAGGAGTCCTCTGTCTTATCAAGTGCTAAGCTTTTCCTAGGTGAGTCCACATCCCCTTTTACTACTTTCTACTGTTTTATAAACTATTGGGGTGGAAAACATAAAGTATGCTACTACTTTACTATGACTGTACAACATCATTTCATTTTCATTATCGCGTTGGCATGACAAACAATTATTATACTAGAATAAGGTTACAAGCAATCATTAACTAGTGGATCTAGACCATGGATATGCAGATAGTACTATTGGCTGACACTCATCCTCCCAACATTATTTGATCATTACTTGGTTATCCATAAAAGAACGATAATAAACTGGAGTTGAAATGTTAATTGTGGACTTAGGGGTTGGTATATTAACTACAGTACACCACGAAATTATCGATTCCATCAGGAAGAGATAGAGTAGGAGCAGAACATAATTTGGATTTAAGAGATTGGAAGGCTAATTCTTGCTTTTCACCCCAGACAAATTTCTCATCCTTATGTGTTAACACCGTTAAATCCTTTGCAATCTTTGAGAAATTTTCTATGAATCTTCTGTAGTAACCAGCAAGACCAAGGAATTGTCTTACTTCAGTTGGGGTCTTTGGAGCTTCCCAATTCTTTATAGCTTCTATCTTCGCAGGATCAACGTGGATACCTTCCTCGTTGATAATATGACCCAAAAATTGGACTTCACGCAACCATAATTCACACCTGGACAACTTGGCGTACAACTTCTCCTTCTCCAACAACTCAAGAATGATTCTTAAGTGCTCTTCATGCTCTTCTCTCGAATGCGAATAGATAAGAATATCATCTATGAAGACGATAACGAATTTATCGAGATATTGCTTGCACACTCTGTTCATGAGATCCATAAACACAGCAGGTGCATTGGTCAAACCAAATGGCGTTACCAAAAATTCGTAATGACCATAGCGAGTTCTGAAAGCAGTTTTGGGCACATCTTCATCACGAACTTTTAACTGATGGTAGCCTGAATGAAGATCAATTTTGGAATAGAAACTCGATCCTTGGAGTTGATCGAATAGATCATCAATACGGGGAAGAGGATATCGATTTTTAATAGTTACTTTATTCAAATCACGATAGTCAATGCACATTCTCATTGAACCATCTTTCTTTTTAACGAAAAGGACCAGAGCTCCCCAAGGCGAGAAACTCGGTCGAATGAAACCAAGATCAAGAATTTCTTGCAATTGCGATGAAAGTTCTTGCATTTCAGACGGTGCAAGAGATAAGGAGAACGCGCAATAGGTGCGGCTCCTAGAATCAGATCAATACGAAATTCGACTTGTCTCTGAGGCAGTAGTCTAGGCAATTCAGTAGGAAATACGCCAGGAAATTCACGAACGATAGAAATGTCCTCAATCTTACGATCTTTGGACTTTGTGTCAACAACATGAGCAAGAAAGGCTTGGCATCCTTTACGAAGATATTTTTGAGCTTTCATGGAATTTATGATTTTTATGTTTTTATTTCGTTGTTCACCTTGAATTATTAAAGTTTCTATTTTGGATAAAGGAATTCAGATTTTTTTGTTGTAACAAATTATTCAGCACTGTTTTTAGATAACCATTCCATTCCTATGACGATATCAAAACTACCTAGCTCTACAGGCACAAGGTCTATATCGAAAATGTGATCATCTAGGTCAAGCTTACAACCTTTGAAAACTTCACTAGACCTAACGACTTTGCCATTAGGTAGCTCGATTTCATATTTAACTTTCAAACGTTCAGGATTCAAATTTAAGAAACTTTTATAGTCGGTCGATACGAAACTCAAGTCGGCTCCCGAATCAAATAAATAGAGGCAAAATGATAGTTGACGATAAACGTACCAGTAACGGTATCAGGATTTTCACGAGCTTCCTGAGCATTCATAACAAATGCACTGCCACGACCATTCTGACGATCATTGTTGTTGTTTGTATTGCGATTGTTGTTGCGATTGTTGTTACGATTTCCATTGTTGTTGTTGTTGTTGTTGTTGCCATTCTGGTTGTTGTTGTTCTGAAGCTTAGGGCAATGATTTCGATAGTGGTTAGGATCACCACACTCGTAGCAGACAGGATTCTTAGGAGGATTGTTGGACGGACACTTTCTGAAATTGTGACCCCAGCGGTCACACTTGTAGCACTTCTCACACTGACCATCATGATGCCAATTACATTTGTTGCACTTGGGCTTGCTTCAAGCATAAGACTTAGAATCAGAATTAGACTGATTGTTGTTCTGATTAGAGGCAGCATAATTCTTAGTCTTCTGATACTTGTTCCCTTTATAATCACACTTGTTGTCGTAGGAACGCTTCCCATTTTCATTGTTTGAAGTTTCATAGGATTTGCTAGACACAACTAGCTTATCTTTGAATGATCCACTTCTCATAGCATCATCAGTCAACCTTGTTGCACGATTCACAGCATCTTTGAAAGTTGTCGGTTCAAAAGCAATAACATGAGTTCGAATGAGATCATGAAGACCTTGAAGATACCTTTCAATACGCTTAAATTCAGGGGAAACCATATGAGGGACAAGACGAGCGAGTTCTTGGAACTTAGTTGTGTAGGTAACAATATCAGATCCAACCATGGACAGATTCCATAGTTCCACTTCAACTTTCTGTAGCTCTCTCCTTGGACAAAACTTCCGAGTTAACTGATTCTTGAACGTGTCCCAGGTCATAGCATCAGCATTAGCACGACCTAAGACTTGCACTTGGGAATTCCACCAGGACAACGCTTCTTTGGACAATGTGCTAGCAGTAAACTTCGCCATATTCTCAGGGCACATTGGATGATACTGAAAATAGATTCCACCTTCTCAATCCAGTGGATGATATCAATGGCACCTTCAGATCCAGAGTATGTCGGAGGATGACAGGACGTAAAGGTCTTAAACAAATGACCTTGACGATTAGCATTGAGATCTGAAGTTTAAACAAATAAGGAGAAAAAATGAACAATAGGTTAGCACAAAATGAAAATAAATGAATCTTCTATCATGGATTCGTATGATATACCGTTGTTTCCACCGTTAGATGCACCAACGGCATTTCCTCTTGCTTCGTTCAGTTGAGCCATCACTTCAGCAAGTCGGCGTTCCACCATTTGTTCAACAATCTCTGCATTTCCTCCTCGAGCCATTGATGAATTGCTGATAAATAATACGATTTAAAGAAAGAATTAAGAAAAGAATAATATAGAAGGATTATAAAGGAAATATATAATTATTATAAGAATCGAAGAATAGATATACAATAGACGTAATAGTAGTAGTAGACGTAGATATAGATAGTCGTAGATATAGTAGTAGTACTAGTAGTAGTAGAGACGTATAGAAAATACAATTTTATAGAAATATTAGAATTCACTAAAATATCACTTTTATTAAACACATTCTTAATGCATAATAGTTTTAAAAGTATGGCACATACGCCAGTACTGAATAAAAGAAAATACTAAAATAGTTAAACATAAACCTAATAATAGTAATAGAAAACAAATATAGATGATATGTAGACGACTAATCATCTTCCTCTGGCTCAGATTCTTCCATAGGCTCTGACTCTTCTTCTGGTTCTTCCTCTGGTTCTGGTTCTTCTTCTGGCTCAGAGTCTTCTTCAGGCTCTGATTCTGATATCACATCTGGCTCTGGTTCTCGACGTCGTGGAGTTCTCGGAGCAACATCACGCTTTGGTTTAGCAGGCGAACACAAGAAGATCATACCTCCTTCACGAATACGATAAAGGATAGGATGCTGACCACGAGCTGGAGTAGGAGGACCAATAGGAATAATGGGAATATGACGTCTTCTTGGGCGACGATGCCATGGGACAACAGGAGGTTGTACCACCACTGGCACTGGAGCAACATGCACTGGGACTACTGGGACTGCAGCACCACGATCACTAT
Organism: Calendula officinalis; assembly: GCA_963853835.1. Taxonomy (NCBI): domain Eukaryota; kingdom Viridiplantae; phylum Streptophyta; class Magnoliopsida; order Asterales; family Asteraceae; genus Calendula; species Calendula officinalis. The sequence goes on from OY970823.1 coordinate 16,950,272, forward strand.
CGGAATCAGACGACGTATCGAGGACACTAGCAGGCGACATTCTGCTAAACACAACGCATAAATTTATTAGATTATGAAAATTTTGGGCTCTCTGACGAATGCTAACTTATCATACTAAGGCAATTCTAACTAGGGCAAATGTTCTAAGCTAAGAACAATGGAACGTCAGGATATGAGACTCAGCGTGCCATCATTATTTTTGTTTTGTAAAAGCTTTTGTTTTTCCCAAAAATCTTTTGTACTTATAGACTAGGCTTGCTAATTCACTATAACTTAAGCTCTGATACCACTCTGTCACACCCCGCCAAAAATGAGTTTTACTTCATTTAAAATGTTTTGCGGAAGAACGAGGGTGTAACGTTCATGACAACATATCAAAAATTAAGTAAACAAACAACCACGCAATAACGAAAATAAAAGTTGTTTTCCCTTTCCAATAATAGAAAGTTCCCAAAATAGTAAGTTTCCTAAAATAGAAATTGTTTTGAAATGAAATGATTGTTCATAAACTTAATGTTTTAATCATCGCTCACGACAATCCCACTGCTCATATCCTCCAGTTCCATTGCACCTAATTACCTGGAAAAACATAAATAGTAAAAGCGTTAACAATAATGTTGAGTGAATCCACAGGGTTAATGTAAAAGATAAAGTAAAGTGTTTTGCTACCCAAAATGTTTTTTATGAAAATGGTTTATGATTGAAAATGTATAAAGTTCAACACTCATATAATATGAGAAGTAAATATGAAAAGTGTAGTGTAATTGTAGAATATCTACAATTACTAGTTATGTTTATGAAAATGTGTTGAACAAATTGTTATGTTTGACATCGCATGAACTGTTATCCCCAACAGGTAGCTAGTCTATTGAGTTAATATACCAACCCCTAAGTCCACAATCAACACTTCAATTCCAGTATGTTATCATTCTTTTATGGATATACACTCCCGAAAGATGTCTTGGATATACCAAGTAGTGATCAAATAATGTTGGGAGGATGAGTGTCAGCCAATAGTACTATCAGCATATCCATGGTCTAGATCCACTAGTTAATGATTGCTGGCAAACCTTAGTCCGGTATAATAATTGTTTATCATGCCAACGCGATAATGAAAATGTAAATGTTGTACAGTCATAGTAAAAACAGTAGCAATTTGTGTTTATGTTTTCCACCCCAGAGTTTATAAAACAGTTAAAAAGAGTAAAGGGGTATGTGGACTCACCTGGGCAAAGCTTAGCGACGATATTAGGACAGAGGAATCCTTCAGAGACTCCTAGCTTCCTAAATGATATAACTACTAATTAGACTAAGCTAATGCAGGCGATTTTAGATACGATATAAGTTAAATGATATGCGATTAATGTTATGTTTTATGTTTAGTGACATCGAATGAACTTGGATCATTGGGCCTTAATGGGCCGAAATGAAATGAAATGAAACGGGCTTCGAAATGAAATGAAATGAAATGGGCTTGGGTTAGGCTTAATGGGCCTAGATTGGGCCTAATGGGCCTAATGGGCTTAATGGGCCTAGATGGGCTTAATGGGCCACTAGGTTGGGCCACTTGGGCCTCTTATTAGACTTAGGTCCGATTAGATTGGGCCATGGATTGGGCTTGGGCATAATTGGGTTCGGTTTGGGTATAAGTGGGCCAAAGGTTTGGGCTTTGGTCCAAATGGGCTTGGATACTAATGGGCCAACTAAAGTTTGGGCCTGATAGACTAAGGTAGATCGATATGGGCCAAGTACGGGCCTTGGCCCGATTAAGTATTCGAGTTTGGGTTGATCGGTTGGGTCAAGATCCGGCGTTGACCCGGTTTGACTTATTGGTCAACATTGGTCAAAATTAGTTAACAATAGTCAACATTTGGGTTATAGATTTCGGTTAGGGTTGGGTATCCGGTTCTAGGGTTTAATCTAGCATGGGAATTGGTCAACAAAAGTCAAATCTAGCTAGTCTAGGTCAAAAAGTCAAACATGCAAGTCAACTAGGGTTAAGGTTCGGCTAGGGTTTGGTCTAGGGTTGGCCGAATGGCCAAAACCCTACGGGTTCAAGCTCAGGTCGGGCTAGAGTTCGGGTTTCAAGTGTTGTTTGGCTAGATCTAGGGTTTAACGATACAATGGTTCTAGATCTAGGGCATTTGGTCACATCTAGGATAGATCTAGGGTTTTAGGCAACGAATCAAGTAAGCAAAACAACAAATAAACATGATTTGGGACGGGATCCGTATGCATGGTGTGACCATGCACACAATCGGACCGAGATCATCATCACAAGCAATTGCCGAGACCTCTTGGCCTAGGTCTCGGGTTCAAACTAGAGATCGAAACAAGATGGAATCAAGGAAAAAGGGATTAAATCATACCTTGATAACGAACGGGATCAAGAACACGAGCAAAACTGAACGGGAAAAGCTTGGGATCGGACGAACTTCGAACTCGGGACTTGCTTGGGGCTTAGATTGGCCGAATGGGGATGATGGAAAGGGTTTAGGGTTTTCACAATGGATTGTATTTATAGTGTGAGATCAATAGGAGCTTGATTGGGAGTATGATTCGTTTGAATAACACATGAGATAACTATCAACACAATGATAAGATCAACACCACTTGAATCACACCCTAAGGGAAGGCCGACCACATTGGTGGTCGGTCTTGACTTGGTGTTGATTTAGAAACCTAGTTCGTTCGAGTCACGTTTAAATTAATTAAGTACGTTTATTGTTTAACCGGTAAAACTTACCATTTTAGAAATGTTTTAGCTCAAATGTGCCACCATAAGAAAATAAAAATGTTGTGTTGACTAAAATAGTCAAACACTAATGTATGGTGTAAAAATATGTAAGTTTGTCGTGTATTAAGATGCCAGAAATAGAAATGTCTAATTATAGAAACTTTCTAATTAAGGAAAGTTCTAGAGATGAAATGAAGTTACATACCAGAAATATCGAGTTGTCACATTGGGATTCTCATCCCCCTTTCGCTGAGTTCTCGTACAACAACAATTATCATAAAACTATTAATGTCGCACCATTCGAAGCCATGTATGGAAGAAAGTGTCATTCGCCACTTTTTTGGGTTGAAGTTGGTGATCGTCAAATCACTAGTCCTGAAATTCTACAAGAAACAACTGACAATATCTTCAAGATCAGAGATCGTATCAAGGCTGCAAGAGATCGACAAAAGAGTTATGCTGATAATTGTCGAAAGCCTCTAGAGTTCGTTGTTGGCGACAATGTGTTGCTAAAGGTAGCGCCTTGGAAAGGTGTTGTACGCTTTGGCAAGAAAGGAAAGCTAAGTCCTCGATATGTTGGAGTGTTCGAAATCATTGAAAGAATCGGTGCTGTCGCTTATCGTGTTCGTCTTCCAAAAGAGCTTAGTAATGTTCATAACACATTTCATGAGTCTAATCTTAAGAAGTTTATGTTGGAATTATGTACACAGTTAGTGAACCTATGGTGGTACATCCATGCCTACGAAACACTGAAGGGTCACACAGGTGAGTGCATGTAATACGAGTAGTTATTATGCGATGATACTTGGAGATAAATGATTTATAATAGTCATTATAAATCAGTTAAGTATTAAGTTAAGTTTAACTTATTACTAGATTAGTTTAACTTACTAATTAATACAAGTATTTGTACATTTACTAGTTGAGTAAATATACAATGTGGTAATTATAGATTATCCATAATATGATTTAAAGCTATTAAATCATATAATGTGTGGATAATGTTATTGTCTAAATTATATAAAGTTTATTATATAATTAATTATTAAATATATAAATATAAGTATATATATATATTTTGGTATTTATACCGAATTATATATAAATATATTATACATAGTATTTAATAGTTAAGTGACAATAATAAACTAGTTAAACTAGGAGGGCTAGAAACGAAAAAGGGAAAGTTTAATTAAGTATTGAATATTAATTAAACTAGAAGGGTTCCAAGTGAAAGATCTTCTATTATAAATAGAAGATCTTAGGATTAACCTAATCCCTCTAATGCTTACCCTAAGCCACAAATTTCCCTCCTCCCTCCCCTTGAATTCGGCCGGAACACCAAGAACACAAGTCTTGTGTTCTTCGTTCGTTCTTCGTTCGCTCTTCGCGTTCTTCGAAGATCGATCGAGTTGTTCAAGGATCGTTGCAAGAACCGACTAGAAGGTTTCTCGTTGTGTTCATCATCAGTGGACTTACTTAAGCAAGCTTAAGGTATGATTTAGAAAACCCTTTTTCCACTCTTCTCGTGTTCGAAAGTCGAACACCAAGAACCTTAGGGTTCTTGGTGTTAGTCGAATACACATAAGCATTGTGTGTGTTTGAGTTTTTCATACAAGGCTTCTTTCTTGTTAATCTAGTTTAGATTTCCATCATCGTATAATCCTTTAGGGTTTAAGGATTAAGTTTAATCTCAGTTCCGCTTTTAGGGATTAAATTAGCTAGTTGGTTTAACCGGCAAAAACAACCTCATGTTCTTGACAGTATGGTTCGAACCAAGATACTAGGTGGTCGACCTTATGGGTTGATCAGTGTTATGAAACCCTACATAGTGATGGTTTAGAAATCTAAACAAGAATAACAAAGTTTCTTTTTGTTTGTTTAATTTCCAATTTTTTTATTTTTTGTTCCTAATCTTTTTGTTCCTTCTTCTTTTTGTTCCCTGTGTTTTACGAAAAAGGGCAAGAACCCTAGGACAAGAATATTAAACTTGTTTAGTTTAATTGGTCAAAAGGATTTTAACCCTATAATTTTCGAAATCACTAAGAACCCTAGGATCAAGAACATTAAACTTGTTTAGTTTAATTGGTCAAAAGGTTTCTTTCCCCTCCCTTAAGAATTTTTGAAAAATATGAAGAACCCTAGGACCAAGAATGTTAAATTTTTTGGTCAAATGGATTCTTTCCTTTTTCCCCTTGATTTTCGAAATCTAGGACCAAGTATGTTAAACTTGTTAGTTTAGTTGGTAAAAAAGATTCTTTCCTTTTTCCCAAGAATTTCGAAATCTAGAGGAAACTTGGACACCAAGTATGTTAAACTAGTTTTAGTTTAATTGGTGAAAAAGGTTCTTAGCCTTAAGAATTTTCGAACCCTAGAAGTACCCTAGGACCAAGAACATTAAAGTAGTATATTTTAGTTGGCTAAGAGGATTAATTAAAAACATAATATAGAATCTAGTGTAATTAAACAAGTTCATGTTTAAAAAGTTTAATTATTGTTTTAATAGGTTTGTTAAAATCTAGTTCTTTAAACTAAGAATCTTGACAAAGTTTTTTTTTGTCTATAAGGTTTAATTTAATAAGTTTAAATAAATTTATTAAAGTTATAATCTATCCTAGAATTTAAACAAAGATAATTGTTTAGATAGGATTGATTAGGATTAATCTTTTTATGAAAGATGTTTTTGATCAAGAAAATTGAAACTTAACTTTAATTGATCAAGAACAAGATTAAGGGTTTAATTAATTAAATACAAGATTAAATGGAATATTAAATAAAATGTTATTTTGATCATATAGTTGTAATACTAAAGTAACTAGAATTTGTATTAAGTTATAATTAAACCTAGAAATATAAAAAGTTGTAAACAACTAAAAATTGTACAAAGTAAAGTTTTATTATAGTTAGATAATAATACAAAAGTTATAAGTATTATAATTAGATTGTATTAAGTTATAAATAATTATAACTAGTTAATTATACATGAATATTACGAGTTACGTAAGATACTAGATGAATGATCAAGGGTTAAATAACATAGGAACTTTAGAACCTATATTTAACTAGTCTAAGTTAAATATAATAATGGTTTAAACAAACTAAGATTATTATATATAGTTTATATATAATAAGTTTATTAGTGTTCACCAAGTATAAACCAGTGATTGTGTTTGCTTAAGTTCCATCATGGTTGTTGGAGCTAGTGGGAGCTACACAAGAAAGTCGTAAAGTTTATAAATCTGTTCTTAGGACATATCTTGGTGAATCTAATAAATAATTGTTTAATTTTATTATTAGTCATAGAAAAACTAGATGTGTTAAACTAGAGTTATGACTTAAGTTCGTGATTCATAAAGAATTAAAATCTCTATTTTAAAGTTTAACATAATGTTTAAAGTTTTTCAAGTAAATAAAACAAGTTCGTTTTATTACATAAGGCTTTTCACAAAACTTAGTAAAACCATTTTGTACACCTCGTTTTAGGTATACAAGTAAAATCGAACAAATTTAAAACTATAAGTTTTAAAAGGAATTTAAAAAGGCGTCTTGTGGAATTCTTGAATAACGCGAGTCGCACATTTTAAATAAGGATTAAAATTGGAATAAGGTTTAAGTTTAGTTTAAGACTTAAACAAACCCAAGAAAATATTAGATCTAAGTACTATCCACCTAATGGAAAACCTCACTTGTTAAATGATATTCATACTGTAAGGAGAAAGAACCTTAGATATGGATTCAAATCATTGCAACTGTTAGGGTGCGTAGGGTTTTGTGATAATCGGGAGTCCCGGCGCAGAACATCGCACTGTCTTAGATGGTCTGATCTACTTTGGTGATAATCGGTAGTCCCGACCCACAAAGTACTTAAGTAGAATAAACATACTACACTTTATTGCAACTTAGAAATGTGAAATTAAATTGTACAAAGTTGTAGTAAGTTAAAAGTCTATACATTCTACGACCCCTAGGAATTGTGTCAAGTATTGGTACGATTGGTAAGGATGTTACCTACCAGAATTAACATGTCTCATCGAGAAGTGCCTAAACCTTGCAGCGAGAATGTGATATATGAATCCTAGGCCAATAATATTAATTATGGGTTTATAATATATTTTAGAAGATGATGTTTGTTTATGATTACCAATTAAATGGGGTTTGATTTGTAGATGGCAGCAACAACCACAACGCCACGTACCACTAATCTCTCACTACGCTTGTTCTAGAAAATGACAAATTGACTGGGTCAAAATTTCACAATTGGAAGCGTGATCTTCGGATTATGCATAGGCATGAGAAAAAAGGAAACATCCTAGAAAGAGCAATACTAAATGCCCCTGCCGCAAATGCTAGAAATTAACCACGATAAGCATATTACACTTGTAGAGTGTTCAACTCTTGCAAGGTGGTTAAGGGATCATCAATGAGAACTCACGTCATGAAAATGAAAGAGCACATGGATCGTCTTGAATGACTAGGACACCAAGTACCATTGCAGTTAGCAACAGTAATGATACTCAACTCGTTGTTAGATGACTATAAGCCTTATATAGTCAATGACAACATGCATAAAATGGAGCAATCCATTGTTGAGCTACATTCCATGCTCAAGACTACTGAGTTGATTTTGGGGACCAAGTTTAAGAATGCTCTCATAGTAATCGATGATGGTAGTGAAAAAGAGAAAGAGGCGCAGTGGAAAGGGAAAGGGTAAAACCGATCCCAGCCAAGACGTGCCTAAAGGTAATGGAGTCAAACAAAAGGTCAAGAAGGTGAAACCAAACAAGGAAAGTACCAAGAAACAATATCTTGGTTGTGGTGAGGGTCAAAGGGTAGGAGGCAATGGAAGCTCCTCACTCGACTTGACCAACTTCTAGATACTCACTTTCGACTTGTAAAGCTTATTACGAGTAACTCACTCTTGCAATCGTTTATTGCAAGAGATGATGGAAAGTGAAGATGGCCTGCATGAGATGGTGATGATCCCACAAGCATCAAAGTTAATTTTATAATTCAATATTTTCGTTTTGGATTCATGTAAAACAATTTTATTTTTTGTCAAGACAAATTTTTATGATTAAAACATGGTTTTAGTTTTATCAAATTATGAACCCATGGTTGAATTATATTGTGTGTGCATGTGTGATAATTACACTAGTCAAGTTTTATGACTAGATTGTAAGTCAAGTCTTGACTTACTAATAATCTCATGATTTATATTTGTTTGATTGTTGAAAGAATGATAATATCTTAAAAGCTCAACTACTTAGATACTAGAAATTAGAAAGTTTTTCTAATACAAGTATTTAAGAAAATTATGGAATGATCAAGTTCAAAGTATATTGAATTTAGTTAAAACATCTTAAGTAATAGTCATTACTTATGATAATACATTTTAAAGTATTAGTATTAATATAGTATGATTATATTTGATATAATGAAGATAGACTTTAAGAGTTTTATTACAAGTCTTTCATACTTGTGATTAAGGAATTTAATGAGGTCATAATTCCCTAATAGGAATGATTGGATATTCGCAAAATCCAAGAAATGACTTAGACATTAAATAAACTCTTAAAAGGTTAAACTATATTAAAGCATTTTAAGAATTGAATGTATTAATGCAAGTCTTTTATACTTGTAATAAGTACAATATTTAATCAAGTCCTAATTCCCTAATAGGAATACTGGATACTTACGAAATCTAAGAAATGACTTTGGCATTAAATAAGGTTCTTAAAAGATACTATAGTATTTAAGAATTGGAAGTATCATTTCAAGTATTTTATACTTGTTTGATACAGTAATCAATGAAAGTCATAATTTCCTAAACAGGAATGTTAGATATTCGCAATTCTAATAAATGATAAATTCTTAAAAGATTAAACTATAAGTTCTTGACCAAGAAAGTCAAAGTTCTTGACTTAGTCAAAGTGATAGTTAAAGTGATGCTTATATTCTATAAAAGTTAGTGGGAGCTATGACTAATATTTTGATTAGAGGTGTTAATGAATTTAGTAAGTTAGTAAGATATTAACAACAAGGTATTACCAAGTCGTTAGCCAAAGAGTTAAGAGAAATAATAAATGATCGTTAATTAGATAATTGCAAACCTAATAGAGTGATCATAAGTCTTGTGATTAATTATTGCATATCTAATAGGATATTCACAATCCAATGGATAAGATATTCATTTAAAGACATTTCTTTAACTAGTAATAATATATCTACAAATCATGTAACTAAAAGAGCTTTAGTTACAATGCAAATTTTATGAATTCAATAAACTAAGGAGTTATTTTCCAATCGTCCTTTGTTTACCGAATTGTGTAAAAAGGCAAGAGTAGAAGATGTTATAGAATGTTGCAAGAACAAAATCTAGCAAAGACAAAAGTAATAGTATTTTACAAATACTTGTCTTATGTCTTTAGTATAATAGAAATGACTAGTTTAGTGACAAAGTTACAAGTGAAATTGAAAAACTCATTAAGTAATCAAGACTAATAAAAGGAATAAGTAATGATCCAGTATTAATTCTGTTTCTATGTCCCGTGAGGAATAATGCATGACTTAGTATCATTGTTATTCAAACTTTGTATGTTTTACAATATTCATGAATAAAAGTCTCTTTATGCAAAAGATATAACCCGTGACTACTCATCTTGGTTGGAACCTTGATGGACGTTAACGCCATCGCGGTATTTGGTGGAGATTCGAGGTTTCTCGAAAATAGCTACACAAGTTTTGTTGTAAACCAAATATCGATGATATTCTGTCGTATCGACGAATATTGGATTGACCACCATGATAATACTTCGTGGTTGAAAATTTCAAAAGTATTATTCACTAGGATTGTCCTAAAGCCCGAGGTATTTGGTTTAGGATACAATGACTAATGTACTTTGGTTCGTCTTAGACAAGTCTGAAATATGATTGTCATACGAGGACTTACTGGGTACAGACGAAGTTGTATTTTTAATCGAAATATAACAAGATGGTAATTACGCCTCCTTTTTAGGAGAAATATTTATGGAGTCCCTTGACATGATGGAAAACTGATAAGTGCATGGTCATGCCCAAATGAACATATTTGTTCTCTGTCGTTTAACACAACAGTTTGAATCAAGAAGTCAAGAAATGATTTCGAATACAGTAGTTGATATCTTCTACCATGCTCGTATTCATCATCACAAATATCGTGCTGCAAGGGATGAACCTAAATACGTTGCCCAAGAAGTAAAGACAAAGTGTTCTTTACTAGACGGCGCTATTAAAGAGTTTTTTCAAAAACAATACCTGGCTTACAAAGTTGTTTCTATGGCGTTGGTTACCTACATGCCTATCTAGAGGGCCACTGTAGCTCGTGTCATCAAGCTAAGGTTACAAACTTGCACAAGTTGGAGCCTGTTGGAATTATGTGCATAGTTAGTCAACCTACGGTGGTACATCCATGCCTACGGAACACTTAAGGGTCATACCAGTGAGTGCATGTAATACGAGTAGTTATTATGCAAAGATACTTGGAGAGGAATGATTTATAATAGTCATTATAAATCAGTTAAGTATTAAGTTAAGTTTAACTTATTACTGGATTAGTTTAACTTACTAATTAATACAAGTATTTGTACATTTACTAGTTGAGTAAATATACAATGTCTTAATTATAGATTATCCATAATATGATTTAAAGCTATTAAATCATATAGTGTTTGCCAAAGGGCCTTTGGCCTAGCGGTGTGGTGTATGACTCTCAACCTTGAGGTCTGGAGTTCGAGTCCCGTCGTGGACATAGGTGGTAATTAGGAGTAGATTAGATTTGCCGTTTCAAAAAAAAATCATATAGTGTTTGGATAATGTTATTGTCTAAATTATATAAAGTTTATTATATAAATAATTGTTAATGTATAAATATAAGGTATGATTTGGAAAACCCTTTTCCCCCTCTTCTCATGTTCGAAAGTCGAACACCATGAACCTTAGGGTTTTTGGTGTTAGTGTAGGGTTTCGCATAACACTGATCGACCACTTGGGTCAACCTCCTAGTATACTTGGTTTGACCATACTGACCAAGAACATGAACTTGTTCTTGACCGGTTAAAACCAACTAGCTGATTTAACCCCAAAATGCGGAACTGGGATTAAATCTAATCCTTAAACCCTAAAGGATTGGGATGTTGGAGAACTAGATTAGGTTAACAAGAAAGAAACCTTGTTCGAAGAACTCGAACACACACATACTTGTGTGTTCGTCGACTACTACCAAGAACCCTAGGGTTCTTGGTTCGACTTCGAACAAGAGGAGAGGAAGAAGGAGTGTTCTATGAATCATACCTTAGGTTAATGCTTAAGATAAGTCCACTAATGATGAACACGACGAACGATCCTCTAGATGATCACTTGCAACGATCTTGGATCTTCAAGACTTGAAGAACACGAAGAACGAATGAAGAACACGAAGAACGAAGAACACCAAGTGGTGGTGTTCTTGTTCGGCCCAATGGGGTAAAGGGGCAAGGGTTTCGGCTTGTGTAGGTGTAACCTAATAAGTGATGCCTAAGCCTTCTATTTATATTAGATGGACTTTCACTTAGGGCCCTTCTAGTTTAATTAAGATTAATCTCTTAATTAAACTTATCCTTTTACACTTCCATCCCTTATAGTTTAACTAGTTTATTATTGTTGCACTTAACTATTAAATGTCTAGTATTAACACACTAATAATTCGGTACCCATATACACGAATTATATATACTTGTATTTATACTTTTAATAGTTAATTATATAATAACCTTTATATAATTTACACAATAATATTATCCAATTACTATATGATTTAATAGCTTTAAATCATATCATGGATAACCTTTAATTAACACATTGTATATTTACTCAACTAGCAAATGTACAACTACTTGTATTAATTAGTTAGTTAAACTAATCTAGTAATAAGTTAAACTTAACTTAATACTTAACTTGATTCATAATGACTATTATGAATCATTCCTCTTCGTAGTGTCGTTGCATAACTTGCTAGTATTACATGTACTCACCGGTTTGACCCTTAAGTGTTTCGTAGGCATGGATGTATCATCATAGGTTGACTAAATGTGCACATAATTCCTTCAGTTAGTCGAATACACACAAGCATTGTGTGTGTTCGAGTTTTTCGTACAAGTCTTCTTTCTTGTTAATCTAGTTTAGATTTCCAACATCCTATAATTCTTTAGGGTTTAAGGATTACGTTTAATCTTAGTTCCGCTTTTAGGGATTAAACTAGCCAGTTGGTTTAACCGGCAAGAACAACCTCATGTTCTTTTCAGTATGGTTCAAACCAAGATACCAGGTGGTTGACCTTATGGGTTGATCAGTGTTATGAAACACTACAGTTTATTCATGATCCATCGCTGATTGTTCCTGCATAGGAAATCATTATCGACGACAAACTTCATTTTACTGAGGAACCAATCGAAACCTCCGACTGGAAAGAGCAAAAGCTAAGAAGAAGCTAGATAAAAATCGTCAAAGTCAGATGCAACTCCAAAAGAGGTCCTGAATTCAAGTGGGAACGCGAAGACCGAATGCGAAAGAAATATCCTCATTTATTTCTCGTTGTCTCTCATGTTCGTTATTCGTCTTAATATTCGGGATGAAATTTCTTCAACCAGGGGAGAATGTGACAACTCGATAATTCCGGTATGTAATCACATTTCATTTCTAAACTTTCCTTATTTGGAAAGTTTCTATATTTAGACATTTCTATATTTTGCATCCAAACACACAACAAAACATCTATTTTTACACCATGCATCAGTGTTTGATTATTTTAGTCAACACAACATATCATTTTATTGATGGTCACATGCTTGAGCTAAAACATTTATAAAAATGGTAACTTTATATTGGTTATACAATAAACAATCATAACTAATTAAATGTGACTCGATTGAACTAACCTAAACCCGACACCATGATTCCATGACCGACCACCTAAGTGGCCAACCCCTCCTTGCTCGAACCACATGTGTTAAGGCAAAAAGCCTTACCCCTTTGGATCTTAAGATAACAAAACAACCTAGACTAGCTTTGATTAATATGTAGAATAAAATAGCTAAGTTTAGGTCTGATACTGAGTGATCAGTATTGGAACTCAGTATCAGAGCTCAGTATCAGATAGTGATACTGAGTACAAGGACTGAGTAGAAGGACTGAGTAAACATTTCCATGTTTACCTTGCCAGATCAAATCCCTTTGATCTCGGCCACTTTCCTTATTCTAGTCATTGCATTACTCCTTGCCTAACTTGTAAGATCTCTATAACATTATAAATAGAGATCATTTGGCAAAGGAGTATTCACCAATTCACTTTACACTTTCATATCTATTGTAATTGATCAGTGGTCTTGTTATTCCGCAACAAGCCACACTTAGTGGAATTATACATTTGACTCATATGTTGTTCTTATACAATATTTGTCTTGAGTTATAATTATCCAATCAATTAACCATCTAAACCAGGGCGTTGTGACCTAACAACTGGTATCAGAGCAAGCTAAATAAACTCTTATTTAGTCGATCTATAACCCTGGCAGCCATCCCTTATACTTATCCTTCACATACTCCAAAATCAAAAATGTCTACCATTGTTGCACCAATTATGTCTGGAAAGGGAGTACCCATCTTTGATGGTAAAGACTTCCATCAATGGAAGCTAAAAGCTCAGTGGTATCTTGAATCCATTCATCATGAAATGCTCACTGTGCTAAATGATGATCCTATCATCCCACAAACTGTGGAACCCGTTGCTGCTACTGATAATGCTCCTGAGAGCATAAGAATTGTACCTAAACTCGCACAACTGGACTGATACTGACCGTCAGTTGTATGCTTTAGACTCCAGGGCTAAAGGGGTGATTGGTAATGTTGTTACCAAAGAAATTCTCAATGCAATCATGGAATTGCCAACAGCAAAGGCTATGTGGGATAGCCAATCAGTCACTTATGAAGGCACACCAAAAGTGAAGTTGCAAAGAAAGAGCAACATGAGAAGAAAGTATGAAAACTTCTTCTCAAATCCAAATGAAGACATCACCTCTCTTTACAACAGGTTTAATACTATTGTTCATGGTCTAATTAGTGTTGGCATTGTAAAAGAGGAAGGGGAACTTGTTCAAAAGTTCCTGGACAGTCTTCTTCAACAATTTCTTGACATGTCAAATTCTGTCAATGCTGCTAACAACATTGAGTCATATACTCTTCAAACTTTATATGGCCTAATGTTGAATCATGAGGAGAATACTGCTTCAAGACTGATCAACTGGAAGAAAACTGACCAATCTTCAAATGGAATGGCTCTCATTGTGCAACAAGCATATACTGTGACTGAGCCTGAAGAACCGCTAGTTGATCTTGCTGATTCTGAGGCAGAAGAGCTTGAGACTCAAATGGCTCCTATGTCTATGAAGTTGGATCAGTTGAAAAAGAAGAGGCTTGGTGTTAGCTCTTCTAATACTGACCCGAGATCAGGTCTTTGCTATAGGTGTGGAAAACCTGGACATATTGCTGCAAATTGTCATACCAAGGCTTCTGAGACTGATCAGAATGACAAGATTGCATACCGAGCAAAGAGGTATAGAGACAAGTATGTCAAACTGAAGAACTGGAGCAAGGGCAAGAGGGCAGAAGGGAATGGAGCATCTCATCAAGCACTATATTCTGAAGCTTGGATGGATGAGGACATAAGTGATGATGAGGAAGAGGTTGAGAATAAAGCCTTTATGGCTTTCACTGAAGATGATTTGAAGAGCTCCTTTGAAAAGGATATCAAAGAGGCTGAGAGAATGAGTGTTCATACTGATTGGGATTCCACTCAGTTGTACAAGGTAAGTTCCTTTCAAACTTATTCAGTGAATGAAAAACTAAGATTTTTGAGTATATGATTGTTGATCTTAAAACTTCTGTACAAAAAGAAAAAGCTTTAAAATTAACAATTCAAGAACTTGAAAGGGTAAATAATGAAAACTTAGATAAATTAGCAAAGTATAAAGATTTAGAACTAAACTTTTCAGATTTAAAGGACATTAACCAAAGATTAGCTGATAAAGCCCATTTACACAAACTTGAAAAAGAAAAATTTGAAAAACAGTGTAAATCTTGGGGAAATGCTTCAATAAAATTAAATAAATGTTTAAATCAACAATTCCCAGAAAATGTGAGGGCTGCACTTGGTGTTGATCCTCAATTTAAAAATAGGAATAATTTTGCTGATTTATTTGAAGAGTTTTCTAATATGAACCCTATTAAATTTATAAAAGCTAAAACCTTTTGTGAAGTTGGATGTCAAACCGAGTCAGATGATGAGGAAAATGAAATTTTAGAAAAACCTATTGGTCCCTTCATCTGCTCAAAGTGCTATACTGAGCTACAAGTACTCAGTATTGAATTTCATGTAAAGGAAATTTCTGATACTGAGCTCCCAATAGTTCAGTATGACACTTCTGCTGTTCCACCTTTTGAATTATTATTTAATACAACAACTTTTGAATTATATAATGATAATAAGACTACTTCTATCTCAAATGTTTCATCTAATACAGAAGTTGCAGGAACAGGAACATCAAATACTGAGACATCTAAAGAACCTGTTAAAGTTGTTTCTTCAAAACATGATAAACAAAAAACTTCAACTAGGTCCACAGTTGGCTGAAACAAGAAGTCTTACACTAATAATATTAGAAAGACTTCTCTGCCAAATAAAAAGAAGCAATCAGATCCACCACCCTTTAAACCAGTAAAAAAAATGCTAAAACACCTATTAAAAATGACAAAAATAACATTTTAAAAACACTTGGTGATCAGGTCAAATTTTTAAGTAAACAATTTGCAAAACTTACTCATACTGATCTACCAAAAGTGCAACAGTTTTCTAAAATACCTTATGAAAATATGTTTAGAAATAGACCTAGAAAATGTTATAGGTGTCATCATACTGGTCATAAGGGAGATGAATGCTGGACTGATCTCTCAAGTCCTAGGTACTCAGTACCAAAGAAAAGGACAGAATCTAAGTCAGTATCACCAAAGAAAACCTCTAAAGTTTCCCCTGAAGTCTTACTGACCTCTCCAAATAAAGAGATCAGGACAAAATCTGTTTATTCCACCAAAGGTCCCATTCAAAAATGGGTGCCTAAAAGGAACTAACTTTTATTTTATGTCTTGTGCAGGGTGACAGAAAATGGTATTTAGATAGTGGCTGCTCAAGACACATGATAGGCAGTATGGAGTACCTTCTCAATTATACTCCAGAGAAGGGTCCTTCTGTTAAGTTTGGAGATGACTCGGTGGGAAAGACAAGAGGTTATGGTGTGATCAAGGCAGGCAACATAACTTTTAAAAGAGTTGCCTATGTAGAGGGTCTTAAACACAACCTGCTCAGTATCAGCCAGATGTGTGACGATGACAATGAAGCTCGATTCAGGAAGGTTGCAGGAATCATCTACAATGATAAAGGGCAGCCTGTACTCATTGCTCGAAGTGAAAAAGATGTATATGTGGTCAACCTATCTGAAATAGACCCAACTATTCGAGTATGCCTGCTTTCTAAAGTCAAGCCAGAATTGCATTGGCTATGGCACAAGAATCTCTCTCACATCAACTTTAGAAATATCAACGAGCTCAGTATGAAGAAACTGGTGAGAGGGCTGCCCACTATTACTTATTCAAAAGATAAGTTATGCTCAGCATGTGAAATGGGCAAGCAGAAGAAGAGTTCATTCAAGTCAAAGGTCAATCATTCCATCAATGAACCTCTTACTATGATACATATGGATCTTTTTGGCCCCATCAGCACACCATCTTTGGCCAAAAAGATCTATACCCTAGTCTTGGTTGATGAATTCTCAAGATATACTTGGGTCATCTTCCTCAAGACTAAGTCAGATGCAACAACAGAAATCATTGCCTTTTTAAAAAGAGAGGAACTTCAAAAAGGCAACAAGGTCAAGCAACTTAGAAGTGACCATGGTACTGAGCTTAAGAACTCAGTATTAGCCGACTTCTGTGAAGAAAAAGGAATCATTCAAAACTTCTCTGCAGCTTACACACCACAACAAAATGGTGTTGTAGAAAGAAAGAATAGAACATTAATTGAAGCTGCAAGAACTTTGTTATGCCATGCTGGACTGGCACTGAGTTTCTGGGCTGAAGCTGTAAATTGTGCAAACTTCACTCAGAATAGAGCCACTATAGTCCAGAGACATCTGAAGACTCCATATGAGTTATACAATGGCAAGATTCCTAATGTGGAATACTTCCACATCTTTGGAAGTAAATGCTTTGTACTCAGTACAAAACAAAATCTCAACCAATTTGCTCCCAAAGCAAATGAAGGTGTGTTCATGGGCTACTCTCCACACTCTAAAGCCTTCAGAGTGTATATCATCTCAACCAAGATGATTGTAGAATCCATTCATGTTACATTTGATGAAGATCAGAATGAGCATTCTACCTCAGCAAGTGAAGACATAAGTGGCATAGCATTCTACTAAGTTTAATGAAACTGATCAAGTTCGAACTCAGTCTCACTCAACTGCGACTAATACTGAGGCTCCCATAACAGAGAACCCTCACACTGAGTTTCCAACTAATGATCTGCACCACTCTACCTATGAAGAAGGTGAAACATCAAACACTTCACAAGAATCCACCTCACCTCTACAAAATGAAGCTGAACAGCAACCTCCGTTGTCTAATACTGACCAGAATTCCACTCAGTATCAGACACACAACACACCCAATCAACAAGATAGTGTTGATCCTACTTCAAATGCTCCCTTAGGAAACAATTTAAGGGAACACAGAGACCATCCACACTCAAACATTATTGGTCCTATTGAAGAAGGTGTCCAAACAAGAAGAAAATTAGAGTTTCAACCCCAAGCAACTGCAAATTTTTGTTTCTTCTCAAGCTTTCTATCTACCATTGAACCAAAGAAAGCTGATGAAGCTTTATTAGATGAAGATTGGGTAGAGGCTATGCAAGAAGTGCTCACAGAGTTTGAGAGAAACAAAGTTTGGAACTTAGTACCACCTCCTACTGGCAAAACTATTATTGGTACTAAGTGGGTATTCAGAAACAAGATGGACAAGGATGGTGTTGTCATCAGAAACAAAGCAAGGTTAGTTGCTCAAGGTTACATGCAAGAAGAAGGCATTGACTATGATGAAACTTTTGCACCAGTTGCAAGAATTGAAGCTATTAGGTGGTATCTTGCATATGCAGCTTTTAAGAACTTCAAAGTTTATCAGATGGATGTCAAGAGTGCTTTTCTAAATGGAAAACTACAAGAAGAAGTTTATGTTAAACAACCACCAGGTTTTGTTGATCCTAAATTTCCTAATTATGTTTTCAAGCTTGATAAAGCTCTATATGGTCTCAAACAAGCTCCAAGAGCCTGGTATGATACCCTGTCTGAGTACCTTATTGAAAATAAATTTACTAGAGGTAAAATTGATAAAACATTATTTTCAAAACGGAAAGGTTCTGACATCTTACTCATTCAGATATATGTAGATGATATTATCTTTGGCTCCACTGACAAGTCAATGTGTGACTGGTTTGCTAAGATAATGTCAACTCAGTATCAGATGAGTATGATGGGAGAACTTACTTATTTTCTTGGTTTACAAGTTGAACAAAAGCCTGATGTCACTTTTATAAATCAAAGTAAGTATGTGCATGACATGTTAAAGAAATACAAATTTGAAAACTTATCTTCCATGCATACTCCTATGGGTACTCAGGATAAGATAAGTAAGGATGAAACTGGTAAACCAGTTTGTCAATCCACATACCGAGGTATGATTGGTTCCTTACTTTACTTAACTGCTAGCAGGCCTGATATCATGTTTGCAACATGTTTGTGTGCTCGGTATCAGGCTGATCCTAAAGAATCACACATGAAAGCAGTTAAGCGCATCTTTAGATATCTTACAGGTACTCCTAACCTGGGTCTTTGGTATCCCAAAGATTCAAACTTTGACCTTGAAGGGTACACAGATGCAGATTTTGCAGGTGTAGATTGGATAGAAAAAGCACAAGTGGAGGATGTCAATTCCTAGGTGGAAGACTAGTAGGTTGGTCATCCAAGAAGCAAAATTCGGTAGCAACTTCCACAGCAGAAGCAGAGTATGTTGCTGCAGGAAGTTGCTGTGCTCAATTATTATGGATGCAGTATCAACTATTGGACTATGGGTTCAACTTTCAAAAGACTCCAATTCATTGTGATAACAAAAGTGCTATTGCTATCACAGAGAACCCAGTCTATCACTCCAAGACTACGCACATTGATATCAGACACCACTTTATTCGAGATAATGTGGAAAAGGGTAAGGTTGAGGTAGATTATGTACCTACAGATGAACAATTGGCAGATGTGTTTACTAAACCTCTCCCTGAGGAAAGGTTTATGTATTTACTAGGGCAATTAGGTATGCTGAATCCTTGATCTTTCTTAATTTTCTTTAAAACTGAGCGCTCAGTATCACTCCTGTTGATACTGACCACTCAGTATCACTAGTCTGTTATCATCAAAATTTTAAATTTTTATTTTTTTATTAATTTCAAGAGTAAATTAATTGTTTTCATATTTTTAAAATTGTTTTTTAATTAATTTTATTTACTCAGTATTGGGGTATGACGGCGTTCACACCGAGCTTAACCCTCATACTGCCCAACGGTAACCTTTCTTAATAGGAAAGTTACCGTTGGCACAGGATAAGGCAGTCAAATCCGCCGATTTAACTTCCCAATATCTTAATTATCTTTCAATCACCTATAAATAACCGTTTTTTTTTACTTCAAATTTTTTAACAGTTATTTCATTCTTTCTCTTTAAATTCTCTCTGCGATTAACGATTTCACTCTCATTTAGCAGGCAAAAACTCTTAAATCAAAATCACAGATGGCGAATTACACATTCGTCGCTCCAGAGGTTGAATCGGAAATCAAATTCCGAAATGATGAACTGCCTAGGTTTGCGAGGAACAACATCACAGCCAATTTCACTATTCCTCAAGCCTGGATATGCCAAGAATTCACAAACATTGTGACTATTATGAAGAATTGCCCAATTGCTCGTGCACTGACCTTGTCTCCTCGAGCAATTTACCCATAAATGCTATGCGAGTTTTGGTACTCTGCCACACTCGATTCTCCAGATATGATTGCTGGGTGGGTAATTAGGGATCAAAGAAGGGCATTTGTTTCTACTGCCATCATTCGTGAAACACTGAGGCTTCCCGCCCAAGCTCAGTATGACCCATTCGTTGATAGAACAGAGGCACGCTCAGTATTACCATTTTTGGGTCGAAGTGGAACAGCGGGCATAATCAAAAGAAACGAATTTGGTCCTATGTGGGGTATTCTCATTACAACGATTATTCGGTGTATGACCCACAAGACGGGTGCTTTGGACCAAATAAATGAATTTGGGATGCAAATAGTACATGCTTTGTACTATGGAAGAAACATTGATTATGCAAGGCTCATTTTCAATGAATTAGCTGCTTTGGTTCGGGCTAACACAAGGGAATGTAATGTCCATTTCTGCAGATTCTTATCACTCATCTTTCAACACTCAATACCAACACATACTTATGATGAGTTTCACAGTCCAAGGGTTGATCTTCCTCCTCTTAGTGAGAAGATCTTCTTTTACAGGCCAAGAGAAGGAGAGCCTCTACTGAGTCCTTATATGTGGGCCATTGTTCAAGAACACATAAATGAGGAAGCAGACATGTCTGATACTGAATCAGACAATGATATGATGATAATGATGATAATAGTGGTAATGGAGGACAAGCTGGTCAAGATGTTGAGATGCAGGATGTTCCACAAGTTCAAGAACCGACTCAACAACATATATCTCATACTGAGTTGACCGAAGCCACACCGCTTGTCCTAAGAAGGAGAAGAAGAAACCTCTCACCAGTCCTTATGGGCGTGTTATCATCTGAGGAGGTGCAGACTGCAAATGTTCCATCATTAACTGCCTCTCTTCAAGCCCAAAGCCTAGTTGCAGCCACCGCTGACCTTCCAGGTCCAGAACTAGTCCCAACTGCTCAACCAATTGAGGAACCTCATGTTCCTCTTGATGTGGAGATTCAATATGAGCAAACTACACTGGAAGGTGCTCAGCAAGACAGACAGGTCGGTATTGAAGATGTTGGTGCTGCAAATCAACAATCACATGATCCTGCACCGACCTCTGCCGATGCTAGAAGGGAATCTGACAGAGTCTCAGGTATGAATTTCTAAAAAGCCCTTAAACTTATATATATATATATATATATTTCATTCCCAAATAGAGACTAAGTATTGGCCAGTACCAACTCAATACTGACCAAAGTCTCACACGATCTTTCAAATATATATCCGTTTATGGCCAACATAGCTAGCCCACTGCTGCTATGCAAAATTCATATACTGAGCACCCAATTGATCATTGTCAGTCTACAGTTGTCTCAATATTTAAAGAGACAATAGTGGTTGATGTCAAACTGACACCCACTGGTGCTGCTTGAATAATGTCCAACTTATTTTTGAGTTGGGTAACATAATTCAAGAAATGATCACAAACCCTTAAGCCACAAAATCCAAAAACTTCCCATGGGGTTTAGCCACATTTCTGTTATCACTCTAATACCGAGTGATAAACATTGAAAATAACAAGAAGCACATCCCAGGCTTCGAATTCCCAAACCCAAACCTTTTAGTAAATGTGACTTATCCTATACTGAGCTACTTAAATTTACACACTCACTTTTACTAAAACCTTCTTACACATGCTATGCACAAGTCCACAATATTTCATCATAAACCAGATGAAATACAGACTTCACAAACTCTGTTTATATGATTATAGAGTTAACCAACACCACAATTCTATTTGATAAATCTTTCTTTTTAACCAGTTTTATATTTTTTGTTTCTTTAGCACCATCTGTGCAGGGCATTCAGGCATCACAGGCTGCAGGAGACCAAGTGACTCTGCAAGCAATCATGCAGCATATTCTGGCCATCCAACATACTCAGACTATCATACTGGCCAGAATGGACACTATGAGTAGTGATATTGACTCAATAAAACAGTCAGTCTCACTACTTCAACAACCACATCAGCCTCCACCAACTCCACCATTTTCACATGGTGGACACAATGAAGAAGGAGAAGGAGAAGGAGATGATGATGATACTGATGCTGCCACTGAGCCCATGCCCTCCCCTCCTCTTGAAGAACCTGAAGGGGACATGGGTGGCGATACTGATCCTCTTCCCTCCCCATCCAATGATAACAATAAGGGGGAGAAGAGACAAAGAGATACTGAGGTTGATCAAACTGAGCCATCTGCTCAGGGGGAGAAAAGAAGAAGATTGAATGAAGATCAACCTCCACAACAAGAACAACAACATCAGCAAAGCCCTCATACTGAGCCACTTCGGATTCAGTATGAGAGAAGATGACAAAGAACTAGGTTAGCATTACAAGTTGAAGACCCACTTGAGCCATCTGCTCAGGGGGAGACTCATACTGACCAACCACAGCAAACTTATTCTGAGCCACCTGCTCGTGAGGAGAATGATTTGCAAATTGTGGTCTATAGGCCTTTCATCTGGCCTATTGCTGATGATGAAGATGAAGAACCAGATTTAGTGAACTATGCACTAAATCTGGTAGAACAAGAAAGTTCTTCATCATCATCCTCGGATGATGAAGAACCAGAAAATCTGGTGATTAGAAGAAGGAGTTCCTTATCAAGAAGACCCATCAATGCAGTTCTCACTTCTTCTGAATCAAGTGAGGAACCTGCTCCTTTGGTAACAAGACAAAGAAGACCTGTTCATACATTGGACAGTGATACCGAGCAGGCTCCAAGACTGACTTCTCAACAACTCTGTGCAGAACAAGAGAGATTTTTATATGAGCAAGAGTTGGGAATCAAAGCTGAACTAGAATCTGACCCAGATACTGATACTCCTGGTCCTTCACATAGAATCTCAAGAAAGGGTCCAGACCATATTCAACATTATTGGAATATGGTTGCTGCTAGGACTCAGTATAAGGAGGGAAGGAAGGAGTTCTTGAAGACCAAAACATTTCCAAATGTAAGGGGGATACATTGGTTGAATCTGGATGTCAATAAAGTAAAAGTGAAGCTCAAAGAAGGAAGAATCACTATCACTTGTATTGGCTTAACCAGTCCTCCCATGAAGATATTTCTTCATGATATTCAAAGAATTGGTCTTCAAGACTGGGTGAAGATCACAAGACTGATCAAAGAGCTTCCAAAGATATCAACTTATGATCAAATAGTCTTGGATGAGATCTGTGCAGTAGCTGCTGTATGCTATGAGAAGGGCTTGCTTCATGAGATAGAGTATAGAACAATCAGTGTGATGACTGAAGCTTACTCAAATAACAGACCAGAATGCCTTCATACATACAAGTATCTTAATAAGTACCCTCTTCCTCCTAACCTTGTTTTTTAGGATCAAAAGAGTGTGATATATCCAACTTCTGGATATATGTATACTGACTCAGAGGATAGAGAGTGCTTCATTTCTGAAGAAGATCTGCCAAGAGCTCAAATCAGTCACCTTGTTGGACTGAAATGGATGATCACCAAGAAAGAAGACTCTTGGTTCAGAAAGAAGATTATTGCAGTTCTTTAATTGTAGAAGGGATGAACTCAAGAGCAGAGAAGAGTTTGTCCACATCAAACAAGAAGTCTTCTATGAGAATGAAGCCATCAACAGCAGATGAAATATCTTCATGGGAGGACTGGTTAAGCCAGTACAAGTGATAGTGATTCTTCCTTCTTTGAGCTTCACTCTTACTTTATTGACATCCAGATTCAACCAATATATCCCCCTTACATTTGGAAATGTTTTGGTCTTCAAGAACTCCTTCCTTTCTTCCTTATACTGAGTCCTAGCAGCAACCATATTCCAATAATGTTGAATATGGTCTGGACCCTTTCTTGAGATTCTATGTGAAGGACCAGGAGTATCAGTATCTGGGTCAGATTCTGGTTCAGCTTTGATTCCCAACTCTTGCTCATATAAAAATCTCTCTTGTTCTGCACAGAGTTGTTGAGAAGTCAGTCTTGGAGCCTGCTCGGTTATCACTGTCCAATTTATGAACAGGTCTTCTTTGTCTTGTTACCAAAGGAGCAGGTTCCTCACTTGATTCAGAAGAAGTGAGAACTGCATTGATGGGTCTTCTTAATAAGGAACTCCTTCTTCTAATCACCAGATTTTCTGGTTCTTCATCATCCGAGGATGATGATGAAGAACTTTCTTGTTCTACCAGATTTAGTGCATAGTTCACTAAGTCTGGTTCTTCATCTTCATCATCAGCAATAGGCCAGATGAAAGGCCTATAGACCACAATTTGCAAATCATTCTCCTCACGAGCAGGTGGCTCAGAATAAGTTTGCTGTGGTTGGTCAGTATGAGTCTCCCCCTGAGCAGATGGCTCAAGTGGGTCTTGAACTTGTAATGCTGACCTAGTTCTTTGTCTTCTTCTCTCATATTGAATCCGAAGTGGCTCAGTATGAGGGCTTTGCTGATGTTGTTGTTCTTGTGGTTGATCTTCATTCAATCTTCTTCTTTTCTCCCCCTGAGTAGATGGCTCAGTTTGATCAACCTCAGTATCTCTTTGTCTCTTCTCCCCCTGATTGTTATCATTGGATGGGGAGGGAAGAGGATCAGTATCACCACCCATATCCCCTTCAGGTTCTTCAAGAGTAGGGGAGGGCATGGGCTCAGTGGCAGCATCAGTATCACCAACATCTCCTTCTCCTTCTCCTTCTTCATTGTGTTCACCATGTGAAAATGGTGGAGTTGGTGGAGGCTGATGTGGTTGTTGAAGTAGTGAGACTGACTGTTTTATTGAGTCAATGTCACTACTCATATTGTCCATTTTTGGCCAGTATGATAGTCTGAGTATGTTGGATGGCCAGAATATGCTGCATGATTGCTTGCAGAGTCACTTGGTCTCCTGCAGCCTGTGATGCCTGAATGCCCTGCACAGATGGTGCTAAAGAAACAAAAATATAAAACTGGTTAAAAAGAAAGGTTTATCAAATAGAATTGTGGTGTTGTTTAACTCTATAATCATATAAACAGAGTTTGTGAAGTCTGTATTTCATCTGGTTTATGATGAAATATCGTGGACTTGTGCATAGCATGTGTAAGAAGATTTTAGTAAAAGTGATTGTGTAAATTTAAGTAGCTCAGTATAGGATAAGTCACATTTACTAAAAGGTTTGGGTTTGGGAGTTCGAAGCCTGGGATGTGCTTCTTGTTATTTTCAATGTTTATCACTCGGTATTAGAGTGATAACAGAAATGTGGCTAAACCCCATGGAAAGTTTTTGGATTTTGTGGCTTAAGGGTTTGTGATCATTTCTTGAATTATGCTACCCAACTCAAAAATAAGTTGGATATTATTCAAGCAGCACCAGTGGGTGTTAGTTTGACATCAACCACCATTGTCTCTTTAAATGTTGAGACAACTGTAGACTGACAATGATCAATTGTGTGCTCAGTATATGAATTTTGCATATCAGCAGTGGGCTAACTATGTTGGCCATAAACGGATATATATTTGAAAGATCGTGTGAGACTTTGGTCAGTATTGAGTTGGTACTGGCCAATACTTAGTCTCTATTTGGGAATGAAATATATATATATATAAGTTTAAGGACTTTTTAGAAATTCATACCTGAGACTCTGTCAGATTCCCTTCTAGCATCGGCAGAGGTCGGTGCAGGATCATGTGATTGTTGATTTGCAGCACCAACATCTTCAATACCGACCTGTCTGTCTTGCTGAGCACCTTCCAGTGTAGTTTGCTCATATTGAATCTCCACATCAAGAGTTTTATTACAAGTCTTTCATACTTGTGATTAAGGAATTTAATGAGGTCATAATTCCCTAATAGGAATGATTGGATATTCGCAAAATCCAAGAAATGACTTAGACATTAAATAAACTCTTAAAAGGTTAAACTATATTAAAGCATTTTAAGAATTGAATGTATTAATGCAAGTCTTTTATACTTGTAATAAGTACAATATTTAATCAAGTCCTAATTCCCTAATAGGAATACTGGATACTTACGAAATCTAAGAAATGACTTTGGCATTAAATAAGGTTCTTAAAAGATACTATAGTATTTAAGAATTGGAAGTATCATTTCAAGTATTTTATACTTGTTTGATACAGTAATCAATGAAAGTCATAATTCCCTAAACAGGAATGTTAGATATTCGCAATTCTAATAAATGATAAATTCTTAAAAGATTAAACTATAAGTTCTTGACCAAGAAAGTCAAAGTTCTTGACTTAGTCAAAGTGATAGTTAAAGTGATGCTTATATTCTATAAAAGTTAGTGGGAGCTATGACTAATATATTGATTAGAGGTGTTAATGAATTTAGTAAGTTAGTAAGATATTAACAACAAGGTATTACCAAGTCGTTAGCCAAAGAGTTAAGAGAAATAATAAATGATCGTTAATTAGATAATTGCAAACCTAATAGAGTGATCATAAGTCTTGTGATTAATTATTGCATATCTAATAGGATATTCACAATCCAATGGATAAGATATTCATTTAAAGACATTTCTTTAACTAGTAATAATATATCTACAAATCATGTAACTAAAAGAGCTTTAGTTACAATGCAAATTTTATGAATTCAATAAACTAAGGAGTTATTTTCCAATCGTCCTTTGTTTACGGAATTGTGTAAAAAGGCAAGAGTAGAAGATGTTATAGAATGTTGCAAGAACAAAATCTAGCAAAGACAAAAGTAGTAGTATTTTACAAATACTTGTCTTATGTCTTTAGTATAATAGAAATGACTAGTTTAGTGACAAAGTTACAAGTGAAATTGAAAAACTCATTAAGTAATCAAGACGAATAAAAGGAATAAGTAATGATCCAGTATTAATTCTGTTTCTATGTCCCGTGAGGAATAATGCATGACTTAGTATCATTGTTATTCAAACTTTGTATGTTTTACAATATTCATGAATAAAAGTCTCTTTATGCAAAAGATATAACCCGTGACTACTCATCTTGGTTGGAACCTTGATGGGACGTTAACGCCATCGCGGTATTTGGTGGAGATTCGAGGTTTCTCGAAAATAGCTACACAAGTTTTGTTGTAAACCAAATATCGGTGATATTCTGTCGTATCGACGAATATTGGATTGACCACCATGATAATACTTCGTGGTTGAAAATTTCAAAAGTATTATTCACTAGGATTGTCCTAAAGCCCGAGGTATTTGGTTTAGGATACAATGACTAATGTACTTTGGTTCGTCTTAGACAAGTCTGAAATATGATTGTCATACGAGGACTTACTGGGTACAGACGAAGTTGTATTTTTAATCGAAATATAACAAGATGGTAATTACGCCTCCTTTTTAGGAGAAATATTTATGGAGTCCCTTGACATGATGGAAAACTGATAAGTGCATGGTCATGCCCAAACGAACATATTTGTTCTCTGTCGTTTAACACAACAGTTTGAATCAAGAAGTCAAGAAATGATTTCGAATACAGTAGTTGATATCTTCTACCATGCTCGTATTCATCATCACAAATATCGTGCTGCAAGGGATGAACCTAAATACGTTGCCCAAGAAGTAAAGACAAAGTGTTCTTTACTAGACGGCGCTATTAAAGAGTTTTTTCAAAAACAATACCTGGCTTACAAAGCTGTTTCTATGGCGTTGGTTACCTACATGCCTATCTAGAGGGCCACTGTAGCTC
Source organism: Calendula officinalis (assembly GCA_963853835.1). Lineage (NCBI taxonomy): Eukaryota > Viridiplantae > Streptophyta > Magnoliopsida > Asterales > Asteraceae > Calendula > Calendula officinalis. Next base: position 16,977,852 of record OY970823.1, read on the forward strand.
GTGTCATCAAGCTAAGGTTACAAACTTGCACAAGTTGGAGCCTGTTGGAATTATGTGCATAGTTAGTCAACCTACGGTGGTACATCCATGCCTACGGAACACTTAAGGGTCATACCAGTGAGTGCATGTAATACGAGTAGTTATTATGCAAAGATACTTGGAGAGGAATGATTTATAATAGTCATTATAAATCAGTTAAGTATTAAGTTAAGTTTAACTTATTACTGGATTAGTTTAACTTACTAATTAATACAAGTATTTGTACATTTACTAGTTGAGTAAATATACAATGTCTTAATTATAGATTATCCATCATATGATTTAAAGCTATTAAATCATATAGTGTTTGCCAAAGGGCCTTTGGCCTAGCGGTGTGGTGTATGACTCTCAACCTTGAGGTCTGGAGTTCGAGTCCCGTCGTGGACATAGGTGGTAATTAGGAGTAGATTAGATTTGCCGTTTCAAAAAAAATCATATAGTGTTTGGATAATGTTATTGTCTAAATTATATAAAGTTTATTATATAAATAATTGTTAATGTATAAATATAAGGTATGATTTGGAAAACCCTTTTCCCCCTCTTCTCATGTTCGAAAGTCGAACACCATGAACCTTAGGGTTTTTGGTGTTAGTGTAGGGTTTCGCATAACACTGATCGACCACTTGGGTCAACCTCCTAGTATACTTGGTTCGACCATACTGACCAAGAACATGAACTTGTTCTTGACCGGTTAAAACCAACTAGCTGATTTAACCCCAAAATGCGGAACTGGGATTAAACCTAATCCTTAAACCCTAAAGGATTGGGATGTTGGAGAACTAGATTAGGTTAACAAGAAAGAAACCTTGTTCGAAGAACTCGAACACACACATACTTGTGTGTTCGTCGACTACTACCAAGAACCCTAGGGTTCTTGGTTCGACTTCGAACAAGAGGAGAGGAAGAAGGAGTGTTCTATGAATCATACCTTAGGTTAATGCTTAAGATAAGTCCACTAATGATGAACACGACGAACGATCCTCTAGATGATCACTTGCAACGATCTTGGATCTTCAAGACTTGAAGAACACGAAGAACGAATGAAGAACACGAAGAACGAAGAACACCAAGTGGTGGTGTTCTTGTTCGGCCCAATGGGGTAAAGGGGCAAGGGTTTCGGCTTGTGTAGGTGTAACCTAATAAGTGATGCCTAAGCCTTCTATTTATATTAGATGGACTTTCACTTAGGGCCCTTCTAGTTTAATTAAGATTAATCTCTTAATTAAACTTATCCTTTTACACTTCCATCCCTTATAGTTTAACTAGTTTATTATTGTTGCACTTAACTATTAAATGTCTAGTATTAACACACTAATAATTCGGTACCCATATACACGAATTATATATACTTGTATTTATACTTTTAATAGTTAATTATATAATAACCTTTATATAATTTACACAATAATATTATCCAATTACTATATGATTTAATAGCTTTAAATCATATCATGGATAACCTTTAATTAACACATTGTATATTTACTCAACTAGCAAATGTACAACTACTTGTATTAATTAGTTAGTTAAACTAATCTAGTAATAAGTTAAACTTAACTTAATACTTAACTTGATTCATAATGACTATTATGAATCATTCCTCTTCGTAGTGTCGTTGCATAACTTGCTCGTATTACATGTACTCACCGGTTTGACCCGTAAGTGTTTCGTAGGCATGGATGTATCATCATAGGTTGACTAAATGTGCACATAATTCCTTCAGTTAGTCGAATACACACAAGCATTGTGTGTGTTCGAGTTTTTCGTACAAGTCTTCTTTCTTGTTAATCTAGTTTAGATTTCCAACATCCTATAATTCTTTAGGGTTTAAGGATTACGTTTAATCTTAGTTCCGCTTTTAGGGATTAAACTAGCCAGTTGGTTTAACCGGCAAGAACAACCTCATGTTCTTTTCAGTATGGTTCAAACCAAGATACCAGGTGGTTGACCTTATGGGTTGATCAGTGTTATGAAACACTACAGTTTATTCATGATCCATCGCTGATTGTTCCTGCATAGGAAATCATTATCGACGACAAACTTCATTTTACTGAGGAACCAATCGAAACCTCCGACTGGAAAGAGCAAAAGCTAAGAAGAAGCTAGATAAAAATCGTCAAAGTCAGATGCAACTCCAAAAGAGGTCCTGAATTCAAGTGGGAACGCGAAGACCGAATGCGAAAGAAATATCCTCATTTATTTCTCGTTGTCTCTCATGTTCGTTATTCGTCTTAATATTCGGGATGAAATTTCTTCAACCAGGGGAGAATGTGACAACTCGATAATTCCGGTATGTAATCACATTTCATTTCTAAACTTTCCTTATTTGGAAAGTTTCTATATTTTGCATCCAAACACACAACAAAACATCTATTTTTACACCATGCATCAGTGTTTGATTATTTTAGTCAACACAACATATCATTTTATTGATGGTCACATGCTTGAGCTAAAACATTTATAAAAATGGTAACTTTATATTGGTTACACAATAAACAATCATAACTAATTAAATGTGACTCGATTGAACTAACCTAAACCCGACACCATGATTCCATGACCGACCACCTAAGTGGCCAACCCCTCCTTGCTCGAACCACATGTGTTAAGGCAAAAAGCCTTACCCCTTTGGATCTTAAGATAACAAAACAACCTAGACTAGCTTTGATTAATATGTAGAATAAAATAGCTAAGTTTAGGTCTGATACTGAGTGATCAGTATTGGAACTCAGTATCAGAGCTCAGTATCAGATAGTGATACTAAGTACAAGGACTGAGTAGAAGGACTGAGTAAACATTTCCATGTTTACCTTGCCAGATCAAATCCCTTTGATCTCGGCCACTTTCCTTATTCTAGTCATTGCATTACTCCTTGCCTAACTTGTAATATCTCTATAACATTATAAATAGAGATCATTTGGCAAAGGAGTATTCACCAATTCACTTTACACTTTCATATCTATTGTAATTGATCAGTGGTCTTGTTATTCCGCAACAAGCCACACTTAGTGGAATTATACATTTGACTCATATGTTGTTCTTATACAATATTTGTCTTGAGTTATAATTATCCAATCAATTAACCATCTAAACCAGTGGGTTGTGACCTAACAACTGGTATCAGAGCAGGCTAAATAAACTCTTATTTAGTCGATCTATAACCCTGGCAGCCATCCCTTATACTTATCCTTCACATACTCCAAAATCAAAAATGTCTACCATTGTTGCACCAATTATGTCTGGAAAGGGAGTACCCATCTTTGATGGTAAAGACTTCCATCAATGGAAGCTAAAAGCTCAGTGGTATCTTGAATCCATTCATCATGAAATGCTCACTGTGCTAAATGATGATCCTATCATCCCACAAACTGTGGAACCCATTGCTGCTACTGATAATGCTCCTGAGAGCATAAGAATTGTACCTAAACTCGCACAACTGGACTGATACTGACCGTCAGTTGTATGCTTTAGACTCCAGGGCTAAAGGGGTGATTGGTAATGTTGTTACCAAAGAAATTCTCAATGCAATCATGGAATTGCCAACAGCAAAGGCTATGTGGGATAGCCTATCAGTCACTTATGAAGGCACACCAAAAGTGAAGTTGCAAAGAAAGAGCAACATGAGAAGAAAGTATGAAAACTTCTTCTCAAATCCAAATGAAGACATCACCTCTCTTTACAACAGGTTTAATACTATTGTTCATGGTCTAATTAGTGTTGGCATTGTAAAAGAGGAAGGGGAACTTGTTCAAAAGTTCCTGGACAGTCTTCTTCAACAATTTCTTGACATGTCAAATTCTGTCAATGCTGCTAACAACATTGAGTCATATACTCTTCAAACTTTATATGGCCTAATGTTGAATCATGAGGAGAATACTGCTTCAAGACTGATCAACTGGAAGAAAACTGACCAATCTTCAAATGGAATGGCTCTCATTGTGCAACAAGCATATACTGTGACTGAGCCTGAAGAACCGCTAGTTGATCTTGCTGATTCTGAGGCAGAAGAGCTTGAGACTCAAATGGCTCCTATGTCTATGAAGTTGGATCAGTTGAAAAAGAAGAGGCTTGGTGTTAGCTCTTCTAATACTGACCCAAGATCAGGTCTTTGCTATAGGTGTGGAAAACCTGGACATATTGCTGCAAATTGTCATACCAAGTCTTCTGAGACTGATCAGAATGACAAGATTACATACCGAGCAAAGAGGTATAGAGACAAGTATGTCAAACTGAAGAACTGGAGCAAGGGCAAGAGGGCAGAAGGGAATGGAGCATCTCATCAAGCACTATATTCTGAAGCTTGGATGGATGAGGACATAAGTGATGATGAGGAAGAGGTTGAGAATAAAGCCTTTATGGCTTTCACTGAAGATGATTTGAAGAGCTCCTTTGAAAAGGATATCAAAGAGGCTGAGAGAATGAGTGTTCATACTGATTGGGATTCCACTCAGTTGTACAAGGTAAGTTCCTTTCAAACTTATTCAGTGAATGAAAAAACTAAGATTTTTGAGTATATGATTGTTGATCTTAAAACTTCTGTACAAAAAGAAAAAGCTTTAAAATTAACAATTCAAGAACTTGAAAGGGTAAATAATGAAAACTTAGATAAATTAGCAAAGTATAAAGATTTAGAACTAAACTTTTCAGATTTAAAGGACATTAACCAAAGATTAGCTGATAAAGCCCATTTACACAAACTTGAAAAAGAAAAATTTGAAAAACAGTGTAAATCTTGGGGAAATGCTTCAATGAAATTAAATAAATGTTTAAATCAACAATTCCCAGAAAATGTGAGGGCTGCACTTGGTGTTGATCCTCAATTTAAAAATAGGAATAATTTTGCTGATTTATTTGAAGAGTTTTCTAATATGAACCCTATTAAATTTATAAAAGCTAAAACTTTTTGTGAAGTTGGATGTCAAACCGAGTCAGATGATGAGGAAAATGAAATTTTAGAAAAACCTATTGGTCCCTTCATCTGCTCAAAGTGCTATACTGAGCTACAAGAACTCAGTATTGAATTTCCTGTAAAGGAAATTTCTGATACTGAGCTCCCAATAGTTCAGTATGACACTTCTACTGTTCCACCTTTTGAATTATTATTTAATACAACAACTTTTGAATTATATAATGATAATAAGACTACTTCTATCTCAAATGTTTCATCTAATACAGAAGTTGCAGGAACAGGAACATCAAATACTGAGACATCTAAAGAACCTGTTAAAGTTGTTTCTTCAAACCATGATAAACAAAAAACTTCAACTAGGTCCACAGTTGGCAGAAACAAGAAGTCTTACACTTATAATATTAGAAAGACTTCTCTGCCAAATAAAAAGAAGCAATCAGATCCACCACCCTTTAAACCAGTAAAAAAAATGCTAAAACACCTATTAAAAATGACAAAAATAACATTTTAAAAACACTTGGTGATCAGGTCAAATTTTTAAGTAAAAAATTTGCAAAACTTACTCATACTGATCTACCAAAAGTGCAACAGTTTTCTAAAATACCTTATGAAAATATGTTTAGAAATAGACCTAGAAAATGTTATAGGTGTCATCATACTGGTCATAAGGGAGATGAATGCTGGACTGATCTCTCAAGTCCTAGGTACTCAGTACCAAAGAAAAGGACAGAATCTAAGTCAGTATCACCAAAGAAAACCTCTAAAGTTTCCCCTGAAGTATTACTGACCTCTCCAAATAAAGAGATCAGGACAAAATCTGTTTATTCCACCAAAGGTCCCATTCAAAAATGGGTGCCTAAAAGGAACTAACTTTTATTTTATGTCTTGTGCAGGGTGACAGAAAATGGTATTTAGATAGTGGCTGCTCAAGACACATGATAGGCAGTATGGAGTACCTTCTCAATTATACTCCAGAGAAGGGTCCTTCTGTTAAGTTTGGAGATGACTCGGTGGGAAAGACAAGAGGTTATGGTGTGATCAAGGCAGGCAACATAACTTTTAAAAGAGTTGCCTATGTAGAGGGTCTTAAACACAATCTGCTCAGTATCAGCCAGATGTGTGACGATGACAATGAAGCTCGATTCAGGAAGGTTGCAGGAATCATCTACAATGATAAAGGGCAGCCTGTACTCATTGCTCGAAGTGAAAAAGATGTATATGTGGTCAACCTATCTGAAATAGACCCAACTATTCGAGTATGCCTGCTTTTTAAAGTCAAGCCAGAATTGCATTGGCTATGGCACAAGAAACTCTCTCACATCAACTTTAGAAATATCAACGAGCTCAGTATGAAGAAACTGGTGAGAGGGCTGCCCACTATTACTTATTCAAAAGATAAGTTATGCTCAGCATGTGAAATGGGCAAGCAGAAGAAGAGTTCATTCAAGTCAAAGGTCAATCATTCCATCAATGAACCTCTTACTATGATACATATGGATCTTTTTGGCCCCATCAGCACACCATCTTTGGCAAAAAGATCTATACCCTAGTCTTGGTTGATGAATTCTCAAGATATACTTGGGGCATCTTCCTCAAGACTAAGTCAGATGCAACAACAGAAATCATTGCCTTTATAAAAAGAGAGGAACTTCAAAAAGGCAACAAGGTCAAGCAACTTAGAAGTGACCATGGTACTGAGCTTAAGAACTCAGTATTAGCCGACTTCTGTGAAGAAAAAGGAATCATTCAAAACTTCTCTGCAGCTTACACACCACAACAAAATGGTGTTGTAGAAAGAAAGAATAGAACATTAATTGAAGTTGCAAGAACTTTGTTATGCCATGCTGGACTGGCACTGAGTTTCTGGGCTGAAGCTGTAAATTGTGCAAACTTCACTCAGAATAGAGCCACTATAGTCCAGAGACATCTGAAGACTCCATATGAGTTATACAATGGCAAGATTCCTAATGTGGAATACTTCCACATCTTTGGAAGTAAATGCTTTGTACTCAGTACAAAACAAAATCTCAACAAATTTGCTCCCAAAGCAAATGAAGGTGTGTTCATGGGCTACTCTCCACACTCTAAAGCCTTCAGAGTGTATATCATCTCAACCAAGATGATTGTAGAATCCATTCATGTTACATTTGATGAAGATCAGAATGAGCATTCTACCTCAGCAAGTGAAGACATAAGTGGCATAGCATTCTACTAAGTTTAATGAAACTGATCAAGTTCGAACTCAGTCTCACTCAACTGCGACTAATACTGAGGCTCCCATAACAGAGAACCCTCACACTGAGTTTCCAACTAATGATCTGCACCACTCTACCTATGAAGAAGGTGAAACATCCAACACTTCACAAGAATCCACCTCACCTCTGCAAAATGAAGCTGAACAGCAACCTCCGTTGTCTAATACTGACCAGAATTCCACTCAGTATCAGACACACAACACACCCAATCAACAAGATAGTGTTGATCCTACTTCAAATGCTCCCTTAGGAAACAATTTAAGGGAACACAGAGACCATCCACACTCAAACATTATTGGTCCTATTGAAGAAGGTGTCCAAACAAGAAGAAAATTAGAGTTTCAACCCCAAGCAACTGCAAATTTTTGTTTCTTCTCAAGCTTTCTATCTACCATTGAACCAAAGAAAGCTGATGAAGCTTTATTAGATGAAGATTGGGTAGAGGCTATGCAAGAAGTGCTCACAGAGTTTGAGAGAAACAAAGTTTGGAACTTAGTACCACCTCCTACTGGCAAAACTATTATTGGTACTAAGTGGGTATTCAGAAACAAGATGGACAAGGATGGTGTTGTCATCAGAAACAAAGCAAGGTTAGTTGCTCAAGGTTACATGCAAGAAGAAGGCATTGACTATGATGAAACTTTTGCACGAGTTGCAAGAATTGAAGCTATTAGGTGGTATCTTGCATATGCAGCTTTTAAGAACTTCAAAGTTTATCAGATGGATGTCAAGAGTGCTTTTCTAAATGGAAAACTACAAGAAGAAGTTTATGTTAAACAACCACCAGGTTTTGTTGATCCTAAATTTCCTAATTATGTTTTCAAGCTTGATAAAGCTCTATATGGGCTCAAACAAGCTCCAAGAGCCTGGTATGATACCCTGTCTGAGTACCTTATTGAAAATAAATTTACAAGAGGTAAAATTGATAAAACATTATTTTCAAAACGGAAAGGTTCTGACATCTTACTCATTCAGATATATGTAGATGATATTATCTTTGGCTCCACTGACAAGTCAATGTGTGACTGGTTTGCTAAGATTATGTCAACTCAGTATCAGATGAGTATGATGGGAGAACTTACTTATTTTCTTGGTTTACAAGTTGAACAAAAGCCTGATGTCACTTTTATAAATCAAAGTAAGTATGTGCATGACATGTTAAAGAAATACAAATTTGAAAACTTATCTTCCATGCATACTCCTATGGGTACTCAGGATAAGATAAGTAAGGATGAAACTGGTAAACCAGTTTGTCAATCCACATACCGAGGTATGATTGGTTCCTTACTTTACTTAACTGCTAGCAGGCCTGATATCATGTTTGCAACATGTTTGTGTGCTCGGTATCAGGCTGATCCTAAAGAATCACACATGAAAGCAGTTAAGCGCATCTTTAGATATCTTACAGGTACTCCTAACCTGGGTCTTTGGTATCCCAAAGATTCAAACTTTGACCTTGAAGGGTACACAGATGCAGATTTTGCAGGTGTAGATTGGATAGAAAAAGCACAAGTGGAGGATGTCAATTCCTAGGTGGAAGACTAGTAGGTTGGTCATCCAAGAAGCAAAATTCGGTAGCAACTTCCACAGCAGAAGCAGAGTATGTTGCTGCAGGAAGTTGCTGTGCTCAATTATTATGGATGCAGTATCAACTATTGGACTATGGGTTCAACTTTCAAAAGACTCCAATTCATTGTGATAACAAAAGTGCTATTGCTATCACAAAGAACCCAGTCTATCACTCCAAGACTACGCACATTGATATCAGACACCACTTTATTCGAGATAATGTGGAAAAGGGTAAGGTTGAGGTAGATTATGTACCAACAGATGAACAATTGGCAGATGTGTTTACTAAACCTCTCCCTGAGGAAAGGTTTATGTATTTACTAGGGCAATTAGGTATGCTGAATCCTTGATATTTCTTAATTTTCTTTAAAACTGAGCGCTCAGTATCACTCCTGTTGATACTGACCACTCAGTATCACTAGTCTGTTATCATCAAAATTTTAAATTTTTATTTTTTTATTAATTTCAAGAGTAAATTAATTGTTTTCATATTTTTAAAATTGTTTTTTAATTAATTTTTTTTACTCAGTATTGGGGTATGACGGCGTTCACACCGAGCTTAACCCTCATACTGCCCAACGGTAACCATTCTTAATAGGAAAGTTACCGTTGGCACAGGATAAGGCAGTCAAATCCGCCGATTTAACTTCCCAATATCTTAATTATCTTTCAATCACCTATAAATAACCATTTTTTTTTACTTCAAATTTTTTAACAGTTATTTCATTCTTTCTCTTTAAATTCTCTCTGCGATTAACGATTTCACTCTCATTTAGCAAGCAAAAACTCTTAAATCAAAATCACAGATGGCGAATTACACTTTCGTCGCTCCAGAGGTTGAATCGGAAATCAAATTCCGAAATGATGAACTGCCTAGGTTTGCGAGGAACAACATCACAGCCAATTTCACTATTCCTCAAGCCTGGATATGCCAAGAATTCACAAACATTGTGACTTTTATGAAGAATTGCCCAATTGCTCGTGCACTGACCTTGTCTCCTCGAGCAATTTACCCATAAATGCTATGCGAGTTTTGGTACTCTGCCACACTCGATTCTCCAGATATGATTGCTGGGTGGGTAATTAGGGATCAAAGAAGGGCATTTGTTTCTACTGCCATCATTCGTGAAACACTGAGGCTTCCCGCCCAAGCTCAGTATGACCCATTCGTTGATAGAACAGAGGCACGCTCAGTATTACCATTTTTGGGTCGAAGTGGAACAGCGGGCATAATCAAAAGAAACGAATTTGGTCCTATGTGGGGTATTCTCATTACAACGATTATTCGGTGTATGACCCACAAGACGGGTGCTTTGGACCAAATAAATGAATTTGGGATGCAAATAGTACATGCTTTGTACTATGGAAGAAACATTGATTATGCAAGGCTCATTTTCAATGAATTAGCTGCTTTGGTTCGGGCTAACACAAGGGAATGTAATGTCCATTTCTGCAGATTCTTATCACTCATCTTTCAACACTCAATGCCCACACATACTTATGATGAGTTTCACAGTCCAAGGGTTGATCTTCCTCCTCTTAGTGAGAAGATCTTCTTTTACAGGCCAAGAGAAGGAGAGCCTCTACTGAGTCCTTATATGTGGGCCATTGTTCAAGAACACATAAATGAGGAAGCAGACATGTCTGATACTGAATCAGACAATGATATGATGATAATGATGATAATAGTGGTAATGGAGGACATGCTGGTCAAGATGTTGAGATGCAGGATGTTCCACAAGTTCAAGAACCGACTCAACAACATATATCTCATACTGAGTCGACCGAAGCCACACCGCTTGTCCTAATAAGGAGAAGAAGAAACCTCTCACCAGTCCTTATGGGCGTGTTATCATCTGAGGAGGTGCAGACTGCAAATGTTCCATCATTAACTGCCTCTCTTCAAGCCCAAAGCCTAGTTGCAGCCACCGCTGACCTTCCAGGTCCAGAACTAGTCCCAACTGCTCAGCCAATTGAGGAACCTCATGTTCCTCTTGATGTGGAGATTCAATATGAGCAAACTACACTGGAAGGTGCTCAGCAAGATTGATAGGTCGGTATTGAAGATGTTGGTGCTGCAAATCAACAATCACATGATCCTGCACCGACCTCTGCCGATGCTAGAAGGGAATCTGACAGAGTCTCAGGTATGAATTTCTAAAAAGCCCTTAAACTAATATATATATATATATATATTTCATTCCCAAATAGAGACTAAGTATTGGCCAGTACCAACTCAATACTGACCAAAGTCTCATACGATCTTTCAAATATATATCCGTTTATGGCCAACATAGCTAGCCCACTGCTGCTATGCAAAATTCATATACTGAGCACCCAATTGATCATTGTCAGTCTACAGTTGTCTCAATATTTAAAGAGACAATAGTGGTTGATGTCAAACTGACACCCACTGGTGCTGCTTGAATAATGTCCAACTTATTTTTGAGTTGGGTAACATAATTCAAGAAATGATCACAAACCCTTAAGCCACAAAATCCAAAAACTTCCCATGGGGTTTAACCACATTTCTGTTATCACTCTAATACCGAGTGATAAACATTGAAAATAACAAGAAGCACATCCCAGGCTTCGAATTCCCAAACCCAAACCTTTTAGTAAATGTGACTTATCCTATACTGAGCTACTTAAATTTACACACTCACTTTTACGAAAACCTTCTTACACATGCTATGCACAAGTCCACAATATTTCATCATAAACCAGATGAAATACAGACTTCACAAACTCTGTTTATATGATTATAGAGTTAAACAACACCACAATTCTATTTGATAAATCTTTCTTTTTAACCAGTTTTATATTTTTTGTTTCTTTAGCACCATCTGTGCAGGGCATTCAGGCATCACAGGCTGCAGGAGACCAAGTGACTCTGCAAGCAATCATGCAGCATATTCTGGCCATCCAACATACTCAGACTATCATACTGGCCAGAATGGACACTATGAGTAGTGATATTGACTCAATAAAACAGTCAGTCTCACTACTTCAACAACCACATCAGCCTCCACCAACTCCACCATTTTCACATGGTGGACACAATGAAGAAGGAGAAGGAGAAGGAGATGATGATGATACTGATGCTGCCACTGAGCCCATGCCCTCCCCTCCTCTTGAAGAACCTGAAGGGGACATGGGTGGCGATACTGATCCTCTTCCCTCCCCATCCAATGATAACAATAAGGGGGAGAAGAGACAAAGAGATACTGAGGTTGATCAAACTGAGCCATCTGCTCAGGGGGAGAAAAGAAGAAGATTGAATGAAGATCAACCTCCACAACAAGAACAACAACATCAGCAAAGCCCTCATACTGAGCCACTTCGGATTCAGTATGAGAGAAGATGACAAAGAACTAGGTCAGCATTACAAGTTGAAGACCCACTTGAGCCATCTGCTCAGGGGGAGACTCATACTGACCAACCACAGCAAACTTATTCTGAGCCACCTGCTCGTGAGGAGAATGATTTGCAAATTGTGGTCTATAGGCCTTTCATCTGGCCTATTGCTGATGATGAAGATGAAGAACCAGATTTAGTGAACTATGCACTAAATCTGGTAGAACAAGAAAGTTCTTCATCATCATCCTCGGATGATGAAGAACCAGAAAATCTGGTGATTAGAAGAAGGAGTTCCTTATCAAGAAGACCCATCAATGCAGTTCTCACTTCTTCTGAATCAAGTGAGGAACCTGCTCCTTTGGTAACAAGACAAAGAAGACCTGTTCATACATTGGACAGTGATACCGAGCAGGCTCCAAGACTGACTTCTCAACAACTCTGTGCAGAACAAGAGAGATTTTTATATGAGCAAGAGTTGGGAATCAAAGCTGAACCAGAATCTGACCCAGATACTGATACTCCTGGTCCTTCACATAGAATCTCAAGAAAGGGTGCAGACCATATTCAACATTATTGGAATATGGTTGCTGCTAGGACTCAGTATAAGGAGGGAAGGAAGGAGTTCTTGAAGACCAAAACATTTCCAAATGTAAGGGGGATACATTGGTTGAATCTGGATGTCAATAAAGTAAAAGTGAAGCTCAAAGAAGGAAGAATCACTATCACTTGTATTGGCTTAACCAGTCCTCCCATGAAGATATTTCTTCATGATATTCAAAGAATTGGTCTTCAAGACTGGGTGAAGATCACAAGACTGATCAAAGAGCTTCCAAAGATATCAACTTATGATCAAATAGTCTTGGATGAGATCTGTGCAGTAGCTGCTGTATGCTATGAGAAGGGCTTGCTTCATGAGATAGAGTATAGAACAATCAGTGTGATGACTGAAGCTTACTCAAATAACAGACCAGAATGCCTTCATACATACAAGTATCTTAATAAGTACCCTCTTCCTCCTAACCTTGTTTTTTAGGATCAAAAGAGTGTGATATATCCAACTTCTGGATATATGTATACTGACTCAGAGGATAGAGAGTGCTTCATTTCTGAAGAAGATCTGCCAAGAGCTCAAATCAGTCACCTTGTTGGACTGAAATGGATGATCACCAAGAAAGAAGACTCTTGGTTCAGAAAGAAGATTATTGCAGTTCTTTAATTGTAGAAGGGATGAACTCAAGAGCAGAGAAGAGTTTGTCCACATCAAACAAGAAGTCTTCTATGAGAATTAAGCCATCAACAGCAGATGAAATATCTTCATGGGAGGACTGGTTAAGCCAGTACAAGTGATAGTGATTCTTCCTTCTTTGAGCTTCACTCTTACTTTATTGACATCCAGATTCAACCAATATATCCCCCTTACATTTGGAAATGTTTTGGTCTTCAAGAACTCCTTCCTTTCTTCCTTATACTGAGTCCTAGCAGCAACCATATTCCAATAATGTTGAATATGGTCTGGACCCTTTCTTGAGATTCTATGTGAAGGACCAGGAGTATCAGTATCTGGGTCAGATTCTGGTTCAGCTTTGATTCCCAACTCTTGCTCATATAAAAATCTCTCTTGTTCTGCACAGAGTTGTTGAGAAGGCAGTCTTGGAGCCTGCTCGGTTATCACTGTCCAATGTATGAACAGGTCTTCTTTGTCTTGTTACCAAAGGAGCAGGTTCCTCACTTGATTCAGAAGAAGTGAGAACTGCATTGATGGGTCTTCTTAATAAGGAACTCCTTCTTCTAATCACCAGATTTTCTGGTTCTTCATCATCCGAGGATGATGATGAAGAACTTTCTTGTTCTACCAGATTTAGTGCATAGTTCACTAAGTCTGGTTCTTCATCTTCATCATCAGCAATAGGCCAGATGAAAGGCCTATAGACCACAATTTGCAAATCATTCTCCTCACGAGAGGTGGCTCAGAATAAGTTTGCTGTGGTTGGTCAGTATGAGTCTCCCCCTGAGCAGATGGCTCAAGTGGGTCTTGAACTTGTAATGCTGAACTAGTTCTTTGTCTTCTTCTCTCATACTGAATCCGAAGTGGCTCAGTATGAGGGCTTTGCTGATGTTGTTGTTCTTGTGGTTGATCTTCATTCAATCTTCTTCTTTTCTCCCCCTGAGCAGATGGCTCAGTTTGATCAACCTCAGTATCTCTTTGTCTCTTCTCCCCCTGATTGTTATCATTGGATGGGGAGGGAAGAGGATCAGTATCACCACCCATATCCCCTTCAGGTTCTTCAAGAGTAGGGGAGGGCATGGGCTCAGTGGCAGCATCAGTATCACCAACATCTCCTTCTCCTTCTCCTTCTTCATTGTGTTCACCATGTGAAAATGGTGGAGTTGGTGGAGGCTGATGTGGTTGTTGAAGTAGTGAGACTGACTGTTTTATTGAGTCAATGTCACTACTCATATTGTCCATTCTGGCCAGTATGATAGTCTGAGTATGTTGGATGGCCAGAATATGCTGCATGATTGCTTGCAGAGTCACTTGGTCTCCTGCAGCCTGTGATGCCTGAATGCCCTGCACAGATGGTGCTAAAGAAACAAAAATATAAAACTGGTTAAAAAGAAAGGTTTATCAAATAGAATTGTGGTGTTGTTTAACTCTATAATCATATAAACAGAGTTTGTGAAGTCTGTATTTCATCTGGTTTATGATGAAATATCGTGGACTTGTGCATAGCATGTGTAAGAAGATTTTAGTAAAAGTGATTGTGTAAATTTAAGTAGCTCAGTATAGGATAAGTCACATTTACTAAAAGGTTTGGGTTTGGGAGTTCGAAGCCTGGGATGTGCTTCTTGTTATTTTCAATGTTTATCACTCGGTATTAGAGTAATAACAGAAATGTGGCTAAACCCCATGGAAAGTTTTTGGATTTTGTGGCTTAAGGGTTTGTGATCATTTCTTGAATTATGCTACCCAACTCAAAAATAAGTTGGATATTATTCAAGCAGCACCAGTGGGTGTTAGTTTGACATCAACCACCATTGTCTCTTTAAATGTTGAGACAACTGTAGACTGACAATGATCAATTGTGTGCTCAGTATATGAATTTTGTATAGCAGCAGTGGGCTAGCTATGTTGGCCATAAACGGATATATATTTGAAAGATCGTGTGAGACTTTGGTCAGTATTGAGTTGGTACTGGCCAATACTTAGTCTCTATTTGGGAATGAAATATATATATATAAGTTTAAGGACATTTTAGAAATTCATACCTGAGACTCTGTCAGATTCCCTTCTAGCATCGGCAGAGGTCGGTGCAGGATCATGTGATTGTTGATTTGCAGCACCAACATCTTCAATACCGACCTGTCTGTCTTGCTGAGCACCTTCCAGTGTAGTTTGCTCATATTGAATCTCCACATCAAGAGGAACATGAGGTTCCTCAATTGGTTGAGCAGTTGAGACTAGTTCTGGACCTGGAAGGTCAGCGGTGGCTGCAACTAGGCTTTGGGCTTGAATCATTATCATCATCATTGTCTGATTCAGTATCAGACATGTCTGCTTCCTCATTTATGTGTTCTTGAACAATGGCCCACATATAAGGACTCAGTAGAGGCTCTCCTTCTCTTGGCCTGTAAAAGAAGATCTTCTCACTAAGAGGAGGAAGATCAACCCTTGGACTGTGAAACTCATCATAAGAATGTGTGGGCATTGAGTGTTGAAAGATGAGTGATAAGAATCTGCAGAAAGGGACATTACATTCCCTTGTGTTAGCCCGAACCAAAGCAGCTAATTCATTGAAAATGAGCCGTGCATAATCAATGTTTCTTCCATAGTACAAAGCATGTACTATTTGCATCCCAAATTCATTTATTTGGTCCAAAGCACCCGTCTTGTGGGTCATACACCGAATTATTGTTGTAATGAGAATACCCCACATAGGACCAAATTCGTTTCTTTTGATTATGCCCGTTGTTCCTCTTCGACCCAAAAATGGTAATACTGAGCGTGCCTCTGTTCTATCAACGAATGGGTCATACTGAGCTTGGGCGGGAAGCCTCAGTGTTTCACGAATGATGGCAGTAGAAACAAATGCCCTTCTTTGATCCCTAATTACCCACCCAGCAATCATATCTGGAGAATCGAGTGTGGCAGAGTACCAAAACTCGCATAGCATTTCTGGGTAAATTGCTCGAGGAGACAAGGTCAGTGCACGAGCAATTGGGCAATTCTTCCTAAAAGTCACAATGTTTGTGAATTCTTGGCATACCCAGGCTTGAGGAATAGTGAAATTGGCTGTGATGTTGTTCCTCGCAAACCTAGGCAGTTCATCATTTCGGAATTTGATTTCCGATTCAACCTCTGGAGCGACGAAAGTGTAATTCGCCATCTGTGATTTTGATTTAAGAGTTTTTGCTTGCTAAATGAGAGTGAAATCGTTAATCGCAGAGAGAATTTAAAGAGAAAGAATGAAATAACTGTTAAAAAATTTGAAGTAAAAAAAAACGGCTATTTATAGGTGATTGAAAGATAATTAAGATATTGGGAAGTTAAATCGGCGGATTTGACTACCTTATCCTGTGCCAACGGTAACTTTCCTATTAAGAAAGGTTACCGTTGGGCGGTATGAGGGTTAAGCTCGGTGTGAACGCCGTCATACCCCAATACTGAGTAAAAAAATTAATTAAAAAACAATTTTAAAAATATGAAAACAATTAATTTACTCTTGAAATTAATAAAAAAATAAAAATTTTAAATTTTGATGATAACAGACTAGTGATACTGAGTGGTCAGTATCAACAGGAGTGATACTGAGCGCTCAGTTTTAAAGAAAATTAAGAAAGATCAAGGATTCAGCATACCTAATTGCCCTAGTAAATACATAAAGCTTTCCTCAGGGAGAGGTTTAGTAAACACATCGGCCAATTGTTCATATGTTGGTACATAATCTACCTCAACCTTACCTTTTTCCACATTATCTCGAATAAAGTGGTGTCTGATATCAATGTGCTTAGTCTTGGAGTGATAGACTGGGTTCTCTGTGATAGCAATAGCACTTTTGTTATCACAATGAATTGGAGTCTTTTGAAAGTTGAACCCATAGTCCAATAGTTGATACTGCATCCATAATAATTGAGCACAGCAACTTCCTGCAGCAACATACTCTGCTTCTGCTGTGGAAGTTGCTACCGAATTTTGCTTCTTGGATGACCAACCTACTAGTCTTCCACCTACGAATTGACATCCTCCACTTGTGCTTTTTCTATCCAATCTACAACCTGCAAAATTTGCATCTGTGTACCCTTCAAGGTCAAAGTTTGAATCTTTGGGATACCAAAGACCCAGGTTAGGAGTACCTGTAAGATATCTAAAGATGCGCTTAACTGCTTTCATGTGTGATTCTTTAGGATCAGCCTGATACCGAGCACACAAACATGTTGCAAACATGATATCAGACCTGCTAGCAGTTAAGTAAAGTAAGGAACCAATCATACCTCGGTATGTGGATTGACAAACTGGTTTACCAGTTTCATCCTTACTTATCTTATCCTGAGTACCCATAGGAGTATGCATGGAAGATAAGTTTTCAAATTTGTATTTCTTTAACATGTCATGCACATACTTACTTTGATTTATAAAAGTGCCATCAGGCTTTTGTTCAACTTGTAAACCAAGAAAATAAGTAAGTTCTCCCATCATACTCATCTGATACTGAGTTGACATTATCTTAGCAAACCAGTCACACATTGACTTGTCAGTGGAGCCAAAGATAATATCATCTACATATATCTGAATGAGTAAGATGTCAGAATCTTTCCGTCTTGAAAATAATGTTTTATCAATTTTACCTCTTGTAAATTTATTTTCAATAAGGTACTCAGACAGGGTATCATACCAGGCTCTTGGAGCTTGTTTGAGCCCATATAGAGCTTTATCAAGCTTGAAAACATAATTAGGAAATTTAGGATCAAAAAAACCTGGTGGTTGTTTAACATAAACTTCTTCTTGTAGTTTTCCATTTAGAAAAGCACTCTTGACATCCATCTGATAAACTTTGAAGTTCTTAAAAGCTGCATATGCAAGATACAACCTAATAGCTTCAATTCTTGCAACTGGTGCAAAAGTTTCATCATAGTCAATGCCTTCTTCTTGCCTGTAACCTTGAGCAACCAACCTTGCTTTGTTTCTGATGACAACACCATCCTTGTCCATCTTGTTTCTGAATACCCACTTAGTACCAATAATAGTTTTTCCAGTAGGAGGTGGTACTAAGTTCCAAACTTTGTTTCTCTCAAACTCTGTGAGCTCTTCTTGCATAGCTTCTACCCAATCTTCATCTAATAAAGCTTCATCAGCTTTCTTTGGTTCAATGGTAGATAGAAAGCTTGAGAAGAAACAGAAATTTGCAGTTGCTTGGGGTGGAAACTCTAATTTTCTTCTTGTTTGGACACCTTCTTCAATAGGACCAATACTGTTTGAGTGTGGATGGTCTCTGTGTTCCCTTAAATTGTTTCCTAAGGGAGCATTTGAAGTAGGATCAACACTATCTTGTTGATTGGGTGTGTTGTGTGTCTGAACTGAGTGGAATTCTGGTCAGTATTAGACAACGGAGATTGCTGTTCAGCTTCATTTTGCAGAGGTGAGGAGGATTCTTGTGAAGTGTTGGATGTTTCACCTTCTTCATAGGTAGAGTGGTTCAGATCATTAGTTGGAAACTCAGTGTGAAGGTTCTCTGTTATGGGAGCCTCAGTATTAGTCGTAGTTGAGTGAGGCTGAGTTCGAACTTGATCAGTTTCATTAAACTTATTAGGAATAAAGTGTGGATGAAACTTGGGCTCTTCAGCAATGGAGTTTTCTGGATTGCATAGAATATCTATGCCACTTATGTCTTCACTTGCTGAGGTAGAATGCTCATTCTGATCTTCATCAAATGTGACATGAATGGATTCTACAATTATCTTGGTTGAGATGATATACACTCTGAAGGCTTTAGAGTGTGGAGAGTAGCCCATGAACACACCTTCATTTGCTTTGGGAGCAAATTTGTTGAGATTTTATTTTGTACTGAGTACAAAGCATTTACTTCCAAAGATGTGGAAGTATTCCACATTAGGAATCTTGCCATTGTATAACTCATATGGAGTCTTCAGATGTCTCTTGACTATAGTGGCTCTATTCTGAGTGAAGTTTGCACAATTTACAGCTTCAGCCCAGAAACTCAGTGCCAGTCCAGCATGGCATAACAAAGTTCTTGCAGCTTCAACTAATGTTCTATTCTTTCGTTCTACAACACCATTTTGTTGTGGTGTGTAAGCTGCAGAGAAGTTTTGAATGATTCCTTTTTCTTCACAGAAATCGGCTAATACTGAGTTCTTAAACTCAGTACCATGGTCACTTCTAAGTTGCTTGACCTTGTTGCCTTTTTGAAGTTCCTCTCTTTTTATAAAGGAAGATGACCCAAGTATATCTTGAGAATTCATCAACCAAGACTAGGGTATAGATCTTTTTGGCCAAAGATGGTGTGCTGATGGGGCCAAAAAGATCCATATGTATCATAGTAAGAGGTTCACTAATGGAATGATTGACCTTTGACTTGAATGAACTCTTCTTCTGCTTGCCCATTTCACATGTTGAGCATAACTTATCTTTTGAATAAGTAATAGTGGGCAACCCTCTCACCAGTTTCTTCATACTGAGCTCGTTGATATTTCTAAAGTTGATGTGAGAGAGTTTCGTGTGCCATAGCCAATGCAATTCTGGCTTGACTTTAGAAAGCAGGCATACTCTAATAGTTGGGTCTATTTCAGATAGGTTGACCACATATACATCTTTTTCTCTTCTAGCAATGAGTACAGGCTGCCCTTTATCATTGTAGATGATTCCTGCAACCTTCCTGAATCGAGCTTCATTGTCATCATCACACATCTGGCTGATACTGAGCAGATTGTGTTTAAGACCCTCTACATAGGCAACTCTTTTAAAAGTTATGTTGCCTGCCTTGATCACACCATAACCTCTTGTCTTTCCCACCGAGTCATCTCCAAACTTAACAGAAGGACCCTTCTCTGGAGTATAATTGAGAAGGTACTCCATAATGCCTGTCATGTGTCTTGAGCAGCCACTATCTAAATACCATTTTCTGTCACCCTGCACAAGACACAAAATAAAATTTAGTTCATTTTAGGCACCCATTTTTGAATGGGACCTTTGGTGGAATAAACAGATTTTGTCCTGATCTCTTTATTTGGAGAGGTCAGTAACACTTCAGGGGAAACTTTAGAGGTTTTCTTTGGTGAGACTGACTTAGATTCAGTCCTTTTCTTTGGTACTGAGTACCTAGGATTTGAGAGATCAGTCCAGCATTCATCTCCCTTATGACCAGTATGATGACACCTATAATATTTTCTAGGTCTATTTCTAAACATATTTTCATAAGGTATTTTAGAAAACTGTTGCACTTTTGGTAGATCAGTATGAGTAAGTTTTGCAAATTTTTTACTTAAAGATTTGACCTGATCACCAAGTGTTTTTAAAATGTTATTTTTGTCATTTTTAATAGGTGTTTTAACATTTTGTTTCACTGATTTAAAGGGTGGTGGATCTGATTGCTTCTTTTTATTTGGCAGAGAAGTCTTTCTAATATTATTAGTGTAAGACTTCTTGTTTCTGCCAACTGTGGACCTAGTTGAAGTTGTTTTTTGTTTATCATGTTTTGAAGAAACAACTTTAACAGGTTCTTTAGATGTCTCAGTATATGATGTTCCTGTTCCTGCAACTTCTGTATTAGATGAAACATTTGAGATAGACGTTGTCTTATTATCACTATATAATTCAAAAGTTGTTGTATTAAATAATAATTCAAAAGGTGGAACAGCAGAAGTGTCATACTGACCTATTGGGAGCTCAGTATCAGAAATTTCCTTTACAGGAAATTCAATACTGAGTTCTTGTAGCTCAGTATAGCACTTTGAGCAGATGGAGGTACCAATAGGTTTTTCTAAAATTTCATTTTCCTCATCATCTGACTCGGTTTGACATCCAACTTCACAAAAAGTTTTAGCTTTTATAAATTTAATAGGGTTCATATTAGAAAACTCTTCAAATAAATCAGCAAAATTATTCCTATTTTTAAATTGAGGATCAACACCAAGTGCAGCCCTCACATTTTCTGGGAATTGTTGATTTAAACATTTATTTAATTTTATTGAAGCATTTCCCCAAGATTTACACTGTTTTTCAAATTTTTCTTTTTCAAGTTTGTGTAAATGAGCTTTATCAGCTAATCTTTGGTTAATGTCCTTTAAATCTGAAAAGTTTAGTTCTAAATCTTTATACTTTGCTAATTTATCTAAGTTTTCATTATTTACCCTTTCAAGTTCTTGAATTGTTAATTTTAAAGCTTTTTCTTTTTGTACAGAAGTTTTAAGATCAACAATCATATACTCAAAAATCTTAGTTTTTTCATTCACTGAATAAGTTTGAAAGGAACTTACCTTGTACAATTGAGTGGAATCCCAATCAGTATGAACACTCATCCTCTCAGCCTCTTTGATATCCTTTTCAAAGGAGCTCTTCAAATCATCTTCAGTGAAAGCCATAAAGGCTTTATTCTCAACCTCTTCCTCATCATCACTTATGTCCTCATCCATCCAAGCTTCAGAATATAGTGCTTGATGAGATGCTCCATTCCCTTCTGCCCTCTTGCCCTTGCTCCAGTTCTTCAGTTTGACATACTTGTCTCTATACCTCTTTGCTCGGTAGGCAATCTTGTCATTCTGATCAGTCTCAGAAGACTTGGTATGACAATTTCCAGCAATATGTCCACGTTTTCCACACCTATAGCAAAGACCTGATCTTGGGTCAGTATTAGAAGAGCTAACACCAAGCCTCTTCTTTTTCAACTGATCCAGCTTCATAGACATAAGAGCCATTTGAGTCTCAAGCTCTTCTGCCTCAGCATCAGTAAAATCAACTACTGGTTCATCAGGATCAGTCACAGTATATGCTTGTTGCACAATGAGAGCCATTCCATTTGAAGATTGGTCAGTTTTCTTCCAGTTGATCAGTCTTGAAGCAGTATTCTCTTCATGATTCAACATTAGGCCATATAAAGTTTGAAGATTATATGACTCAATGTTGTTAGCAGCATTGACAGAGTTTGATATGTCAAGAAATTGTTGAGGAAGACTGTCCAGGAACTTTTGAACAAGTTCCCCTTCCTCTTTTACAATGCCAACACTAATTAGACCATGAACAATAGTATTAAACCTGTTGTAAAGAGAGGTGATGTCTTCATTTGGATTTGAGAAGAAGTTTTCATACTTTCTTCTCATGTTGCTCTTTCTTTGCAACTTCACTTTTGGTGTGCCTTCATAAGTGACTGATAGGCTATCCCACATAGCCTTTTCTGTTGGTAATTCCATGATTGCATTGAGAATTTCTTTGGTAACAGCATTACCAATCACCCCTTTAGCTCTGGAGTCTAAAGCATACAACTGACGGTCAGTATCAGTCCAGTTGTGCCTTAGTTTAGGTTCAGTTCTTATGCTCTCAGGAGCATTATCAGTAGCAGCAACGGGTTCCACAGTTTGTGGGATGATAGGACCATCATTTAGCACAGTGAGCATTTCATGATGAATGG
The DNA here is from genome assembly GCA_963853835.1 of Calendula officinalis. Taxonomy (NCBI): domain Eukaryota; kingdom Viridiplantae; phylum Streptophyta; class Magnoliopsida; order Asterales; family Asteraceae; genus Calendula; species Calendula officinalis. Next base: position 17,000,621 of record OY970823.1, read on the forward strand.
ATTTAAGATACCACTGAGCTTTTAGCTTCCATTGATGGAAGTCTTTACCATCAAAGATGGGTACTCCCTTTCCAGACATAATTGGTGCAACAATGGTAGACATTTTTGATTTTGGAGTGTGTGAAGGATAAGTATAAGGGATGGCTGCCAGGGTTATAGATCGACTAAATAAGAGTTTATTTAGCCTGCTCTGATACCAGTTGTTAGGTCACAATGCCCTGGTTTAGATGGTTAATTGATTGGATAATTATAACTCAAGACAAATATTGTATAAGAACAAGATATGAGTCAAATGTATAATTCCACTAAGTGTGGCTTGTTGCGGAATAACAAGACCACTGATCAATTACAATAGGTATGAAGGTGTAAAGTAAATTAGTGAATTCTCCTTTGCAAGATGATCTCTATTTATAATGATATAGAGATCTTATATAATGGGCAAAGGAGTAACCGAAGGACTAAAATAGGAAAATGACTAAGATCAAGGGATTTGATCTTTGTCCGTTACATAACAAAATGTAACTCAGTCCTTGTACTCAGTCCTTGTACTCAGTATCACTATCTGATACTGAGCTCTGATACTGAGTTCCAATACTGATCACTCAGTATCAGACCTAAACTTAGCTATTTTATTCTACATATTGATCAAAGCTAGTCTAGGTTGTTTTGTTATCTTAAGATCCAAAGCGGTAAGGCTTTTTGCCTTAACACAAATCAATTTTCGCACCGTTTAATCCAATAAACCACCTCTAATCTTAACAAATCAAACCTCGAGTTTTGATTTTACAGCAAGAACAAAGTGTTTTCATGGTGTTTTATAAAAATCACAAAATTAGAATCAATACTTGATGAAATTGAACAAAATTTGATTCTAACCTTAATGAAATCAGTAGAGGAAGCTAAAGATCAACTAAAAATAACGAAAAATACCTTAGATTTTGAGTTTGATTTCACTGCATCTTCATAAACCCTTTTTCTTCATTTATCTTCTTTAATCTTCAATTTTTTCATAGGATTCAATGCTTGGATCTATTCCAATGATGGATTATGCTCTGATACCAATTGAGAGAGCTAAAACAAGCAATAATCCATTGATTTCTATGAAACTTGATGGTGAAGTAATAGGGTTTTAGAGAGAGAAAGTAGAGAGAGGGAGGAGAGAAGTTTCAAAGGATAAGTTTGATTAATTGGGAAAGTTACAATTAGTGAATTACAATGAAGCTTTTATACCTATCACTAATTGTCTTGCTTAGTCCTACTTGCTAGATTAAAATTTATACAATGTGACAATTCTAGTCCCTAGACTATTGAGTACAATAAAATATGTCCGAATAGGTGGGGTTAAGGAGGTAAACATCCTAAATAAGCTAATAATCCCCTCCAAAATAGCTTATCTAAAACCCGCTAGATAAGCTTATAAATATAATCTTATTAGCTCAACCAAACACTAAGTAATGCTTATAAAACTTAAATAAGCTTAAAAGCTCATAAGTCCGCTAAATAAGCACTCCCAAACGCCCCCTAAATATGTTAATGTTTGTGTGCATCCCACAATGGAGATAATAGACGAAATACCTCTTTCGCTTAGCACTGTCAAAATTGGTCCTACAAATCAGCAGAACACATCACGTATCGATCGTCTTCACCAACGATTATCTCCTCCAAACCTCATGTAAGTTTTAAAATTTGTATCTACCGAATTAAAAAGGTTCATTTTAGCTTTACAAATGTCAATCGTTTCAAATTATGGTAAAACCCTAATATGAAAAATTAGAGTTAAATCATTTTTCTGTTATATTAGTGTGCTTAAAATTAACCAAACTGGTTATATGATTTTCTAACGTATAGGAAATTTTTTATAATGTGAAAAATAAAATTGACTTGTTATAAGTGTTCAATCTTTACTTTATTTTCATTTTGGAATATTGGTAGAAAAATAGATTTTTTTCTTCATATAAACTGATTTTAAAAATATACTTCATTTTGGAACCATAGGCTTAAAAATGATTGTTTTTTTTAAATTACGTCAGACAACTTATGTATGCTTAGGGAGCCATAATGGTCATGAGTCTACAACTTCATGTTGTGTCCCAACTAATGAAAAAGAAGCCCAGGTTGTTGCTGCGGCAATGGTAAAAAGAACTCCTCGCCCAATCGGAAGGTATTATTTATTTTATATTAATTGTTTCGTATTTCATAAATATAAAAATATTAACATTTTTATGTAATTGTAGAGTGGTTATAAGTCATAGTCAAGAAAAAGAACTACCATTTGTTTATGTTAAAAGTTTTGAGAATCTTCCTGGTAAATCTTGTTTGCCACATTATCTAGCATTGAGATACTTAAATGTCTTTTATATTTATGTATGCGATTTTGAGATAGATTATATAAACTAATTTTATTTTATTTATTTTTGTTTTTATGTGTGTTTGTTTAAATTATAGCCAGGTTTTGGACGCGGGAAAGGGGAGTTAAAGGCATCACTTGGTTAGGTTAAATATATTACATCAAAATTTAATTCAAAAGGATGAATCACAAAAAAATACTGAAGAAAATATTAGTGCTACTTATGGAACTAATTTGGTTCATGCTGCTTTATCTGTTAATAAAAAAAGGTTGCCCTATTTCACTTTGAGAATAAAGGTCGGATTGTTCAAAAGAAGTAATTTGGAATTAAAAGAAGTTGTAGTCTGCACAAAACAAAAATGATATTAGTGCAAATTATTATTTTTTTTAATTTTTTTTCTTAATTTCTGTTTTTTTACAATAAAAATGATTTTATAAAGCAGTAGCGTGCACATAAACAAATGATATTAGTGTGGTGGAATCTGCAATATGGTAATAATGTAACTACCTCATTGTGTCTATCACGACACAACGTTAATAGTGTTGGATGGTTTCATTTTGGGACTCGACATTGTACTCATGCGTGTGTATTCATCGGTAGACAAAACTAACCTGATTTTTGCGTTAAATAATATGATTGCAGGGATCTCATCAATGGATAAAATAAGTGTAGCTGAGGAGATCGAGTGTGAAGTTGGCGGTTTGGTTTTTTAATGAGTTCGCCATTGTTGTAGCACCGAACGTTTGCAAGATATGCTGACTACTGACTCGTTTTTATATGCGTGCATGTGATGACATGTATGATTGTGGAATCTGTAATGGCTTCTGAAATGGTTGAATTTAAGGCTAATAGGGCATTTAACGATTGTGTATTTAAATGTGTATTTAAGGCTCGATTTTTAGCTGGTGTGAAATGATTGTATCAAAGGGCAAGAGTAAAGGCTTTGGGGGGTAAAGGTGAAATATAATGGCTGGTGTGAAACGGCTGGATTAATTGCGAAAGACTGAGATATAATGTTATAGGCTTTGGTGAGCAAAAGATTGAGATAAAATGTTGTGTAATTAAAGCAATTTTGAAAATGAAACTCGTTTTTTAAGTATACGAGGCAGCATGGCCCGTGCGATGCACGGGCGGGCTTTATTCATTATCTCTTATAAAGTATGAACAAAGCAAAGTGTGTTGGAGGAAAATGTAAATTAACAGAACATGTGTTTCAACGAAAAGTTATTAAAATATACCTTTGGTTAGGTTATTACATGTTTCCTTTTACACAATATTTCTTGTGTCGTAAGTTGTTGTCTTTGTCTTCATTCATGAGGATTTAATTCCCGTTGGCATTATGACTCTTGATAATGTTACCTAGAGTTTTCCATAACTGAAAACATGAGCTGGAAAATATAGACCCGCAATATTAACTGATTGACCTTGACTTTAATTATTAAAAAAAACCATATTTAATTATAATTAACAAAATGAATAAGTATACGCAGTAGTTAGTATAATAGTTTATTGTATAAAAAGTATTGCAATTGCTTCATATTATGTCTCATTTAGAAACAAATCTAAAAAGCCCAAACCCACCCAAACCCTATTACCCCGTCGTTTTCAACGGCTATGGCCAAGGAATAGGTCGTCAATATGACAGTACTTTAAAACCGTAAGGATAGATTGGTGTGATTATATATTGAATAAACAAAAACTTGTAGTACAGGAATTAATGGTGAACAAAAACAACAAAGAAAAAAATATAATTAAACATTAATGTTCATTAGTTGATTGGAAAAGTATAGATTGGTGTGATTATATAATGAACAAGCAAAAACTTATATATGAATTAATGGTGAACAAAAATGACAAAGAAAATAACATAAATAAAATATTCATGTTCATTAATAAATGCTGAAAAAAACACGATTTTGTGAACATATTTTAAAACAGAAACTTTTGTTCACTAATGAATACTTATAAAAGACATTAGATGATCCGTTTACTAATGAATACTTATAAAAGACATTAGATGATCGATGATGTGTAAAATTGTAGTTCGAAAATATTACCATCGAATAAAAAATGAAAAATCGAAACTACCTTAATTGGCATAAAAATTTTGAGCAAAAAATTAATTAGTTTTGAACGAGAAAGTCACTAAGATTAGAGATTTCTACATGCTCAGAATCAATTTAATTCGACGACGAACTGCAACTACGATTATACTCTTTTGAATAGTCACTTACAAACAATCTAAAAAACGAGATTTATAATAACGGAATTTTATTATCGCCTAGAAGAACAGAAGAACTTTAGGATATTGGAAATTTTTTTATCGCATGTTAAATGAAAATCAAGGCTAGGTGAATATGGAGAACTCTGGGATTTCATCTATATTTTTTGATGGGTAGAATATCGAGTATGAGAGAAAATATATGAGCTCCCAACAAAATAGGCTAGTTGGTTTAAAAAATACTAGGTTAAAACCCGCGCGATGCGGCGGGCTGCGAACTACATATTTCTGGCGATTAAAAGTCCATTGGTTACATATTTTTATAACAAATGCAGTACATAAGCATGTAAACTGTGTATAAAATAGAGGAAAAAGTCAATAATTAGCATTGGCGTTGAAATGTTGTTCGATTACATGTTTTGATATATAGTAGGATACCCGCGCAATGAGTCGGCGGGTACACTGATACATCTTTTCCGCGACGATGTTGATGGTGTTCGTTTACATGTTAATTTATAACGATTATTATACAAATGACTGATAGTTGGGAATGAAATATGGATAAAGACTACATTGAAAACTTATTGGCGTTTAAAATTTGTTAAATTACATGTTTTGAAAAAAAAATTCAGACATGGCGATGAATTAACGTATATTATTCATCATGTAAGACCTCTCGATACACCACATTTGTTGTGTAAACGCTGTCAAGATTAAAGCTTTTTGCTGGAGTTACTAATACTTTTGTCGTCTGTTGTGAAATTCCTCTTGACAGGGCAACGTAAAGTTGCCCATGCGAGAACACTGATTCCGGAAGATAAACGCCAACGTTTGGAATTGTTTGTCCTTGGGCTTTGTTGATTGTCATGGCAAAGCTAAGCCGAACCGGAAACTGTTTTCTTTTCAACTTGAAAGGGAACATGTCGGATTCAGACGGACATAGAGGTATTCTTGGCAAGAGAACCCTTTTGCAGGCATGCTGCCCAACAACTATTTCTGCATCAATCAGATTTGACTCAAACTTTCTGCATATAAGTCTCTTGCCATTACATAATCCATGTGAGGGATCGAGATTCCGTAAAAGTATAATCGGACACCCAATTTTGAGCCGGAGAACATGAGGCGACAGACCACTCACATTAAGCGAGTTGAAGAATTCCATAGGATATAAGCCGTTTCTGTCGTCTTCTGCTTCATCGAAACTATAATACGTTTTCTCTTCACCAGATTTTCTGTTGATCAACTTATCGTTAAGTTCATCAACATGGTCGTTTTTTGTTGATATTATTGCCCTAGAAATGATATAATCTGCTGATCTTCCATTGACGTCCATAGAAGGAAATATCACATTAATCAACTCTTCCTTGGACACCTCATTATCCATGTACGGAATGGCCATGCCGTCTGGGATGCAAATAACTTTTCATCTTTAACTTCTTCGTCGCCATCCCCCACTCATAAAAGAAAGTCTTATATGAAACATTATGCCTTGTGGATTTTACAGAACACGATATAGGAAAGCTGGTTGTAGTCTGTTATTAATTGATTACAAATCGATGATATTCTAAAGAGCACGATTCCCTTGACAACTTATATGTTATAAATATCCATATATTTTCATGGATTGATATTTAATAGAAACGTAATTTTTAAAGAAATGATAGAATTACTCAGTTTACAGAAGCATCTACTTACAGGGTTGGAATCCAATTCGTGTTCTTCAATAGTGACGTCCATCCCGGTTGTGTTATTAGCTCCTGACATTTCCCTAACAATGAGTATGAGTAACCAAGTTAAAAGATGTTGAATACAACGACAAAAAATATAAAAGATGTTAAATAAAATATGAGTATGAGTAACCATTACATCTAGCTATATTCTATATGTATATAACTAAAAAAAACAAAACAAGTGTACCTTAACACGAGTATGATTCAGCAAAGATTTAATGGGTAGTTATTTATTTTATAAAAAAACGTATATATAATTATGTGTTGGATTACAATTAGTTCATATAATTAAATTGTCCTCTTTCATATAAAAACGTATATATAAAACGTATATATATTTAAATCCAGCACATGACCATAAACAATTCAATGGGTTAAAAATCCGAACGTATTTGCTATTTAATGGTCATTTAGTAAACTAAAACAATAAAAATGTATGTTTAATAGGGGTATTAGAAGTATATTTAATTTGAAAAGATATAGGTTAATTTTTGTGACAACTCGATATTTCTGATATGTAACTTCATTTCACTTCTAGAACTTTCCTTATTTAGAAAGTTTCTATTTTTAGACATTTCTATTTTTGGCACTCCTAACACACAACAAACATACATACTTTTACACCATACATTAGTGTTTGATTATTTTAGTCAACACAACATTATTATTTACTTATGGTGACACTTTTGAGCTAAAACATTTCTAAAACAATAACGTTCTCAGTAAAACAATAAACGTAACGATATTAACTTAAACGTGACTCGATTTGAACAAACGTCTAAACTAACATCGGACCATGACCGACCACACAAGTGGCCGGCCTACCCTCTCTTGCTCGACCACTTGACTCGGCCGAACACCCCTTGGGGTGTGAGTCTAATTGTTTGATCTTATCCCTAACATTTGAAGCTTATCTTTCATGATTAAAACAAGTCCTAGTTCAAGTATGACTCTATCATGTAAACCCTAATCTCCCTACTATAAATTAAACCCTTAACCATCTTTTCTTCCCTTTTGTTCTTCCATTCGGCCGAGATCACAACCCAAATACTCCCCTTCGTCCGTTCCGATCGCAAGCAACCCCAATCATCTCCGTTCGTTTCTTGCTCATTTGATCCAAGGTATGAACACAAAACCCTTGTTCTTTATTGATGTTTCCTTGGTTGTTTGCTGTTTCGAACCCGAGACCATGGCCCTAGGCCATATGGTCTCGGTTAGCTCATAAAAACCGTATACATGTGTGTGTTGTTAGCTTGATTCGTCTAAACCCATACTCGAACCCTAGATCTCCATTAGATGTGACCGGATTCATTAGATCTAGACACATAGACTTGGTAAACCCTAGACCTAGTCCCTAGTTTCGAACCTATGACCAATCTAGTACCAAACTCGAACCTTAGACGTGATCTAGTTCGGATCTAGCTCAAACCCTTAGGGTTTCGGCCTAGCCGGACAACCCTAATCGAATTTCCATAAAAACCAAGCCTAGTTGATATAGATTGACCATAGTTGACTTTGGTTGACCGAATTGTATCATGCCCTAAACCCTAACCGAAATCTAGAAACCCTAGTTGACTTTTGTTGACTAATTTCGACCAATGTTGACCAATAAGTCAAACCGGGTCAAGGCCGGATCTTGACCCAACCGATCAACCCAAACCCGAATACCCAATCGGGCCAAGGCCCGTACTTGGCCCATATCAATCTACTTTAGTCCATCGGGCCCAAACTTTAGTTGGCCCATTAGTATCCAAGCCCATTTGGACCAAAGCCCAACCCTTTAGCCCATCCATAACCAAACCGAACCCAATTGGGCCAAGCCCAATCTATGGCCCAATCTAATTGGACCTAAGCCCAATAAGAGGCCCAAGTGGCCCAACCTAGTGGCCCATTAAGCCCTTTAAGCACACTAGGCCAAATAGGCCCAATCTAGGCCCAATAAGCCTAACCCAAGCCCATTTCATTTCATTTCATTTCATTTCGAAGTCCATTTCATTTCATTTCATTTCATTTCGACCTATTAAGGTCCAATAACCCAAATTCATTCGATGTCACAAAACATAAAACATAACATGAAATGCATATCATTTAACTTATATCATATATAGAATCGCCTGTGTTAGCTTAGTCTAATCATTAGTTAAATCGTTTAGGAAGCTAGGAGTCTCTAAAGGATTCCTCTATCCTAAGTTCTTTGTCGCTAAGCTTTGCCAGGTGAGTCCACAGACCCCTTTTACTCTTTTACTGTTTTATAAACTTTGGGGTGGAAAACATAAACACAACTGCTACTGTTTTACTATGACTGTACAACATTTACATTTTCATTATCGCATTGGCATGACAAACAATTATTATACCGGACTAAGGTTTGCCAGCAATCATTAACTAGTGGATCTAGACCATGGATATGCGGATAGTACTATTGGCTGACACTCATCCTCCCAAGAAACGTTAGATCAACTTATCCAAGACATCTCCGGGAGTGTATATCCATAAAATAACATAACATACTGGAGTTGAAGTGTTGATTGTGGACTTAGGGGTAGTATATTAACTCAATAGACTAGCTACCTGTTGGGGATAACAGTTCATGCGATGTCAAACATAACACTTTGTTCAACACTTTTTCATAAACATAACTAGTAGTTGTAGATGATAGATCGTATTTCACTTAGATCGAGCTAATTCATGTTGATTCAAGATGGATTGAAGCTTAAGTGTGTGTGTGTTCTTGGTGTTTGAGTGTGTGTGAGTTGAGAGACAAAGATGGAGGGAGTTTTGAGCTTTTTAATGATAATTCTGTTAATGTGAAAGAAAGCTTACAATTAGTGAAAGGTAAAATCTCTTAAATACCTAGCTCACTAATCATCATGATTAAGGCTAAAGACTAGACTAATACTATTGCAATATTACACTTCTAGTCCCCTAACTATTGTATACAACTAAATTCACCCTAACAATCTCCCCCTTTGTATCAATAGTTTGTATTAGCCTGGTCTTGAAATCTTCTTCTTTAGCAAAGTCTGAAACTGAATTATCCGTTGAATAGTTTTGATGTTGTGTCAGCTTCAGCTTTTGATTGAACAGTAAAAAATAATACTTTTAATTGGCTTTTCAACCAATATAAAGTATCTAAGAAGATTTCATGAATTCTTGTCTTGATATGTCTTTATCATTATCCAATCTTCCTCTTTTTGAACTTTTAGTATCTCATCCATATCTTCCTTTGTAGAAACTAAATTTTTATCGTTGAGGTTGTTGGTCTACGAAATGCCTAAAACTGATATTGTCAAGATTTGAAGGTTCTAGAAATGAAACATCAGTTAGGAAAGGAGTTGACTGGGATTTAGAAACGTTGGAGATTTAATTTTGGATAGAGATTTGTGAGGATAGGATAATGATGGTTTGTAGTGTGAAAGAAATGATTTGAAAGTTAAAGGTTTCGGATGTGTGTGTATGAATGTTTGTATATAGGAAAGAATGATATATACATTTAAGATTTGAATGAATATGGATAATGTGTATTTTGTATGATACAAAAGATTTGAACAGTTTTGCTTTTGTATGGATATGGTTGTTATAGAATTTGAAAAGAATGATTTATTCGATTAGATTTTGGATGGTTATGAATGTGAATTTGTGGTTTGAATAGAATGATTTGACGGTTTAAAATTTGTAATGGAAATATTGAGAATTTGTGAGAAATTTCTGAAGATGAGTCGGTTTTTTTTTCTTCACAAATTATTTCATGTAAATCGACGAAAATGTAGACCCATAGATAGATAGAGTTGTTCGTAGAGGAAGTCTTTTCTCGAAGTTGTGGCTTTGTCCATTTGTGATTATTGATAATTGTTGTTAGGGATAAAATGTTGATGAAGTTTACGCTCCCCCTCGAACGAACAATTATGTCTTAACGAATCTTCGGTTTCTTGTTTACTCCCCCTTAACCGGTGCATATGTCTTCTAAACGCGGAGTAAACTGAGCTAATATATTCTCTTCTAAATGTTGTAAGCATTTATCTTTATAGTAAGAACTTCTGTAATAATTTCTCCCCCTCATGATGAATACGATTTATCAGAAACATCATGTAAAATTTGAAGTTCTTCGAGGTTAAATGAAGAAAATCTTCGAAGCCCATGGATTCAGAATGTGAAGAAGAATGATATATTCATATTTTGAATGAATCATTATACATCACATTGTATTATCAAAAACAGAACTGATGTTGATGATGTATATATCCGATCAAATCGTTTGGCATTTAATCTCAATGATCGAATCAAAATAGGGCAAACCGGGATCACATAGATTACCCGTTGACACAACAGTTACACAAACTGTGTGACCTACATTCAGTGTTGGAATAGATAATAGCACTGGTAGGATTTCCATTCAATCATCGTGGAATACCAAGAATGTTGGTATCACTATGAATGTTCTGGCTTTATCACAAAGATAAGCTTGGTAGTATGCCTTGTGTCCTAAAAGTGAATTGCGGTTCTAGACTCAATTAGTGGACAAACGAATGTGAGGACTGGAGAGGCGTGTCCTCTATTTCAATATCAACAATCTCCAAGTGAGATGTCGATAGCATATGAGATAGTCTCCGTGGAAATGAAATAAGTACTTTTTAAGAAATACTTGAGTGGCTGGGGGGTTGTGCATTGCATCACTGGGTCCATGATGTCTATTTCAATATCAGAGAGCAACACATGCAATCCGATAGAGACGTGGCAACCCGGCTGTTTATCAGTTTGGTAAGGGTTTTTCGTTTTCTTTAACCCTGTCACACCCTCCTCACTCAAGCTTAGTTTTTCATTTTTCGACTACTCCCTCATTTCATTTTACCATGTTTAGCTGATTTGCACCCCATACTACGTTCCCCCTCTCAAATTTTATCTCAGCGTACCCCAATCAAGATCCCGTGATACTTGATTCTGCTCACCTAGACCTATGTACCCTTACATATTGTCGTATATTGCAGGTGGCTCCTGGGGAAGATCATGCCGGTTATAGCAGATCATAGGAGTAAATTGAGAGTGAACTATAACGCTCATGTGCAAATTATCAGCATAAATGATGTTACTTTTTAAAAATAACATGGATTTTTCATCGGAAAAGTATGTGTTTCCGGCATAAGTTGTTGCCTTTATGAAATATAAAAGTTTAGGCACAGCAACTTGAACAAATTAGGTAAAACCGGTCTCACATAGAGTATTCGTTAACACACGGTATGAATCGATAGTCATTTGCACAACCGTTGAATCAAATGTGTGACCTGCATGTAGAGTTGGCGCGATATTAGCTCTAGCAGGATTTCCACTCAACCCTCGTGAAACACCAGATTGTGATGCCACTATGAGTGTTCCGATGAATACACGTAGATTCATATTCATTAGTGTATGTGTCCTATATTGGAAAGATTTATCGGTGAGATCTAGACACATTGTGCATTCAATTGAAGACGTAACCCGGGGCAGAAGGTTAAAATTTCAATACCAACATACTCCGAATGAGCAGTCAATAGATTATGTGCTACGTCCCCTAATGAATTGAAACAAATTCCTATTGAGAGGAATCTGAGTGGTTGGTGGTGGAGTGCAAATGCTTGACTGGGCCAGTTAAGTCTGGTGAATCATTCAACACATGAATGATCACAAATTTGTGAGATTGCCCGGTTTATTATCGGTTTGGATGCACTCAAAGGTGTGTTTTCTTGATATTATCATATTTTCACATCACCTTGCACTCACCTACATCTATACCCTAGACTTATACCCTCACATTTACCAATTTTGGCTAAAAAGTATTTCCATTGGAAGGTTAGGCCGGTTCTCGCAAACCATAGGAAGGTATTTTCGTTTGAAAAAAAAAATGTATCATTTAAAAAAAAATTCAAACGGGTATAAAAGTAATGATATAAGAGAGTTTCTCCCCCTGGAAATACTAATTCTCCCCCTAGAATTAATATTTCTCCCCCTCGACAAAATAAAGGTAATGAAAAATATACAGTTTAAGAGGGGTGGGAAAGAGTTGTTACATTTATGTGAAAATCTGGTTAAGAGCGGGTTTCAAACAAATGTATTTGAAAGCCATTAAGATGAAAAGCGAGTTATACACTGAATTATGTATAAGTCATATGATGAAGCTCGAGTCATATACTGAAGTGTATATAAGTCATCCTCCTGCAAAACAAATCAACCAACTTTTGGTACCCATCTTTGTTTGGGTCTGACAATGTTAGTGTGGGAGTTAAACCACCGATAAATTGTATCGATTTGATTTAAAGATTGAGAGTTCCAAGAAAAACTGAAACTTGATGTTTCACTTTCAGATAATTTCCGAAGAATTATTTGAGATTTTGGAGTTTTAGGAACCCATTGTTCTTTGAAGTTCGTTGGAGATTTAGGAGTTGTTTTTGGCACTTGTGTAAAAATCGTTTTAGGTGCCAAGGAAAGTAAATCTTTTCTTGACTATCTTAAAGATTTAGTTTTGAAAAAGATTTTCTTTGAAGATGTAGAATGTTTCAACACGGTTGATGGTTTAGTTTTATACATTTGAGAATGCTGAAGTCTAGAAGAGGAACCTAATTTATTTGTAGTTTTAGGTGTGAATTTCCTCTATTAACTTGTTTGAGAGCACTCAATTTCTTATCAGAGTTTGGTGAAACCGTAAATCTCCTAGGCTTAGGTTTGGTAGAGGAACTTACTTGTGATTGCGGTTTAGGTTTAGAATTTCCTCTATTAACCTGAGATTGCTTGACTGTATATAAATCGCGATATGCCATGACAGGAGAAAACATTCTTGAGTTTGTACATTTATTATTTGCCGTTAAAGGAGAATCTAATTTCACAGATGCACTAGGCTTCTTAAGCTTCTTAAGATTAGATGAGTTAGATTCCAAATTTTTAATTGTTATTTGCAACTGTAATTTGTCTTCATCAAAAGATTTATGTGTTTTATCAATTTTAGTTTCTAATTCAAAAATTTTGGATTGTAAAACTGATTTTTCTTTGTCAAATGTCTTATGTGTTTCGTCGATTTCATTTTCCAATTGACAAATTTTCTTTTCTAGAATTAGAGAAGGAACATAAATCTTTAGTGTTACTTTTTGTTGAAGAACGGCATTTCCTTTAATTTCAAATTCTTCTGGTTTTAAAATTGGAAAATAATCATCATTTTCAAATTTTACCTTTTTAGTTTCATATGTTTTATTTAATTCATTATAATTGAAACTAATTTGTGCATTCTCCGTTTTAGCTCTGTTGAACGCTTCAACTTCTTCTTCCTCATCTGTCATACGAATGAAACTCTGCCAAACATCGACATGTATGTATTTGGAATCATACAGTGTTGGAAGCACATTACAAGCCATCTTCAGATATTCAGGATTGTGTAGCCCCCAGTCCTTCTCTTGAATTGAAATATTTGAAATCTTTAGGCTTGTTCAAGTGAATAGTTTGATCAGTTTGACCTCGTTTGGCAATTATTTCTTCTAAGTGTTTGATATGAGAAGAAAGTTGAATTTTATCATGTTGAAGTTGATGAATGACATTTTGTTTGTTATTTAATTCTCGTGATGTTTGAATGTCGTTTTCATGTAAAGTTTCAGATAATTCTTTAATTTGTGAGGTTAAGGATTTAAACTGATTTTCATTATCATCAAATTCTTTTTGTTTGCGTTCCAACCAGTTTTTAGTTATTTGATATTCATGCCATGTGTCAATGTACAATTTGTAATATTTGTCATTTCGATCGTTTGAAATTGTATTTTGGGCATTTTTAAGATTTGTTATTTCTATTTCTTTTTCAGAAATTGTATGAGACAAATTCTTAACATCATTATCATATTTGACATTCAATTTTGATATTTGATTTTGTAACGTCAGATTCTTTTTCTCAAAATTTTTATTTTGTTTAATAATATGAACAAGTTGTGTATTATGATCAGCAATTTGTTCATTTTCGTTTTCTAAATCAGCTAAACTTTCTTGGAGTATAGCATTTAATTCTTTTTCATCCAAAAGGTTTTGTTTTAAAGACTCAATTTCAGAATTCTGGTTTGGTACAAAACATTTATCAGAATCAATTGTATTTGAAGAATTAGATAAGAGGGAACTGATTACCTCTATTTCTTTGTTAGCCTCTTCATTGAAACGATCAGAAATATCATCATTTTCACGTGCCATGAAGCATAAATTTGTTAAATGTTCTTTATCTTCAGCTAATAACACTTGTACAGTCTCAATATGTTCAGTCATCAGCATCTTACGTTTATAATACTCTGAATCACGAACGATTGATTTCTTTGTAGCATTCAAAGATGTGACGGTTGGCTTTTCAATTGAGATTGTAGCAGATATAGCAGGCTCAAAAGTTGATGAAGAGTTTTGATTAATATTGGTAGTCTTTGAGTACCATTTCTTCTCATAGTCTGAAATTTATGCCATAACTCGTAGTACGTCTTGAAGTTCTTTATCCAAATCATCATTGATAGCTGGTGTAAGTTTTTCCATTTTAGCGATGAGTAGGATTTTAGGTAAAAGTTTCATGTTTAAAAACTAATGAAAATTTTCTTTTAAGATCCCTTAAAAAAAATTGTAAATGTTAAAAGTGTTTTTTAAAAAAAAATTGTTTTAAGATAAAAAAAATTTAGTTCGTTAAAAAAAATTTAAAAACTTAACACTTTATGAAACTAAAAAATTTAATTGTGATTTTAAAAAAATTGAATGGGCTGATTATCATATCATGGGGTGATATGTTTTTTTAAATTTGGATTTGGGCTTAAAATAGAAATGACGATGGGCTTTATCAATTTATGAGAACCAAGAATTGTATTGGGCTTATAACAGAATAATTGGACTTAATATGTATCACGTTTTGGGTGTGTGCCGATGATCCCGTCGGCGAGCTAAAACACAAGAAACTTCTTTACCCTAAAATTGGATCCAAACTCACAGATGATTCAATTCTGCTATCTAGTCTACCTCTCAAATCTTCTCTCAAAATGACAATGATCGGTACTGTTGAAGATGATATAATTGTGGATCAAGTTGATGCTCCAGAAATTGTTGATGATTTTGAAATCGGGCAAGATGAAGCGAACTCTGTTGATTGAATTTGTTGATTTTATATGATTGTCGAACACTGAGTTTCGAAATTAAGATCACAATTAAGATCGGAAATTAACATCGTCAATGGATTTGAGTTTGATCAGAAATTAAAATTGAAATTGTTAATCTGTTTAATCGGTGATTGTTGCTGAATTGTTTAATCGCATGAATTGTTTGATCGGAAATTGAAATTGAAGTCTCAAATCAGTCGAACATACATGAACGAACTAATCAGTCGAACTATGTGTAGCCGAACTTGGTAAATTGTTCGATTTGGGCTGACCTCAAGAGAAGTTCGGGCCAAACTTTAATGGGCCGAACAACTTGGGCCGAAGTTGTAGGGTAGTTCGATATGGGCCGAAGTTGTAGGGTAGTTCGGGCCGAACTTGCTTGTGGGCCGAACTAGTGAGAAGATCGGGCCGAATATCAACTTCGGCTGTTCTTGAGGCCGAAGTCTTTTACGTACAACACAGTTCGAACAAACATCATCAATTCAATCTGATTTTGTTCAATTCTTCACCGATTTCAATGATTCTTCTTGCTAAACATTCGAAATCCATTTCCTAACACTTTAATCCGACTATCCTCTTCAATCCATAACTACACAGCTTCGATTCTTCGATTTACAGCAACTTTTGAAGTTTTTCACTTTTTCTCTAAAATCATCAAATCTCGATCGATTGTTGATGGAATTGATCTGAATTTGATCCTATTCTTCTTAGAAACAATGGAGACACACTATTCTGCACTCAATTCATCGATTTGGACAAAAAATTTACAACATTAAATTTTCATTGACGAACATCAACTTTTTCTTCAAAATTCAGATCTGGATGATTCTAGCTCAAAATTGGATATTCTCAAAGAGAGATTTTGATCTGATACCACTTGATAGATCGTATTTCACTTAGATCGAGCTAATTCATGTTGATTCAAGATGGATTGAAGCTTAAGTGTGTGTGTGTTCTTGGTGTTTAAGTGTGTGTGAGTTGAGAGACAAAGATGGAGGGAGTTTTGAGCTTTTTAATGTGAAAGAAAGCTTACAATTAGTGAAAGGTAAAATCTCTTAAATACCTAGCTCACTAATCATCATGATTAAGGTTAAAGACTAGACTAATACTATTGCAATATTACACTTCTAGTCCCCTAACTATTGTATACAACGAAATTGACCCTAACAGTAGATATTCTACAACTACACTAAACATTTCATACATACTACTCATATCATATGAGTGTTGAACCTTATACATTTTCAGTCATAAACCATTTTCATAACAAACATTTTGAGTAGCAAAACACTTTACTTTACTTTACTTTACTCTTTACTTAAACCCTGTGGATTCACTCAACATTATTGTTGACCCTTTTTGTAACACCTCAAATTTTAATACCAAAAATCGGCCAAAATAAAACATTTTATAAATAAAAGAACATCCCCAAATTTGGATTTACAAAAACCTTGGTATGAAATCAGAGTATAAAAGTAGGTGTTACAAAATAGATCATAACCAAGCTAAGACTAAATCCAATCTAGTGCTCTTCTATTCTAGGTCCCGCATCTCTATCCATGCGTACCTAAGCCTTCGATCCTGAACCTGAGTACATAGCAAAACAAAACAAAACAAGGAGTACGTGAGACAAAACATCTCGTGAGCTACATGTGTTTAGACCCCAAGTTAATAATAATAACCGAATGACAAACAAACAAACATGTAAGCAATCACCCATCTATCTAGTCACCCTATTGTGACTCTAATACCTTGCTTTCCTAGCAATCATACCTAATTGTCGGGACATCCCCAACCAACTAGAACCACCTTAACTTATTAACCGGGGATCCCCCGCATTAACAAGCTTCAAGGTAAAGGTAAGAGGGAATCGCCCAATCTACCTATACCTGCCTTACTCGCCGGACTACTTCAGTTAGCAAGACTACTATCATGGAATGGGCCGATGGGGATCCGCCCAAATGCTCCCCATTCCATACCTCATGACCGGGGATCCCCCGAATCATCACATCATCTCACCATATCATAACTCGATGGTTATGTCAATCTAGCTCTCGGCTATCACGTCTATCATCAAACAAGTTAGTTCAATACTATCATCGGTATAACTAACTATCAACTACTAGTCTACACAATTAAGCAAATAGACCATAACACAAGTAATAAAAATGTATTTCATAGGCTATGTACTCAGTAAAGTTCCACACGTACTCACCTTAGCAATAAAGGTGCTGTAACCGTATTCTTTCCGCCGGTTCCTTGCTCACAAATTGTCCACTTCAACACTTCACCGAATGTCTAAAACAATTATCACAACAAGATCATCATCACAAACTAATACCAATGTGTTCATCTACCTCTAGATAACACCCATCAATCCATTTCCCCAAAATATGGTGATTACCAAACCCTAGGTTTAACCAACCCTTAAGATTCTTACAAATCGAAATCATACACTTGTTTTCCTTGTTAATATACCATCTATTAAGTGTACACACCATTTATTTAACCATTAATCACCAATCCAATAACTAGGGTTTCAAACCCTAGCTTCAAGATCCATAGATCTTGAGCTACAAAGATGAAAGAGTGAAGATTTACCTTTAATCTTCCACTAGGAGTGAAATCTACCAAAGATTTGTGAAGAAATCAACCCAATCCAGATGCTATGCTCAAAAATCGCCAAGAGAGAAAACAAGGGTTTTGATATGGCAATTAATGAGCTCAACCCGTCTTTAATGCTGGTCGTCCAGAGTTCACGGCGCGAACTAAGTTCGCGTCGCTAACTTTGCATACTCGGTCATACTTAGCGATCGTTACCCAGACGCGAACTTCTTAGCGACTCATGGCCAAACTCCCTGGCATCCGTTCGCGATCGTGAACCCAAGTTCGCGTCGCGAACTCTCTTAGGCAGCAGGGCTGCACTTTTTCATCCTTGTCTCGACCCGGTTTCGCCCCTAACTTTCTCGTACGGTGTCCAAACGATACGAAACCAATTCCCACGTGTTTTATATGATTTATCCATAATTATCATATTTTTACATAATTTATTTATTTACAATTTTGGGTCGTTACAACTATCTACCCCTTAAGAAGATTCCGTCCTCGGAATCTCATCGTAGTTCACGAAATCCGGGTACCTCTTCCGAATCTCGTCCTTGACTTCCCAAGTCAAATTCGGCCCAAGTGAATGCTTCCACTTGACCAACACCAACTCGATCTCCTTATTCCGAAGCTTCTTTGTTTTCGTTTCCAATATAGCCTCGGGCTCCTCAATCAACCGGTTCGGGCCGTCAACCCGCAACTCTTGCAATGGAATAATATTTTCAACTTCCCCGATAAACTTCTTCAAATAACTCACGTGAAAGGTGTCATGCACACCTTGAAGCTCGGGTGGAAGTTCCAACTTAAAAGCTTGAAGCCCGACCCGTTTCAATATTTTAAACGGTCCAACATACCTTGGACTTAACTTCCCTTTCTTACCAAACCGCATTACACCTTTCCAAGGTGACACTTTCAACATGACCATATCACCGACATCCAAGTCGTATGGCCTTTTCTTCAAACCCGAATAACTTCGTTGCCTATCTTGGGCGACTTTCATGTTGGTTTGAATAATACCGATCTTTTCATTTGTCACTCTCACGATCTCGGGACCCGTGAGTTTCGTCTCTCCCGCTTCCAACCAACAAGATGGAGTTCTACATTTTCTCCCATACAACGCCTCATAAGGCGGCATCTTGATAGTCGAGTGATAACTATTATTATACGAGAACTCGACTAACGGTAAATGTTCATCCCATTTACCCCTGAAGTCTAACACACACGATCTCAACATGTCTTCAACCGTTTGAATCGTTCTCTCACTTTGACCGTCGGTTTGCGGGTGATAAGTCGTGCTCAACCGCAACTTTGTACCCAACTCTTCTTGTAAAGATCGCCAAAATCTCGAGGTAAACCTCGCGTCTCTATCGGACACAATCGATAACGGAACCCCGTGGAGTCGAACCACCTCATCAACATACAACTTAGCTAGTTTCTCAAGTGGCATCGTTTCCCGAATTGCTAAAAATAATGCACTCTTGGTCAACCGGTCAACTATGACCCAAATGGCATCGTGACCTCTACTCGTCTTCGGTAAACCTACTATGAAATCCATAGTTATATCTTCCCACTTCCCGGCCGGTACAACTAATGATTGAGCTACCCCATACGGTACTTGATGCTCGGCTTTCACTTGTGCACACGTGGCACACTTAGAGATATACTTGGCCACTCTCGCCTTCATTCCGGGCCACCAATAAACCCGTTTCATATCTTGATACGTCTTTGTACTTCCCGGGTGAATCGAATACTTCGACTTGTGCACATCATACAACAACTCTTTTCGGATACCCCCGAACTTAGGAACCCAAATACGACCGCCTACGGTCTTCAACCCTTGTGCATTTTCGAGAAAATGTTGGTTCTTTCCTAACCGTTCTTGTCATAACTCGTCTCTTCCCATAACTTCTCGTTGGGCGTTCTTGATCCTTTCGATAATGCTCGAGACGACTTCTATACGTGTTAATATTCCCCGGTTCGGATTTTCATAGACCTTTCGGCTCAAGGCGTCGGCCACTACATTAGCCTTTCCCGCGTGATACACAATCTCACAATCATAATCGGCAATCAACTCGATCCACCTTCTTTGTCGCATATTAAGATCTTTTTGAGTAAACACGTATTGTAGACTTTTATGATCCGTATACAACGTACACCGAGTACCATACAAATAATGCCTCCACAATTTTAAGGCAAATATAATCGCCGCCAATTCCAAGTCGTGTGTCGTGTACCTTAATTCCGCATTCTTCAATTGTCGCGAGGCATACGCGATCACTTTACCTCTTTGCATCAACACACAATCGAGCCCTTGATTCGAAGCATCACTATAAACCACAAAATCTTCCATACCATCCGGTAACGTAAGGATCGGTGCGTTACATAGCTTTTCTTTTAACAATTTAAACGCCTCCTCTTGCTTCTTCTCCCACACAAACTTCTCACTTTTTCTCCTTAACTTCGTGAGTGGAATCGCGATTCTCGAGAAATCTTGTATAAATCTTCGGTAATAACCGGCTAATCCAAGAAAACTTCTAACCTCGGTAGGAGTCCTCGGAGGCTCCCAATTTGACACCGCTTCAATCTTGGACGGATCAACTTTAATACCATCACACGTCACCATGTGACCTAAGAATTGCACTTCCCGCAACCAAAACTCACACTTCGAGAATTTTGCATACAACTTTTCCCGTTTTAACACATCCAACACAAGCCTCAAATGACTTTCGTGTTCTTCTTCGGTTTTCGAATAAATCAAAATGTCGTCAATAAACACAATCAAAAACTTATCAAGGAACGGTTTACAAACCCGATTCATCAAATCCATAAAAATAGCCGGCGTGTTTGTAAGACCAAACGGCATTACTAGAAATTCATAATGACCATAACGTGTACGGAAAGCCGTCTTCTCGGTGTCGCCTTCTTTCACCCGAACTTGGTGATAACCCGACCTCAAATCGATCTTTGAGAAATAACTAGCACCTTGCAATTGGTCGAATAAGTCGTCAATTCTCAGCAACGGGTAACGGTTCTTAATAGTTACCTTATTCAACTCTCGGTAGTCAATACACATTCTCATCGAACCGTCTTTCTTTTTAACAAATAACACCGGTGCACCCCACGGTGACGAACTCGGACGAATAAAACCGTTATCTAACAAATCTTGCAATTGGGTCATCAATTCCCGCATCTCGGTGGGAGCTAAACGATAGGGAGCACGAGCAATCGGCGTCGCCCCCAGAACTAAATCAATTTTAAACTCAACTTGTCTCTCCGGTGGCAAACAGGGCAAGTCATCGGGAAAAACCTCGGGGAAATCCCGAATAATCTTGACATTATCCATTGACTTCTTTTCTTTTCGGCCATCTAATACATATGCAATAAACGATGCACAACCTTTCGATATACTTTTCCTCGCCTTAATGGCGGTAATCACATTAGGCATATGATGTCGTTTCTCCCCATACACATACACCTTCTCATTCTCGGGTGTCCTAATCGACACTATTTTCTTTCCACACAAAATCTTGGCTTGGTGCATACCCAACCAATCCATACCGATAACCACATCAAACGCCCTAATTCCCATGGGCAACAAATCCACCTTAAGCTTTCTACCGTCTATTTCTATTTCACAATTTCTATAAATACATTCAACCATAGACGTTTTCCCGTCGGCTACTTCTATCTCATAAACCTCATCTAATATCTCGGACGGCACATTCAATTTACAACAGAATTCATAAGACACAAACGAATAATTGGAACCCGAATCAAATAAAATATGAGTTGGCAAGGAGTTAATGAATAGAATACCTGACACCACATCGTGTGCCTCCTTCGCCTCCTCCCGAGTAAGTTGGAAGGATCGCCCCTTCACCTTTGCCGGCTCCACTTTCTTTTGAGCCGTGGACACCATCGACTCGATTCCCTTCTTTGGGCACACATTGCTATAGTGCCCCTTTTCGTGGCACGAGAAACACTCAATCTCGGCCAATGATTTCGACTTGCATTCTCGGGCCATATGCCCCGGCTTCCCACAATTGTAACAAGTCTTCGACTCCCCTCGGCACACTCCGGCAAGAGTCTTCCCACACTTCTTGCACGAACCAACACTACCTTGCTTAGAGAAGCTCGATGTGAACTTCCCCTTCTTATAAGTACCCGAGCCACTCTCGGCTTTTCTCTTCTCGCCCACATGGGCCCTTTCGGCAACACGTGCCTCATTTACCTCCTCAACACTCCGGGCGGCGCTAATAGCTTCATCAAGTGAAAGCGCCCTCTTCACTTCCAATTGGTAGTCCCACGGTAACCCACTAGCATACCGGACCACCCTCAACCTCTCATCCGAGTAGGTTTTAGCAACAAACGGGAGCAATCCCGTGAACTCCCTCGAATATTCTTCCACCGACATATCGCCCTTCTTAAGGGTCACGAACTTCTCGTGCATTTTCTCCAAATCCCTTTCGGGACAAAATTTCTTTTTCAATCTCGTGGTGAATTCATCCCACGTCATTTTCTCAATCACCTCCCTCCCGAGGGTCTCATACACGATATCCCACCACACCATGGCATCTTCTTTTAACAATTGTGACGCATATGTCACCATATTAGTATCCTTACACTTGCTACTTCCGATAACCCTCTCGGTCTCTCGGATCCACCTCATGGTTATCTTCGGGTCCGAACTACCCGGGTACACATTTGGCTTACAAGCCATGAAGGATTTGAACGAACAACCCTCTTACACAACGGGCCTAGCCCTAGCATCACTTTGGCCACCCGTGGAGGATTTCCCTTCCCCGGTGCCACTACCTCCGGTTTTCTCATCTGACTTAGCCTCGGATTCACGGTCCCCTCCCGACCTCTCACGGTCCCCAATAATACGGTGCACTTCTTCGGCCACCGTTCCCTTAATTTGATCGATAATAGTTTGGAGATCCGCCATAGTGACCGGAGTCCTATTAGCTCCAACCTCCGACTCATCAACCCGATGCATCGACGGTTGACTTTCTTGCTCAACCACCCTCTCAACAGGAGGTACTTCCTCCTCCCGGCCCTCCGGGGCTTTACCACTTCTACGTGTGGTCACCATTTCTTTCAATCAAGACTATACGAAAGACATTAAACATTTAGTACCTTGTGTACAACCCATTAGTCACATAAGACTCAATATCCAAAATCACATCAAATTTCATCGGTCCCCTAGGTTCAACCCTAAACTTAATATAAAGTCTCAAGGTCAACCTATGATCTTAAGGAATCTTATATTCCTAATGCTACAGTCTAAGACTAGGATGGTCATCCAACCTAATTCACTTAAACTATAGCTCTGATACCAAGTTGTAACACCTCAAATTTTAATACCAAAAATCGGCCAAAATAAAACATTTTATAAATAGAAGAACATCCCCAAATTTGGATTTACAAAAACCTTGGTATGAAATCAGAGTATAAAAGTAGGTGTTACAAAATAGATCATAACCAAGCTAAGACTAAATCCAATCTAGTGCTCTTCTATTCTAGGTCCCGCATCTCTATCCATGCGTACCTAAGCCTTCGATCCTGAACCTGAGTACATAGCAAAACAAAACAAAACAAGGAGTACGTGAGACAAAACGTCTCGTGAGCTACATGGGTTTAGACCCCAAGTTAATAATAATAACCGAATGACAAACAAACAAACATGTAAGCAATCACCCATCTATCTAGTCACCCTATTGTGACTCTAATACCTTGCTTTCCTAGCAATCATATCTAATTGTCGGGACATCCCCAACCAACTAGAACCACCTTAACTTATTAACCGGGGATCCCCCGCATTAACAAGCTTCAAGGTAAAGGTAAGAGGGAATCGCCCAATCTACCTATACCTGCCTTACTCGCCGGACTACTTCCAGTTAGCAAGACTACTATCATGGAATGGGCCCATGGGGATCCGCCCAAATGCTCCCCATTGCATACCTCATGACCGGGGATCCCCCGAATCATCACATCATCTCACCATATCATAACTCGATGGTTATGTCAATCTAGCTCTCGGCTATCACGTCTATCATCAAACAAGTTAGTTCAATACTATCATCGGTATAACTAACTATCAACTACTAGTCTACACAATTAAGCAAATAGACCATAACACAAGTAATAAAAATGTATTTCATAGGCTATGTACTCAGTAAAGTTCCACACGTACTCACCTTAGCAATAAAGGTGCTCTAACCGTATTCTTTCCGCCGGTTCCTTGCTCACAAATTGTCCACTTCAACACTTCACCGAATGTCTAAAACAATTATCACAACAAGATTATCATCACAAACTAATACCAATGTGTTCATCTACCTCTAGATAACACCCATCAATCCATTTCCCCCAAATATGGTGATTACCAAGCCCTAGGTTTAACCAACCCTTAAGATTCTTACAAATCGAAATGATACAATTGTTTTCCTTGTTAATATACCATCTATTAAGTGTACACACCATTTATTTAACCATTAATCACCAATCCAAGAACTAGGGTTTCAAACCCTAGCTTCAAGATCCATAGATCTTGAGCTACAAAGATGAAAGAGTGAAGATTTACCTTTAATCTTCCACTAGGAGTGAAATCTACCAAAGATTTGTGAAGAAATCAACCCAATCCAGATGCTATGCTCAAAAATCGCCAAGAGAGAAAACTAGGGTTTTGATATGGCAATTAATGAGCTCAACCCGTCTTTAATGCTGGTCGTCCAGAGTTCACGGCGCGAACTAAGTTCGCGTCGCTAACTTTGCATACTCGGTCATACTTAGCGATCGTTACCCAGACGCGAACTTCTTAGCGACTCATGGCCAAACTCCCTGGCATCCGTTCGCGATCGTGAACCCAAGTTCGCGTCGCGAACTCTCTTAGGCAGCAGGGCTGCACTTTTTCATCCTTGTCTCGACCCGGTTTCGCCCATAACTTTCTCGTACGGTGTCCAAACGACACGAAACCAATTCCCACGTGTTTTATATGATTTATCCATAATTATCATATTTTTACATAATTTATTTATTTACAATTTCGGGTCGTTACACTTTTACTATTTATGTTTTTCCAGGTAATTAGGTGCAGTGGAGTTTGGAGGATATGAGCATTGGGATTGTCGTGAGCCATAATTAAAACATTAAGTTTACGAACAATCATTTCATTTCAAAATGATTTCTATTTTAGGTAACATACTATTTTTGGAAACTTTCTACTCTTGGAAAGTGAAACAATCTTTTATTTTCATTATTGCGTGCTTGTTTGTTTACTTAATTTTTTATATGTTTTCATGAACGTTACACCCTCGTTCTTCCGCAAAACATTTTAAATGAAGTAAAACTCATTTTTGGCGGGGTGTGACAATTTTGGACTAATAGCATTGACTGACCGTTTTTCTTACAATGTTGTATAAATTAGGGAATCCATAAAAGCATTAATTTTGTAACTGAAATATATATAATTCACATTATGTCAAAATACAATAACATTTAATTTTCATCAAGTTGGACGGTTACTATATTCCTCTTGAATGCGTAAATAAGAACAAGAATTACCTTATGAAGAATAAAAACCATACAAATTCCTTATACATTTACACACTAAATTGAGTAGTTGTTTTTAATTTATATTCTATTCCTAAATTTATAGAATCACTATAATCAGGTATTTGAATGGTTTTTAGTCAATAAACTTTCGTCCTAACAGCCATTTTCGATTGCTTGTGGACATCAATTACATTTAATAGGTGTATTTTAATGAGTCCGTGTGAATGAGTAAATAAGTAATTGTTATATTGTAAATAAGTAATTGTTATCGAAAATGACACCGCCTTCTAATTTTCGTCCTTGGTATGCATAAACTAACATTTTCAATTGAATGGTTTTTAGTCAATAAACTTTCATCCAAACAGCCATTTTCAATTGCTTGTGGACATCAATTACATTTAATAGGTGTTATTTTAATGAGTCCGTGTGAATGAGTAAATAAGTAATTGTTATATTGCAACATAACATCTTTATGTTATATTGTAAATAAGTAATTGCTATCGAAAATGACACCGCCTTCTAATTTTCGTCCTTGGTATGCAGAAACTAACATCTTTATGTTATATTGCAACAAAAAGATGTAATTGACTTGGTTACTGGTGAGTGATATAATGACTCGTAAAGTTATTTTGGAAGGGTTTCCAATATAGGTGTCATTTTCGAATATATGTGTTATTTTCCAATATAGGTTATATTTAATGACTCGGCTGCTGGTGAGTGATTCAATATAGGTGTTATTTTACTTATATGTATATTTTTTTAAAGATGTAATGACCATTTAATATGGTTAACAAATGAGATAGAAATGGAGTACCCTTTAAACATCATTAAAACAGTTTCTTATGATTTTCTAATTATTATGTCACATTAAGAGAGAAAAGATAAGTAATATGGCGTGACAAATCAGATAATTCACACTTCAAAATATATAATTTGTGGAGTTGCACTAAATTAATTCGTATAACAAAAACAATTATTGCGAAAGTGAGTAATTTATATAATTAAAGCAAAATATAATATAAAAAAAGCACCATTTGTGTTAGTAAAAACTAACATGGGGGGGATCATCGCTGCGAATTTGTGCCTTTGAAATAAATGATTATTAGTAAAAAAATAAAGAGAGCGTAGGATACCAAAAAGATGGAGTATTTAATTGGTTATCACAAATTAATAAGCAAATAATTTAGTCTTCATTACATTTTTTTTTAATTAATAGATTTCAGAATATATAATTAATAAATAACCATCACATTTAACATAGTAGAAACTTACAAATCTGTCCAGCACGAACAAATATAGTTTGTTATGTTTTTGGTCAAGCCAAACATATTCAACGCGAACAAATTTGCATTTGTAACAGTACTGAGGATAGCAGAGGTCTTCAAAGTTTTCAATCGGAACATATCCATCAAATTCCTTCGAAAGAGAAGCCGAAAAATATGAGTTAACACCGAATTTATGATTTTAATGTAAGAATTTAAAACTCTGAACTTTGTCATGTATACGTTACCTCTACTTCTTCACCTCGTCGTGGTGGTGCCTGGAGCACTGAAGCACCATATTGAGTGATTGAAGCCATGGAAAAGATAATATGATGCATTAAGATGGAGTATGTATATATAGTTTAGAAAAAAAACATAAAATTCAATATATTCAAATTGATCCAGAAAAAACGTATACAAAAAGGCATGTTCAAGTAATTTAAAACGCATGCTTTCAATGTTAAAATTGAATATAAAAAACGCATGTTCAAGTAATGAAACCAACCATGGAGAGATTAGTGATTTAAATCCGTAATAAAAATATGTCGGAGTGATCTAAAACGCATGCTTTCAATGTTAAAATTGAATATACAAAAACGCATGTTAAAGTAATTTACATTAATTAACTCATTATTGTTTCTAAAAATAAAAGTAAAAAAAAAATGTATAATTTTTAATGGTTATATTGAATTCCGTCCCCACTTTGACAGCTAGTAGTGGTATGTTACGAAACATTGTCACCAGAGTTGTTTATACCTTAGTGGTAAGCTACCTGCCTAGGGAACCTGCCCACCCGAGTTCGAATCTTGGCAGAAACAATTTTAACATTTTAATTTTAACGTGGGTTTGGACATTTCTAAAAACGGAAGGGTTGAATTCAGACTTCCGCAATTAGAAATGTCTAATCTGCATTATAAATTAGTATAGATATGGTTACCTAAATATAAAAAGAAAGAAATAATTAATATAATAAGGTAAAGACGTGTTTACCCCTATCCAGATTGTTTTGAATTAATTAAATACTATGGCCAGGATTGGTTCTCGTAGTTCTCGCAAAAACAAAGGTTCTCGCATGAACGCCCACCTATATGATATATATAGATATACATATAGACTATAGATCATTCATATTTTACTATTATATAAAATACTTTTAAAACATCAGTTGGCCGACTAATCCAACGCAAACCCTATGAAGTCGAATGAAATGATAAATTTTAATTTTATGGTTTTTATAATGACAACTCTAATGACTATAATTAAAATGTTAAGAAATACATAAGAGACTTGTACATCCTACTATAAACGACCCCTGAATTGTAGGAATCATCCCACAAATTAATGTACAATTTAGTGCATTTAAAGACAAACTTTAAGGTTGTCGTTATAAAACCTTTAAGTATTAAATATGATTGGAATCGCCGTCACATGTCGATCAATTGAAATGTCTAAAAAGTTTGTTCTAAATCTATTATGTCGTGATCGACACCACACCGTGTGTTCGACCTAAATAATGTAACATCCCAAAAATTACAATAAATTAAAACTTTTTAAACACAAGTTATTAATGCATTTTACTCAACAATCAAATAAAAAATCTCTTTATTAAAATAACCAAATTAAGAAAAACATTTATTGTTGAAAGTATTGTGAAAATATAAATAAACAGATATATAAGTTTTGCAAATCCAATTAAACCGCATCAGCAGTGTTACATGTCAATCTTCTCTTTGCCCTTGGTACTAGAACCTGCATATGAGGGGGAATTTGGGATAAGCTAATGCTTAGTGAATCCCAAAACATAAACAGTTTGCATTACACAATTCTTTATGCACAACCACATAACAATCTCATTACGCGATCTCATATTGCAACAACACTTTAGTTTAGTTATATTATTCCGTACTGGTGGTCGGCCCAATCACAACGCAACGAATGCGCCCGAGTATAAATGGTCCACCCCCATCCAACACCCGTTCTCTAAGTGTCTCAAGTGCCACGTAAATACGTGTCTCACACTTGGCAAGGACGAGGTCGACCCATGTCGATTACATCGCCCTCGATTCTCCTTTAATACGTGTTAGGGAAAAAGCCACTTCCTTGTGATCTAATGATTACAAAACAATCTGGATTTGCTTAATATTATTATTATGTTTGTTTTGCTAAGTCTGGAAGGCTATACCGGGCATAGTCGTGGTGGCTATACACTCGGTATACCGTGTAGCTATACCGAGTGCAATGATTGAGTAGAGTTTCCTTTTTTCTAGGAGGAAGATAATCAATCCCTTTAATTATGCTTCAGATAATAACTTTTACTCTATTTAGGAAATTACAGTTAATCTCTTTCCAACTTTGTAAGATCTCTATGATTAAAAATAGAGATCAACAAAAAAAATATATATATAAAATTCACTACAAGAACTATGGCTATTTGGGACCAAGTTTTTTGGAAGGACGAAATACCTAATACGTGTATTTGACATGGTTTATGTTCTAGTGCCAAATAACTATGCATATCGAATGAGTTTATAAGTTTCGTCACATTTGGAACAAATTTTATAAGTTAAATCAAATAACTATTAGATGATGGTGAATGGGTGCACACTGTGTTGGCAAATTTGGAAGTATCAGAACTCGTTAATTTTTTATAGTGGTAGAATTAAAAAGTCGGACATTTTTTATACTATTAGATTATTTTCTTTTCCGTGTATCTCCCATCGAAATCATAATATTAAGATTTAATGGGATGATTGGTTGAAACTTCCGTTGTAATTGTAATGTTTTTAGTCTAGAAATTGGCTAGATTCTTGAGTTTTTAATATCATTTGAGGTCTTCGAGAGGGTGATGGCAATGCCGAAGCTCGATCATTTGCCTTCTTTTGTTTACGGGGATCATGTGGCAAAATTATGCATTGTTGTAATAACACAACATAAACGGTCACACATAAATTCTACTTTACATTCGATTCTAATTTAATTCTTTCAGTTTTAGCTTGCGTGCTGGTGTTTGGTTAAAAGGAAATTAAATTTGGCTTGTCCAAAGTGAATTGAGGCATTTGCTACTCTCTGAGCAAAACTTATGTGAAGTTTAGGACGATAAATTACCTATTTCGGGTAGTACCCATTTGACGTTAGGACAATAAGAATTTGCTACAGTTTTCAAGCATTTTATTTAAGGTCTTTGTATTTTGAAAACAAATAATTTATCCTTTATGATGTAATTTGCACACTAATCATTCAAAGCGTTTATTTAACATTTCAGTAATAATATACTATGTTTATTCCTTCTATAATCTATATACATGATGATCCTATGGCACGCCTAAGGTAACTTTCATTTCTTTAATATCTATAATTGCTTAATCAAAAATCGAAATGCTTGGTTGGTAAATAACCCGTTTAAAAAATGTCATGTAACGAAGTGTTGAAAGGAATGATGAAGACTGTGAAGATTCAAAATGTTGATGTTAGTATATCATTTATTCTAAATTTTAAAACTAATTGTGGAAAAATTGATCTGTTTATGGGTAGAATAATTTGCAAGATGAAATGATGGACATTATGGAAATTAGTAACTATATACAAGAATCTCTTGGTAGAAGTTATAGTGTGCTAGACGACGTCGATGAAGATTAACTCATGGGTGTTAGTACACACATATTTGACCTGTTAACGACCCGTAGAACTTGATGCTTTGGAGGTTGACATGGGCCAAGAAACTGAAAGTGACGTGCCCAATTTAAATGAAGTTAACCAGATCTTCAATTCCATGCACTACCATTTTATATCATTTTGATCTATTTCTACTTTTATGAAATGTATTTTACATTGTTTTTCTCTTTAATAACCTGACATATTTGCCAAGCTTAAAAAATAGTCTTGGTTTTATATGAGCAAATTTTAAATTTCATTTTAAAGAGTCAATTAATATGGAGAAGAGTTAATTGCAAGAATGGTCCCTGTGGTTTGGCCAAATTGCATGTAAGGTCCTTAAACTTCATTAAGTGCAGGCGCAGTACCTATGGTATGCGTTTTGTTGCACCCATGGTTCCTCCCCCCTAACTCTGCTAGATTATACCCGTTAGTGGAGGCATGTGCGAGGCACACGAGGGCAATTCTGTCCTTTTAACACTCCCTCTCTTTCCCCAATTAAATTAAAAACCCCTCTCTCCCCTAAACCTGTAACATCGTCTTCTTCCTCTCTGTAACCCTAATTTCTTTCTTCCACAAATTATGAATTGCTATTGTGGAAGACGAGCAATGATTCGCACCTCCTGGACGCAAGCTAACCCCGGTAGGCGATTTTACTGTTGTAGGCAGAATGGAACCGATTGTGGGTTTTTCGCATGGTCTGATCCACCGATGTGTCCTCGAGCAATGGAAATAATTCCTGGATTGCTTAAGTCAAAAAACAAACTTGAAGAATCAGTGATTTTGATGGCTGCTGGAAAAAGAAGGATGAAGATTTTGCTAATTTCAAGTTGGGTACTTTTTTTAGTTTATTTTGTTCTTGTGTAATCTGTTTGCATCTGTTTCAAGAATCAATGTCTTTTGGTTGCTTTTGACATAATTATCTACCTAGAATCAATGTAATGCTTCTGCTCTATCAAGAATGAATGTAATATTTTGTTGTCAAGAATAAATGGATTTTGCAGTGAAATCAATAAACAAGCATCTGTTTTTGCAGTGAAATCAATGTTCAAAAACACATAAAAAGGCTAACTTTATCATACATTAAACAAGCAATTACACTTGTTAAACTGAAAATTTGCATCACAAAGTGCCATAATAGTCATAATACCATTACACAACCAAGTCAAAACATACACAAAATCCAAGTAAACACAACAGACAACATAATAAACTCTAACTCTGGCCAACACCTGCAGCTTGACTTGCTTGAGTTGCTTGGCTTGCTTCACCTGCTTGACTTGCCTTCCTAGGAGACTTGCAACCCCTGATGTTATGCCCCTTTCCCCCACAATTCTTGCAAGTTACATTTTTCCCTTTCCTTGATAGCATTCCATCTTTTGCCATTTCTTCATCTTCACCTTCACTTTTCTTTCTTTTTTTTGTTGGCCTTCCAATCGGTGGTTTATAGCTTGGTGGGACCAACATAGTTGGACACTTACTCTTTTCCCAAAAATGTCTACCTGGAACTGGATTGATCTTAAAGGAGTATACATTCTTCCAAGTAGACAACCAGTATGATTCATGGACCCAATCCTCAGGTATACCAACTGCCATTCCATTATCTTCCATGTTAAAAATGCAGGGTACGACATGTTTACAAGGGATTCCCGAGATTCCCATTTCCTACAAGAACAAGTCTTAAGCTGCATGTTGACTACACATTAATCACCCCAAGGTCCTTTCACTTGATAATGTTTTCCTCCATTCCATTCAACTGTGTACTGGGCTGCCTTTTCAGTTATAACTTTGAACAATTTTGTCACACTTGGTGTTAATGGACCAGTGGTTTTTTCATAACCTTTTGGACAATCACTATCCTTTTCATTAGATACTCTCTAACATACTCAAGTGCAGTAATTATAGGAGAATCCCTACCATCTAGCAACTGTCTATTGAAAACCTCACAAATATTGTTTATCAACACATCACAGTGTGCCCTACCTGAAAAGTGTAGTCTGCTCCAATGTTGTGTAGGTATCTTGTTCAACCATTCATAAGCTCTATTGTTGTATCCTTTAAGTTCTTCCATTCCTCTGTTAAATTCTACAACAGTTGTTGCAGTAGCACACTTCCACAACATATCCTTGATTTCTCCACCCTTCCAAGTCAAATTCATATTTTGGTTAATATGTCTGACACACCACCTATGTTCAGCAGAAGGAAAGAGAGTCCTTATAGCAAAAGATAAACCATGCAAATAAAATTGGATTAAATTTAGTATAAATTAGATTTGGTATAAATTAAATAGTATATTAAATACCTTTTGTATATCACTGATAAAGGTGAAGTTTGAATTAGGATACAAGTCCAAATCATCACCAAGAGCTGTTTAGAACCATGTCCATGAATCTTTGCTTTCCGATTCCATAATTCCATAAGCAACAGGATATATCCCATTGTTAGCATCCACACTGACAGCTGGTAGCATCTGTCCAGGATATTGACCCTTCATAAAACAACCATCCACACCTATAAGATCTCTTCCTGCAGCTTTAAACCCCTCTTTCAAAGGTCCCAAACACACATAGATCCTTCTAGACCTTCTTTTTAAAGATTCAACCTTTTTAGGTCTATAGACATCAATCTTAACAGTTGTGTTCGGGTTACACTTCCTTAACTCTTCAGCATAATCTCTTAGTAAAGCATACTGCTCTTCAGCATCACCCTTTAAAGTAAGTTCTGACTTTGCTTTTGCCCGGAAAGCTTTGGTTTTAGAAACCCCAACTTGAAAGTGTTTCTGCATCTGTTCTTGAATTGATTTGGTTGGAATTTGCGGGTTCATAGAAACCAGATCTACAACATGTTGTGCCAGAAAAGTAGATGTGCACATATTAATGTCTTGACCACCCAGTTTTTCCTATCTGTATTTGAAATGTACAAATACCAAGGACACTTTTTGTCTGTATCTTCCTCTGAGTTTACATTTTTACCCTTATTGCAACTTGGATCACCTTCCCCTGTCTCTTCCTCTGAATTTACATTTTTGCCCTTATTGCAACTTGGATCACCTTCCCCTGTCTCTTCCTCTGAATTTACATTTTTGGCATTATTGCAACTTGGACCACCTTCTGTCTCTTTCAGAATAGGAATAGTTCCATTACACTTTACTTGCAGCCTTATTTTATCGTTTTTAATTACTTCAAGCTTCCTTCTTGTTTCAACTGCAAGAGCCCTAACTCTGGTTTTTGCATCATCTTTGGTTTTAAATTCGTGGCCAACAAAAAAGTCGTTAACAACACCAGATGATTGACCACCTGATTTCCTAAGTTTTCTTAGATTCCTTCTTCTAACACTTTCAATATTCTCACCTTCATCACTTTCAAAACTATTAAAATCCAACACCTCTAAAGCTTCATCTGTTACCTCAACATTTGGTGCAAAGCTTGTGTCTTCCTGCTACTCTTCTCCAATATTGAATCTAAACCCTTCCATGTTGACATGTACTTCATCAATAACATGCTCTTCATCAACAATTTCCTTTTCAGCTGCAGCCAAAATTTCATCTTCATCTACATTTGGTGCATTATTAGGAATAACAGGATCTTCTACAACATGATTCCACTCTAATGCTAGCATTTGTTTGTCTGTATTAGTATCCACATGACCTTCCAACTCTATGTTGTCATCTAATTCCTCAATATGAATGGAAGAAGTGAAGGAAAGGTTATATGCTCAACTTTAGTACGCCCTATTTTCAATAAAAACTTCAATATCCTTATGATCTAAAGCTAACTGTATTAACCATATAATGTCAGAATCACAACCTAAGGGCTTCAAACCGTAATCCAGACATTTGTTAGGCAATCTGAAATGATAGTACATAATTTGGTCAGGATCGTACCCCAAAAGCTTCACAAAGTGATGAATTACCTCCACATTGAACTTATCCCTATCAACCTCGTCAATGTATGATACTCTACCTTCAATGTACCCCCTTTTTGGTAGGTCAGTGAAATGCCCACCATGATTTAACTTCAAACAAAACAGGGTGGGAAGAGAAGCTGTGAAATTGAGACAATGGGAGATTATAAACAAAAATTTTGCACGCAATATGTACTTAAAACAATCAAAGATTAGAAATTACCGTATACTTCATCTGCGTCGAACTGAAGATCATCGTCTCTCAAATATGCTTTCGTGATTGCCATTTTTTGGGTGAATAATCGGAGGACGTTTTGTGAAATGGGATTCAAATTAGGCAGACTTGATTAGGTTTTGGGATTCAAGATCGATTAACCCTAGTGGTAGGTGAGAGGGAGTGTTAAAAGGACAGAATTGCCCTCATGTGCCTCGCACATGTCTCCACTAACGGGTATAATCTAACAGAGTTAGGGGAGGGACCATGGGTGCAACAACATGCATACCATAGGTACCGCGCCTGCACTCTATGGAGAATGACTCGAATCTTGAGAACTCTCTGGTCATGACTCAAGAGTTTATTTATATTTCATTTTCAAGAGTCAATAAATAAAAAGAATTAGCTGTCATGACTCCTGATATACAGTGATACACTTTACTTACGTGAGGTACATGGCTAAAACTAGGAATTCAGATAAACCTAAACTAGGAAAAATATAATTAAATCAACCTATTGATAAATCTAATAATTATTTAATTAGGAAAAGTATGTGTGTATTAACTATACAAAGGCTATTTTTATTTCCTATTTGATTTATTTTTACCAATTACTAATGTTAGGACTAGTTTTAAGCTTCAATTGCTTGTGGACATCAATTACATTTAATAGGTGTCCATGCTCAAGACAGCTGAGTTGAGTTTGGGGACCAAATCTAAGGATGTTCTGATGATCGGTAATGGCAGTGGCGGTGGGAAGAAGAGAAAAGGGCATGGTGGTAAAGGAAAGGGAAAAACCTATCCTAACCAAGGAGTGCCAAATGGTAAATGTGTCAAACAAAAGGTCAAGAAGGTTAAGCCTAACATAGCGAGGACTGAGAATCGGTGCTTCAAGTGTGGAGAGGCTAGGCATTGGAAAAGGAATTATCCAAAGGGTGCAAGTGGTGGTGGAGGAAACGCAAGTTCCTCAGGTAAGACAACCACACTTCTTAATCACTTTAAAATACTTGTAAAGTATATTACGAGTAATCTAACTTTTGCAATCGTTTATTACAGGAGGAGATGGAAAGTGATGATGACCGACATGAGATGGTGATGATCCCACGAGCACCAAGATTTTATAATTCAATATTTTTATGGATTCATTGAAAAACAATTTTTATTTTATTGTTTGAATAATTTTTATTTTATGTTAAAACAAAGCTTTTGGTTTTAATCAATTTGAATCCATGGTTGAATTATATTGTGTGCATGTGTGATAATTACACTAGTCAAGGTTTATGACTAGATTGTAAGTCAAGTTTTTGATTTACTTTATACTTCATGTTATATACTTGTTTGATTGTTGTATGAATGAATAATGTCTTGATAGCTCAAGGTACTTAGATACTAGTAATTAGAAAGTTTTTCTAATGACAGTATTTAAGAGTTTTATGGAAGCATAAGGTTCAAAAGTTATTGAACTTAGTTAAAACATCTTGAGTAATAGTCATTACTTATGATAGTACGTTTTAAAGTATTAGTATTAATATAGTATGATTATATTGGATATAATCAAGATAGACTTTAAGAGTATTATTACAAGTTTTTTTATACTTGTAATAAAGGATTTAATAAAGTCATAATTCCCTAATAGGAATAATTGGATATTCGTAAAATCCAAGAGAAATGACTTAGACATTAAATGAACTCTTAAAAGGGACAAAGTATATTAAAGTATTTAAGAATTAAAAGGTATTATTGCAAGTCTTTTATACTTGTAATAAATACATTATTTAATTAAGTCATAATTCCCTTATAGGAATAATGGATATTTGAGAAATCCAAATGACTTTGGCATTAAATAAAGTTCTTAAAGAATACTAATACGTTTAAGAATTGAAAGTATCATTTCAAGTGTATTATACTTGTTAGATACAGTAATCAATAAAGGTCATGATTCCCTAAATAGGAATAGTGGATATTCGCAAATCCAAAGGATGATCTTAACTATTGATAGAATTCTTAAAAGATTAAACTACAAGTTATTGACTAGGTCAAAGTAGTAGTTTAAGTGATGCTTAAATTCCATAAAAGATAGCGGGAGCTATGACTAACATAATTTATTAAAGATATTAATGAATTTAGTGCGTTAGTAAGACATTAACAACAAGGTTTTACCAAGTCGTTAGCCAAAGAGTTGAGAGAAATAATAAATGATCAATAATTAGACTATTGCAAACCTAATAGCGTGATCACGAGTCTTGTGATTAATTATTGCATATCTAATAGGTTGTCCACACTCCAGTGGATAACATAATCATTTAAGGAAATTTCTTTAACTAGTAAAGATATATCTACAAATCAAGTAACTAAAAGAGGCTTTAGTTACAAGGAGAATTTAATGAATTCAAGAAACTAAGGAGTTAATTTCCAATCCTCCCATGTTTACCGAATTGCATAAAAGGAAAGACTAGAATATGTTCTAGAATGTTGCAAGAACAAAATCTAGCAAAGATAAAAGTAATAGTGTTTTTCCAACACTTGTCTTATGTCTTTAGTTTAATAGAAATGACTGGTTTAGTGATAAAGTTACAATTAAGGTTGTAAAAGGTATTAAGTAATCAACACGAACAAAAGGAATAAGTAATGATCCAGTAATAATTCAGAATCTATGTCCAGTGAGGAATAATACTTGAGTTAGAATCATTTTTATTCAGACTTTGTATGTTTTACAATATCCATGAATAAAAGTCCTTTTATTCAAAAAGATATAAATCCGTGACTACTTGTCTTGGTGGGAACCTTGATGGGACGCTAACGTCATCGCGGTATTTGGTGGTAGATTCGAAGTTCTTCGAAGATAGCTACACAAGTTTTGTGTAAACCAAATATCGGTGATATTCTTAGGAGCTCAACGAATATTGGATTGACCACCGTGACAATACTTCGTGGTTGAAAAGTTCAAAACTATTGTTCACTAGGATTGTCCTTAAGCCTGAGGTATTTGGTTTCGGATACATTGACTAATGTGCTTTGGTTCGTCTTAGACAATTCTGAAATATGTTTGGCATACGAGGCGATACTGGGTACAAAGGAAGTTGTATTTTAAATCGAAATATAACAAGATGGTAATTGCACCTCCTTTTTAGGATAGATATTTATAGGTCCTTTGACATGATGAGATAACTGGAAAGTGCATGGCCATACCCAAACGAACTGATTTGTTCTTTGTCGTTTATCACAACAGTTTGAATCAAGGAGTCATGAAAAGATTTCGAATACAGGAGTTGATAATTTCTACCATGCTCGTATTCGTTCTCACAAATATCGTGCTGCAAGGGATAAGCCTAACATAGTTGCCCAAGAAGTAGAGACAGAGTGTTCTTTACTAGGAGACGCTATTAAAGAGTTTTTCATAAACTATATCTGGGTTACATAAGCTGTTTTTATGGGGTTGGTTACCTACATGCCCATCTAGAAGGCCACTGTAGCTCGTATCATTAAGACAAAGGTTACGAACTTGCACAAGTGGGAGTCTGAAGGATTTATGTGCACCAGTTAGTCAACCTATGATGATGCATCCATGCCTACGAAACACTTAAGGGTCACACCGGTGAGTGCATGTGATACGAGCAAGATATGCAATGATACTATGAAGAGGAATGATTCATAATAGTCATTATGAATCAGTTAAGTGTTAAGTTAAGTTTAACTTATTACTAGATTAGTTTAACTAACTAATTAATACAAGTGCTTGTACATTTACTAGCTGAGTAAATATACAATGTGTTAATTATAGATTATCCATGATATGATTTAAAGTCATTAAATAATATAGTAATTGGATAATATTGTTGTATGAATTATATAAAGGTTATTATATAACTAATTATTAAAAGTATAAATACAAGTACATAATTCGTGTATATGGGTACCGAATTATTACTAGATATTTAATAGTTAAGTGCAACAATAATAAACTAGTTAAACTATAAGGGGTGGAAGCGTTAAAAGGAAGTTTAATTAAAGATCTAATATTAATTAAACTAGAGGGTTCTAAGCGCAACTTATTTGTATATAAATAAGATGCTTAGGGTAACCCTAAACCCCTTGATACACCTTACACGAAATCTCTCCTCCCTCTCTTGGGAGATTTCGGCCGAACCCCAAGAACACCACCACTTGGTGTTCTTCGTTCTTCGTTCGTTCTTCGAGTTTCGAAGAACAAGTTCATTGCTTAGATAAACTAGAAGATCGCTCGATTTGTTCATCATCAGTGGATCTATCTTAAGCAAACAACAAGGTATGTTTTGGGAAACTTCTTTCTCCCTTCTCCCCTCTTGGACGAATTCGACCAAAGAACCCTAGGGTGCTTTGATTGATGGTCGAACGAACCACACAAGCTATGTGTGTGTTCGAGTTCTTCGTACAAGGTTTCTTTCTTGTTAATCTAATCTAGATTTTCAACATCCCAATCCTTTAGGGTTTAAGGATTAGGTTTAATCCCACTTCCGCTTTTAGGGATTAAATCAGCTAGTTGGTTTTAACCGGTCAAGAACAAGTTCATGTTCTTGGTCAGTATGGTTCGAACCAAGCATACTAGGAGACCGGTCCTATGAGTCGATCAGTCTCACTAAATGTGAGTGAAACCCTTCATACTTTTCATCTTTCTATTTTTGTTGTTATTTTATTTTTACTTTTTACAATAAAAATGGCTTTCAAGTACATCAGCTTGAAACCCGTTCCTCAATGATATTACTGGCTGAGGGGGAGAAAATCGTTATTCACTGGTTGAGGGAGAGAAAATCTTTATTCACTTGTCAATAGGGAGAAAATTCGCTATGCACTCGTCAAGGGGGAGCATTTTTATGAAACTTTATCGGTAAAGGGGGCGCATACTCATTGCTAACCCATTTTCTATACATTATTAAAAATTTTCAGAAACTCAATCTCAAAATTTTCAAATTTTAATAACTTGAGTTTCATTGATTCATTTTCATAAATGTTTACCCAAATCAAATGTTGCCAACGTAGGATACAAGTTTTTGTCAAATTTGTCGATCTCTTTACTAATTTCGGTTAGCACTGATTGCTTCTGTCTATGACACACTCTTGTCTCTTGCGTTGTTGACATTACTTTCTATATTTTCCTCCAAACAACAAACTCAAATCTTTCACCGGTTTTTCATTCTTTGAGTTTGGTTGATGCCACACAGATTGGCATGATTTTGAACATAATACAAACTTTTTACTCACAATGAGTTGTTATCTACGCAGGATACAAATTTTTGTCAAATTCGTCGATCTCTCTACTAATTTCGATTAGTATTGATTGCATCTGTATATGACAAACTTCCGTCTCTTGCGTTGATGTCATCATCTTTTCAGTTTTGTTTTCAAACTTAAACTCAAAATCTTTCAAACACTATTTGAGTTTCGTTGTTGCCACACATTTGGCACAACTTCACACTAAATTCAAAAATTTTACTCAAACACATATGTTACCAATGTAGGATACAAACTGTTGTCAAATTCGTCGATCTCTTTACTAATCTAATTAGTAAAGATTGCATCTGTATATGACCACCTTTTGTCTCTTGCGTTGATGACATCACATTCTTATTTTTCATTTAATGTGAAACTCAAATATTTCAACAAAATTCCACTCTTTGAGTTTCGTTGGTGCCACAACTTTGGCCCACCTCAATCTTAACCGTTCAAATTTTTTTTTACTCAAAATCATGTGTTAACTACGTAGGATATAAGTTTTTGACAAATTCGTCGATCTCTTTACTAATCTCATTAGTAATGATTGCATATGTTTATGTCAAACTCTTTTCTCTTGTGTTGCTGATCTCACTTTCTCATACAGATTTGACATTATATGCTCAACATTTGTTTATTCCTCACAAAATTTTTACTCGTACTTTGTGCTCACAATGTAGGATATAAATTTTGGTCAAATTCGTCAATCTCTTTACTAATCTAATTAGTAAAGATTGCATCTGTTTATGACCAACTTTTTTCTCTTGCGTTGCTTACATAATTTTTCAAAACTTATTTTGATTTTGCACAACTTTTTCATTTTTCAAAGACTTGTTTGCAACACTCAACACAAGCTGTTGTTAAATTCGTCGATCTCTTTACTAATTTCGATTAGTACTGATTGCATCTGTTTATAACAACATCTTGGATTGATTGTTCTTACCATTTTTTAAACAGTTTTTGCAAACATACATCAATGGAGAAATTCTTTTTATTTTTTCTCCAAACTGTTCAGATTTAATTCTGAATTATTCATATGATTACACCCACAAAAATCATTTTAATGCACTAACCTCTGTTAGGTCATTGATCTAAGTATATCCGTCGATCTTTTCTCTGAACATGTTCAGAGAAGATTGCATCTTTGTAAGTGGTATACGTCACTGATCTTTGATCTAATCCAACAAATTGATCTCTTTTAAATCTCAAATCTTTGCTTAACAATGTCTTCAATCATCCTGTCTGTCAAATTCGTCGATCTCTTTACTGAAGTTCTTTAGTAAAGATTGCATCTGTTTATGACTCCAGGTGATTCTTGACACTGTTAATCTCCATTTTTCAAATATTTTTCTCCAAGATTCTTGGCTAAAATTAATTTTTATCTGGTTACTAAATGAGTACTACATGTTATTGGTTCTCGATTCCGAAATGCAACACACTAATATACAATCTTGGCTCTCGTATTACAAAGACACACGATTTCCTCTCTCAGTTTTCACAAGGCAAATATTCAACATTAACATGAGGATCCTGATCATGATCCTCATGAGGGTGAGAAATGAGCAAGAAATAGTTCAAACATTGGGTTTATCACTGAACAACATTAAGAAGAACCACAAACATCTCATCAAAGAAGAAAATTCATGTCTCGTGTACTCAAATTATCTGCAAAATTAGAGATAGTTTATATCAAGTGATTCAGAGGAAGAGAAAGTGATAAACAATGTATTAAATGGAAAAACAAGTGAAAAAGAAGAAACCGACTCATCTACAGAAATTTCTCTCAAAATCTCAACCATTACATGAGTATACTCAACCATTACATTCAAAATCTCAACCGTTTAAATCCAAAAATTAATCTTACAAATCATTCTTTCCAAAACACAAATCAACCACATTATCCAAATCTTACACTTTACAAATCATTCTTTCCAAAACACAAAACAACCACACTATTCAAAACTTAAATGTACATATCATTCTTTTCAAAATTCAAAACATCATCATTCTATCCTCACAAAATTCTCTACCATAAAATCCAAAAACAAAATCTCTCATTTCTGAAATCCCAGACAAATCCTTACCTAACTGATATTCCATTTCCAGAACTTTCAAATCTTAAGTAAACCAATTTTAGGTCTTTCTTACACCAACAGATTCAACGATGAATATATTCCTTTGAGTGTCTGAAACTTCAAAATTTTGTGATGGTATGTTCTATAATGTCAGAAAAGCATTTCATGACAAAGGTAGAAATATCCTTTTTTTTCTCAAGCCAATCATATGTAAACATTGAAGAGCAACACATAGATATGTTGAATACAATTTTTGACGAAGAATTTAATTGAAGAAAAGTAATTCAACTTTTTGAAGCACATCTGAGAGTAAACGAATTTCATAACGGGCCATAGAAGAAATTGAAGAAGGAAGAGTGGGATGAGGTGCTAAAGCTCAAAAAGGGGGAGATTGTTAGGACTAGTTTTAAGCTTTAACAATGTAATTAGTCTAATTAACTAGTACATGGTGATTAGTGTGTATAGGGTATAAATACCTTATGTTAAGCATGATGATGTAAGCTTTCCCACACTTTCTAAATTGTTGATCATTTGAAAGCTATTTCCCTCTCCATCTTCTCTCTCAAAACACACACACTAACTCATATCAATTTCTTCAACTCACCATGGATAATTGAGTTTATGATTGCTTTAGCTTTAACAACTAATGTATATAAAAAAAAAGTATTCATCATTTCAATTATGGATTGTTATGTAATTTCAACACGATCATTATTTTGTTATTTTCCTATATCATTTCGAAGCATGTCCGTCCATTCGGACAGATTTTAAAGCTAGTAGCATTTATACATGCATCATTCTAGTTTTCATGATAATAAAAATAATAGAAAGATCAGATAGATCAGAGGTTAAAACCTCCACTTGTTTCTTAATGCCTTACAAGGCAGCATGGCCCGTGCGATGCACGGGCTTCGTTCACAATAATGAGTTATTTTGAGTACATATTGTGTACAATTTACTGGTATCACCAGAAAAATACGAAAAACGTGATCGGTTACATGTTTAACTTTGATTGCGGATATTCTACTAAATGAGAAAAGTTGTTCTTTATGTGTATTGATGTTTAGGGTTTGTTGTTCTTTATTGAGTCATATGGATTGTGTATGTTAATCGAAATTATTTCTTTAGCTTGAAATAGATTTCATATGAGTAAGTGGGCCTGTGCAAATTGGACTGAAACATATTTATAAACTTCAAAGGCCCAAAATTTGCAATTAAAATAAGGTAATTGTCCAAAAAGAACAATAAAAGGTTGGGAAAACACTAAAACATTCAATTAATAACGACACTATGCATTGATATATCACATTTGAACTTATATTATATTGTGGGCGCATTATACCAATTAACAATGATCGAATGTAGTCATTCGAGGCAAAATAACAAAAACTTCTGATACATATAATTAAATACGTTAAATGATATAACAATAAAACGACAATTTCATGCATTTCATATGTTTCAATTGGTTGGAATTCCATACCTTTCAAAAGAATATGTAAATCTACATACATTTGCATACATCAATTAAACAATAATTTCATAAATAAAGAAAAAACAAACACGGTAGCACATGCTTTTATAACAACAATGTATGAATGGCTTTTCAAATGCAAATAGAAGACATTGATTTTGAAGTTTCATGTAATAAATTTTCATTAAACACTACAAAAAATATTCCATGAAAAGAATTGTAAAAACATAATGGGTTTAAAATATGTTACTTGTACGGGATAAATCTTTGAATTCAAGTGTACAACAATTTGACACACATACACAATCCAATCAAAACAATGTATATTTTTTTGCAATTGGAACGAATATCTCTTCTCAAATACTTTTTGTGACATAGTATGGAATGAAGAGGGTGTAGTTCGAGGTTTTTTGG
The DNA here is from genome assembly GCA_963853835.1 of Calendula officinalis. Taxonomy (NCBI): domain Eukaryota; kingdom Viridiplantae; phylum Streptophyta; class Magnoliopsida; order Asterales; family Asteraceae; genus Calendula; species Calendula officinalis. The sequence continues at coordinate 17,044,445 of OY970823.1, forward strand.
TTTGCATTGGAGGGGTTGAATGTATAGGTGGCGAATATAGTACCTATGAATAAAAGAAATAAAAGGGCATTGATCAAATGCAAATAAAATGTAGAATTGTATGTAAACTTGCTTCGAACATTAGGCAAATAGGCATTGACATTAAAACCACTTACCATGCTAATATGAAGATTAAGATTGTAAAAAAGAAAAAGAAAAAAATTGCAATACCGATAATTCTTAACGATTTTATATATGTCAACTTTATATCAATTTTGAAAAAAACAAAAAAAAAAAGAATAAAACATTTGTTAACGTTTCTCATTAGTTCGTTGTAGTTGGCTTTTACCCTATCCACCCACTATAACCCCTCTTCTCGTGCCTTCCATCTCTCTCATGACTTTTCTTACTCCCGCGAACAAAAATTCTATTTTGTTTGTTTCCGCTCTATTCGTTGTCTTTCATGAAGAATTTTGAAAGTACACGATTAATTTGTTTTTTTTTTTTTGTTGTCGTTATATAATATACATACATGGATGCATGAACATTAATTTGGGGAATTGAGATTGCTTTTTGATGGTAATTAGAGAGTTGGTTAAGAGGATGAGAAGGTTGGGGTTGAATGAGAAACAATTTATAAGGATAGAATGCGTTGTTTCCCTTAAATGGGGAATTTGATGAGATGTTTCATGAGACGTAGGAATCTGAAGGAACGCATATAAGTTATATGGAGGAGGTGGAGGGGGTTAAAAGGAATTTATTTGAGGTTAAATGCTACTTCTTAAGTGGAGATAATTGAACGTATAAGTGGAGTTAAATGCATGAATTCAATTTTCGAACTCAATTTCAAACTCAATTAATCACATGGTAATATATGCTACTTCAATTTAAAATATATATATATATATATATATATATATTATTTGGTTAATGAGATAATGATATAGTTTCTAAAAATGAAATGTTACAATCTTTAACCCTCTAAATATATAGAGTATTGGTATCATTTGTATATATGAAAGACACATTTTTCTCTCTTATTCGAACTCTGGATTGTTTTCTTGTAATCAGAGTTGTTCCCTTTGTCATATCCCAATATAGATTTCGTGATACCCACAAGCAATTACTAGGGTCGAATTACTTTATTGCGAAAATGAAATTACACGATTCAAATGTTTATCTGGTAACATCCAAACCAAAGTATCCAACACCAACCACCATTATCACTCACCACCAGTCCACCTCAATCACTACCGCTGCCACCCACCACCATCACTATCGCTACTGAAAAATATAATAACACGGTAATCATCGCCACATTGCGTGGATACCATGTTAGTTAATTATAAAAGGGTTTTTCTAACTCATGCCCTGAGGGCATGAGTTAGCCAAACCCATTATAAAATAGTTAAATCATAAATCAAACTAATTTTTGCTTCTTTTATTAACGGGCACCCCAATAAATGGGCTTCCATATACGCGCAAGAAACCCGCTAACTTGGTAGTATTCACTATGCAGATCCGACGGATATGGGCACCCAATTTGAAATACGGTCAAGTTCGTGTCCTGCATTACCGAATCCATCCCCAATTTAGATGCAAACACCATTTTATGAGATTGCGGTTTAATTTCTTACTTAAGCGATGAAATTGAAGAAATTAGTGATAAGTTCAGTCAGGAATTTCGCACAAAAACAATCGATTATCACCGGTAAGAACTTCAGTTCAAATCCAGCAGCAAATGTTCATAAAGAGAGGGTGGATTGCGTGGTGATCGGAGCTGGTGTTGTTGGAACAGCCATAGCTAGACAATTGTCCATGAATTTAAGAAGAAATGTTTTGGTGATTGAATCTTCTTCAACGTTTGGTACCGGTAGCAGTTCTCGTAATAGCGAAGTCATTCATGGTGGTATTTATTATCCTCCCAATTCTCTCAAGGTTTTCCTCTATTTACCTTTTAATTACTTTAATTATGTCTTCATGTAATAATTTTAGTAGATTAGGGCGTAATCATTAATAAATAAGATGTAATTAGAGACATTCCGCACCCCTAAACCCTAGCAGCCATCTTAAAACAGGAGATATGTAATCTGGTTGCTTAAACTCTCAGAAATTGATAGCTGCAAGTTGGCAATTTTGGAAATGTTGAACTTTTTTTGTATGAAATTATTAGTTACAACCCAAAATATATATCATATTATATAAATATTGATGACATTTCAAATTATTCAATATTCTTTTGACCATACCCTTTAAGCTATGTGTCAAGTTAAACACTTTAACCTCACAGCACACACTCTGAAATTTTCAAAAGTTTAAGGTCAGCAAAACTTTGTGAATTACCAAAGGGCCAAATGGTCATATTCTTGATTATTTTTTGGCCAAAAGGGGAAGGAGACAAATGGTCGAACGGGTTGAAACTCGTCCAAAAAGTCTATTTTTAACACATACAACCTCTTAAACATTCTATTGAAATACTAAGATCATTAATCTATTTATATTGTTCTTTTAATCATAAGTAACTATGATAATTGTTCAAGGTAGTCCTTACTTATTGTGTAGTCTCAAGGCACACATCTCAACCATTGATTAATAATAATCAACGGACAAGATTAGTCACATATTTTATACGTGACTAATACCCTTTAAGCTATGTGTCAAGTTAAACACTTTAACCTCACAGCACACACTCTGAAATTTTCAAAAGTTTAAGGTCAGCAAAACTTTATGAATTACCAAAGGGCCAAATGGTCATATTCTTGATTATTTTTTGGCCAAAAGGGGAAGGAGACAAATGGTCGAACGGGTTGAAACTCGTCCAAAAAGTCTATTTTTAACACATACAACCTCTTAAACATTCTATTGAAATACTAAGATCATTAATCTATTTATAGTGTTCTTTTAATCATAAGTAACTATGATAATTGTTCAAGGTAGTCCTTACTTATTGTGTAGTCTCAAGGCACACATCTCAACCATTGATTAATAATAATCAACGGTCAAGATTAGTCACATATTTTATACGTGACTAATACCCTTTAAGCTATGTGTCAAGTTAAACACTTTAACCTCACAGCACACACTCTGAAATTTTCAAAAGTTTAAGGTCAGCAAAACTTTGTGAATTACCAAAGGGCCAAATGGTCATATTCTTGATTATTTTTTGGCCAAAAGGGGAAGGAGACAAATGGTCGAACGGGTTGAAACTCGTCCAAAAAGTCTATTTTTAACACATACAACCTCTTAAACATTCTATTGAAATACTAAGATCATTAATCTATTTATATTGTTCTTTTAATCATAAGTAACTATGATAATTGTTCAAGGTAGTCCTTACTTATTGTGTAGTCTCAAGGCACACATCTCAACCATTGATTAATAATAATCAACGGTCAAGATTAGTCACATATTTTATACGTGGAGGGGTATTTTGGTCATTTAACACTCACATAAATTTAATCTAATTATTTATTTATTTACTATGTTTTTAAAAATTTATTATTACTATCTTCATTTTATTAATTATTAATTTTAATTATTTTTTTCGGTAAAAAATAATACTATTTGGTAATCACATGTGATTATATACTTAATCACATGCGACGTTTTTGTATAATCAGAGGTGATTATATACTTCATCATATGTGATGTTTTTGTACAATCACATGTGGTCAAGTATACAATCAAATGTGATTATCACATGATGTTTTCTAACGAAAAATATGTTAAAAAAGTTTATTAGTTTATTTTTAAAAAATATTAAAAATAAAAAAATAAAAAATAAATTATGTGTGTCAAATGACCAAAATACCCCTCCATGTATGATATATGTGATTAATCATACATAACCATTGATTATTTGGGACTACATAAAAATTAAGGACTACCTTGAACGCATCTCAAGTAACTATAGATGACAAAGAAGTGTGTATATTCGACCTAACTAGACCTTGACTGTTTCACCATGTACTAACGGGGTGTTTGGGATTACTTGTTGAAAATAAATTATGCGTTTTGAAAAGGGATAATCAGATAATCAATGGTTACAAAACGTGATTATGAAAAATAGTTTGGATTTGATTATGCTATTTGAAATCGCAATAACCGTATAATCTTTTTTAAGGGTTTGGCAAACCTGATTATTTGTTTAGTTAATAGGTAAAATGCAAATAATCAGTTGTCACTCAAAACGCAATAAGCTGTTTTGGATACCCCAAAACGCAAATAATTGATTATTTCAAACTTTTTGCCAAACACTCAATTTAGATTATTTGCGTTTTCAAAATGCAATAAGTAGATAATCTATTTCAAATTGAAATCCCAAACATCCTCTAAGAATAACCACTTTAATTCGAGCCCATTTTGACATGTTCAAAAACTAGATACTATCCTAATAAAAAGTCACCATAAATACAATAAAAGTAAATGATAAAATAATTATCCTAATATATGTTCCAAAATATTTTGTAGGCCCGTTTATGTGTTAGAGGAAGAAAATTACTATATAAATACTGTAATGAAAATGTGATTCCTCATAAGCAAATTGGGAAGCTAATTGTAGCTTCTAGATATGAAGATATTCAAAAATTAAATTATTTATTAAATCGTGGAAATGAAAATGGAGTTGAAGGACTTAAAATTATGGAAGCTTCTGAAGCAGTTGCAATGGAGCCTGAGTTACATTGCCTAAAAGCTTTATGGTCACCAACTTCAGGAATTATTGACTCACATTCATTCATGTTCTCACAAATGGTAAATAATACTAATAAAATGTTATCTGTTTACTAAATAAGATACGAACATAATATTTGAAATTTTTAAATAGTTAGGTATACATTTTTTTAGAGGTGGCAATTTTGACCTATTTATCTGTTCTAAAAACAAGTCAAATGAGTTGAAAATCGCCCAAAGTGCATTTTTAATGCAATCATGAAACACACTTCGTTCAAAAGATACATTCCCATTGTAACAATATTTTTTGCGATCATATTTAATAGAATAAATACTTATACAAATTTTTTTACTACATTATATTAATCGTCTCTGTAGGTTGTATGAAATTATAAGTTTTGTGCCTCGACTTCTTTTATTGCACGAATTTTTTGAAGTTTGTATTATCAATAGTCCCTAATTATGAAACTTGTAACATCAACTGTTCGTAAAACGTTAACGCCTTTTTTTATCTTTTGGTTCAAAATTAGGGAACATCCGTGTAATAAAAAGAGTTCAGGGACTAAATTTGTAATTTCATACGAACTATAGGGACGATTAATGTACTATACTCAAAATCTCAACTTCTTTAAGGGATCGTGTTTTAAGTCAACCTGAGTGTTTCATGTAAGATATAAATGTTGAGTAACGTCCCACATTGGGCAAACAATGAATCTGTAATGTTTTTATAAACTTTTCATGTTCAGAAATGCAATATTATTGACAGGAATATTACAAAATGTGAGTTTATTAGGGTGAAGCTGAAATTCACGGGACAACATTCTGTTACAACAACAGAGTAACCGGTGGTCATCTTGAAGGAAACCAAATCCATCTTCACATTTCAGAAACCAAATCATTTCAAAACCAAAATCAAAATCAAAATCCCGATATTATCCTCGTTCCTAAAGTTGTAATAAACTCAGCAGGACTCGGTGCAACAGCTCTTGCCAGGTGTTTTAAAGGCATAGATCATGATGTAATTCCTCAATGTTATTATGCTCGTGGTTGTTACTTTTCTTTAATAAAATCTCCATTTAAACATTTGATTTATCCTGTACCGGAAGATGGTGGTCTTGGAGTTCATGTTACTTTGGATTTAGATGGAAATGTCAAATTTGGCCCTGATGTTGAGTGGCTTAATCATGTGGATGATATTACAAGTTTGCAGAATAAGTAAGTTCTAAGGGTTTTGATAATAACAGCTCTTTTCAAACGCATTAAAAATTGTACATTGATTTATGGGGAGTATTGTACAACTTTTTTATGCATATCTCAAAGTTGTAATGAGAGCCCTTAGGGGTGTCATTATAAAAACCCATATTTTAAATCCTTATGCATATTGGAACTTTTTTATTTTGAATTATTTAATAGAAGAGAAATGATGTTTAGTCCTACCAGTTGTTCCTATTCATAATCCTACCCACTTGATACGATGACATGTGGAATCCACTAATTCTCTCTCCTAATATTATCCCTTGATTTTGAAACATGTCTTCATCTAATGACTACGAATCAATATCATTACTCTTAATAAAATCAATTCAGAGGTTTCCAAAATAGGGGCCTTGTTGACCTAGACAAGAATGCTCAAATAGAGATGACACAATTTAGCGGGTCGAGTTGTGGGTAACGGGTCAAAGAGGGTAATCTTTTTTTATGGTATGGGTTAGGTTGGCCCGAAATACCTTTTTCCGAATGTTTTATGTATTTACAAATTACAACTAGGTTAAATCTGTAAAAATTCACGGGTGGTCCTAATTTTGCTGAATTTAAGTTTTACAGAATACAAATATGAATAGTTAATTGTATGATTATTACCTATACGATAAAAAATTATATAATGCGTTTAAAACGAGTTTTTTTTTTTTTTTTTTTTGTAATTAATACATTTTTCCAAATGTTTTCTTTATTTATAATTAACTATTAACGATGTTTAGGCGCATTAAATATCATAAACTTTCCATTAAAACTAAGAAATGCATTTAATACATCTTTTGGGAATTTAACGTGTAAACTTCATTAATGTTTAATAAGATTTTATTAGGAAATTTTGATGTTATTTAATGCACCTAAACATTTTCCTTGAGGGTACAGTTAAAAAAACCCTTTAATAATAATGTAGTTATTTTTTTTATAAAAGAGGGACTATATTTTGGGGGTTATATGCACTTAAAAAAACATATTTTGGGCTAATTGACCACTTTCCTTTTAAGTTAGTAACCCGAATTGAGCCATTTATAAGTAAATGGGTCAAATTGGCACCTCTACATTCAAATAATCCTAATTAACCCTATTTATTGCATGACAAATTTAGGTTCCATAAACCTTTTACCAAATTCTTGTTTTTTTAATCTTTTTTTAGCGTTAAAACTCTCTGACTTTTGGCTTTTGAGTTTTGAACCCCAGGTTTGACTATACAGTTTGTGCTGATCGGGCTGATAAATTTTATCCAGAAATAAGAAAATATTACCCTTCTTTAAAGGACGGTTCTCTGCAGCCCGGTTATGCTGGCATTAGACCTAAACTTTCTGGCCCGAAAGGGGGCTTTGTTGATTTCATCATTCAGGTTCTTTTATCGCATTTTTCAACCCAATTTTCAAACACATTTCATTCTAAATTCATGGTTAATTTGATTTTTTTTCTATAAATCTAACATCAGTCGTTCATATTTACTTTAGAATGTTCTCAAAGGCTTTGTTATTTTACATGTTTGACCCATATAAGTAAGGTCAAAATGTATTTTAGTACCCTGAACGTGGCTAACTAGGTCCTCTACTACCTGAACTATTAAAGGTGCCCTGAACTTGACAAAATGGTCGATTTACTACCCTGACTCATTAATATATTGATATTAGAAGCAAATCTCGTGAGAAAACAAGGTCAAATTAGTGAGTTAGGGTACTAAATTGACCATTTTGTCAAGTTCGGGGTGCACCTTTAATAGTTCAGGGTAGTAGAAGACCCAATTAACCAAGTTCAGGTACTAAAATGCATTTTGGCGTAAAAGTAAAGAGGTAGTTATTTTGTATTATAGGGGGAAGAATGTCATGGAATTCCGGGACTTATAAATCTGTTTGGGATCGAATCTCCTGGGCTAACATCAAGTATGGCAATTGCAGACCATGTTGTTACCAAGCTTTCAAAATATCACAACTATTAATTACCCCATTGTTTACTACTTTTTCTATTAATTATGATTCACGATAAACTAAATGGATTTCTTTTTTGGTATTATGTTCTGCCATGATTTGTGGTGCTTGAATATATTCTCTCTTTTTGCGATTAAAGACTTCATTTACGTTGTGTTCCCGAGTTTAAATTAAGAGAGAAAAGAAGAGATTTGAGAAGATAATTAATTTTTATCATGTTCCTGAGTTTGTTATTAAAAGAAGAGAAAGGAAGACGAGAGAAGTTTTTTGCCATTATTTCTCTCCTAATCTTCCTCCCAAAAGTGGGAAGATTTGGAGAGAAAGGAAGTTACATTTAATGAAAAAAATTGTATTTATCAAATTATCCCTCATATTTCCTAATTAATTTACATTTTAAGGCTAAAACTGTAAATTTAATAACTTTCTTCCTTTCTCTCCAACTCGGGAATATAAAAAAATATTATTTTCCTTCCTTTTCTTTCCAACTCGGGAACACAAAGAAGAACATTATTTTCTTTCATAAATTCCTTCCTTTCTCTTCTTTTCCTTAACTTTCTTTTCTTTTCTTTCATTTAAAAACTTGGGAACACAGTGTTAAATAGTTACGACTTCAATTTCTCTATCGTCTCATCAACTGGTTGTAAGAGTTTACTTGAGATAAACTACCTAAGTGGAATATTCAAACTTCACTTATCCGAAAGTGGTCAAAATCTCCAATTTAATTATACTATATGACATTTGTAACTTATGAATAGTGGCTCACTGTTGAATTCTTTTTCTATTTTTAAGCTCGTATTGTTGACTATTTGAATTTTTTTATTTTTGTTCATCTAATGGTCCCCGACGTTTCATTTCATATTTTGATAATATTTCATTTCTTTTTATATTTATTAAATACAAAATTATATTAAGTATATAATTTTTTTATATGAACTTTTTCTCAATATACAAAATTATATTAAGTAGAATACGGCGATCACACATTATGCGGATAACACGGAGTTAGCGCGGGTAAATGTTCACTCCATAAAGGGCTCATATTAATATATATTGGAATTTATATTTTGTTTTTTAATAAGATAACATAAAATTTAAAATTAGTATACATTATTTAAAAAGTTATTCATCACGAATATCTTCGAACTCATATTTTATTTTATCTTTGATATAAAAAACTATTTTGGTGTTGTATGTAACTAGTAAACAATCTTTTAGGTATTATATCATCTTATTTTTATCATATAATCAGCATAATAACAAGGATTGCATATATAGTTATACGTGATGTTGCATCACAGGGTACTTTCTGCTAGTTTATAACAATTTGTAGTTGATGAATAGTGACTCATCAATAAATAACTTAACACATGTATTTTGTATTTCATTTATGCTCTTTTATTGTCTTTAGTTCATTCTATATCCAGCAAATAATTTCATTTTATTTTCATTAGATATAAAAAGTCATTTGCTTACTGTGATAAAACTGAAAATCTTATCTCATTTCGAATTATAGAGTTCCACAACCTCAATAAATACAGGGTTTGTGACCAATGTGGGGTTTTGAATTGGACCAAGCGACGGAATCGGTTGAACTGGATTACTATTATCTATCCTACATTTTAGAACGAATGAACAGTAACTGTTCCATGGGATAATTGCCAGCTCCTACTTCGTCACTTCATAAGTGCTATCGATCGGTGCCTGCTCCTGTGTGTCTGCTACATACCATTTCATCCTCAGCTCCTGCTTCAGGAAATGATTCGTGTCTACTACATACACATTCCACCTCCTGCTATGCTTATCAGCCGCCACTTGCGTTAACTTCCTATGTATCGACACTCTCCTTTGGGGTTTACACATGACTACTTCTCCAATTTAGTTTTAGAGCAAAACTTTTAATTCCTCGTAATCTTCTTTCTACTTTTTAACCTTTAAAATCTTCCCTTTCAATGTTGAACCCCCTATAACCTTGCCCTCTTCTAATATGTCGTTGTATAATTGATTCCAAAACTAGGGTTTCTGAGATTTAAGTTAAAGGTGATGAATTAGTAAGGATTAAACCTTAACAAATCAGCCCTTAATTCAACTCAGGGTTTCTTCTAATTATGTGTGGTTAAATAGGTATTTGACAAATTCATAGTATTTTAGGGTTTATGCTCTGGGTGTCTTCAATGATGTTCAATATAGTTTTAGGTTAGACAATGGAGTGAAACTTGATTTTCATCAAGAATTGAAAATTACAGCAATTAGAGTTTTCTTACAAGGTTTAGGTGGAGTTGTTAATAACAAATCGTACTTTTTGCTGATTTAAATTGTGTGATGTAAGGTGATGACATCTGGAGATATGTTGGGGAACTCACTGAGCTCAAATAAGCATGCTAGATGGAGATGCTTTTATCAAACTGAGAGTGGCTTACTAACACCAAAAAGGTTAATTAACTTGAAAACCAGCCTTTTTTTGCATCTAACTGCAAATGGAAATTGTCTTAATATTGTTGAAGGTTTGAGGAAATGGACATGAATGTGGTTTTCAATTTTGGGAATAATTGTTATATGAAAAGGTATTGTGAATTTGATCACAAGAGTTTTAATTTTTCCAAATAAAGTAGATATTTTGTACTAATTACGTTTTTTATTCATATAGAAATTCCATGGAGGAATCAAGCTGAGGAGAAATTAAGTCAGAGTGTGAAGAAAGGTTAAAAAAATTTCAACTTTTATATAAAATTTGAAGTTTACAGATTTAAGGATTTTATGTAAATTTTATAATTCATTATTTTGTTGATTTGGATATGCTAACACTTTTGCAGGTATGTTTCTTCCAATAATCAAACAATTGCAAACAGTTTTACAAGTATGATTTAACTGAAAAGGTGTAATATCGTTACGAATGGAGCCACAAGTACAACAGTTGTCGGTGTTGCTGCTGCACATGCCAAGTTATTACGAGCAACACATCCTAAAATCCATTTTATTTTATTTCACTGGCATCTAATTAAGATGAAGAAGAAGAGGGACATAATAATTTAGAGATTTTATCAATAAATTTGCAGACCATATGACAAATTCTACAAATACACAAAGTGTTGTAGCATAAATTAAAACCTGTATCGATAGAACTTGATATGGAAAATATTTAGTTTGACCCAGAAAGTCAAAACTATTTTTGCGCAGCGTACGGAAACGGCAACGCGCGGGTAGCACCAACTAGTTATATATGAACTTTAGCTAAATAGGGATGTTTTATACAACCTTATAAATTGGTATATTTCAAATTTTTAGAAACCAACTCTATTTTGCATATTACTTCCTCCGTATCAAAATAAGTAAATCACTTTTCCTTTTCGGGGTGTATCAAAATAAGTGAATCACTTTAATAGTTTACCTTATTTGGTAAGTTTTTATATTTAAAATTACCCATTTACCCTTACTTATCCTTCTTTAAACATCTCATCTATTTTTGTCATCTTCCTATATTTGACTTTTTCATCATTTAGAAAAAACAACAAAATAGTAAAAGGTGTGGGACCCATCCATTCTAATTACCCCATTTAATTTCACTAATCTCTTATTACCTTATTTTGATTTTGATACGGAGGAAGTAAAACTCTGATATGAAAACTCTACTTTGCAATCATATTATAACTCCAAATGGTCCAAATCTATATTTCAATCATATTAAAACTCTATTTTACATCCAAATATAAAAAGAATTAAAAAAAACATATTCTGTGATTTCTTTAACTAATTGTAAATCAGTTGTAGTAGCAGCACGTCGATGTTTTTCAAATAGGTAGCAAGCTGTATAGTAATGGTAAAGTAATTGACAGCTGCTCAAATTAATAAGAAAAGAAAAATAAAATCAACTCCATCCCACGTCGTTATGGGAGGAGAAAAATCAATACGCAGCAGCCTACATATTTGGCACGTGCGAGGGCCTGACTTAGAAGCTCAATGGAATCTTAACCTATTAGGCTTAGATTCATTGAGCATAGTTCAAATTAAAATCCGGTCAAATTCTAGTTTTCTTGTTGCGGTTCACCCCGGTTGGCCTATAAATCTGTCAGGGTGCGTTTGATACATAGAATGGAATTGCAGAGAAATGATTACAGGGAATGAAATTGTAGAGAAAGAGAATTAGTCTGGGAATGAGAATTAACTCCTCTGTTTGGTAGCACAGAGACTTCAACAGAGAAATTTAATAGAGAATCATTTCTCTTGTTTGGTACAAAAAAATTCAATAGAGAATTGTACTAACTTTATCATTAGCACACATTTTTTTTCACAGTAATCATTATTAAAACACAAAACATACAACACATGGTTAAATAAATAGTAAGAATGCATTAATAAAAATATCAAAAATATCATATTGCTTCTTTAGTACATGTTTAAAAACAGACAAATACGACAAAATATAACGAAAAGTACAACCAAGTGTTCTAAAAGTAATAACAACAGAATAAAAAAGTTCTTCAAAGCTCATGCCTCAAATGATTCTTGTTTTCTTCTGTTCGTTCCAATAATGCATTTCCCACAAACAACCTGCAACTAACCCAAGCACTGTACCAATGATCAATTCCTTAATATTTGAAAGCATACATAAAAATTCCTTCCACCAAGCACAAATGTCCACCAATATAGAAAACCTGAAATACACATGCACATTCAAAGGCAATTCAAAATCACGGGATTAAGAAAGAATGGAAATTTTGGGGTTGAAATTCTTCAATTTAATAAGACCAATTTGCTCTAGTAAATCAAATTTTCAACTATTTCTATGCCTTGCGCATCTCACATAGTAGAGACAGAAATAAACAGCTTTATTTGATTGTTTAAGTTCTAAAAACAATGAATATCAGTTTGGTATAGATTTTGAATATTACCAATAAAAAATTAAACTCAATAATCAAATTACTATATTACAATAAAACATATCAATAACTCAATAAGCAACACTTAGTAACACGATCTACTGTGCTTTCAAACTTTCGAACATATAGATGTAAATCTGGTTTTGGATAGGTTAAAATCCAATATATGTTGTCAATTCTACAAGTTACAAAGATAGCATACAACCATTTGTTGTCAATTCTACAAGTTCTATGGCAGTTTGAGAACCTGCAACATTCAGTCCCTATTTGACCCAATCAGTCTTTGTTTGACCTAATCAGTCCCTATTTAACCTGAATTTTACCCTAAAAATTGCAAATTTCCCATCAATGACAGCCCTATGCAAAACCCTAACATTCAATTTTGAAATCAAGAACACGTAGGAGAGATCGAGACACAGATCAAGACAGAGATCGAGACAAAGAGAAAGAGATGAATACCTTGTATCGTGTTATAATTATTTGTGAAGAAATCGCCCGTGGAGACTGGAATGATTGATGAACGTACGAACGAAGGGATATGACGAAATCTGTTGTTATCAAGCTGCATCTGGGGATAAAATAATCGAAGGAGTTGGGATGTAAAACTAAGTAACGAATTATGAAAGTCTCCGTGTTTTTTTTTAATTCTTTCTTTCTCTTCAATTCCATTCTCTGTAATCATTTCTTTGCAAGTACCAAACGCATCCTAGAAGAGAGTTAAAACTAGAGAATTGGAATTGTTATTTCTCCTCCTCTCCTTTTCTTAATGCAACCAAACAAGAGTTTTATTTGACAATTCCATTTCCCACCCTTCATTTCTCTGTACCAAACATACCCTCAGTTCAATCCAGCTCATTTCTTGGTTATTGACCTGCTGAATCGGACCGACACTCTATCTATTTTCCAGACCGCTCGGTCCGACCGCTCGGTCCGACCCGATCATAAAAACATTCTTTGTGACCATTTCTGTGACATTTCAAGATTTTAGCTACAGGGAAAATTGGCTAGTACATTTACGTAAATTTCTCTGTTTAAATTCCTATCAACGCTTTCAATCGTGATTAATGTTTATTTAACTCGATTTTAATGAAACAAACGGTTTTTTTTTAATATATATGGATTTAAATGATTAAATATTGGTTTTAAAAGTTTAAATTTTATAGTAATTTTTGGAATATTACAATTCTGGACTTAATTCTTTTATTTTTGCTATTGGCGTTTGAAATTATGGAATTGTTATACATGTTGCACACTTCCACAACAAATCCTTGTAAGCCTTTCCCCTCCAATTGTGTTTCATGTTTCCACTACATCAATGTCTTCGTCATCTAAACTATTATTATCATCTTCAACATTTTTTGAGGTGTCATATATTCTAGTGTAATATCAACATGCTTGTGAAAACCTGTTGTATCAATCTCTATATCATTTATGTCAGTGTTATCATCCACATTGAAGTCACTATCATCACTATAACTATGGAATACATCTTCGTTATCCAAAAAGGCATCTTCATTAGTAGGCTCATCAATAACAACTGATTTGCCTTTAGCCTTACTTTTAATTTGCAACTTATCAAGTTAGGTTACTTGCTGACTTGACTACTAGACCCCTCATGCCATTCATGCATTAATCTGGAATCCTTTTCGGATTTGGCCCTCTTTTGGCTCACCAATGTCCTTAATAACCACTTTGGGTTTGTATGGAGAGCATCCATATGTGTTTACCTTCAATGCCCCATGTTCAATATACACATTAATCATCTTATGATTTGCAACAAACTTACGAAGGTTAAGAACATCTACGTCACCGACTAGGAGATTAAGACCAAAATCTAAATTGCTATATATCCAACTGAATATAGTTGTAATGCAACTTTTCACCATCGTTAATTCCCAATTCTTCAATAATATCATCCTACACATAAACATAGAATAAGTCAAGCAATCAACATACGTATCTTCTCGTTAACATACTTCCTTATAGAAACTGAACAAGTGAATACACCACCTAATGTAAACGATTAGATAATAAGTTTTGGTATTGCTCTATGTATCATTGACCATGAAGTTCGGTTAAGAAAAAAATTCAAAAACTCATAAATGCACAAAACACATAACGTATAATTCACTGCAGTCATCGTGATCATCATCCGTAGTTCTTGTATTGCTTGATTGGCCCACCATTGTTGGGGAAAAAAATGCTTTTTTCTTACTTGAAGAACATAAAGAAGATGAAAGATGGGGGGAAGTAGAGATAGGGATGTCTTGTGTAAATGAGAAACGACATTTTAGTGAAGGGGCGGGAGAATTACCTATGTGCCCATCATGTGAGGTGCACATGTGCGACATAACAATTCTCTTACACCTTCGTTTGCCAGAGGGACATCGGGTGTAACAAAGTAAATACACCAAAGACTTCTAATGGAGAAAAAGAAGTTCGAGGACTGAGTTTGTAATAAAAAGTATACCCATGACCTTCCATGTAATTAGGTGGTGAGTTTTACACCACATATTTTAATATATACACCATAATTGTAGTTATATATGTTTCTACAGTCTGTAGCAATGCTTATATAGTATGGCACAAGGCTACAAGCATTAAAAAACATGATATAGTAATTAATTGGGAATTGATTTGTTAAAGACAAGTTTTAATATATCTAAGGCAATTTTTTTTTTTGACATTTATACCCTTAAGTATTTTTGCCCCCTTTTTTAACTCTAACCACACCCTCATTAAATTAAATTTTGACATCAAAAGAAAAAAGTTTCGTACGTAGCCATCATTTGGAAACTGGAACAACCACCACCATGTATACTCTTGTTTGAGAAATTAGGTTTGTGAATTTATTTCTCTAATAACATGATATGTAAAGTTCTGCGATCTGTTTACATTGATATTTTATTACTTTGTGGAATTTAATAATAGATAAAAATTTCTTTATATATCTACATGGTTCATCCTAATATTGTTTTAATTTCATTCGACCTTATTAATGGATTCTTCAAGTCCAATTATTCAAGATGAAGAACTTTATTTGAGTAGCTCCAAATTCGAATCATATGATAACCTACTAATAGTGTGCGAGCATTTTATTATGCTAAAGGATACGGATTATCTATTGTTGATTCAAGAAAAGACAAGTATGTAACTTTGAATTGAGAAAGAGACGGTTCTTACAAAGATACACAGTCTATTAAAGGTAAACGAAAAAGAGCACTACATCTCATTTGATTAATTGTTCCTCCCAAATTATGGATAAAAAGGGATGTGATGGTGTTTGGGTATTAAAGGTTAAAAACTTGGTACATAACCACCAACCGTCTACCGATATGTCAGGCATCCATCATTTCGTCGATTACCACCGGATGCCATACAAAGTGTTAAAGACATTACCAACTTCAGAAGTCTTTTATGTGTTTGGCATATTCAAAAGAACGTGTTGGCAAATTGCAAAAAACATTTTAGATTTGCTGAAGAGTTTAAAGTTTTCAGTCAAGTTGGAATATTGTGGTATCTCTATTTGAAAAACATTGGGGTGAGCTCGAGTTCTTCTATAAAGAGAATAAAGGCGCAATTGAGTATATAAAGAACATATGGTTGCCTTGGAAAGAAAAATTTATTAGTGCATAGAATGAAAATTGCTTACATTTTGGTAATCATTCAATCTCAAGGGAGAAAGGTGCTTATGCCAAACTTAAACAATATTTACAAGTTTCTACAGGCGGGTTTCAACAAGTGAAAGAGAAAATGTGTCTTGCAATTGAGCATGAGTATAACGAGATTAAAGTGAAATTGGCAAGTGAGAAAATTCAAGTTCCTCATGACTGCAATATCCCCGTTTTTAGAGAGCTTTTGTTCAGTGTGTCTCAGTTTGCTTTGAAAAGATATATAAGCAATATGAAATACTAAAAAAAAGTAATATTCGTAAAGATTATATTTTAAAATATTACAAAATAATGAATACTTTAGCTTTTATTAAATATATGGTTATTTTAGCTACAATGACTCAATGCACCGGTCATTTTATGGCAACAATGGGTCTTCCATGTGCTCACAGGATAAAATATGAACAGAAAATGACACTATCGTTGGATCTTGTCCATCCACATTCGAGAATGATACATTATCTTTAAATTCAGAAGTTGACTCTGACGATGATGACACAAGTAGCTTTATTAAGTTGGTTAATGAGTTGCATTCAAAATTCCAAGTGTGGCCCATAAGCAAGAAAGAATTTGTTATTTCAACGCTTACTAAACTTGTGAACGAATCCGATACCTTGTTTGAGCCGGTGATTCAACGAACAAAAGGAAGACCACCAAAATAAAAAAAGAGACGAGGAATAACTTCTACGACACGAGATCCTTTAAGATTTGAGTATGTAGAATCACAATCACAGAATCCTACAACTTCTAGTTATGTATTCCAAAAGAGCAACAAAGTGGCCGAGGGTATTACTTATATGTAGGGCTGTCAAATCATGTTATTGTTTCATTTTTTTGGTAACATGACACGACACGAATTCGTTCAACACGAAAACAACACGACACGAAGTCGTGTTTTATTTTGCTAACACGAACACGACACGATTAAAAAAAGGATAAACACGACAACACGAGATAAATAACAAATATATCAAATTTCTTATTTACTACATGCTAAAAACACAACAAACACGACAAAAATATAACATAAATTTCTAAATGTTCCCAAAATCACAACTATCGTGTCAATTTCGTGTTAATATCTGAACACGAACACGACATGATTTCGTGTTTATTTTACACGACAAGAACACGAATTCAAATTTTGATTTCGTCCCAATTTCGTTTTGTTTCGTGTATTTTGTCGTGTCGTGTCAGGTTTTGACATCCCTACTTATATTGATCATGAAGACAATGGAATTGATTTAAATGTTTATCCCGAATTTTCAAGTGATTTTTTCTGAATTTTTGAACTAGGTGTTTTTTGTAATATATTTCAATATGTGTTGGCGTATTAACTATTGTCAGTGGCGGTAGGAGGGGTGGGCATGGTGGGCCATTGACTACTCCTCCAATTTCTAAGTTCTTGTGTTTGTTTTGAAGGCGCAAATTCTAATATAAGAACAGTTTAACCACCCAAAGACCCAAACACTAAATTAAATGGTTGGAACTGGATGGTCATGCCTATTGCTGCCTCCTCTCCTCAGTCATTTAAGCAATTAGGAAACTAGCAATTATGGCTCGTTAGCTTGCACATAGTAATTCAATTACTAGCAAATAAGATGATAAATGGTTGAGCTGTTTATTTGTTTAATAATATTATATTGTGTTCTCATTATTACCGATGGAAGTAAACTAAATCCATATGAAAATCTCTAAAAACAATTGTATAGTATGCTGTTCTCATTGCCATTTAATTATGGTGATTCTATTCAATAAGATTTATAATCTAATTACAGATATGCTCAAAACTCCACCAAATTAATAACGTTTCTAGAGAGAGTATATGCGGATGTAAGTCTTGTAGTCGTCTAAGCAATTAGCAAACTAGCAAAGGGTACGAAGTGGAGAGAGAGTTTGTATTAACTTATGTACATATTCGTAAATCATATTACCACTTTTAATAAAGTTTCTATGACTCGAAACATCACTGAAAAATCATCATTGATGGTGACAGAAACATAATTGTTGCCTCTCAACTCTCAAAAAGATCCGTTTAGTTACAAAATTGGTACCTTGAATCAACACTAAGGTTGTGTTTGTTTGCAGCTTAATGGAACCATTCAGCGCTGAATGCTTAAACATTCAATGCGTTTGTTTAGCGTCTCTGGATGAAATATATGCTGAATGGGACAACAAAAAGCTGCCGAATCATTCTTCCTTAGAACATATGCTGAATCATTAAGCAGTCAGAATTTTTATAAATAAGTTTCTCACATTCAAAACAAGTTTTATACAAAACCTCTTAATTATTCAGACTGTTGAATCATTCAGCACTTAATCATTTTGTTCCTATCAAACAACACCTAATAAGATTATGTTTTTCCACTATAATAATGAAGAACACTGCTGTAAATTCTAGATGCAAGATCTCATCATTGTCAATTTACGAAACGATGATTAATAATTATTTACGACTTACGGCACTTAATGTGTGTATTGTTTTTTAGCGGATTAATATATAGACTGATATTTTATTACATGTTTATTATTTTAGTTTTGCCGCTCATAATATTTTTCGTGGTACCATTGTGATGACTTAAAATGACTATTCAGTTCTTTATAAATATTTTTGTTTGTTTGTCAAGAACTTCTTCTGTACGTTCTCACAAACAAAAGAATATTTTTATTTTTCAAAATTTTCATTTGGACATTAAGGTTGAAAAAGGGTGTGGGTAGACAACGAAACATATTTTTGTTTAGGTTCATTTGGGCATTTTGTCAAGAACCTTTTTGTTTTGGCAGACCAAATTTGATGAGGTGTGACTAGGGTTAAAAAAGGTATATAGGTATAAATGTTAAAAAATTAAATTTGCCTTAGATGTATTAAAACTTATTTTTAACAAATCAATTCCCTAATTAATTCCCCTATGTATTTACTCAATTTCTTTTTTGAACAGCAAATTAGTAAGTTAGTGGTTAGAGCCTAAATAGTGACATCCACAAGGGGCAGTATGCCTTCACTCGAACCCTTCATATATGGAGAATAAACCCCACCACTTTTAATTTCCAAGTTTTGCCTCTAAAAAGGTTTGAGCCCAAGACCTCAAAATCATAAGGCTATCCTTAGTGACCAATTGATCTAGACCAATTGGTTACTCAAAAAAATTAGAATTAATTTCCAAAATAGATCAATTTTAATGGGAGACTTCCATTTAAGACTGATAGACTTCAATCTTCCCAAATACCATGTGCGACCCCGTGCGACTCAGAGGCTTCATAGAGCAGCACTAACTTTGAGCAACACTAACTGGTGAGCAGCACTAACTGGAGCAACACTAAGTGTTGAGCAGTACTAACGCACAGTATTAACAAGGTTGAACAGTATTAACGAGCAGTAGTAACAAGGTTGAGAGCAGTAGTAACAAGTTTGAACAGTATTAACGAGCAGTAGTAACAAGTTTGAGCAGTACTAACGAACAGTAGTATCAAGATTGAGTAACACTAACTCAGACACGTGGCGGCATACTAGTGGGGTAGCACGATCGCACGATTATACGGTCTATTTTGAGAAACATTTGAGAGTAAAATATTCTTTGACTTTTCAAGTTTCTAGGTATAAATTAAGAAATCACCCAAAAAAATTATCTACAACGGAAAATAGAAAGAGAAAAAGGAAACAACAAGAATAGTTCGAAATTGTCTTTTGATTACGCCGGTTGATTTCATTGTGTGTCGAATACGATTTAGCTTTGCTAATAAAACAAAACACCACCTTATTATCAATTATCTTCCAACCTAAACAAGCAATTTGGATTCAGGAAAAATGGCGACTGCTGCCTTCAAATCCAACTCCAAAAGAAGCAACGAATCCCCGAAAACAAATCCAAACCCTAAACCCCCACCTCAAAAACAAAGATTACGAAGATCTTTAAGCGTCAACGCTCTTTCTCGATCCACCCCACAACTCGACATTTCAGAATTCTTGAACAAAAGAGACAATCCTCTTTACTGGGCTACCGGCGGCGGTTGCGGTGGTGGTTCTCCTCCACCTCAAACTCCGACTCCGATTTCTGGTGTTACGGTTGAATCGAAGAATGCTGGGGTGGATCAAAGAGGTCGATCAGTTAATAGAAATTCAGATGGTAGTGGTCAGATTGGTGGTCGCCGGAGGAGTTTGTCTAGGGCGGTTGACAATCGCGGTGGCCATGGCCGGCGGGGCCGATCAGTTTCTAGGGCTAATTTAGGTTTTGGTGCTTCTGAGGTTCTCAAAACTCTCTTTTACTGGATTCATTGTAACTGCAATTGCATTGTGTTTTATTTAGTTAGATTTGTTAAAATCTGATATACAGAACCTAATCAGCTTTAAAATGAAATGATTTTAAAATGTTGGTTGAAATTGTTTAGATTTTTTTCTTTTATTCATATTTAATTAATTATTGAGCAAAGCATAACTAATACCACCAAAAGAACAAATATACTCCTAATTTACTATCCTGTTAACTTGAGTTATATTATTTTCTTTCAAAATAGACTCAAGTAGAACAAGAATCAAGAAAGCCAACTCCATATGGAGGCAAAAGTGGTTTTATTCAGGCATCTGAGAAACTTCCAGATGTTAAAACATTTGATAATTCAAGTTTTCATCCATCTCGTCATCCTTCAGTTGGTTCGTCTGTGAGTATTCCTTTCAACTTTGGCCAAAATGCATTTTAGTACCTGAACTAGGCTAATTAGATCTTTTACTACCTTTAACAGTTTAACATGATACCCTGATACCCTGAACTTGACAAAACGGTCAATTTAGTACTCTCACAGTCTGGCTCACTAATTTGGTCTTGTTTTCTCATGTGATTTGCTTATAATATTAATATATTGAGATGAACGTATATATTTAGTCCATCAAATGATCCAACAAAATTAAGTTTAGCAAGGAAGCGCGATCGTATTAATGGGTCAGGGTACTAAATCAACCATTTTGTCAAGTTCAGGTATTTAATGTAGTAGAAGACCCAGTCGGCTTAATTCAAAGTACTAAAATGTATTTTGACATTGTATTGACAGTTTGTTTTTTCTTATTATTATTATTTTTTTGTTTGGTAGTTTGATTCACAAGTGTCAAACTGGGAAGATGGGGTCTCCACCAGCTCTTTGTCGGAAGCTGAAGAGAGAACAATTAAAGCTGTCTACGAACAAATGAAGGTTAGTTTTTTGAGTAAATACATAAACCGTTTACTCATGTTTTATATTAAAAGTTATATATAAATAAATGCTTGCAATATTCTAACATAATAACTAATTAGTGAATAAGCATGCAAAAAATTAACATTGTTCAAAATAAAAACCATAAGTCCATAACAAAATAACTAAATTAGTCGATAAAAACCCCAAAATTGTTTTTTGAGTATGTTTAACTTTTGTTGACCGATTTGAACCGATTCAACCTGTTTTTCATTGATTTGCAGTCATTCGAAGGGGATAAATCCAGAAAAACTACAGGCTCAAGTGAAATATATGAAACTGTTAGATCTGAAGTGAGACGTGCCATTGCTGATATTAATGATGATTTTCAACATGTATGTTCTTAAAGCAATTAATATTATTAATTATTAACAAAATATCATTAATTGCTTATTTTAATATTTGTTATTGTTTTAGGCGATTCGAAGGAATAGTAGTGGGGCCCTTGTGAATGCAGATGTTAGTGATATATCTCCCAGACCCGAGGGGGCTGTTGAGTTAGTTTTGGATATAAGACGGGAATATACCAAAGAACTTGAAGAGGTAATTTTTTTCAAGTAAGTTTGTGATAGGAAATAGACAATTGGTATTTTAGAAGGGTTAAAATTGTAAAATATGGTTGATAGATGGAGGAAAAGCAGTCGTTGTTAGGCATCGAATTGTTACGTCTTTAGAATCGTTTTTAACTCTTCGCTTTGGACCAATCTTCCAATCTGTTGTTGATTAGGGTTTATCTTTGTTTAATTTCGTTGTTCTATCTTCTAATTGTTATCTGGATTACTCGATTCTCATTAGTTTGACTTTTGTTGAGGTTGACCGATCTTGACCTTGGTCGATGTTTATAAAATATGTAGTCACAAGAACGTGCCAGAAGACTTAGATCGGATTTGGCGATTGAGGAACACCGAAAACAGGAATTGAGCAGAATTCTCAAGGAGACGCTTCCTGAACCCAAGACATCAACTTCTCATAGGTCTCGTTTAGGAAGAAAAGTAAGCAATTCTTGCTTCTTTTTTCTGTTATTATTTTTTATTTTCAGTTTTTTTTCTTTTTATTCTTTTAAGTGTCGTTAATGTACATTTGACCAACAGAGTAGTAGTGAAAGAAAGAAAATGTCAAAACGTTTGACCGATGAAGCAATGTCGTATTTTGATGAGTGTGTTTCCATATCAACTTTTGATAGTTCTGATTTTTCAGCGGCAAAAGATCCATCTGTCAACTCAAGCACCATTCGTTGCACCCACCAACAGGTAAAATCACAAAATTTTGTTATGAAAGTTGAGAATTAAAGATTAAATATTAAAAATTGCAACATCGTTGATATTCAAGTGACCTATGTGTCACTTAAAATGTTTATAGAGGGCTAAAATGTTCACTTTTATAATGAGTAGGTTAAGCTTAACTCACATGGAGACCATCAGCAGTTACATGTTTCAAAATTATGTGTAATAAAAAAAAGTCGAGGGACGAAATGTGTAATTTCATACAAAACATGACCATATTTGTAATTTACTTTTACACTAATTAGTGCTGTAAAAATTGGTCTAGGTGGCCGATTAAACAGCGTCCAAGCGGTTATCGGCGATTGACCTAGTGATAAATTTCCTAATCGGAGCCATTTATCAAGATCGGTCAAAATTGATCAAGGTCAACAAAAGTCAAACTTAATTTTTTTAAAAGTTAGTTTTCGGGTTACAATTACCAGACGCTTCACGCAGCCTTCATAAGAAGTGATCGGCTTTCTCTCTCCAGTCTCGGCTCTTGTTTTTTTTTTTTGAACGGCAAACACACACACCCTCTACACTACTCCTAAATCTACACCATTTTGTCCACAGCGGGACTCGAACCCATGACCACAGGCCAAAGGGAACTACCTTCCGACACCTTATACCGCTAGGCTACAAGCCCTTTGGTAAGATATTGCTAATATTTATTTTTTTAAAAATAAATTCCTTTAAAATTTTGCCTAAAAACCGATTAATCGCTTGAAGGTGGTCGACCAATTAGGTATCGCCGACCGATTTTTACAACCTTGAAATTAATAAATAGTACTCCCTCCGTCCCTTAATAAAGTTCCCATTTCTCCTGGGCACATGTTTTTAGGAGATAGTTAGTGGTGGGTCCTTGGTAATAAATTTGATTAAAATATAGGGTTTTTTTGGAGAGAGAAAGTGTTTTTAGGAGATAGTTAGTGGTGGGTTATATAGTAATAATATTATTTTATTGAGTGGGTCCCTCTAATTTAAGAAATGGGAACTTTATTTTGGGACAAACATATTAGGGGAAATGGGAACTTTATTAAGGGACGGAGGGAGTATAATGCTAAAGCTCACCAAGGACAAATGTGTCAAAATTTTTGATACAATTTTTGTAATGCTAATAGATATTATATTTGGCCTTGCAGACGATTCATAGCGATCCTGGATCTAGTTCAGTGGCAGATAGCGCTTCTAATGAACTCATAATAAATAGAGTTGTAACTCCCGATAAGACCGAATGTGACAAGAAATTTCGGTTCTCATTTGGTCACAAAGCAACTGAGAGCATCGAGCTACACCATGGATTAAAAAAGTACATCAAAACGTTTGAGAAAGACAAGGGCATATATGGAATTTCGTTAGAAAGATTGAGAGATAGTTACAATGTAGATGCGTATAATCTAGTTGATGTCAACGAAAGCTTGTTATTCGATAAGGTGTTGTTTAAAACACGACAAGAGTCTGGGAGTCTACATATATGTGGTGGGGTGGTTGTACCGTTTTTGCCCTTGGGCCATTTTTTCTGAAGATTGTAGATTTTTAATTGTATGTTTGCTATTATGTAAAGGTGGTGTTTCTTCTTATTTAGTTTGTGGTGGATGGTAAAAATATGAGATTTTGGGAAGATGTTCTCGGTTAATGGATATCTTCCCGCGCTTTTATGCTCCTGACTCTTCTAACTTTCTAAGAGTTGCCAAATTAAATTAGAACTGAGTACCAAACCGATATAGGTCGGTTTGTTCCGATTCGGTTCTGTAGTTCAGATCGGTTCTCGGTTCAGGTTCAGTTTGCACATGGTTAAGTGGCGATGATCTCATAATTATTTCAACGGTATATACCTCGTTAGTCCATAGACTTCACTCTTATATTTATAAATTTGATGTACAAATAATGTTAGAAATATACTTTCAGCTTACATATGGTTTTTCAACTGACAAAAGATTTAAGCCGGTTACGTTGTATATAAAATAAATGTTTGTCGCTAGTTATCAGCTAATCTTATCTTCTTTATATGTCTGTCTTTCACCTAGCAAGTGAAGATCAAGACAATCTACTGAAGACATAAGTCTGAAGTATGAAAAGAGACTGAACCAGTTGATGTCCAACATTAAATAAACCAATCAATATATCACGTATATTAGAGTCCTATTTACGTTGCACACAAAGCGCAATCGAACACCATAATAAACGAACCAGTATAAGTATCTATGTTAAACCGTAATTGGTGTCCATAACCCGTACATATGGCCCGTGAGCCATTATAACAACTAGCTATGACCAATGACCTATAAGTATCCATTTTAAACCGTAGATCGTATCCAGAACCCATACGAATGACTCGTGAACCATTGTAACCACTAGCTATGACAAATTGTTAGGTCACAACAACCCTGAATTACTTTGTTAATTGATAGAATTATTAATACTTAAGACAAATAATGTATAGAACAAGATTATAGTCAAATGTATAATTCCACTAAGTGTGGTATGCTGCGGAATAGCAATACCACTGATCAATTACAATAAGATATGAAAGTGTAAAGTAAATTGGTAAGTTCTCCTTTGCAAGATGATCTCTATTTATAGCGATATAGAGATCTTACATAATGGGTAAAGGAGTAACCGAAGGACTAAACTAGGAAAATGACTAAGATCAAGGGATTTGATCTTAGTCAGTTACATAACAAAATGTAACTCAGTCCTTCTACTCAGTATTGGATTTCCAATACTGAGTACTAATACTGAGTGGCCAATACTGGCTACTCAGTATCACTCCTAAACTTAGCTAAATTATTCTACAAACTATTCTAAGCTAGTCTAGGCTGTCTTGTTATCTTAGGATCCTAAGGGGTAAGGCTTTTTGCCTTAACACAAATAACCTATAAGTATCCAATTTAAACCGTAATTCGTGTCTATAACCCATACGTATGCCCCGTGAACCTTTATAACCACTAGCTATTACCAATAACCTATAAGTACAAATGTTAATCCGTAATTGGTACCTATAACCCATACGTATGGCCCGTGAACCATTATAACACCTAGCAATGACAAATAACCTACCAGTATCCATTTTTAAATCGTAATTGGTGTCCATAACCCATACGAATGGCACGTGAACCATTATAACCATTACCTATAACCAATAACCTATAGGTATCCATGATAAACCGTAATTGGCGTCCATAACCCATAGGAATGATGCGTGAACTATTATAACAACTAGCTATGACCAACAACCTATAAGTATCCATGTTAAAATGAAATTGGCGTCCATAACCCATACGAATAGCCCGTGAACCATTATAACCACTAGTTATAACCAATAACATGTAAGTATCCATTTTAAACCGTAATTAGTGTCCATAACCCATACGAATGTCCCGTCAACCATTATAATTACGAGCTATGCCCAATAACCTATAAGTATCAAAGTTAAACCGTAATTGGTGTTCATAACCCATACGTATGGTCCGTGAACCATTATAACCACCAGCTGTGACCAATAACCTATAAGTATCCATTCTAAACCGTAATTGGTGTCCATAACCCATACGAATGGCTCCTGAACCATTATAAGCGCAAGCTATGACCGGTAACTTCGTAATTCGTATCCATAACCCATACGTATGGCCCGTGAACCATTATAACTACTAGCAACGACCAATAACCAATGTTTTTTTTTGCTAAGGGGCTATGCCCGACAAAGACTAAAAAAAGTTATTTACAAGCAAAGATGGGTAAAATTACCACATCTTAAAAAGAACTACTTGGCCTCCCAAAACATGCTTTGGGAATAAGACCAACAAAAGAAGCATAACTCTATAGCCAATGTCTAAACCTAATCTAGGTATACCAAAAAAACTAAGATTATAAAACAATCTTTTAACATTAAAAAACAATATACCTAAGACATTACTAAGCTTCCATAACTCAGCTTTAGCATCCAAATTGCACCCAATATGATTCTTTGCCTTTAATTTGTGCAATTTGACCTTCGTCTTCAACATGCCACCAAGATCCCAAATCAAGATTGACCACCAAAAAATCAAAATTGCCAATGTAATCTCATAACTATGGACATTCCCACCAAAACAGTTTGAAATAGTGAAAATGCAGGATGTTGACTCAGTGTAAGTCAACATCCTCATAGTATCTCCATCGAAGTATTCCATAGGACACTTCACATATTTTGACTCAAGAAAAGTCAAAATCCCCTTCAAATTACCATCAAAGCTAAACTCCACCACCTTTGACCTTAAATTCCTTAAGCCCATACAAACCTTTGACCAATGGAAAGTCAAGTTCAACAAATTCCAGCCTTTAAGCAGTTTGGCCCACGGACTAAGACCCAATTTTGACTCAGTGAAAGTCAAAATTGCATCCATAGTGGCATAACAATGTGTTATACCACTACAATCCTTAGCAACACTTCCAATAACTTTCAACTTCTCCAAGTATTGCATAAGCCACCATTTCCAAGCTTTAAAAGTGACACCAAACTGCAACAACAAGTATGGTGTATTGGTTACCCTTTGGGAGTTGGCCATATCACATCTTTGACCGAAATTGTCCAGACTATGACCAACTCCTTTAATTAGGGTAACAATCCACCATTTCCATATCAAAATCCTGCATTTAAAATTCCTGCACAGCTGCCCAAAGAGCTCCAAAACAGCAGCCTTGGAGCATCCATGACTTGAGCAGATAATCTCCAAAATCCAAATGCTAAAAAATTGACCTGCAAAATACACAACAAAAGAACTGCAGCTCACATTTGGATTGCACAAAATCAAGTAATTACGACTTTCCTTTATGCAGTGCAGCCCATAGCAGTTGTTGGTATAATGGCCCAACGGGCCAAATCTTCTAAGGAAAATAATAAAATTCACCAAAATTCCAAAAAATTGTAAAAATATGCCCCAAGTCTGCAGGAAAAAATCCAGCTTCAAAAAATGGCTGGAAAAGACCAGAATGCCCCTCTGCAGCCTTGAAATAGCATAATTCTCTTGAAAAACAACAATTTTTCTGCTGCAACTTTGACAAATACCAACACTATCAAAATATCTCCAAAAAAATCCACAAAAAATGTGGACAAATCCAGAAAAAAAACCAAGGAGCCATAGAAAAATTAATGAAAAATATGGGCAAAAGACTATAATACCCCTCTGCTACCATATATAAACAAATAAACACAACCAAGTAAACATAACCAAGATCAATCATCATCAGACAGTTTACCAAGACTAAAATTCCAAACATCTACAGCCTCCAAAACTTGAGCAGAGGGTTTAATTTTCAAGCCCATGACCCTCAATCTAACTGAGTCCTGAATGATTCTACAAATAACATCAACATTTCTACTCTTGTTATGAAACATTCTAAAATTCCTCTCATGCCACAAGAAATAAACTGTGGCAGCCAAAACAAGTCTTTGCAGGACACTCCATATAGACTTATTAACAGGGATTCTTTCCAATTGCATAACCAAATAAGACCATTTGTTTGAATTATACTCAATCCTGCACATATTCTTCATACAATCCCACACAGCCAAAGAGAAATCACATTCAAAGAAGAGATGGTCAACTGTATCCATTTGAATGTTACAGAACACACATTTGTATTCAATATCTCTATTAAACACAGCCAGTTATCCTGAGTAGTAAGTCTGTTCAAGAAAACCAACCAGAGAATAAAGCATGCCTAGGAATATTCTGGCTAAACCAAATCCATTTGGACCAAAAAACTTTCTGTCCAGAATCCCTCAAATCTGCCCAAGCAGCAGCCACAGAAAAAGGAATGGATTTACCAATTCTAGGCTTCCAAAGAATTTTATCCTGACAATCATAATTAAGAGAAGGAGGACCCACACCAAAAATAACACTATATTTGTTATACCAGTCTTCCGGAATTCTCCAATCTCCCTCATGAATTAAATCAGCAACAGTAGACAAGGATGAGAATCCCCCATAATTTATATCTCTAATAGAGATAAATTTACATAACGGCCCAACATCATGCCAGTTATTAAACCAAGCAGAGGGTACCTTTGTAACGACCCGAAATTGTAAATAAATAATTTGTACAAAAATATGATAAATAAGGATAAAACGTTTAAAGAACGTAGGAATTGGTTTCGTGTCGTTTGGAGACCGTACGAGAAAGTTATGGGCGAAACCGGGTCGATGCAAAGTTGGAAAAATGCAGCCCTGGCTGCATTGGAAGTTCGCGACGCGAACTTTGGTCGCGATCGGGAAGTCGGGCCAGGTAGTTTGGCTATGAGGCGCGAAGTAGTTCGCGTTTGGTTGGCGATCGCTATTGTCACACCCCGCCAAAAATGAGTTTTACTTCATTTAAAATGTTTTGCGGAAGAACGGAGGTGTAACGTTCATGACAACATAGCAAAAATTAAGTAAACAAACAACCACGCAATAACGAAAAATAAAGGTTTGTTTCACTTTCCAAAAGTAGAAAGTTTCCAAAAATAGCAAGTTTCCAAAAATAGCAAGTTTCATAAAATAGAAATGGTTTGAAATGAAATGATTGTTCGTAAACTTAATGTTTTAATCATGGCTCACGACAATCTCAATGCTCATATCCTCCAACTCCACTGCACCTAATTTCCTGGAAAAACATAAATAGTAAAAGGGTCAACAATAATGTTGAGTGAATCCACAGGGTTAATGTTTATGATGAAAGTAAAGTGATTTGCTACTCAAAATGTTTGTTATGAAAATGGTTTATGACTGAAAATGTATAAGGTTCAACACTCATATGATATGAGTAGTAAGTATGAAAATGTTTAGTATAGTTGTAGAATGTATACAACTACTAGTTATGTTTATGAAAAAGTGTTGAACAAAATGTTGTGTTTGACATCGCATGAACTGTTATCCCCAACAGGTAGCTAGTCTATTGAGTTAATATACCAACCCCTAAGTCCACAATCAACACTTCAACTCCAGTATGTTATGTTATTTTATGGATATACACTCCCGGAGATGTCTTGGATAAACCAAGAAATGATCAAACGTTCGTTGGGAGGATGAGTGTCAGCCAATAGTACTATCTGCATATCCATGGTCTAGATCCACTAGTTAATGATTGCTGGTAACCTTAGTCCGGTATAATAATTGTTTGTCATGCCAACGCGATAATGAAAATGTAACGATGTTGTTGTACAGTCATAGTAAAACAGTAGCAGTTGTGTTTATGTTTTCCACCCCAAAGTTTATAAAAACAGTAAAAGAGTAAAAGGGGTCTGTGGACTCACCTGTCAAAGCTTAGTAACAAGAGACTTAAGACAGAGGAATCCTCGGGAGACTCCTAGCTTCCTAAATGATTTAACTACTGATTAGACTAAGCTAACACAGGCGATACTATATACGATATAAGATATATGATGTACGTTAAATGTTATGTTATATGTTTTGTGACATCGAATGAACTTGGATTAATAAAATGAAATGAAATGAAATGCATTGGGTTTTAGAAAATGAAATGAAATAGGCTCCAAAATGAAATGACATGAAATGAAATGATTCTCGAAATGAAATGATATGAAATGAAATGGGCTTCGAAATGAAATGAAATGAAATGGGCTTGGGTTAGGCTTATTGGGCCTAGATTGGGCCTATTGGGCCCAATGGGCTTAATGGGTTGGGCCACTTGGGCCTCTTATTGGGCCTAGGTCCACTTAGGTTGGGCCATGAATTGGGCTTGGCCCAATTGGGTTCGGTTTGGTTAGGTATGGGCCAAAGGTTTGGGCTTTGGTCCAAATGGGCTTGGATACTAATGGGCCAACTAAGGTTTGGGCCCGATGGACTAAAGTAGATCGATATGGGCCAAGTACGGGCCTTGGCCCGATTGGGTATTCGGGTTTGGGTTGATCGGTTTGGGTCAAGATCCGGCCTTGACCCGGTTTGACTTATTGGTCAACATTAGTCAAAATTAGTCAACAAAAGTCAACACTTGGGTTCTAGATTTCGGCTAGGGTTTAGGGTATACTATAATTTGGTCAACCAAAGTCAACGATGGTCAATCTAGCTATCAAATGGTCAAATAGTCAACCATGAAAGTCAATTAGGGTTAGGGTTTGATGAGGCTCGGCTAGGGTTTGACCTAGGGTTGGCCGAATGGCCAAAACCCTACGGGTTTGTGGCTAGGTTCGGTCTATATCGGCTTGGTTCAAGGTTTAGGGGTCTAGTTAGGGTCTAGAGTTCTAGATCTAAGGTTTTAGCATGCACACGACAAGATCTAGGGTTCTAGGTCACGGATTTAGGTATCAAAACAAACAATAAACATACCCCTAATGTATACGGTCATAAACATGCATACAATCGACATATACATGCAAGCATGCTACGGGTTTAAGGGTAGGGACGTATGCCGAGACCATATGGCCTTGGCCATGGTCTCGGGTTCGAGTTTAGGGACCGAATAAACAAGAAAACAAATGAAATTCATATGGGGAAATCGGTATACCTTGCGATCGGATCAAGAAACGAATGAAGATGCTCGAGTGGAGCTTGGGATCGACGAAGATGATGATGGTGTTGCTTGCGGCCGGGATCAACAAAGGGTAAATGAATTCGGTAATGGGGTTTAAATAGGGTAAGCGTCTAGGGTTTTATGGTAGAGTTTGAGTAGAAGTACAACTCTTTCAAATGAGATGAGGATAAGATCAAACAAATCAAAAGGAAAAGAGATAGGCATCACCACACTTGGTGGTTCGGCCGTTCAAGGGTCACGAGTAAGGTCTAGGAGGCCGGCCACATTTGATGGTCGGTCTAGACTTGGTGTTGGGTTAGATGGTTCGTACATTCGAGTCACGTTCATTTAAATCGTTACGTTTATTGTTTAACCGGTAAACTTGTCGTTTTAGAAATGATTTAGCTCAAAGTGTGTCACCATAAGAAAGTAATAATGTTGTGTTGACCAAAATAGTCAAACACTAATGTATGGTGTAGAAATATGTATGGTTGTTGTGTATAAGGAATGCCAAATATAGAATGTCTATAAGTAGAAACTTTCTAAATAAGGAAAGTTCTAGAAATGAAATGAGGTTACATACCAGAAATATCGAGTTGTCACATTCTCCCCTGGTTGAAGAAATTTCGTCCCGAAATTTAAGACGAAGCACGAACAGGAGAGACAACGAGAAAAAGATGAGGATATTTCTTTCGCATCTGGTCCTCACGTTCCCACGTGAATTCAGGACCTCTTTTGGAGTTCCATCTGACTTTGACAATTTTGATCTTGCTTCTTCGCAACTTTTGCTCTTTCCAGTCAGATATTTCAATTGGTTCCTCAGTGAAATGAAGTTTGTCGTCGATGATGATTTCTTCAGTAGGGACGATAAGCGAAGGATCATGAATAAACTTCTTAAGATTAGAAACATGAAATGTGTTGTGAACATTGCTGAGCTCATTAGGAAGACGAAGGCGATATGCAACAGCACCGATTCTTTCAAGAATCTCAAATGGTCCGACATAACGAGGACTGAGCTTTCCTTTCTTACCAAAACGTACAACACCTTTCCAAGGTGCTACTTTTAGTAAAACATGGTCGCCAACAGCGAACTCTAAAGGCTTTCGACGATTATCAGCATAGCTCTTTTGTCGATCTCTGGCAGCCTTGATGCGATCTTTGATTTTAAAAATCTTGTCAGTCGTTTCTTGTAGAATCTCAGGACCAGTAATCTGACGATCACCAATTTCAATCCAACAAAGTGGCGAACGACACTTTCTTCCATACAAAGCTTCGAACGGTGCGGCCTTAATAGTTGTATGATAACTATTATTATACGAGAACTCAGCTAACGGAAGATGAGAATCCCAACTTCCACCAAAATCAATAACACATGCTCTAAGCATGTCTTCCAAAGTTTGAATTGTTCTTTCAGTCTGCCCATCTGTTTGGGGATGATAGGCAGTACTCATATCGAGGCGAGTACCGAGAGATTTTTGCAACGATTGCCAAAAACGAGACGTGAAGCGACTATCACGATCCGAGATGATCGCGACTGGCACACCATGCCGAGATACAACTTCCTTTAAATAAATTCTTGTTAACTTCTCCATTTGATCAGTTTCTTTAATAGGAATGAAATGAGCTGATTTGGTCAATCGATCGACAATTACCCAAATTGTATCATGACCACTAGATGTTCGAGGCAATTTGGTTATAAAATCCATAGAGATTTCTTCCCATTTCCATTCAGGGATCTCTGTTGTTGTAGAAGACCGGAAGGCTTCTGATTCTCTGCTTTCTCTCTAGCACAAGTTAAACACTTGCTGACATAAACCGCGATCTCTCTCTTCATATTTGGCCACCAATATAACTCTTTGACATCTTTATACATCTTGTCGGCACCAGGATGAATAGAATATTTGGATCGGTGAGCTTCATTCAAGATAACATTGCGAACACTTCCAAAATTTGGAACCCATAAACGATCCATGAAATAAAGAGTTCCATCCACCTTTGCTTCCAACTGCTTCTCCATACCACGCAAAGTTTCACTCTTGATGTTCTTTACCTTCAAGGCTTCAATTTGGAATTCATGAACTTGGGAAGATAGATTAGAACGGACGGAGATTGGAAGGGCTCGAACACGACGAGGTTTAGGTTGCTCTTTCCGACTTAAGGCATCAGCTACCACATTAGCCTTACCAGGATGATACTTAATCTCACATTCATAGTCATTCATCAATTCTATCCATCTACGCTGTCTCATATTGAGATCTTTCTGATTGAAGATATGTTGCAAACTCTTGTGATCGGTAAATATTGTGCACTTGGTACCGTAGAGATAATGTCTCCAAATTTTCAGTGCAAATATAACGGCACCCAACTCAAGATCATGGGTTGTATAATTCTTCTCGTGGTTCTTCAGTTGTCGAGAGGCATAGGCGATTACTTTGTCATGTTGCATCAATACACAACCTAGTCCTTGGTGTGAAGCATCACAGTACACCACGAAATTATCGGTTCCTTCAGGGAGAGATAGAATAGGAGCAGAACATAATTTAGATTTTAGAGATTGGAAGGCTGATTCTTGCTTTTCACCCCAGACAAATTTCTCATCCTTATGTGTTAACACCGTCAAATCCTTTGCAATCCTTGAGAAATTTCCTATAAATCTTCTATAGTAACCAGCAAGACCAAGGAATTGTCTCACTTCAGTTGGGGTCTTCGGAGCTTCCCAATTCTTTATAGCTTCTATCTTTGCAGGATCAACGTGAATACCTTCTTCGTTGATAATATGACCCAGAAATTGGACTTCACGCAACCAAAATTCACACTTGGACAACTTGGCGTACAACTTTTCTTTCTCCAACAACTCAAGAATGATTCTTAAGTGCTCTTCATGCTCTTCTCTAGAATGCGAATAGATGAGAATATCATCTATGAAGACAATAACGAATTTGTCGAGATACTGTTTGCACACTCTGTTCATGAGATCCATAAACACAGCAGGTGCATTGGTCAAACCAAATGGCATTACCAAAAATTCATAATGACCATAGCGAGTTCTAAAAGCAGTTTTGGGCACATCTTCATCACGAACTTTTAACTGATGGTAACCAGAACGAAGATCGATTTTGGAATAGAAACTCGATCCTTGGAGTTGATCGAATAGATCATCAATACGGGGAAGAGGATATCGATTCTTAATTGTTACTTTGTTCAATTCACGATAATCAATGCACATTCTCATTGAACCATCTTTCTTTTTAACAAAAAGGACCGGAGCTCCCCAGGGCGAGAAACTCGGTCGAATGAAACCAAGATCAAGAAGTTCTTGTAATTGCGATGAAAGTTCTTGCATTTCATACGGTGCAAGACGATAAGGAGAACGCGCGATAGGTGTGGCTCCTGGAATCAGATCAATACGAAATTCAACTTGTCTCTGAGGCGGCAGTCCAGGCAATTCACTAGGAAATACACCAGGAAATTCACGAACAATAGGAATGTCCTCAATCTTACGATCTTTGGACTTTGTGTCAACGACATGAGCAAGAAAGGCTTGGCATCCTTTACGCAGATATTTTTGAGCTTTCATAGAAGTTATGATTTTTATGTTTCTGTTTCTTTGTTCACCTTGAATTATTAATGTTTCTGTTTTGGGTAAGGGAATTCGGATTTGTTTGGTGTAACATATTATTTCAGCACGATTTTTAGACAACCAATCCATCCCTATGACGATATCAAAACTACCTAGTTCTACAGGCACAAGGTCTATATCAAAAATGTGATCATCTAGGTCAAGCTTACAACCTTTAAAAACTTCACTAGACCTAACAACCTTGCCATTTGCTAACTCGATTTCATAATCCACCTTCAAACGATCAGGATCTAGATTTAAGAAACTTTTAAAGTCGGTCGATACGAAACTCAAGTCGGCTCCCGAGTCAAATAAAATAGAAGCAAAATGATTGTTGACGATAAACGTACCAGTGACGGTATCAGGGTTCTCACGAGCTTCTTGAGCATTCATAACAAATGCACGACCACGACCATTTTGACGATCATTGTTGTTGTTGGCATTGCGATTGTTGTTACGATTGTTATTATGATTGCCATTGTTGTTGTTGCCATTCTGGTTATTGTTGTTCTGTAGTCTAGGGCAACGATTACGATAATGGTTAGAATCACCACACTCGTAGCAGACGGGATTCTTAGGAGGATTGTTGGACGAACACTTTCTGAAATTATGACCCCAGCGGTCACACTTGAAGCATTTCTCACACTGACCATCATGATGCCAGTTACATCTGTTACACAAGGGCTTGCTTCCAGCATAAGACTTAGATTCTGAATTAGACCGATTGTTGTTCTGAGTAGAGGCTGCATAATTCTTAGTCTTTTGATATTTGTTCCCTTTGTGATCACGTTTGTTGTCGTAGGAACGCTTTCCATTTTCATTGCTCACATTATCAGTAGATTTGCTAGACACCACTAGCTTGTCTTTAAACGATCCACTTCTCATTGCATCATCAGTCAACCTTGTTGCACGATTCACAGCATCTTCGAATGTTGTCGGTTCAGAAGCAATAACATGAGTACGAATAAGATCATGAAGACCTTGAAGATACTTTTCAATACGCTTGAATTCAGGAGTAACCAAATGAGGAACGAGACGAGCAAGTTCTTGAAACTTAGTTGTGTAGGTAACAATATCAGATCCAACCATGGACAGATTCCATAGTTCCACCTCAACTTTTTGTAGCTCTCTCCTTGGGCAAAACTTTTGAGTTAACTGATCCTTGAACGTATCCCAAGTCATAGCATCAACAGTTGCACGACCTAAGACTTGCACTTGAGAATTCCACCAAGACAACGCTTCCTTGGACAACGTACTAGCAGCAAACTTCGTCATATTCTCAGGGGCACATTGAATAACACTGAAAATGGATTCCACCTTCTCAATCCAGTGGATGATAGCAATAGCACCTTCAGATCCAGAGTAGGTCGGAGGATGACAGGACGTAAAGGTCTTATAGGATTGACCTTGACGATGGGGATCTGAAGTTTAAATAAATAAGGAAAGAAAATGAGTAATAAGTTAAAATAAGATAGAAATAATGAATCTTCTTTCATGGAGTCGTATATTATACCATTGTTTCCCACATTAGATGCACCAGCGGCATTTCCTCTTGCAGCGTTCATTTGAGCCATTGCTTCAGCGATACGGCGTTCCACCATTTGTTCGACAGTCTCAGCGTTTCCTCCTCGAGCCATTGATGAATTGCTGATACAATTAATATGACTAGAAATTAAGAAGTGAATAATATAGGAGGACTATAAGGAAAATATGTACTTATAATAGGGATCAAAGAGTAGATATACAATAGGCGTAATAGTAGTAGTAGACGTA
Source organism: Calendula officinalis (assembly GCA_963853835.1). Lineage (NCBI taxonomy): Eukaryota > Viridiplantae > Streptophyta > Magnoliopsida > Asterales > Asteraceae > Calendula > Calendula officinalis. The sequence continues at coordinate 17,081,195 of OY970823.1, forward strand.
GATATAAATAGTCGTAATTATAGTCGTAGTAGAAGAGACATATAGAAAATACACTTTATAAGAACAATAGAAATTACGAAAATATCACTTTTATTAAACACATTCCTAATACATAATAGTTTTATAAGTAGGGCATATTTGCCAATACTAAAGAACAAAAATACTGAAATAGCTAAACATAAAATCGAATAATAGAAAAACAAATATAGACGATGGGTAGATGACTAATCATCTTCTTCTGGCTCAGAGTCTTCCATAGGCTCTGACTCTTCTTCTGGCTCTTCCTCTGGTTCTGATTCTTCCTCTGGTTCTGATTCTTCTTCGGGCTCAGAGTCTTCTTCAGGCTCTGATTCTGATATCACTTCTGGCTCAGGTTCTCGACGTCGTGGAGTTCTTGGAACAATATCACGCTTGGGTTTAGCAGGCGAACATAGATAAATGATACCACCCTCACGCTTACGATAGACAATAGGACGCTGACCACGAGCTGGAGTAGGAGGACCATTGTGAATGATAGGAAAGGGACGTCTTCTTGGGCGACGATGCCACGGGATAACAGGAGGTTGTACCACTGCTGGCACTGGAGCAACATGAACTGGGACTACTGGGACAGCAGCATCACGATCACTATCGGAGTCATATGAGATATCGAGGACACTAGCAGGCGACATTCTACTAAACACGACGCATAAAAGTCCATTAGATTATGAAGTTGTAAGGCTTGCTGACATATGCTAGCTATAACACTAGGGCAATACTAACTAAGGCAAATGTTCTAAACTAAGAACAATGGAACTTCAGGATATGAGACTGAGCATTCCATGATTATTTTGATTTTATAAGAGTGTTTGTTTTTCCCAAAAATCTTTTGTAGTTATAGACTAGGCTTGCTAATTCACTATAACTTAAGCTCTGATACCACTCTGTCACACCCCGCCAAAAATGAGTTTTACTTCATTTAAAATGTTTTGCGGAAGAACGGAGGTGTAACGTTCATGACAACATAACAAAAATTAAGTAAACAAACAACCACGCAATAACGAAAAATAAATGTTTGTTTCACTTTCCAAAAGTAGAAAGTTTCCAAAAATAGCAAGTTTCCTAAAATAGAAATGGTTTGAAATGAAATGATTGTTCGTAAACTTAATGTTTTAATCATGGCTCACGACAATCTCAATGCTCATATCCTCCAACTCCACTGCACCTAATTTCCTGGAAAAACATAAATAGTAAAAGGGTCAACAATAATGTTGAGTGAATCCACAGGGTTAATGTTTATGATGAAAGTAAAGTGATTTGCTACTCAAAATGTTTGTTATGAAAATGGTTTATGACTGAAAATGTATAAGGTTCAACACTCATATGATATGAGTAGTAAGTATGAAAATGTTTAGTATAGTTGTAGAATGTATACAACTACTAGTTATGTTTATGAAAAAGTGTTGAACAAAATGTTGTGTTTGACATCGCATGAACTGTTATCCCCAACAGGTAGCTAGTCTATTGAGTTAATATACCAACCCCTAAGTCCACAATCAACACTTCAACTCCAGTATGTTATGTTATTTTATGGATATACACTCCCGGAGATGTCTTGGATAAACCAAGTAATGATCAAACGTTCGTTGGGAGGATGAGTGTCAGCCAATAGCACTATCTGCATATCCATGGTCTAGATCCACTAGTTAATGATTGCTGGTAACCTTAGTCCGGTATAATAATTGTTTGTCATGCCAACGCGATAATGAAAATGTAACGATGTTGTTGTACAGTCATAGTAAAACAGTAGCAGTTGTGTTTATGTTTTCCACCCCAAAGTTTATAAAAACAGTAAAAGAGTAAAAGGGGTCTGTGGACTCACCTGGCAAAGCTTAGTAACAAGAGACTTAAGACAGAGGAATCCTCGGGAGACTCCTAGCTTCCTAAATGATTTAACTACTGATTAGACTAAGCTAACACAGGCGATACTATATACAATATAAGATATATGATATACGTTAAATGTTATGTTATATGTTTTGTGACATCGAATGAACTTGGATTAATAAAATGAAATGAAATGAAATGCATCGGGTCTTATAAAATGAAATGAAATAGGCTCCAAAATGAAATGACATGAAATGAAATGATTCTCGAAATGAAATGATATGAAATGAAATGGGCTTCGAAATGAAATGAAATGAAATGGGCTTGGGTTAGGCTTATTGGGCCTAGATTGGGCCTAATGGGCTTAATGGGTTGGGCCACTTGGGCCTCTTATTGGGCCTAGGTCCACTTAGGTTGGGCCATGAATTGCGCTTGGCCCAATTGGGTTCGGTTTGGTTAGGTATGGGCCAAAGGTTTGGGCTTTGGTCCAAATGGGCTTGGATACTAATGGGCCAACTAAGGTTTGGGCCCGATGGACTAAAGTAGATCGATATGGGCCAAGTACGGGCCTTGGCCCGATTGGGTATTCGGGTTTGGGTTGATCGGTTTGGGTCAAGATCCGGCCTTGACCCGGTTTGACTTATTGGTCAACATTAGTCAAAATTAGTCAACAAAAGTCAACACTTGGGTTCTAGATTTCGGCTAGGGTTTAGGGTATACTATAATTTGGTCAACCAAAGTCAACGATGGTCAATCTAGCTATCAAATGGTCAAATAGTCAACCATGAAAGTCAACTAGGGTTAGGGTTTGATGAGGCTCGGCTAGGGTTTGACCTAGGGTTGGCCGAATGGCCAAAACCCTACGGGTTTGTGGCTAGGTTCGGTCTATATCGGCTTGGTTCAAGGTTTAGGGGTCTAGTTAGGGTCTAGAGTTCTAGATCTAAGGTTTTAGCATGCACACGACAAGATCTAGGGTTCTAGGTCACGGATTTAGGTATCAAAACAAACAATAAACATACCCCTAATGTATACGGTCATAAACATGCATACAATCGACATATACATGCAAGCATGCTACGGGTTTAAGGGTAGGGACGTATGCCGAGACCATATGGCCTTGGCCATGGTCTCGGGTTCGAGTTTAGGGACCGAATAAACAAGAAAACAAATGAAATTCATATGGGGAAATCGGTATACCTTGCGATCGGATCAAGAAACGAATGAAGATGCTCGAGTGGAGCTTGGGATCGACGAAGATGATGATGATGTTGCTTGCGGCCGGGATCAACAAAGGGTAAATGAATTCGGTAATGGGGTTTAAATAGGGTAAGAGTCTAGGGTTTTATGGTAGAGTTTGAGTAGAAGTACAACTCTTTCAAATGAGATGAGGATAAGATCAAACAAATCAAAAGGAAAAGAGATAGGCATCACCACACTTGGTGCTTCGGCCGTTCAAGGGTCACGAGTAAGGTCTAGGAGGCCGGCCACATTTGATGGTCGGTCTAGACTTGGTGTTGGGTTAGATGGTTCGTACATTCGAGTCACGTTCATTTAAATCGTTACGTTTATTGTTTAACCGGTAAACTTGTCGTTTTAGAAATGATTTAGCTCAAAGTGTGTCACCATAAGAAAGTAATAATGTTGTGTTGACTAAAATAGTCAAACACTAATGTATGGTGTAAAAATATGTATGCTTGTTGTGTATAAGGAATGCCAAATATAGAATGTCTATAAGTAGAAACTTTCTAAATAAGGAAAGTTCTAGAAATGAAATGAGGTTACATACCAGAAATATCGAGTTGTCACATTCTCCCCTGGTTGAAGAAATTTCGTCCCGAAATTTAAGACGAAGCACGAACAGGAGAGACAACGAGAAAAAGATGAGGATATATATATATATATATATGTATATTGATTGGTTATATGAAATGTGACATTTCACTTCTATTATCGGGTCTAAACCCATGTAGCTCACGAGACGTTTTTGTCTCACGTACTCCTTGTTTTGTTTTGCTATGTACTCAGGTTCGGGATCGAAGGCTTAGGCATGCATGGATAGAGATGCGGGACCTAGATTAGAAGAACACTAGATTGGATTTAGTCTTAGCTTGGTTATGATCTATTTTGTAACACCTACTTTTATACTCTGATTTCATACCAAGGTTTTTGTAAATGCAAATTTGATGATGTTCTTCTGTTTATAAAATGTTTTATTTTGGCCAATATTTTGTATTAAAATTTGAGGTGTTACAACTTGGTATCAGAGCTATAGTTTAAGTGAATTAGGTTGGATGACCATCCTAGTCTTAGACTGTAGCATTAGGAATATAAGATTCCTTAAGATCATAGGTTGACCTTGAGACTTTACATTAAGTTTAGGGTTGAACCTAGGGGACCGATGAAATTTGATATGATTTTGAATATTGAGTCTTATGAGACTAATGGGTTGTGCATAAGGTACTAAATGTTTAATGTCTTTCGTATAGTCTTGATCGAAAGAAATGGTGAACACTCGTAGAAATGGGAAAGCCCCGGAAAACCGGGAGAAGGAGATACCTCATGTAGAGGTTGAGGTTGAACAAGAAAGTCAACCGTCGATGCATCGGGTGGGTGAGTCGGAGGTCGGAGCTAATAGAACTCCGGTAACCATGGCGAATCTCCAAACTATTATCGATCAAATCAAGGGAACGGTGGCCGATGAAGTGCACCGAATTATTGGAGACCGTGAGAAATTAGGTGGAGACCGTGAATCCGAGGCTAAGTCGGAAGAAAGAACCGGGGGTAGTGGCACTGGGGAGGGGAAATCCTCCACGGGTGGCCAAAGTGATGCTAGGGCTAGGCCCATTGCGAAAGAAGGTTGTTCATTTAAATCCTTCATGGCTTGTAAGCCAAATGTGTATACGGGTAGTTCGGACCCGAAAGTAACCATGAGGTGGATCCGAGAGACCGAGAGGGTTATCGGAAGTAGTAAGTGTAAGGATGTTGATATGGTGACGTATGCGTCACAATTGTTAAAAGAAGACGCGATGGTTTGGTGGGATATTGTGTATGAGACCCTCGGGAAGGAGGTGGTTGAAAAGATGTCGTGGGATGAGTTCACCACGAGGTTGAAAAAGAAGTTTGTCCCGAGAGGGATTTGGAAAAGATGCACGAAAAGTTTGTGACCCTTAAGAAGGGTGATATGTCAATCGAAGAATACTCGAGGGAGTTCACGGGATTGCTCCCGTTTGTTGCTAAAACCTACTCGGATGAGAGGTTGAGGGTGGTTCGGTACGCTAGTGGGTTACCGTGGGACTACCAGTTGGAGGTGAAGAGGGCGGTTTCACTAGATGAGGCTATTAGTGCCGCCCGGGGTGTAGAAGAGGTGAATGTGGCACGGGTTGCCGAGAGGGCCCGTGTGGGCGAGAAGAGAAAAGCCGAGAGTGGCTCGGGTGCTTATAAGAAGGGGAAGTTCACATCGAGCTTCTCGAAACAAGGAAGTGTAGGTTCTTGCAAGAAATGCGGGAAGGATCATACCGGCGCGTGCCGAGGAGAGTCGAAATCTTGTTTTAGTTGTGGAAGGGCGGGGCACATAGCCCGAGATTTTAGGGCCAAGTCGTTGGCCGATGTGGAGTGTTTCTCGTGTCACGAGAAGGGGCACTATAGCAATGTGTGCCCAAAGAAGGGAATCGAGTCGATGGTGTCCACGGCTCAAAAGAAAGTGGAACCGGCGAAGGTGAAGGGGCGATCCTTCCAACTCACTCGGGAGGAGGCGAAGGAGGCACACGATGTGGTGTCAGGTACTTTATTCATTAACTCCTTGCCAACTCATATTTTGTTTGATTCGGGTTCCAATTATTCGTTTGTGTCTTATGAATTCAGTTGTAAATTGAATGTGCCGTCCGAGATGTTAAATGAAGTTTATGAGATAGAGGTAGCCGACGGGAAAACGTCTATGGTCGAATGTATTTATAGAAATTGTGAAATAGAGATAGACGGTAGAAAGTTTAAGGTGGATTTGTTGCCCATGGGAATTAGGGCGTTTGATGTGGTTATCGGTATGGATTGGTTGGGTATGCACCAAGCCAAGATTTTGTGTGGAAAGAAAATAGTGTCGATTAGGACACCCGAGAATGAGTTATTGTATGTGTATGGGGAGAAACGACATCACATGCCTAATGTGATTACCGCCATTAAGGCGAGGAAAAGTATATCGAAAGGTTGTGCATCGTTTATTGCATATGTATTAGATGGTCGAAAGGAAAAGAAGTCAATGGATAATGTCAAAATTATTCGGGATTTCCCCGAGGTATTTCCCGATGACTTGCCCGGTTTGCCACCGGAGAGACAAGTCGAATTTAAAATTGATTTAGTTCCGGAGGCGACGCCGATTGCTCGTGCTCCCTATCGTTTAGCTCCCACCGAGATGCGGGAATTGATGACCCAATTGCAAGATTTGTTAGATAAAGGTTTTATTCGTCCGAGTTCGTCACCGTGGGGTGCACCGGTGTTATTTGTTAAGAAGAAAGACGGTTCGATGAGAATGTGTATCGACTACCGAGAGTTGAATAAGGTAACTATTAAGAACCGTTACCCGGTGCCGAGAATTGACGACTTATTCGACCAATTGCAAGGTGCTAGTTATTTCTCGAAGGTTGATTTGAGATCGGGCTATCACCAAGTTCGGGTGAAAGAAGGCGACACCGAGAAGATGGCTTTTCGTACACGTTATGGTCATTATGAATTCCTAGTAATGCCGTTTGGTCTTACAAACGCGCCGGCTATTTTTATGGATTTAATGAATCGGGTTTGTAAACCGTTCCTTGATAAGTTTTTGATTGTGTTTATTGACGACATTTTGATTTATTCGAAAACCGAAGAAGAACACGAAGGTCATTTGAGACTTGTTCTAGACGTGTTGAAACGGGAGAAGATGTATGCAAAATTCTCGAAGTGTGAATTTTGGTTGCGGGAAGTGCAATTCTTAGGTCACGTGGTGACGTGTGATGGTATTAAAGTTGATCCGTCCAAGATTGAAGCGGTGTCAAATTGGGAGCCTCCGAGGACTCCTACCGAAGTTAGAAGTTTTCTTGGGTTAGCCGGTTATTACCGGAGGTTTATACAAGACTTCTCGAAAATCGCGATTCCACTCACGAAGTTAACAAGAAAAAGTGAGAAGTTTGTGTGGGAGAAGAAGCAAGAAGAGGCGTTTAGGTTGTTAAAGGAAAAGTTATGTAACACGCCGATCCTTACGTTACCGGATGGTATGGAGGATTTTGTGGTTTATAGTGATGCGTCGAATCAAGGGCTCGGTTGTGTGTTGATGCAAAGAGGAAAGGTGATCGCGTATGCCTCGCGACAATTGAAAAACGCGGAATTGAGGTACACGACACACCACTTGGAATTGGCGGCGATTATATTTGCCTTAAAATTGTGGAGGCACTATTTGTATGGTACTCGGTGTACGTTGTACACGGATCATAAAAGTCTACAATACGTGTTTACTCAAAAAGACCTTAATATGCGACAAAGAAGGTGGATCGAGTTGATTGCCGATTATGATTGTGAGATTGTGTATCACACGGGAAAGGCTAATGTAGTGGCCGACGCCTTGAGCCGAAAGGTCTATGAAAAACCGAACCGAGGAATTTTATCACGTATAGAAGTCGTCTCGAGCATCATCGAAAGAATCAAGAATGCCCAACGAGAGGTTATGGGAAAAGACGAGTTAAGACAAGAACGGTTAGGTAAGAACCAACATTTTCTCGAAAATGCACAAGGGTTGAAGACCGTAGGCGGTCGTATTTGGGTTCCTAAGTTCGGTGGTATCCGAAAAGAGTTGTTGTATGATGTGCACAAGTCGAAGTATTCGATTCACCCGGGAAGTACAAAGACGTACCAAGATATGAAACGGGTTTATTGGTGGCCCGGAATGAAGGCGAGGGTGGCCAAGTATATCTCTAAGTGTGCCACGTGTGCACAAGTGAAAGCCGAGCATCAAGTACCGTATGGGGTAGCTCAATCATTGGTTGTACCGGCCGGGAAGTGGGAAGATATAACTATGGATTTCATAGTAGGTTTACCGAAGACGAGTAGAGGTCACGATGCCATTTGGGTCATAGTTGACCGGTTGACCAAAAGTGCATTATTTTTAGCAATTCGGGAAACGTTGCCACTTGAGAAATTGGCTAAGTTGTATGTTGATGAGGTGGTTCGACTCCACGGGGTTCCGTTATCGATTGTGTCCGATAGAGACGCGAGGTTTACCTCGAGATTTTGGCGGTCATTACAAGAAGAGTTGGGTACAAAGTTGCGGTTGAGCACGGCCTATCATCCGCAAACCGACGGTCAAAGTGAAAGAACAATTCAAACGGTTGAAGATATGTTGAGATCGTGTGTGTTAGACTTCGGTGGTAAATGGGATGAACATTTACCGTTAGTCGAGTTCTCGTATAATAATAGTTATCATTCGACTATCAAGATGCCGCCTTATGAGGCGTTGTATGGAGGAAAATGTAGAACTCCATCTTGTTGGTTGGAAGCGGGAGAGACGAAACTCACGGGTCCCGAGATCGTGAGAGTGACAAATGAAAAGATCGGTATTATTCAAACCAACATGAAAGCCGCCCAAGATAGACAACGAAGTTATTCGGGTTTGAAGAAAAGGCCATACGACTTGGATGTCGGTGATATGGTCATGTTGAAAGTGTCACCTTGGAAATGTGTGATGCGGTTTGGTAAGAAAGGAAAGTTAAGTCCAAGGTATGTTGGACCGTTTAAAATATTGAAACGGGTCGGGCTTCAAGCTTTTAAGTTGGAACTTCCACCTGAGCTTCAAGGTGTGCATGACACCTTTCACGTGAGTTACTTGAAAAAGTTTATCGGGGAAGTTGAAAATATTATTCCGATGCAAGAGTTGCGGGTTGACGGCCCGAACCGGTTGATTGAGGAGCCCGAGGCTATACTAGAAACGAAAACAAAGAAGCTTCGGAATAAGGAGATCGAGTTGGTGTTGGTCAAGTGGTAGCATTCACTTGGGCCGAATTTGACTTGGGAAGTCAAACACGAGATTCGGAAGAGGTACCCGGATTTCGTGAACTATGATGAGATTCCGAGGACGGAATTTTCTTAAGGGGTAGATAGTTGTAACGACCCGAAATTGTAAATAAATAAATTGTACAAAAATATGATAAATAAGGATAAAACATTTAAAGAACGTAGGAATTGGTTTCGTGTCGTTTGGAGACCGTACAAGAAAGTTATGGGCGAAACCGGGTCGAGGCAAAGTTGGAAAAATGCAGCCCTGGCTGCATTGGAAGTTCGCGACGCGAACTTTGGTCGCGATCGGGAAGTCGGGCCAGGTAGTTTGGCTATGAGGCGCGAAGTAGTTCGCGTTTGGTCGGCGATCGCTATGTCTGCGAACGAAATGCAAAGTTAGCGACGCGAACTTAGTTCGCGCCGCGAAGTCTGGTCGAGCAGCATTAAAGTCGGGTTTGAGCTTATTTAATGTGCATTTCAAAACCCTAGTTTTCTTCCTCTCGAGTTTGTGGACGATTTTGGGTGTAAACCATCATTTGGAGCCGATTTCTTCATCAAATCTTGTGATTCTTCACTCCTAGTTGAAGATTAAAGGTATATCTTCACTCCTTTGTAGCTGTAGCTTTAGATCTATGGGTTTAGAAGCTTGGGTTTGAAACCCTAGTTCTTGGGTTGGTGATTGATGGTGAAATATATGTTGTATACACTTAATAGATGGTAGATTAACAAGGAAAACAAGTGTATGAGTATGATTTGTAAGAATCTTACGGGTTGGTTAAACCTAGGGTTTGGTAAATCACCATATTTGGGGGAATGGATTGATGGGTGTTATCTAGAGGTAGATGAACACATTAGAAGTAGTTTGTGATGATAATCTTGTTGTGATAATTGTTTTAGACATTCGGTGAAGTATTGAAGTGGACGAATTGCGAGCAAGGAACCGGCGGAAAGAATACGGTTAAAGCATCTTTGTTACTAAGGTGAGTACGTGTGGAATTTACTGAGTACATAGCCCTCTTAAATATTTTCATTACTTGCGTTACGGTCTATTTGCTTATATGTGTAGGCTTGTAGTATTTTGAGTTAGTGATAGATATTACCGATAATATTGGACTAACTTGATTGATGATGAACGTGATAGCCGAGAGCTAGATTGGCATAACCATAGGGTTATGATGAGATTGAGATAATGTGATGATACGGGCGACTCCCGATCATGAGGTGTGGATTGAGGGGCAGTTGGGTGGATTCCCATCGACTCATCCACGTTAGTTATGCGATGTCATGGGCGACTCCCGGTCATGAGGTGTGGAGTGAGGGGAAGTTGGGTGGATTCCCATCGACTCTTCCACGTTAGTAGTCTTACTCATTGGACGTATTCCGGTGGGCAAGGCAGGTATCGGTAGCGTGGGTGATCCTATTGCCGATATCGTGTTTCTAGTTAGCTCGGGGGCGACCCGATAACTAGATATGTATGTGATTCTAGCTATATCGGGGGCAACCCGATAGTTAGACGTGATTGCTAGGTAAGCAAGATTGATAGGGCACACTAAGGTGACTAGACTGGATAGTTGGATATATATATATATATATGTATATTGATTGGTTATATGAAATGTGACATTTCACTTTTATTATCGGGTCTAAACCCATGTAGCTCACGAGACGTTTTTGTCTCACGTACTCCTTGTTTTGTTTTGCTATGTACTCAGGTTCGGGATCGAAGGCTTAGGTACGCATGGATAGAGATGCGGGACCTAGATTAGAAGAACACTAGATTGGATTTAGTCTTAGCTTGGTTATGATCTATTTTGTAACACCTACTTTTATACTCTGATTTCATACCAAGGTTTTTGTAAATCCAAATTTGAGGATGTTCTTCTATTTATAAAATGTTTTATTTTGGCCAATATTTTGTATTAAAATTTGAGGTGTTACAACCTTTACCATCACCAATCCTAGAAATAATATTATTTCTAAAAATGTCTCTACTTTTCATAATGCACCTCCAACTCCAACAAGCATTTTGCTGACCCAAAATAGACCAAAAGTTCCTGCCTTTGATCCTCACAGAAATAACCCATTTCACCCATAAAGAATCCTTCCCAACCACAATATTCCAAACATGCTTGGACATAAGGGCAAGATTCCAAGCATGCAACTTTCTAAGACCCAGACCACCATGGCATTTAGGCAAGCATAAACTGTCCCACTTAACCTTAGCTTTACCTCTAGATAAATCACCACTACACCACAAAAAGCCCCTTAACAGTCTCTCAATATCATTAAAGATTGACTTGGGAAGAACAAAACTAGAAGCCCAGTAAACCTGCATAGAGCTAAGGACAGATTTAATAAGGAGAAGTCTTCCAGCAAAAGATAGAGACTTGTTCTTCCAATCCATAAGCCTGCACTTCACTTTATCCACCAAACCCTTGCAATCTTTAACATAAAGCTTAGAAGCAATCAAGGGGATGCCCAAATATCTCACTGGCAGCTCCCCAACATTGAAAGGCAGAATACTAAAAATAGCATCCCTAATATGACCTCTCACATTACCAAAAAAAGTAGTACTTTTTTCCATACTAGGCACCAATCCAGAAATGGAACTAAATTCATCAAGAGCCCTTTTAATAATAGTAACAGATAAGCTATCACCATGGTTAAACAGCAACAAATCATCAGCAAAACAAATATGCGTGATCTTCAAACTATCACACTTCCAATGATACTTAAAATTATTGCCTTCCCTGATTTGCCTTTAAATAACCAAGTTTAGGACTTCCATAGCCAAAGTGAACACGTAAGGGGACATAGGGTCCCCTTGCCTCAGACCTCTCATGCCTTTAAAAAAACCATGAATTTCACCATTAATACTAATCATATAAGAAGTGGAGGAAATACATTCCATAATAAGATGAACCATCCAATGATTAAAACCAAAGAAAATAAGAGTATCCTTCAAAAAAGCCCACTCCACGGAATCATAGGCTTTCTTTATATCTACTTTAAAAGCACACCTAGGAGGGCCACAAGGTCTATGATAATTTCTCATTAATTCTTGAGATAAGAGAATATTATCACTAACATGTCTTCCAGGTATAAAAGCCGCCTGATTCTCATCCACCAAACCATCAAGAGCAGGTTTGATCCTATTAGTAATAATCTTACTAATACATTTGTATATGACATTACAACATGCTATGGGCCTAAACTCAGAAACATTTGATGGCACTTTAATTTTAGGAACTAAAGCTATCACAGTAGCATTAATCTCCTTTAACAATTTCCCAGACACAAAGAACTGTTTAACAGCTTTACATAAATCATCACCAACCACCCCCCATGCCTCTTTAAAAAACTTAGAAGAAAACCCATCCGGGCCAGGTGCCTTGTCATCAGCAATATCAAAAACAGCAGCTTTAACCTCATCATCTGTAACAGGCCTAACCATATTAAGGCCTTCACTCTCTAAAAGTTTCTTCAGAAATAAGTTCTCATGATTAGAAATAGCAGACACTTCTTTAGAGGTTCCAAGGATATCCTTAAAATATCCAACAAATTGCTCAGCAATTTGGTCTCCATAAAAAGAATTGCCTTCCACATCATTGATACTATTAATTTTATTTCTACAAATTCTACCTTTAATAGCTTTATGAAAATACTTAGTATTCTGATCACCCTCCTTTAACCATTCCACCTTGGCCTTTTGTTTAAGAAACACCTCTTCATCCCTAACATCATCATTATACTTTCTCAAGGCTTCAATTTCCATGTCTCTAAGAACAGGATCATGGGGATTATTAACCATACCAGTCTGGACTTTCTGTAATCTGCCCTTAGACAAAATAACATTTTCATGTAAGTTCCCCTGCTTATATCTTAAAGCCCTAAGAGGTTTCTTTAGATTTTTCAAATTAGACACAAACTTAAACATCTCAAAACCCTGCAGCTCATGATTCCAATGTTCCTTCACAGTAGGGATAAACTCATTCTTCTTGGCAAGAAAGTTGAAAAATTTAAAGGACTTAGGCTTAAACTTTTTAGAAACAGGAACAGTCATGACACCCGGACTATGATCAGAAGACAAAAAAGGAAGGAAACCAGCATTAGCATCATGGAAATCATTCAAAAAATCATGATTGGCCATTACCCTATCCAATTTTCTCAAAAGACTATCCTCCTTATTTGGGCTCTTTTTCCAAGTGTATCTTAAACCAGACATGGGGATGTCCACCACTTCAATATCAGCAATAAACTCAGCAAAATCAACCATTGCTCTAGACATAGTAGAAGAGCCCTTAGAAGATTCATCCGGATCCAAAGTAGCATTAAAATCACCCATAATCACCCAAGGCTTATCAATAACAGAAGAACTAAACATCCTCAAATTCCTCCAAGCTTGACTCCTAAACTGCATTTTATGATGAGCATGAACAAAGGAACAGAAAAAACCTTTACCACCATGCATAGGTTTAATAAAACAATTAACCACTTGAGGATGATTGTCAAGCACCATTATGTCCACAATATTGGGATTCCAGGCAATGATAATCCTAGCACCCCCCACACAACAGTTAGAATTAGCATACCACTGCCAAGAACCAAAAACTCTATTACAAACCCAATTAAGGTTCTTATTCTTTACATGAGGTTCAAGAATAGAACAAAAATCAATTTTTTCATCTCTAATAATCTGAAAAACTTCATTTTGACTAGAAGTCTTATTAAGACCTCTAACATTCCAACATATAGATTTAATCATCATAAAACAGTTTTAGAAGTTGAAGCTTCACCACAACCATAATCCTCATCCCTAATTTTATCCTGATCATCCTTCATTTCCTGGGCAGTCCCATTATTATCAGACCCCACTTCTTCAAAAATATCATCCGGGTCTAATCCATAAATGGTGCATTGATCCTTGAACAAGTCAATTTGACCCGTAGACCAATTCTCAAAGACTTTCATATCAGGGATGACCCTCTTCTTTAAAACTTTAAAAACTTCCTCTCTTTGATAATCATATATATGATAATCCTCATTCCATCCATCTTCAAAATCATTATCTTCATCATTTAAAACATCAAACTTATTAGAAGTTGAAATCACTTTGTCACCTTCCATGACCACCTTCTCTTTATCTTTATTAATACCCTGCTGCATATTACTATTAGTTTTTGCCTGTTTACCAGGAACCTCCACAATAGGTTTATTACCAGAAATTAAAATCTGATCACTGGTCTTAGTCTTAACATGTTCATTCATGTTAAGTCTAACATTTCCCCAGATTTTAGGTCCTTGAGCCTGTTTTTCTTTAACCACATGCTTCTGAACAAAACTATTTCCTTTCTTCACATTATTGCCACTACCAAAATTCTGTTTAACCTGCTTATAATTAGAATTAAAACTAATTCTGTCAAAAACACTACCCCTTCTATGAACCTCCTGATTTTTAGGTTTAACACCATTATTCATATGGTTAATTTTATTCCTTCTTCCCACAGTTTGATAACCATCATTCCCAACACAGTCAACACCCTCCTTATTCTTTGCATCATCCTCCAATCCCTTTATAGCATTTTCCTCTTCTGTTCTAGGTCTACATTTACAACTACTATGGTTATGACCAAACACTTTACAAAAAACACATAAAGGAGGTTTCCACTGATATGACACACGTAAAGAAATAACTTTGCCAGGATTAGGACCTTCACCTGGATAGCCCAACTTTACTTCATTAGAAATTCATCTTTAGCATCAACTTCAACTAAAACTCTTGCATACCCCATTCTACCCGATCTATTTAAACATCTCTCTTGAGTCATATTATCCATAACCAAAGGTTTCCCAATACAGTTGATGATCTTACCAATACCTGCACCATACCACATCTCCAACGGAATATCATGAACACACACCCAAATGGACACTTTAGAAGGTTCAATTTTTTGGAGACATATACCCGGTTCCCATTTACTAACTACGAGAGGAACATTGTCAAGCAACCAATTACCATTTTCCAAAACAGCATTCATACCCTTCTCACTACTAAATCTAAAAAAGAAATAACCAGCCCCATTCTTAGTAACTTCAACAAGGTCATGAGCCCTCCACATCCTTTTCAAACTATAATTAACTTTAATAAAATCCATAGAAGTCCCAATAAAATACCCATATAACATCAAAGAAAAATTAACCTTTCCCTGATTGAGATCCTCATTGGACATTAAAGCCATTTTCCAACCATTCTCCAAAATAACAGGTGGAACATAGTCCATTTTCAGCTCTGGTTTTTCACTATTTCTTTTAATCATATCAGCAAAAGAAATATTACCACTCTTTTTATTATTCCAAACATTAGTCTTTACATTCTTAGCAGGAATGAACTTCCTCTTATCATTATTTCCCACAACAGGAACAGTAACAGGAGCAGCAGGGGAAGGACCTACTATTTCAACATTATCAACAGAATACTCAACTTCCATATCATTAACAGGAATACTATCATTACCAGGGTCAAGGGCACCAATAATGTTTGTATCTAGTGGTACTGGAACAGAATTACAGTTATCAATACCAGGTTTAACACCACTAGCAGAGCTAACACTTGGGGATTTTACAAAGTCACCCTTCTCCACCTGACTTAACCCAACATTAGACTGAGCAGGAGAAACCACAGTATTGTCCCACTGTTCATTATCCTCCATATTACTAGCATCAGCAACAGATTCATCATCCTCAGAATCCTCATCTTCAATGTAAACAGATTTGGAATGGGGTTCAGATTCATCACTAACCACAGTTTTATCATTACTGCAAAAAGGAGTAGCAGGCCTATCTTTTCTCTTTTTCTCCGCTTTAGTTTCCATATCTTGAACACCATCAATAAAATCTCTAACATTACCCCTATACAACTTCCTCATGCTAGCCGGAGAAGGAACAGGAACAGGCTCAGGCTCAGGATAATCAACAATCATCTGCAAAGGGGTGACAAAGCCAAGGCTCTCCACCCTATTTTGCAGAGGCTAAACCGAATCAAGTAAATCAGAGTCCAAATTCCCAGAAGACTTGGACAAAATCCCCAAATCACGCATCATTTTAGTCTGCTTCTTTTTAATCAACTTCTTAACTGAAGCAAGCTTGGTATTAGCAGCACTATTAGGTTGTTCCTTCAAAGCAGCAGCTTCAATTTTACGAATATTTTGCTTCACAGACAAAACCACATCTTCCCCCAAAATAGGGTTTCCAGAATTCGGAACAACGATATTACGTTGTTCACGCCCAGAACCACCATCAATCTAGCGATCAACAACAGGAACAGTTGCCCCATCATCAACCCTAATACTTGTTTGCGGCCGCCGCAACACTTGAGGAACACTAAAGTTCATTTTAAGATTCTAGCTTTCCGGTGGGTCTGGAGGCCGCTCAGGGACGGTAGAACGCACCATAGCAAAAACCGAGAAACAAAACAAGCCCTAGATGGAGCCTGCCGGAGAACCACGACGGAGAAATGAACGGAAAAGGAAAACGCCGGTAACACACACTAAATCGCACCTTTAACTGTGTGAAACGAGAGCCATCCCATCATTATACATGGTTATGACGGGTCTGAGTTATCCCGACCAATAACCAATATGTACCCATGTTAAACCCTAATTGGTGTCCATAACCCATACGTATGGCCCGCGAACCATTATAACCACTAGCTATGGCCAATAACCTATAAGTATCCATTTTAAACCGTAATTGGTGTCCATAACCCTTACGAATGTCCCGTAAACCATTAAAACCACTAGCTCTGACTATTAACCTACAAGTATCTATTTTGAACCGTAAATGGTGTCCATAACCCATACGAATGGCTCCCGAACCATTATAACACATGCTATGACAAATAAGCTATAACTATCCAAGTTAAGCCGTAATTCGTGTCCATAACCCATAAGTATGGCCCGTAAACCATTATAACCACTAGCTATGGCATATAATCTATAAGTATCCATGTTAAACCGTAATTGGTGTCCATAACCCGTACATATGGCCCGTGAGCCATTATAACAACTAGCTATGACCAATGACCTATAAGTATCCATTTTAAACCGTAAATGGTATCCAGAACCCATACGAATGGCTCGTGAACCATTGTAACCACTAGCTATGACAAATAACCTATAAGTATCCATTTTAAACCGTAATTCGTATCCATAACCCATACGTATGGCCCGTGAACCATTATAACCACTAGCTATGACCAATAACCTATAAGTACAAATGTTAAACCGTAATTGGTATCCATAACCCATACGTATGGCCCGTGAACCATTATAACGCCTAGCTATGACCAATAAACTATCAGTATCCAATTCTTAAACCGTAATTGGTGTCCATAACCGATACGAATGGCACGTGAACCATTATAACAACTAGCTATAACCAATAACCTATAGGTATCCATGATAAACCGTAATTGGCGTCCATAACCAATACGAATGATGCGTGAACCATTATAACAACTAGCTATGACCAACACCCTATAAGTATCCATGTTAAAACCAAATTGGCGTCCATAACCCATACAAATGGCCCGTGAACCATTATAACCACTAGCTATAACCAATAACCTGTAACTATCCATTTTAAACCGTAATTAGTATCCATAACCCATATGAATGTATCAAAGTTAAACCGTAATTGGTGCTTATAACCCATACATATGGTCCGTGAACCATTATAACCACCAGCTGTGACCAATAACCTATAAGTATCCATTTTAAACCGTAATTGGTGTCCATAACCCATACGAATGGCTCCTGAACCATTATAAGCACAAGCTATGACCAGTAACCTATAAATATCTCAGTTAAGTCGTAATACGTGTCCATAACCCATAGGTATGGCCCGTGAACCATTATAACCACTAGCAACGACTAATAACCTATAAGTAAGTATCCATGTTAAACCCTAATTGGTGTCCATAACCCATATATGCCCGTGAACCATTATAACCACTAGCTATGACCAATAACCTATAAGTATCCATTTTAAACCGTAATTCGTGTCCATAATCCATACGTATGGCCCGTGAACCATTATAACAACTAGCTATGACCAATAACCTATAAGTACAAATGTTTGACCATAATTGGTATCCATAACCCATACGTATGGCCCGTGAAACATTATAACGCCTAGCTATGACCAATAACCTATTTTTTTAAACCGTAATTGGTGTCCATAATCCATACGAATGGCACGTGAACCATTATAAACACTAGCTATGACCAATAACCTATAGGTGTCCATGTTAAACCGTAATTGGCGTCCATAACCCATATGAATGATGCGTGAACGATTATAACAACTAGCTATGCCCAACAATCTATAAGTATCCATGTTAAAACGAAATTGGCGTCCATACCCCATACGAATGGCCCGTGAACCATTGTAACCACTAGCTATAACCAATAACCTGTAAGTATCCATTTTAAACCGTAATTAGTAACCATAACCCATACGAATGTCCCGTAAACCCTTATACTAGCTATGCCCAATAACCTATAACTATCAAAGTTAAGCCGTAATTGGTGTTCATAACCCATACGTATGGTCCGTGAACCATTATAACCACCAGTTGTGACCAATAACCTATAAGTATCCATATTAAACCGTAATTGGTGTCCATAACCCATACAAATGGCTCTTGAACCATTATAAGCACAAGTTATGACCAATAACCTATAGGCATCCAAGTTAAGTCGTAATTCGTGAACATAACCCATACGTATGGCCCGTGAACCATTATAACCACTAGCTATGACCAATAACCTATAAGTACAAATGTTAAACCGTAACTGGTATCCATAACTCATACGTATGGCCCGTGAACCATTATAACGGCTAGCTATGAGCAGTAACCTATCAGTATACATTATTTAAACCGTAATTGGTGTCCATAACCCGTACGAATGCTATGCGAACCATTATAAACACTAGCTATAACCAATAACCTTTAGTTATCCATGATAAACCGTAATTGGCGTCCATAACCCATACGAATGATGCGTGAACCATTATAACAACTAGCTATGCCCAACAATCTATAAGTATCCATGTTAAAATGAAATTGGCGTCCATACCCCATACGAATGGCCCGTGAACCATTGTAACCACTAGCTATAACCAATAACCTGTAAGTATCCATTTTAAACCGTAATAGTAACCATAACCCATACGAATGTCCCGTAAACCCTTATACTAGCTATGCCCAATAACCTATAACTATCAAAGTTAAGCCGTAATTGGTGTTCATAACCCATACGTATGGTCCGTGAACCATTATAACCACCAGTTGTGACCAATAACCTATAAGTATCCATATTAAACCGTAATTGGTGTCCATAACCCATACAAATGGCTCTTGAACCATTATAAGCACAAGCTATGACCAATAACCTATAGGTATCCAAGTTAAGTCGTAATTCGTGAACATAACCCATATGTATGGCCCGTGAACCATTATAACCACTAGCTATGACCAATAACCTATAAGTACAAATGTTAAACCGTAACTGGTATCCATAACTCATACATATGGCCCGTGAACCATTATAACGGCTAGCTATGAGCAGTAACCTATTAGTATACATTTTTTAAACCGTAATTGGTGTCCATAACCCGTACGAATGCTATGTGAACCATTATAAACACTAGCTATAACCAATAACCTTTAGGTATCCATGATAAACCGTAATTGGCGTCCATAACCCATACGAATGATGCGTGAACCATTATAACAACTAGCTATGACCAACAACCTGTAAGTATCCATGTTAAAACCAAATTGGCATCCATAACCCATACGAATTGTCACACCCCGCCAAAAGTGAGTTTTACTTCATTTAAAATGTTTTGCGGAAGAACGAGGGTGTAACTTTCATGATTACATAGCAAGAATTAAGCAAACAAACAACCACGCAATAATGAAAATAAAAGGTGTTTCACTTTCCAAAAGTAGAAAGTTTCCAAAATAGTAAGTTTCCTAAAATAGAATTTTATTTTGAAATAAAATAATTGTTCGTAAACTTAATGGTTTAATCATGGCTCACGACAATCCCACTGCTCATATCCTCTAGTTCCACTGCACCTACTCACCTGGAAAAACATAAATAATAAAAGGGTCAACAATAATGTTGAGTGAATCCACAGGGTTAATGTAAAAGATAAAGTAAAGTGTTTTTGCTACCCAAAATGTTTGTTATGAAAATGTTTTATGACTGAAAAGTATAAAGTTCAACACTCATATAGTATGAGATGTACATATGAAAAATGAAGTGTAATTGTAGAATATCTACAATTACTAGTTTTGTTTATGAAAATGTGTTGAACAAGTTGTTTTGTTTGACATCGCATGAACTGTTATCCCCAACAGGTAGCTAGTCTATTGAGTTAATATACCAACCCCTAAGTCCACAATCAGCACTTCAACTCCAGTATGTTATGTTCTTTTATGGATATAAACCCCCGGAAATGTCTTGGATAAACCAAGTGATGATCAATCATTAGTTGGGAGGATGAGTGTCAGCCAATAGTACTATCTGCATATCCATGGTCTAGATCCACTAGTTAATGATTGCTGGCACCTTAGTCTGGTATAATAATTGTTTGTCATGCCAATGCGATAATGAAAATGTATAGATGTTGTACAGTCATAGTAAAACAGTAGCAATTTTGTTTATGTTTTCCACCCCAAAGTTTATGAAACAGTTAAAAAGAGTAAAGGGGTCTGTGGACTCACCTGGCAAAGCTTAGCGACACAGTACTAGGACAGAGGAATCCTTCAGAGACTCCTAGCTTCCTAAATGATATAACTACAAATTAGACTAAGCTAGAACAGGCGATTCTATATACGATATAAGTTAAATGATATGCAATAAATGTTATGTTTTATGTTTTGTGACATCGAATGAACTTGGATCATTGGGCCTTAATGGGCCGAAATGAAATGAAATGAAATGAAATGGGCTTCGAAATGAAATGAATTGAAATGGGCTTAGGTTAGGCTTATTGGGCCTAGATTGGGCCTAGATTGGGCCTATTGGGCCTAATGGGCTTAATGGGCCTAGATGGGCCACTAGGTTGGGCCACTTGGGCCTCTTATTGGGCTTATGTCCAATTAGATTGGGCCATGGATTTGGCTTGGGCCCAATTGGGTTCGGTTTGGGTATAAGTGGGCCAAAGGTTTGGGATTTGGTCCAAATGGGATTGGATACTAATGCGCCAATTAAAGTTTGGGCCCGATAGACTAAGGTAGATCGATATGGGCCAAGTACGGGCCTTGGCCCGATTAAGTATTCGGGTTTGGGTCCACGGTTTGGGTCAAGATCCGGCGTTGACCCGGTTTGACTTATGGGTTAACATTGGTCAAAATTAGTCAGCAATAGTCAACATTTGGGTTCTAGATTTCGGTTAGGGTTGGGTATCCGGTTCTAGGGTTTAATCTAGCATACTATTTGGTCAACAAAAGTCAAATCTAGCTAGTCTAGGTCAAATGTCAAGCATGCAAGTTACTAGGGTTAAAGTTCGGCTAGGGTTTGGTCTAGGGTTGGCCAAAGGCCAAAACCCTTCGGGTTTGTGGCTAGATCGAGTCTAGGGTTCGAGATCAAAGGTTTGTTTGGCTAGATCTAGGTATTCGGTCACAACTAGGTTAGATCTAGGGTTCAAATTAAGGATTAAACAATAGGTTTAACAAGATCATGATCGAGCACAAGACATACACACACACTCGCACACAACCGTACGCATGCATGCATGTAGGCTTCGGGTTTGAGGGCTAACCGAGACCATATGGCCTAGGGCCATGGTCTCGGGTTCGAGTCACAAGGTAAGCAAGAAATAAACAAAGAAAATAAGGGTATGGTACCATACCTTGATCGGAAATCGAAGGAAAACGAGTAAAGAGGTTACGGGTTTGCTTGGGACGATCGGACAGAGGTGGTGGTGTTTTGGCCGAAGTTCTCAAGGGAGCAAATGGGGTTAAATGTAGACTAGACTAGGGTATTTATATGGGAGGAAATTAGGTTTAGGAAGAAGAGTTGTAGAGGGACTAGGACTCTTTCAAATTGGATAGAGATAGAGATCAAGTGAGATGGATAGGGACAACAATTTGGCACATGACCAACACCACAAGGGTGTTTCGGCCATAATGATGGTCACGAGTAAGGTGCATGGTCGGCCACTTAGGTGGTCGGTCATGGTTCAATGTCATTCGAGTCACGTTTATTTAATTCGTTACGTTTATTGCTTAATCGAGAAAGTTATCGTTTTAGAAACGATTTAAGCTCATATGTGTCACCATAAGTAAATAATAATGTTGTGTTGACTAAAACAGTCAAACACTAATGTATGGTGTAAAAATATGTAAGTTTGTTATGTATTAGGATGCCAGAAATAGAAATGTCTCTAAATAGAAACTTTCTAAATAAGGAAAGTTCTAGAAATGAAATGAAGTTACATACCAGAAATATCGAGTTGTCACATTCTCCCCTGGTTGAAGTAATTTCGTCCCGAAATTTAAGACGGAGCATGAACAGGAGAGACAACGAGAAAAAGATGAAGATATTTCTTTCGCATTTGGTCCTCACATTCCCACGTGAATTCAGGACCTCTTTTGGAGTTCCATCTGACCTTGACGATTTTGATCTTGCTTCTTCGTAGCTTTTGTTCTTTCCAGTCAGATATCTCGATTGGTTCTTCAGTGAAATGGAGTTTGTCGTCGATGATAATTTCCTCAGCAGGAACAATGAGCGAGGGATCATGAATAAACTTCTTCAGATTAGACACATGAAATGTGTTATGAACATTGCTGAGCTCTTTAGGAAGACGAAGGCGATAAGCAACAGCACCGATTCTTTCAAGAATCTCAAATGGTCCAACATAACGAGGACTGAGCTTTCCCTTCTTGCCAAAACGTACAACACCTTTCCAAGGTGCTACTTTTAGCAACACATGGTCGCCAGCAGTGAACTCTAAAGGCTTTCGACGATTATCAACATAACTCTTTAGTCAATCTCTTGCAGCCTTGATGCGATCTTTGATCTTAAAAAT
This sequence comes from Calendula officinalis, assembly GCA_963853835.1. Taxonomy (NCBI): domain Eukaryota; kingdom Viridiplantae; phylum Streptophyta; class Magnoliopsida; order Asterales; family Asteraceae; genus Calendula; species Calendula officinalis. The sequence continues at coordinate 17,104,184 of OY970823.1, forward strand.
CTTGTGAGTCGTTTCTTGTAGAATTTCAGGACCAGTAATCTGACGATCACCAATTTCAATCCAACAAAGTGGCGAACGACACTTTCTTCCATAGAGGGCTTCGAACGGTGCGGCCTTAATAGTTGTATGATAACTATTATTATACGAGAACTCAGCTAAAGGGAGATGAGAATCCCAACTTCCACCAAAATCAATAACACATGCCCTCAGCATGTCTTCCAAAGTTTGGATTGTTCTTTCAGTCTGACCATCGGTTTGTGGATGATAAGCAATACTCATATCGAGACGAGTACCGAGAGATTTTTGCAATGATTGCCAAAAACGAGATGTAAAACGACTATCACGATCAGATATGATCGCGACTGGCACACCATGCCGAGATACGACTTCTTTCAGGTAAATTTTTGTTAACTTCTCCATTTGGCCAGTTTCTTTAATAGGAATGAAATGAGCTGATTTGGTCAATCGATTAACAATTACCCAAATTGTATCATGACCACTAGGCGTTCGAGACAACTTGGTTATAAAATCCATAGAGATTTCTTCCCATTTCCATTCAGGGATCTCTGGCTGTTGTAGAAGACCGGAAGGCTTCTGATTCTCTACTTTCACTCTTGCACAAGTTAAACATTTGCTGACATAAATCGCGATCTCTTTCTTCATATTTGGCCACCAATACATTTCTTTGACATCTTTATACATCTTGTCAGTACCAGGATGAATAGAATATTTGGATCGATGAGCTTCATTCAAGATGACGTCGCGAACACTTACATGATTAGGAACCCATAAACGATCCATGAAATAGAGGGTTCCATCCTCCTTTGCTTCTAACTGCTTTTCCATACCACGCAAAGCTTCTCTTTTGATGTTCTCTACCTTCAAGGCTTTAGCTTGGAATTCATGAAATTGGGAAGATAGATTAGAACGAACACAAATTGGAAGGGCTCGAACACGACAAGGTTTAGGTTGCTCTTTCCGACTTAAGGCATCAGCTACCACATTAACTTTACCAGGATGATACTTAATCTCACATTCGTAGACATTCATCAACTCTATCCATCTGCGCTGTCTCATATTGAGCTCTTTCTGATTGAGGATATGTTGCAAGCTCTTGTGATTAGTAAATATTGTGCACTTGATACCGTAGAGGTAATGTCTCCAAATCTTCAACTCGAATACAACGGCACCCAACTCAAGATCATGAGTTGTATAATTCTTCTCGTGGTTCTTCAGTTGTCGAGAGGCATAGGCGATCACTTTGTCATGTTGCATCAATACACAACCTAGCCCTTGGTGCGAAGCATCACAGTACACCACGAAATTGTCGATTCCTTCAGGAAGAGATAGAATAGGAGCAGAACATAATTTAGTTTTTAAAGATTGGAAGGCTGATTCTTGCTTTTCTCCCCAGACAAATTTCTCATCTTTATGTGTTAACACCGTTAAATCCTTTGCAATCTTCGAGAAATTTTCTATGAACCTTCTATAGTAACTAGCAAGACCAATGAATTGTCTCACTTCAGTTGGGGTCTTTGGAGCTTCCCAATTCTTTATGGCTTCTATCTTTGCAGGATCAACGTGGATACCTTCCTCGTTGATAATATGACCCAGAAATTGGACTTCACACAACCAGAATTCACACTTGGACAACTTGGCATACATCTTCTCTTTCTCCAACAACTCAAGAATGATTCTTAAGTGCTCTTCATGCTCTTCTCTCGAATGCGAATAGATAAGAATATCATCTATAAAGACGATGACGAATTTGTCGAGATATTGCTTGCACACTCTGTTCATGAGATCCATAAACACAGCAGGTGCATTGGTCAAACCAAATGGCATTACTAAAAATTCGTAATGACCATAACGAGTTCTGAAAGCAGTTTTGGGCACATCTTCATCACGAACTTTTAACTGATGGTAGCCTGAACGAAGATCGATTTTGGAATAGAAACTCGATCCTTGGAGTTGATCGAATAGATCATCAATACGGGAAAGAGGATATCGATTTTTAATGGTTACTTTATTCAATTCACGATAGTCAATGCACATTCTCATTGAACCATCTTTCTTTTTAACGAAGAGGACCGGAGCTCCCCAGGGCGAGTAACTCGGTCGAATGAAACCAAGATCAAGAAGTTCTTGTAATTGCGATGAAAGTTCTTGCATTTCAGACGGTGCCAGACGATAAGGAGAACGCGTAATAGGTGCGGCTCCTGGAATCAGATCAATACGAAATTCGACTTGTCTCTGAGGCGGCAGTCCAGGTAATTCACTAGGAAATACACCAGGAAATTTACGAACAACAAGAATGTCCTTAATCTTACGATCTTTGGACTTTGTGTCAACGACATGAGCAAGGAAGGCTTGGCATCCTTTATGAAGATATTTTTGAGCTTTCATGGAATTTATGATTTTTATGTTTTTGTTTCTTTGTTCACCTTAAATTATTAAAGTTTCTGTTTTGGATAAGGGAATTCAGATTTGTTTGTTGTAGCATATTATTTCAGCACGATTTTTTGATAACCAATCCATCCCTATGACGATATCAAAACTACCTAGCTCTACAGGCACAAAGTCTATATCAAAAATGTGGTCATCTAGTTCAAGCTTACAACCTTTAAAAACTTCACTAGACCTAACGACTTTGCCATTCGCTAGATCGATTTCATAATTAACTTTCAAACGATCAGGATTCAAATTTAAGAAACTTTTGAAGTCGGTCGATACGAAACTCAAGTCGGCTCCCGAATCAAATAAAATAGAAGCAAAATGATTGTTGACGATAAACATACCAGTGACGGTATCAGGATTTTCACGAGCTTCCTGAGCATTCATAACAAATGCACGACCACGACCATTCTGACGATCATTGTTGCTGTTGGCATTGCGATTGTTGTTGCGATTGCCATTGTTGTTGTTGTTGCCATTATGATTGTTGTTGTTGTTCTGAAGCTTAGGGCAACGATTATGATAGTGGTTAGGATCACCACACTCGTAGCAGACAGGATTCTTAGGAGGATTGTTGGACGAACACTTTCTGAAATTGTGACCCCAGCTGTCATACTTGAAACACTTCTCACACTGACCATCATGATGCCAATTACACTTGTTGCACTTGGGCTTGCTTCCAGCATAAGGCTTAGAATCAGGATTAGACTGATTGTTGTTCTGGTTAGAGGCAGCATAGTTCTTAGTCTTCTGATACTTGTTCCCTATGTAATCACGCTTGTTGTCGTAGGATCGCTTCCAATTTTCATTGCACGAATTGTCAGAGGATTTGCTAGACACAACTAGCTTGTCTTTGAACGATCCACTTCTCATAGCATCATTAGTTGCACGATTCACAGCATCTTCGAATGTTGTCGGTTCAGAAGCAATAACATGAGTACGAATAAGATCATGAAGACCTTGAAGATATCTCTCGATGCGCTTAAATTCAAGGGAAACCATATGAGGAACAAGACGAGCGAGTTCTTGGAACTTAGTCGTGTAGGCAACAATATCAGATCCAACCATAGACAGATTCCATAGTTCCACTTCAACTTTTTGTAGCTCTCTCCTTGGACAAAACTTCTGAGTTAACTGATCCTCGAACGTATCCCAAGTCATAGCATCAGCATTAGCACGACCTAAGACTTGCACTTGAGAATTCCACCAGGACAACGCTTCCTTGGTCAATGTGCTAGCAGCAAACTTCACCATGTTCTTAGGGGCACATTGAATGATACTGAAAATAGATTCCACCTTCTCAATCCAGTGGATGATAGCAACGGCACCTTCAGATCCAGAGTAGGTCGGAGGATGACAGGACGTAAAGGTCTTAAACGACTGACCTTGACGATTGGGATCTGAAGTTTAAACAAATAAGGAAAGAAAAAAAATATGAACAATAGGTTAAAATAAAATAAATGAATCTTCTTTTGTGGAGTCGAATGATATACCGTTGTTTCCACCATTAGATGCACCAACGGCATTTCCTCTTGCAGCGTTCATTTGAGCCATCGCTCCAGCGATTCGGCGTTCCACCATTTGCTCAACAGTCTCCGTGTTTCCTCCTCGAGCCATTGGTGAATTACTGATACAAATAATACGATTTAAACAAAGACTTAAGAAAAGAATAATATAGAAGGATTATAGGGGTAATATATACTTATTATAAGAATCGAAGAATAGATATACAATAGACGTAATAGTAGTAATAGACGTAGATATAGGTAGTCGTATATATAGTAGTACTAGTAGAGACGTATAAAAATACAATTTATAGAAACAATAGAATTTACTAAAATATCACTTTTATTAAACACATTCCTAGTACATGATAGTTTTAAAATATGGCACATACGCCAGTACTGAATAAAAGAAAATACTAAAATAGCCAAACATAATAGTAATAGAAAAACAAATATAGACGATATGTAGACGACTAATCATCTTCCTCTGGCTGCTGGTCGTCGTCTTGTTGTCATGTAGAGATCACCATCCTTCACCAGTCGATAGAGATAAGGACGCTCTCCAGGCTTGAGATCAGGGGGTCCATTGGGGTACACCGGGATAGGAGGCTGATGGGATGAAACCAATCTGCTGACGATATCGGGAAAGGCGTTGGTACAAACACTGGCTTTGGACACGAAGGAGGCGTAGCACGTCTTCTAGATGTAGCAGTACTCTGATCACTGTCGTAATCGGAATCTGGCGTAATATTAATAACACTTGCTGACGACATTCTACTGATCACGACACGTAAAATTATTAGATTATGAAAATTTTGGGCTCTCTGACGAATGCTAACTATAACACTAAGGCAAAACTAACTAGGGCAAATGTTCTAAGCTAAGAACAATGAAACTTCTATGATTTTGTAAAAGTTTTTGTTTTTCCCAAAAATCTTTTGTAGTTATAGACTAGGCTTGCTAATTCACTATAACTTAAGCTTTGATACCACTCTGTCACACCCCGCCAAAAATGAGTTTTACTTCATTTAAAATGTTTTGCGGAAGAACGAGGGTGTGACTTTCATGATTACATAGCAAAAATTAAGCAAACAAACAACCACACAATAACGAAAATAAAAGGTGTTTCACCTTCCAAATGTAGAAAGTTTCCAAAAATAGTAAGTTTCCTAAAATAGAAATTGTTTTGAAACGAAATGATTGTTCGTAAACTTAATGTTTTAATCATGGCTCACGACAATCCCACTGCTCATATCCTCCAGTTCCACTGCACCTAATCACCTGGAAAAACATAAATAATAAAAGGGTCAACAATAATATTGAGTGAATCCACATGGTTAATGTAAAAGATAAAGTAAAGTGTTTTTGCTACCCAAAATGTTTGTTATGAAAATGTTTTATGACTGAAAAGTATAAAGTTCAACACTCATATACACTCATATAGTATGAGATGTAAATATGAAAAATGAAGTGTAATTGTAGAATATCTACAATTACTAGTTTTGTTTATGAAAATGTGTTGAACAAGTTGTTATGTTTGACATCGCATGAACTGTTATCCCCAACAGGTAGCTAGTCTATTGAGTTAATATACCAACCCCTAAGTCCACAATCAACACTTCAACTCCATTATGTTGAAGTTGTTAAAGAAAACGGAAAACCCTCCCTAAACCGAACAAAAGACCGGGTAACCACATCTATATCAGACTGCATGAGTTGCTTTTTGATTAAGACATCATTGACCCAGTGATGCAATGCACAACCCCCATTGACCACTCAAGTAAAAAAAGTACTTGTTTCAAAATCACGGAGATTACCACATCTACTATCGACATCTGATTTGGAGATTGTTGATATTGAAAAATAGGACCCACCTCCAGTCCTCGCGTTCGTTTGTCCACGTATAGAGTCTAGAACCGAATTAAATTTTTCTAGGACACAGGCACTCTACCAAGCATATCTAAGTGATATCGCCGGAACATTCATAGTGATACCAAAATTATTGGTATTCCACGATGATTGAATAGAAATCCTACCATTGCTAACATCAAAGCCAACACTGAACGTAGGTCACAAAGTTTCTGTAACTGTTGTGTTAACAGAAAATCTATGTGATCCTGGGTTACCCTGATACTTTCTTGTGCGAAGATCTGACGACTGTACTCCAATCTTATCAACAACAGTCACTATGTCAGATAGAGGATCTGATGACTGTACTCCACTCTTATCAACAATAGTCTATACATCAGATAAGGGATTCTATGACCGTACTCCAACATTATCAACAACGGTCAGAAAATCCAAATCAATCAATATACCGCACTGCTACGACTTCAACACATATCAGGAACTGAGGATCATCAAAAAATCGACAAAGCCACAACTTCAAGAAAAAGACTTTCGCTGCCGACTGCTCAATCCATGGGTCTACATATCTTCAATTTGCTTGAAGTCTTCTGAGATACTTTCTATTGGTCAAAAAGCCATTTAAAAGTATCATTATCAGCGAATTTCAAAAGCTGGAGCTGCTTCTTCAACAAAACTGCACAACTATTTATCAATCAGTTCCAGGTTTACAATCAAAGAAGACATCAAAGACATGCAACGTAGACTATTGTTACAAAGGGGGAGATTGTTAGGTCATATTTAAATTGTAAGTAATAGTCTAGGGGGCAAGATTGCCAACATTGTATAGTTGATAGATTAGTCTTAGGATTAGTTTTAGTTTAATCAAGCAATTAAGGACATGGTATATAAACCAAAATGTGAGCCTTAATTGCTAACTTTTGCCATTAATCAAATCTGAACTTTCAAGCAAAAGCTCCTCCTTCTCTCTACTCTCTCTCTAAAACCCTAACTCTCTTCTTCTAGTTTTCTTACCCAAATCATCATTTTGAATCAAGTAATGGATAGCATGCTTGTTTGAATATCTTCAGGAATTGCCCTGATGTGTGACCCGATAGGATCGTGTATTACCAGCCGTGATACCCATACACTTGTGTCGGTGGGCAGAGTTCCAACAAACTCCCACTTGCACACGACGCGACGTGTTTTATGTATCACAAACAAAGAGCGGCCCTAGCTAGGCATCTTTGTCCCTAAGTCAACACAAGTTTGTCATCCACGAAAATTACCAATCATATTAATGATGGTCCTATAGATATGTGATCATATCATCCCTTTGTACACGATATCCTTGTGAACACGAGACATGGATTAATGTCATCATTCTCCAGATCGTTCACGATTATTTTTCTCGATCTATTATTTATTGGTGACCAAAATGAGTTGTAATTGACCCATTTTCAATATAACTCGAGCATGGCCGTGCTTTTGGGTGTCAGCGCTAAATCATCGAGGGCCCCATGGATATCACTTTTCATTGAGGTACAAATCCTTTTGACTACATAGTCCCTCCACATAAGTTATCCTTACCCAACTAAGCCCCTTATAATGGCCATTTACGAACCGCGTTAGAGCATTAATCTAAGTAAACTAAACTTATACTTTGGAATCTCATGAATCTCTAGTCTAAGGATGAAATGATACTCTCGAGTTACTTGTGACAGTTTCCATGAAGTAAACTTGGGTGTGGGTCTTCAGTCACTTGAAACTCATTTCAAGAACATGCAATTGTTGCGTCTATATCTCATAACCAACACATTGCTCAGTCTTCATTCATAACTTACTTCCATTTAAGTATGACTGACTGTGGATGTTTAGATAAAAATCTAGGAAGTGTTTAAACATGAAAAGATGGAACACAATAAAGATATTGAAAGTAATTGCAACATGCATATGTATAGACATATTTATACATCAATACAATCAAAATTACAATACCGCTTCAAGTTCCCAAAACAAACATCAAATTCAAACTAAAACAGTCTTCAAGCTAAATCACTGGCTAATCTCACACCTATTCCTCTAGTGTGAGAATCATGTACAGCCTGTGACAACGGCTTAGTAAATGGATCGTCAAGGTTCTCTTCCGATACTACTCTGCTTATGGCAACATCACCACTTTCAATCTTATCTCTGATAACGTGGTATTTACGAGCAATATGCCTCGTTCTTTTGTGAGCTCTAGCTTCCTTAGCTAAAGCTACCGCACCCATGATCTCACAATATATTTTAATGGGGTCGGCAATACTAGGAACAACTACCAAGCCATTGATGAATTTCCTCATCCATACAGCTTCTTTTGCAACTTCACTTGCAGCAATGTATTCCGATTCTGTCGTCGAATCAGCAATTGTGTCTTGCTTGGAGCTCCTCCAACTCACAACACCACCATTCAATAGGAATACATAACCCGATTGCGATAAAAAATCATCCCTATCGGTTTGGAAGCTTGCGTCTAAGTATCCAACTACACGCAATTCTTCCATGCCATCATATACGAAGAATATATCCTTCGTTCTTCGAAGATATTTCAAGATGTTCTTGACGGCAATCCAATGAGCTTCTCCAGGGTTTGTCTGATATCTACTTGTCACGCTCAACGCACATGATACATCAGGTCTTGTGCATAACATGGCGTACATGATAGATCCAACTGCCGAAGCATAAGGGATCTTCTTCATTACGTCACGTTCCTTTTCGGAAGTTAGACATAGAGCCTTGCTCAAAGTCACTCCATGCAAATAGGAAGATTTCCTTTCTTGGAGTCCTCTATTTTAAACCGCTTTAGAACTTTGTCAATATATGCACTTTGACTTAACCCGAGAAGTCTTTTAGATCTATCTCGATAGATCTTAATTCCGAAGATGTACGATGCGTTTCCTAAGTCCTTCATTGAAAAACATTTTCCAAGAAATGTCTTGACATCACTAAAATTGGAATGTCATTCCCAATGAGTAAGATGTCATCAAGATACAGGACTAGGAATAGAATAGCGCTCCCACTAGCCCTGACGTATACACAAGGTTCATCTTTACTTTTAGAAAATCCAAATTTCTTTATATTCTCATCAAAGCAAAGATTTCAACTTCGAGATGCTTGCTTATGTCTATAAATAGACTTCTTAAGCTGACAGACTTTATTAGGATACTTTGGATGTACAATACCCTCGGGTTGTTTCATATATACCTCTTCTAAAAGCTTCCCGTTAAGGAAGGCGGTTTTTACATCCATTTGCCAAATTTCATAATCATGAAAGGCGGTAATAGCCATAAGTATCCTGATAGATTTCAACATAGTCACTGGGGAAAAGGTTTCATCATAGTCAACACCATGGGTTTGAGTGAAGCCTTTAGCAACCAGTCATGCTTTGAAAGTATCAATTTATCCATCCATGCCGGTCTTTACTTTATAGACCCATTTACACCCCACAAGCTTACAGCTGGGTGTAGGATCAACCAGTTCCCAAACTTGATTGTCCTTCTTGGATTGCATCTCGACTTCCATTGCATCTCTCCATTTGTCAGACTCTGGGCCTGCTATCGCTTCCTGGTACGTAGAGGGTTCATCATGATCCCCTAGTAACTCGCTACCCTCAGATATGAGAAACCCATATCTCTCTAACTCAGTGCGGGTTCTACCAGAACGCCGAAGAGATAATGGTGGAACGTCAGTTTCTACCGCATCCTCTTGATCGGTACCAACCTCTTGAGGTTGTGTGCAGTGCCAACATTAGGTAGTTCGTTGTATGAATCTTGAGTTTCCTCAAGATCTATATGCTTCCCACTAGGTTCCTTGAATAACAGTTCTCTTTCAAGAAAGACTGCCTTTCGAGCAACAAATACCTTGTTCTCGGTATGTTTGGAAAACAAATATCCAAGTCCCGCTTTAGGATATCCAATGAAATAACACTTTTTAGAACGGGGTTCTAGTTTGTCATCTACCTCATGCTTCACGTATGCTTGACAACCCCAAACTCTAAGATTGGATAGTGGAGGTTTACTCCCATGCCATATCTTGAAAGGTGTCTTTTCTACCTTCTTTGTTGGTACGAGATTAAGAAGCTTACACGCCGTTTCTAGAGCATATCCCCAAAAACTTATAGGTATTTGGGTTCTTGCCATCATTGATCGAACCATATCAAGTAATGTTCGATTTCTCCTATCGGCGACTCCATTCAATTGTGGAGTCCTAGGAGGTGTTAATTGCGAGACAATCCCACAATTCTTAAGATGGTCAATAAACTCGAGCTTAAGATACTCTCCGCCTCTTTAGATCGAAGTATCTTGATTGACTTGCCCAATTGATTCTCAACTTCGTTTTGGAATGTCTTGAACACCTCAATAGTTTCTGACTTATGTTTAATCAAGTAAACATATCCAAACCTACTATAGTCATCTATAAAGGTTAGGAAGTATTTACAATTATTCCTTGTAAGGTGTTTAAAAGGACCATACACATCAGTGTGTATAACGTCTAATAAACCCTTAGCCCTCTCACGAACACCGGTGAAAGGAGCTTTAGTCATCTTGACTAATAAGCAAGATTCACATACATCATTTGAACCATTTACAAATGATTCCAAGTATCCAATTGCTTGAAGCTTGGAGATGCGAGTCTTGTTTACATGGCCAAGACGACTATGCCATAAGGATAATTTATCCAAAGTATCTTTGGATGTAGAACCAATTAGCATGATTGATCTTTTGTTGCTAACATGTGTTATCACCTCATAAATGCCATGACATGGTAAAGCATTAAAATAACAAGGACTATCTTTAAAACAAGAAATAGAACCATTGTCATTAAAGGAAAATACAAAACCATCGTCATAATGAAAAGAAATTATGTTTCTTGCCACATGAGGCGAATAACGAACATTTTTCAACAAAATAAAGGAATCGGATTTAAAGGACATCTTCACGTTTCCTTGAGCTTCAACAGGGACAACATAGTTGTTTCCCATGATAAGATCTTATTCCCCTCTTTTCAACTTCTCACTTTCCAATAGCACCTGAAATGTGTTACAAATATGAGTGCCTCAACCGGTGTCTAAAACCCAGTTTTGCGAAGTAGATGTTTGATAGAGTTCAATCATGTACATACCTTTCTTTAAGGTACCTCCAACTCCTTTAGCTTTTAGCTTGTTGAGTTCCTCAAGGTATGTTGGACAACTATGGCGGAAATGCCCTTTTTTTCCCGCAATAGAAGCAGTCCGCATCTTCCGATATCTTGGCTTGAGGGACCTTTCCTTTAGCCATCTTTGCTGAAGTAAGCTTAGGCTTGGACGCACCAACCTTTCCTTTACCCTTACCTTTAGGGGTAGGGGTGGACTTCTTCTTCTTGGAGACCTTTCCTTTTCGAATTGCAAGTACGGAATGTGTTGGGTTGGGCTTTCTTTTGGTCATGGTAGACTCAGCGGTCTTCAACATACCATGGAGCTCCATGATAGGACTTGTCCATCCCATGCATATGATAGTTCATTACAAACTGTTCATATGATGTAGGAAGTGACCTAAGGATGAAATCCACGGCCAAATCCCCGCCTTCGAGGAGTTTACAATCAAGCACGTTTTTGAGACACTCGTACCGCTGTATCTGTGCTTGTTGTTGGAACATGTCCCGCATCTGGACAATAAGCTCAAAAGCGTTCAAATGATCCATTTTCTTTTGCGAATCAGGAGTCATTGTGCTCAACATTAGAAATGAAATGTCCTCATTTTCTTTCATGAGACGTTCATTAGCATCGTGTGTTGCTTGAATTGCATCCTCCCCTGGTTCATCGGGAAGAGGTCCTTCAATAACGTGCATCTTTCCTTCATGGCGGAGAACAAACTTTAGTTGTCTCTCCCAATCAAGAAAAATTTGCACCATTGAGTTTCTCCTTTTCAAGGAAAACTCTTAAAGAAACATTGGTGGTGGTGGTGGGGTTTAAAGATGCCATCTATTAAATAGCAAAGTAGTTTTAGTTAGTTTGATGGGTCCTTGTAAATATATTACCCAAAACATTTTATATTTAACAAGGGCTAAGAATCCATATTTCACAATATATTATGACGGGTATGCCGCAGATTATAATGGAAAGCTATTTCCGGTGGTATTCATTGTACCAATTGTAATCACCATATTGTACTAATGCCATATTGTACCAATTGTACCAATAATCATATTGTACAAATTGTACCAATTGCATTTATCTTGTACCAATTGTGACTTACAACTCTTAGCTTCTTGCGGGATCACTTGACAACCATTGTGTCAATTGTCATGTTTGATCCCTACATGCACTAACCTCAAATCAAATTTTAAATGACCCGGTTTCGCTCGACAATCGTTTAAAACCTAATTTGAAGTTTGTAAATCGACCATCTAGATCACGATAATTCCATTACCAAATTGGCTCGGTTTCGCTTGACAACCAACTTAAATAAGGAGCTTATTCTCACCTTCATCTTGCTTTACAAGGCACGGCTCGGTTTCGCTCGACAACCGACCTTGCTCCACAAGACTTAAGTGGTGACATCCAATGGATAGTGCAAGATTTACATTTTGTGAGAAATCATATAAACCATCCAACATGATACGCGGTGAAACACTTTGACTATAATGGTTCGGCTATTGCACGACGACCAATCATAGAAAAATGAGTCACACTCACCTTCCACACTGCCTATTCAAAATCGGCTCGGCTAATGCACGACAACCAACTTTGTCTAGCAAGATTTGGGTGGCGTCATCATTAGGATAATAAAAATGATACTCTCTAAAAAACGGGCTTTTGTTTCTTTTAAATTTCGTTAATTACTTTTGTGACAAAAACATTTTTCACCTTTTAATTAATCTATGGTGAGTAATTTAATTAAACCATTTTTAATTATATTTTTTTAACATGCGAAAATCTAACAACCAAGAAAATAAATAATCATCACACGTATTCAACACAACATTGGTAACCATGCCCAAATCCTATGCGTTTTTCCGTGAGCCAACCCGGGAAAAACTTGGTCAACTATGGACAAATAATGACCAACCATGTGAGCTCCCACTAAATCCGCCGTCTCCATTAGACTTCATCGAATCCAATGTTGCCTAGACATCACTTCATGATTCCATTCGGTTGAATTTTGATCTTCATTTTACAAGTACATGGAAAATAGAGAAATGGCTAACAAGCTACGGAATCCTACTAACTAGTACAAATACAAATGAAAATCAATGGCATGCGAGCCATAATTAATAAATAGAGTAAATTACACGAATGGTCCCTGTGGTTTACACAATGTTTTGGATTTGGTCCCTAAATCTCAGTAATTACACCCGTGGTCACTGTGGTTTACAATTCGTATTGGTTTTGGTCCCTAATACTAACAACCATTAAAATTTACTGTTTAACTTTTTTTAATTGAAAATTTTACCCTCACTCTCACCATCTCCTTCCTCTTTTCTCTATCTCTACACACAAAAACACACCCAAATCAAAACCCTAACTCTATTAAAAAATCATCCAATTTCTCAAAGAAGTCAAACTGCAGGTTTATTGAAACGATTGAAGAAGTGCAAGTGAAGCTCTTAGAGAAATGAATGGCAAGCTATAACAACCATAATACTTGAATATCTTTTTCGATCATTTGTTTTAAATTTTTTGCAAAAAACTCGACGAAGAAGACAACGGTGATGCAAGGTCAGATCTGCAACGAACACGACATCGAACCTCCGATCGACCTTAAATCAGAAATAGCTGAAGATCGAATTGGTGAGACGAAGACTCCATCAAGCAAGACGTTGGCGGATGGAAAATCATCAGCTTAAATTTCTTGCTCCGACAGCCTCCGTCGTGGTGGCACCACTGCTGGAGAGCAGGAAAAACGGAGGACGATGAATCTAGATTTTAGCCTTACGATGGTATGTGGAAGAATGAGAGATATGAAAGACGCTGTTTATGTACAACCATGTTTCTTTAATTTGGGTTTCAATTTGACAGGAATTTTGCTTATGTGGAGGGTCTTAAAAACAATCTGCTCAGTATCAGCCAAATGTGTGATAATGACAAAGAATAGAGCCACTGTAGTCCAGAGACACAACAAGACTCTTTATGAGTTATATCATGACAGAATTCCTAAGGTGGAATACTTCCACAGCTTTAGGAATAAGCAAAATCTCAACAAATTTGCTCCCAAAGCAAATGAAGGCATTTTCATGGGCTATTCACCACACTCCAAGGCCTTCAGAGTATATGTTGTTTCAACAAAGGTGATTGAAGAATCCATCCATGTTACTTTTGATGAAAATCCGGATGAGCATTCTACTTCAGCAAAAGAGGACATAAGTGGTATTGAAACCTTATGTAATCTATAAAACTCTAATACTGAACAGCCCAAGAATCACGCATATCAAGTTTCACATGATATGAGTGATGATGATCAAGATTTAACTCAGTATGGGAAAACTGCAACAAATACTGAGGTTCCCAACACTGAGAACCTCAACACTGAGTTCTCAAATCTTGATCTTAATCACTCCACGTATGAAGAGGGTGAAACATCTAATCCACTACACGAACCAACCATTAATAAGCAAGATGAAGAAAATCAGCACCATGTATTGCCTAATACTTCACAGAACTCAAATCAGTATCAGACTAACAACTCATCTGTCCAACAAGAGGTTGTTGACCTTGCTTCAAATGTTGCCTTAGGAAACAATCTAAGGGAGCACAAAGACCATCATCATTCTAATTTTATTGGTCCTCTGGAACAAGGCGTTCAAACAAGAAGAAGACTGGCTCTTGAACCCCAAGCAACTGCTAACTTTTGTTTCTTTTCAAGTATTTTGTCTACCATGAAACCATAGAAAGCTGATGAAGCTTTACTTGATGAATACTGGTAGAAGCTATGCAAGAAGAGCTTACAGAGTTTTAAAGAACAAAGTTTGGAATTTAGTACCACCCCTAACTAGCAAAACTATCATTGGTACTAACTGGGTGTTCAGAAATAAAATGGACAAAGATGGCGTTGTAATCAAGAACAAAGCAACACTGGTTGCTCCGGGTTACATGCAAGAGGAAGGTATTGACTATGATGAGACATTTTCACTAGTTGCAAGGATTGAAGCAATTAGGTTGTATCTTGCATATGCAGCTTTCAAGAACTTCAATGTCTACCAAATGGATGTCAAGAGTGCCTTTCTCAATGGACAACTGCAAGATGAAGTTTAATGTTAAACAAACCCCAGGTTTTGTTTAATGTTAAACAAACCTAAGATTTTGATCTTGAAGGACACATAGATGCAGATTATGAAGGTTGAAGGTTGGACCGTAAAAGCACAAGTGGAGGATGTGTAACATCCACAAAATCATAGAAACTTTAAAAAATTTTAATCAATAAAATATTACATTTTTCCCCAAAAGTACAAGTAACTCAAAGGTCCCAACTCATAAATAAACTATAAAACCGTCTCGTGGTTTAAATGCGGAATAACTGAAGGTTTTAAAATAGAACATGTTTGACTCGAAATAAATGTTTTAAATCTAAATCCATAAATATAAAAATATAAACGCAGCCCATCAACCATTAACCTTCCCTTTGCCCTTGCTAGTACCTGTAAAATGGGAGGAAGTGTTCGGTCAGCCACCGCTGAGTGAATAATCAACACAATAAACATACACATACAAACAATCCACACCACATAAGTGATCCCTAAAGACTCTACTCAATTCTTGATTATTAGGCCTTTAATTAAATTTCAATTGGTTCGCCAATGCCGTGACGAATCCACAACGCGTGCCCCTGCTCTCGCGCTCGTCACTAGCACGCCCTTCCAACACACACCAGTGTCCCGCAGTACCATGCTGACAGTCATGAATTGTACTTTGGCTCCCCGGGAAGAGTTGGCTAACCTCATGAATCTCAAATATAGTTAGTTAGTATTATTAACGTGTTGACCCATTACACATGTACTCTTATAAAACTAACAGCTCAAGCTCAAATATATCATCTCATAGATATATAACCACATAGCACAACCGAGGTGCATAACAATTCATAATCAAAACTCAAGTACACAGATCATTCACATAATGATACGGTACGTAGCTCGTTACTCGGCATTCATATCTCAGTTCAGAATACAAGAAAAATAAATAACATATAGCACATCAAAAAATAACAAGCTCGTTTCAAAACAATAGCAATTCATGACATATAGCACATAATCATGAAGTGAATGTAAATGCCAGTTTATAGTGAGATCACCCACCTCGATAAACGTCAGCTCCTAAGGAATCCTCGGCACGCACAGGAGTCACAACTCAGCTCCTAAAGGATCCTAAAATGCATCACAAGACTAGGATTAAAACTCGGCTCAAAATTATTTCCAACAGAATTTGACAGCACGCAACACTCTTACGGAAACGGTAATAACTCTCAAACGGTTCACTAGATTTTATTCAAATTTGTATAGTAGCTAAATAAATCCGAGGAAAACAATTTTTCAGAAGACTTCAGGACTTGAATTCAAACAGAAGGGGCTCAAAAGAGGCTAACAAGACAGAATAGCTGAACCGAAAAGTATTCTGCGATGGTTTACTAAAATAACGATAACTTTTAAACAATAAATCAGATAAACGTTCCGTCAGCAGCGTTGGAAAGAAGACTCAGAAAAAAAGACACCTCCGCGGCCAAAAATCCAAAAACATATTTTAAGTGTGGTAAAAACAGTCCCGAACTCAGAGGACAGATTATGTCAAAGTTTTAGTTTGATATTTAAAGACCCGATTTGAATCCCAATAACAACCCACTTATTCCCGAGACACCCGACAGTCCCGAGACTCATTTTAAACTTCAGAAATGGTTTTAACCCAACCCGACAACAAAATACCAACAAAACAGTTTGGACAGATTTACCCCTT
Organism: Calendula officinalis; assembly: GCA_963853835.1. Classification (NCBI taxonomy): domain Eukaryota; kingdom Viridiplantae; phylum Streptophyta; class Magnoliopsida; order Asterales; family Asteraceae; genus Calendula; species Calendula officinalis. The sequence goes on from OY970823.1 coordinate 17,120,951, forward strand.
TATCAAAAATGGATTACAACAACAAATCCGAACTACAACGACCCAAAGATTTGACCGGAATGATTAACACAACCTCTTAATAACAGCACGAATTGATTTGTACAAACGGGACAACGAAATCAACTATACCGACCATCAACTTACGGCAGCCCTGCTCGAAATGGCTTAGACTCGGGAAAATGAATCCGACAAAACAGATAAGCAATGTAATTCGGGAAAAAGAGGCTACCGAACAAGGTCACAATCCGGCTCGATAACGATCAGACCACCACGCTCGCCATCTGATATCTATGCTCGGACAGGGATACTCCACGGATTGCCAACAAAAAAAAAAAACCCAAGATTCTCCGCCACACCAAAACGTTTTTGTCACCACCATCTAGTAATCCACCATCTAAAGAATAGCAGGCATCTAAATCTTGAACACCTTCTCGGCAATCTTCAATGCAAAGCCACCGTCTTGGTTTTTATTTAAATACTCAGCTCCAAACATGTGAATACCCCACAATTGTTGACCACCAATAACAAAAGAATTTACCATTCCTCCTCCATCTCAAAACGTAATATCACACTGCAACAACCATGTTTATTTAACCGGTGTTATACACGTGGTCAAAAGAAGACCTCTTGGATTTTCTATCACCGCCAAAGATTAAACTTGCACACACACGAAGCCATACCACCCATTTAATAAAACCCATCGATCACCATTTGATAGACCCCAAATCCCTGGCTGAAAATCTTTGCTCAACAATCACTTTTGCTTCTTGCTGCCCAATTTCCGATGGTAATTCCCGAGCTCAACATCTCACAGCCAATCACACAAACATAAAATATAAACCGATTACTAGTTGATCAAATTAGAAAACGAACAGGGCAACGGAAATAGAATTAATACCTACGATATTTACCCGCGATCAAGCACTAATTCGGAACCAACTCGGGATTTCACAGGAATTCTGCTACCACCAGTACACTATGCTTGCACGGAAGAATTGACTACCCGATAAATGTATAATACGAACTCAATTTTATCCCAAGTATATGAAAAAGAACAACTCTATTTCACTTTGCGATGGCTTGGGAAGAGAGGCACGAGAATGCAGATTCTCACACATAGCGAATGGAATTATGGGGTAAAAGAGTTTGTCGGCACTTTAGGGTAGGGGTTTTGAGACGAGCTTGTTTTTAGTGGTTAAGGAATAAAACTACAAGCCCAATTATTCAAGGGATTGCCTATTTGTACACCTTTTAAATTTATCTAAACACCCCTAATAAATTATAACAGTTAAATATTTTTAATTAAGTAATTATTTGTTTTATTAAATATTTTTATTTTATATCTTCTAATTTATTATTTTTATTTTATATTATACTTTGATTTTTTTAATTTATAATTTTTATTTTATATATTTTATAATAATAGAAAAAGGTTAAATAAATATGACAAGTTTTGATTTAGAAAAAGGCGACGACTTTTTGTCGAAAAATTAATATTTTCAGTAATCGCTATAAATGATAGTAATAATATTTAATTTCAAACAATCAGATAAAACAGAAGTAAAATTCATAACTATTTAAAATATTTTAAAAAAAAATAATATAAGAGTAGTTGGTAAAAAATTTAAAATAAAAATAATAAATATAAAAAATAAAATTGATAAATACTATGTCATCTCTCAACTTTCATTGGTCTTGAACATAATTTCCAAGGTAAAAAGTATGTGAAATTTGATTAAGGGTGTGTAATTGGTAAAGAGGGGTGTTTAAATAGGAGGACCCTTATTAAAAACTCTTCTCGGGCCTTAATATGATCTCTAGCCCGAACCTATACTCTCATTGACGTACCTGCTATCAAATCAGTTCGGTGTTCGGCCCTCACTCAATTCCTAGCCGATTATACATAGAAAATTAATCAGGCTTTGGTCTTAGCCTCCGGCCAGCCCAGAGAATCAATAACGTCTAATTTAATTAGTCTCACAATCAATTAACACAATAATTTAATAACCCTCTTGTTATTATTAATTAATCCTCATGATTAATTAAACGTGAATTAAATGACACTTTTGTCGTTGAATAAAACATACCGTATTTAAATAACTCAAATTAAATACACGTAAAAGCACATAACTCATATAATATCAATTAAATAGATTCAGATAATTTATTTAATAAAAAGTGAATAATTCAATTACAATAATTTTTAAGGCGTTACAGGATGTTAATTCCTCAGTGGGAGATTACTTGGTTGGTCATCCAAGAAGCAAAGTCCAGTAGCAACTTCCAATGCAGAAGCATAATATGTGGCTGTAAGAAGTTGTTGTACTCAATTACCATGGATACAGTGCCAATTCATGGACTATGAGTTTGACTTTAAGAAGACACCTATTCATTGTGATAACAAGAGTGCTATTGCTATCACAGAAAACCCATTCCATTATTCAAGAACTAAACACATTGATATCAGACTCCATTTTATCAGAGATAATGTGGAAAAGGGTAAGGTTCAGGTAGATTATGTCCCAACAGAAGATTAATTAGCTGATATGTTTACTAAACCTCTTTCAGAAGAGAGGTTTGTGTATTTACTAGGTCAATTATGAATGCTAAACCCTTTATCTCTTTTAAATTTTTCTGATACTGTCTATTCAGTATTGGTTCAATACTAACCAGTACAGTAGAGCTCGTTTAGTTTATCAACTTTAATATTTTTTATTTTTTATTAATTTATAGATTAAATTAAATGTTTTCATTAGTCTTATAATTTTTTTTAATTTAATTTTTTTATCTCTAAATCAGTATTGGAAAGTTTGTGCATTTCTATAACAGTATCAAGTCTCATACTCCCCAATGGTGATTTAAATTAAATCAGTATTGGAAAGTTTGTGCATTTCTATAACAGTATCAAGTCTCATACTCCCCAACGGTAACTTTCCTTCTGAAAAAGTTACCATTGGAGAAGGATAAAACTGTCAAATCTCAAATTTAACTTCCCAATACCATAATCATTGCCATTAAGAGTATAAATAAGCATTTTTTAATTTGAATTTCTTTTAACTGCTATTTACTCTCAATTTCTCTCTATGATTAATCATTTCTTCTCTCTTGCAAGCAAATACTCTCAAAATTGTTAATCACATATCATGGCAAACTATCGATTCACTGCACCGGAGGTTGCACCGACTACATCATTTCGCAATGAAGAATTACCTAAGTTTTCGAGGAACAACATCACTGCAAATTTCAGCATTCATCGGGCATGGTCTTGCCCCGAATTCACACACATCGTTACTTACATGAGGCATAGTCCGATCGCTCAAGCACTGCAACTTTTTCCTCGGGCCATCTATCCAGAAATGCTATGTGAATTCTGGTACTCTGCTCAATTTGATTCTCCAGATATGATCACAGGTTGGGTGATTCGAGATCAAAGACGAGCCTTCGTCTCCACAACGTACAATAATCAGGGAAGCACTACAAGTTCCTTCTCATGCTTAGTATGATCCATTTGTTGACAGAGCAGAATCCCGTTCAGTATTGCCCTTTATTGGCCGAAGAACTACCACCGGAATAATCAAGTGGAATGAATTTGGTCCAATGTGGGGTATACTAATTTCATCAATCATTCGGTGTATGACCCACAAATTAGAAGCCTTGGCCAAATAAATGACTTTGGGATGCAAATTGTCCATGCTATGTATCAAAATCGTGACATTGATTTTGCTAGACTCATCTTCAATCAACTAGCAACACTGGTTAGTATTTAAACCAGAGAAATCAATGTTCCATTCTGCAGGTTTCTATCTCTCATTTTCCAGACTTCAATGACTGCACACACATATGATGAATTCAAAAGTTCAAGGGTATATCATCAACCAAGGGAAGGAGAACCCTTTTTAAGTCCTTCTATGTGGGCAGTTGTACATGCTCACATAAATGATGATGAATAAGATGATACTGATGATGAAAATGGTGAAGGAAATGACAATGAAGATGATATTGATGCTGACAATGATGATGATAATGATAATAATAATGTTGGTGCTGATGTTGAAATGTTGGATGTCCAACCTCCACTAGTACAAGAAGAAGAACACATTCAACACCATCAACAACATCATGATGCTCCTCATACTGCATCAGACAGTGATACTGATTCTCCCCATCAACCTCTTGTACTTAGAAGAAGACTTAGAAGAAGGTTGAGTCCAGTTATCATGGGAGCACAATCATCAGAGTCAGTATTGCCGAGCAACACTCCAACACTGACTCCCTCAGTGGAACAACAACACAAGATTGCTGAGGCAGCCATCCTTCCAGAACCAAAGAGAGAACAAATTGCTCAACCAACACCACTCATGGAACCACATGTTCCGCTTGATGTCGAAATAGAATATGAACAACATAATCTGGAAGGGGCTCAAGAAAGAGGACAACAAGGTCTAGAGGGTGCTGGTGGATCAAATCAAAAAACTAATGATCCTGCACCGACCTCTGTTGAAGGAAGAAGGGATTCTGACAAAGTCTCAGGTATGAATTTCTAATAAACCAATGTTAGGATCCGGTGAGGACTAAAAAACTAGTGAGGACTGCGAGGACAATTCTCAACCAATCATTTTTTTTAAAATGGATCATTGTCAGATTTTTAGGATCTTTATGAGGATGACAATGATCTAAAATTCTAAAAATGATTCTAATTTTTAAAAATGATTGGTTGATAATTGTCCTTACAGTCCTCACCAAAATTTGAGTCCTCACCCGTTCTCACTTATATATATATAAGCCAATTTCCTATATCATTAAGATAATTCTTTATTTATTTTTTAATTTGGTGAGGGTATATATGGAATTTCGTAAATGCAGTTAATTATGGTAACTACCGAATTTTGAAGGTTCCTAAAATTGAGTTCCACCAGTTTCCTATATCATTAATCGTGTTTAATGATTTTTTTTTTTAAAAAAAAAAAAAAAAAAAAAAAAAACTAGTAATATTCGTCTTTTCCCATTATATTCATAACAATCTCCTTCAACCGAATACACTGTAATCTTCGATCTAAACGAATCTAGTAGAATAAGAAGACAAGCATAATTAAGAGCAACCAATATGCACCGAATTAATTGACATTCCTGGGAATTCTGTTATGGAGGACGATTCAATAAATCCTCCAGTTCGTGTTGTCCATAACCCATAACCATGAGTTGACTTGTTGACCTTTTCTCTCAAGGTTGGCGATTTTTGTTATCAAAATTCGACGGCAGGTTTTCATCATAATTAGCGATCCAGTTTTGTTATTTGATTATACAATTCAGTATTCTTTTTTCGAATATCTATTCTTTTCATCGTTTGATTGTTATAATCTAAAACCCTACGTTTGTGTTTGTCAATATCCCTACTTCAAGTTCTAGGTCTTGTTTACTCAATCGGTTAGTTTTTGTCTGATCGTATTCGATATCTCTATTGATTTTACAAGATTGTGTAGATCCGGTTATTATTTACGCAAAGATTTATTCTCTTGGTGCTTATTTTCGTGGTACGTACTAGTTACCTACTGCTAGGGTTTGAAGTTTTTTAGGGTTTTTTCATATCTTGCTTGAACATGGCTGAAGATACGAATGATACCGGGCAACATACAAATAATTTAGCTGCGAAATTGAAGAACATAGATGGAAGAGCTATCAGAAAATCGGGAAACATTCTGTACCCACGTAGTGCTATTCGTGGGAATGTTTTATCCATCATTATGGAACATCCATTGAATTCTGACCAAACTGATACGAATGCAGAAAAAGATATCAACAATCATACGGTTACTAAGCCAGTATATGCTGCAGAAAAGGAGGTTCATAAACCATCATATGCTGCAGTAACAAATAATGTGACGTCTACACCTAGAGTAAATTTCCGAAAATTAGACTCGATAGAATCTAATAGCGATATAGATGTCATGATTCCTATTGAATCGGTGAAGGAAGTAGCTAAGAGATTTTCGAACACATTGTATGGCTATTTTTTTGGGAAAAAGAGTTGCTTTTCCGATTGTGGAATATTATGTTAAAAATGTATGGTCCAAGTTTGGACTTAATCGGGTTATGATGAACGCCAAAGGATTCTTCTTTTTTAAATTTGATTCTCATAAGGGTTTGGAAGATGTTCTTGAAAAAGGGCCATGGATGATACAGAACAGCCCTATCATATTGAATGAATGGTCCCCAAATACAACATTAACTAAGGAAGATCTAACCAAAATTCCGATTTGGGTCAAGTTTCATGATGTAGCCATGGCTGCATTTACTGCAGATGGACTAAGTATGATCGCATCTAAAATCGGGTTACCAAAAATGCTAGATTCATACACAAGTACCATGTGCGTTGAATCACGGGGTAAAAATAATTTTGCAAGAGCACTTATAGAGATAAATGCAGCAGACGATCTCAGGGAATCATTAGCTATTGCAATTCCCTCAATTGAGGGGACGGGGTATTCTAAGGAAGTAATTAGATTGGAATATGAATAGAGACCACCTAGGTGTACGTTATGCAAGTTATTTGGCCACACTTTGGATACCTGCATAAGGAATGTAAAACCTAAAGAAGCTGAAGTTCAATCAACTGATGATGGGTTCCAAACGGTGAAACATAAAAACCGCAAGCATACTGTCAAACCTTCTTCGAATTTCCAATATCGGCCAAAAGGTAATAATCAAGTTGGACAAAAGCAGCAAGTCCAAAATATTGTGGACTTAGAACCAGTTCCGAAACCAACCATGGCTAACAGTAATAGTGCAGATAATGTAAATCATTATGCTCCACCTATTGTTGGCACAACTAGTAATAGTGTAAATAAGAATGGATCTTGCACCACTTATGTTACACCTACTAGGCACAGAGATAATGACAATCGTAAGGTCAACAGTAATAGTGTAGATGATGGTCAACAACATGCTACACCTATTGTTGGCCGAGATTATCTGAATACTCAAAATGTGATAAACAGTAATAGTGGAGATGTTGGCTCTAAGCAACGTACTTCACCTACTGTTGGTCAAGGTTACAAAAACTTGAAAACCGCAGGTCATGATCATGTCAAAATCGATTCTAATAGCACCATTCCGGTGCATAATGGCTTTGATGTCTTAAGTGATGAGGAAGATGATGATGATGAAGTTGAAGACGATAATAATGAAACAAATAAATTTATGACAGCATCTACTAAATACCAAAAAAAGGGGGCAAGCACTCCCTATACAGCTGGTCTTAATGTTTAGTCTTGCTTCCTGGAATATAAGGGGTTTGAATCGGTCCCCTAAACAAAACGAGGTCCATCAGGTGCTGTGTGATAATCATTTGAGTTTATGTGCTATTTTAGAGTCGCATGTAAATGTTGCTGAGGTTTATGATGTCTGTCAAAAGGTGTGTGCTAGATGGAAATGGATTTCAAACGGAAATCTATGTGACAAAGGTACTCGTATAATAATTGGATGGGATGATAATATTCTTGATGTTATGGTATTATTCCAAACGAGCCAAGTGATTCATGTTCAACTTGTTAACAAGTCTGACCGGAAGTCTTTCTTTTGTTCGTTTGTATATGCAGCTAATTACTACATTGATCGTAGACCACTTTGGCAAAATCTGATTGGTCATAGCAAGCTGATGGCTAACAAGCCATGGGAAATTTTAGGGGATTTTAATGTATCCCTTAATCTTAATGATCACTCATGCGGAGGTTACCAACCAAATATTGCTATGCGTGAGTTCCAGGAAAGTGTGCATACTATGGGGATTATGGATATTAAAAGCATCGGCCTTCACTTCACATGGAACCAAAAGCCAAAAGGTTCAAATGGTATTCTTAAGAAGATTGATCGTATCATGGGGAATCAGAGTTTTATAAATCTGTTCCCAAATTCAGTGGGTATCTTTCATCCTTACCGTATCTTTGACCATTCCCCTTGTGTGTTGAGAATTCCGGATGTTATCAAGTACAAACCTAAACCGTTCAAGTTTGCTAATTTTCTTGCGGAGAAGGAGGATTTCTTAAAGATTGTGGAATCGATATGGTCCACAAACATGTCGGGATATGCCATGTACCGGGTAGTCAAGCGTTTAAAAGCTATGAAGCCTCCTCTTCGTAAGTTATTGAAAGACCAAGGTAATTTGCACAATAAAGTGAAATTCTTACGAGCCGAGCTGGATGAGGTCCAATATGCGATAGACAAGGACCCGCACTGTAATCGATTAAGATATGAAGAAGCTCAATATCTTATGGCCTATAAAGCGGCTGTTTTGGATGAGGAGAAATTCCTAAAGCAAAAAGCTAAGGTGGAATGGCTTAGGGTTGGGGACTCAAACTCGGCATATTTTCATAATGTCGTAAAAAGTAAATGCCACAGAAACCGAATTGATGCGATTTTTGATGATAATGTTTTGCAGGAGGGAAGTAATGTTCCGCCAGTGTTTGTGCACCATTTTCAGAATTTTCTTGGAGTGGCGGGAAATATAATTCCCCTTGATAATGCGGATTTATTTTCATCCACCATCGACCCTATAAAGGCTGATTTGATGATTAGGGATGTTACTGATCTAGAAATAAAAAATGCCATGTTTGCTATTGGAAATGATAAGGCGCCCGGCCCCGATGGGTATTCTTCTTATTTCTTCAAGAAGGCGTGGAATGTTGTGGGTGTGGAGGTTTGCAAAGCGGTTCAGGATTTCTTTGCTAATGGAAAGCTTCTTAAAGAGGTAAACCATACCATCTTGGCGTTGATTCCAAAAGTTGCTACCCCGCTAAGGGCTACTGATTTTAGACCTATCTCATGTTGTAATGTCCTCTACAAGTGTATTAGTAAAATTATTACTAATAGAATTACAGATGCTCTTAGTGATGTAGTAAGCATTAACCAATCAGCTTTTATTCCGGGAAGACGCATATCTGATAAATTCTTCTTACTCAAGAACTGATGCATAATTATCATATGAATTCTGGTACTCCAAGATGTGCATTAAAAGTTGATATCCAAAAAGCTTATGATACGGTTGAATGGTCATTCCTTCGAAATATTTTAGTCGGGTTTGGTTTCCCGGAGAAAATGTGCATGTGGATCATGGAATGTGTGTCTACTCCTTCTTATTCTATTTCCATAAACGGCGAAGTGCATGGTTGGTTTAAAGGAAAAAGAGGCTTAAGACAGGGGGATCCCATGTCGCCTTATCTTTTCACTCTAGTCATGGAAGTTCTAACGCTGATTATTCAGAAACGGGTCCGATCTAATCCAGATTTTAAGTATCATAAAGGTTGTGACCATCAGAAAATTATAAACCTTTGTTTCGCTGATGATTTGTTTCTGTTCTGCCGTGGGAATGCACTTTCAGCTAAGATTATAATGGACGCTCTTACTGAATTTAAAGATGCTTCGGGTTTAGTTCCAAGTATCCCAAAAAGTACTGCGTTTTTCTGTAATGTTCCAAACGGTACCCGTGCGGAAATCTTACACTTAATTCCTTTTGAGGAAGGAGTACTCCCGGTAAAATACTTGGGTGTGCCTCTAATCTCGTCTAGATTGCGTTATAGAGATTGTAAGGTGCTGATTGAGAAGATGCAGAATCGTATAAATGATTGGAAGAATAAATTTCTTTCTTTTGCTGGCAGATTACAGCTGATCATTTCGGTTCTTTCTAACATGCATATTTATTGGGCTTCAGTGTTCATCCTTCCGACTCGCATAACTCATGAACTTGAGCAGTTAATGCGGGGTTTTTTATGGTGCCAAGGTGAAATGAAGAAAGGAAAGGCGAAAGTGTCCTGGGACATTTTGTGTAAGCCTAAGAATGAGGGGGGGCTAGGTATTCGGCGTATTCATGATTTTAATATAGCTCTTATGTCTTATCATATTTGGGGTATTGTTTCATCTAAAGAATCCTTATGGGTGAAATGGATCCATGCATATAAACTTAAAGGCAGAAGTTTCTGGGATGTCCCATGCATCGGAGTTATGAGTTGGACATGGCGGAAGCTTCTCCAATTAAGATGTACGATCCGTCCTTTTATTTGGCATATTATCCGAGACGGTAAGTCTACTTCTATTTGGTATGATAAATGGTGCACAAACAGTCCATTAATTAGATATTTAACGCCTAGAGACATTTCTCGGGCTGGTCTGTCCCTACAAGATACGGTTGCCAATCTTATTGATAACAATAGTTGGAAATGGCCCATAGGCTGGTTTAATTCTTTCCCCGAGATTACTCAAATTCCGGTCCCTCAGCTGTCGGATAATATAGATGGAGTTAGCTGGCAGGATGTAAATGGTGATCATAAACCGTTTTCAGTTCATCTCGCATGGAATACTATTAGAAATAGAGATAATGAGGTTGTTTGGCAGAATGTGATCTGGTTCCAGCATTGTATTCCTCGTCATGCTTTCCATTTATGGCTAATCATGAACAAACGCCTTAAAACTCAAGACCAATTGAAACAATGGGATATCCACCCGGATACTGATGTGGATTTATTACGTTGTCCTTTATGTAATTCCGTTCCAGATTCCCATGCTCATCTTTTTTTTGAATGCCCGTTTTCTACTGAAATCTGGTCCAAGATCCGGATTCTTGGGGGAATGGAGAACTTGGCCCCGGTTTTCTCGGATATTGTCGCCTATATTATTCACATATCTCGAGGCAGATCTGCTAGAAGCGTTATTGCTAGATTACTGCTTGGTGCCACGACTTACCATATATGGTTAGAGCGAAATGCTCGGCTTTTTAAAAAGAAGTCAAAACCTTATCAGCAGGTCTATGAAGACATCGTTTCCACCATCCGAGCCAAGATATGTACGCTGAAGTTTAAAAAGATGTCGGTGCGTGTGAAGCATCTGTTGATTGCTTGGAAGATTCCAGACATAGTTAGTAATAATGTTTAATTTGAGTCTGTTTAGTGGTAGCTTGTGTTAGTTATTCCTTTGGGGTTTTGTCGTGTTTTCTTAGGCTGTTCTTTGATCCGTCTTAGGAGTAGTCTTTGTGGGCGTCAAGCAGTTTCTGCTTGAGGTTAATGTGGTTTTCTGCCGCATTCCTTTGTATCATTTTGTTTAATATATTTTAGCCAGGGTAACCTTTACCCAAAAAAAATAAATAAAATAAATCCTCCAGTTGATTATGCGGGTGAGTTTGATGAACAATGGGGTATTTTATTATATTTTTTCGTTTCTAAATTAACTACACATAATGGATGAAAAACACATGTAATGTAAGATTTGAAAGTATTTGAATTTAATGGATCAATGTTTTTATGTGTCAATTTCTTTACAAATATTTGTGTACTATAACAATTATTAAAACCTTACAATATTGCGTGTACAAATGAAGATAAATAAGAACTAGACGAAGAAGAAGAATCATTCAATGAACATGAAAATGTTGAAATAATTGGTTCCATTGGAGATATTGAATATACATTGATGCTTTGGCATTATCGTAAAGCAAAACATCAATGTTTTATTTCCATTACGTTTATGTAAATATAAGTTATCATACGTATGCATATTCACACAGTCATGTATTTCCGTTAACGTAAACTGTAAATCAATGTCTTTGTAAATAAACAATGTAGAAGTAATTCCAACTAGTGTGTCTGCTTTATACATCAATGTTCAATGGTAACTTATTTGTGTTTTGATGTAGATATCGTGTAAAAAATGTTATTACTACTTGTTTATACATTCATGTCACTACTTTTTTATACATTCACTATATTGGCTTATGCATCACCTCACTCATTATAAATTAAGTGTTTTTTTATTAATCGTTATATGCACCATACTAAAAACTTCTCCATCGTAACACAATTAAATTTCAAAATTTATAAGATAAGGACCTCAGACATGAATGTTTGGTAATGTAACATTTCGAATCATCAAGTTCTCTATGGTAGAATGAATGTTTGGTGACGTAAACCCTCTCTTTTGTGGAAGTTGCGTGAGATGAGGAGAAGGAGATCATCACTTCCGTCTTCTATGCAAACGTTCGTATCTACTGAATTTTTTAAATTAGATTTTTACTATAAACACTTGTGTTGATTGAGGAGAGAGAAGGAAACCGAATTTAATCCCAATAAAGGTAGTTTCCGGATAAAAAGTCTAAATTAATCCTATCCATAATTACATTTTTTCCTTATTTAAACGAATTAGACCCAAAAAAACCCGAAAATATCCTTTTCCCTCTTAATTCTCATTAAATTCGCCACTTTTCATCTCAGCCTTCCATTTAAAATTCCAATGCCCCAGATTTATCTTAAATGGTTCTGCTGGTTTTGTACCTTAAACTCGTTCTGTATCTAGTCCAACCCTATATATATATATATATATATATATATATATATATATATATATATATATATATATATATAGAGAGAGAGAGAGAGAGAGAGAGAGAGAGATAGAGAGAGAGAGCGGTTCATGCGAGAACCACTAAAATTGCGAGAACTGCGAGAACCATTTATAGCCATATGATCAAAATGATTTGAAATAATCTGGATAGGGGCAATTTCGTCTTTGCCTTATGAAATTAATTATTTAGTTATTTAATTTTGGTAACCGAATATTTTTGGTTTTTCAATTAATATCTTAAACCTATTATTATGGATGATTATATAATCTCCCCCATCACCATTATACGAGCAATTCAACAGACACGTGACGACATTTAGAAGATGGAAATGCGAGAACCTAGAATTGTTCCTGGCGATAATAGATAATAATTTATAACTTTCGCTGATGAACAAATATACATATTCACTGATGAACAGATTATTAATGAACACATTTGCATATTCAATGATGAACATACTTACAAAAAGTTATTAATAAACAGATTTATATATTCACTGATGAACAAATTATTAATGAGCACATTTACATATTCAATGATGAACAAATTTAAAAAAAAAAATTAAATCATTGTTAATTGACGAACAAAACGTAAATTTGTTGACGAATTCACTTATGAACAAAATTACAAATTAATGAACTGAAACACTAGACGAAAACAAATGAACAAATCATTCTTCTTCCGGTCATCTTTAACTTTCGATCACTCTGGTGAAGGATGATCAATAATGAAACCTTAATTTTGATGTTCATCACTAATGAACAAAAACGCACCATCTACCTTCTTCACACAATTCTGAATTACAAATTGGCGCTGCAGCTATGTTCACCACTGAACATCACAGATCTGGACTTCTAGTTCCGAAACGATCACACTAATTCATATTTTCAATAGTTCCTGCAAAAATAAAAAGAATATATTCATTTATTCAAGAGCTACTCACCAAATGAAATCAAATAAAAATTTCAGAACATGATCATATATTCCAGAGTTGCTTATCAAATGAGTTTACCATAAAATTTATGAAAACCGAAACAGAGCCCTACAAAAAAATCTTGTAAAGTTTGTAAGAAACAAAAACAGTCGATCAAAACCTAAACAGAGTCTAACAATGAATTTTCTCAAGTTTGTAAGAATAAAAAATAGTCGATAAAAACAAAAAATTAATCGAAACCTAAATCTGGTGAAGAAGGAATGGCATGAAAACCCTAGCCGCCGCCTCCGTGACTTCGTAAAATGAAGCTGGCGAACCCTAGATCTGTAATTCGGGAATGTTCGATTTTAATTAAAAGAAGCATATATCGGTTACAGAAATTGGGGATTAGGGTTCCGGTGACGGCGCGCCGGTTGACGAGGCGGTCATCTTCACATAGAATTAGATGCTTATGAAGTAAATGAAAGAGAGATTAGCAATAAGAGATATCAGGTTACAGTTTGAGACTTACGATGGTCCTCTTCACGGAACCAAATCTAGTCGATGTACTTTGCTGAGTCAAAGGTGAACAAGGGATCAGACAGAGAAAATGGTGGTGAGGACGGAGGTGGTGCCAAAGGAGGCGGCACAAGCATCGGTGGTACGTGAGGCAGTTACAGCCGATGAAGTAACAATGGGGAGAGAATTACGTATTGGAAAGCTACACTCATTTACATTTATTGTTTTCTCTCTATTTATTAAAATTTAAACGAGACATAATTTGATTCCTTTTTTGTTAATTTAAGTTTACCATTTTATCCTTTGTACATTTACCTTTATTTTTAATCCTCTGATGTGTTGTTATTTACAGAAATGTCATTGATAATCTTAGCCACACATCTTTTAATCTAATGGTCAAAAGATAGTTCTCGCAGTTCTCGCAATAATAATGGTTCTCGCATGAAGCCTTGTCTATATATATATATATATATATATATATATATATATATATATATATATATATATATATATATATATATAAGTGGGATCCTGTGAGGACTCGCGAGGACATCTCAAAACAATTTCAAAGAATTCTGAAAAAATTATATATAACCCCCATGATTATTACTACATTTGACCAAAAAAAAATTATGATTCACTTTTTTTTTGTGGATCATAATAATGATCCATATTTTTTTGTGGATCATTATTATGATCCATATTTTTTTAAATCATTTTTATTTTTTTTTTTGGATCTTATATGTTGCGATTTTAATGTTTAAAAAAGAAATTTTTTGAAAAAAGTTTGTTTTGGATCATTTTTAGAGTTTTTTTGGGATCCTGGCAGTCCTCACCGGTTTTTGAGTCCTCAGCGGATCCGGACCCTATATATATATATATATATATATATAGGGTCCGGAGAGGACTCTTTTCCCGGTGAGGACTGCTAGGACAATTCTCGTCCACTCATATTAAAAAGGGCATAAAGGTCATTTACGAAACCCCCCATTTCCTCCTTTTGTCACTTGTCCTCTTATAATTGGAAGTGGATTTTTTCCCCCGCACTTTGTTTTTCGCCCATAACTTTTTTTTATATGTAAAATAAAAAATCTAAAAATGTCAAAAATTTTAAAATTAAATTTTCTACAAAATGAGTATAGTCATGAAATTTTGAAAAAAAGAAATGATCCAAAATTTACAATGATCCATAAATAACAAAATGATCCAAAAATTAACAATAGTACAAAGTAAAAAAAATGACCATGAATGAACAAAATGATCTAAAATTATATAGATATATCATTTGACTAATTATTTATGCAAAATTATGTTTATGCAAGATTAACAATGATCCAAAAATAACAAAATGATGCAACATTATAACAATGATCCAAAATTAACAAAATGATCCAAATTTAACAAAATGATCCAATATTTTATCCGGGTTTTTTTTCTTCAAATTTTCATGACTATACTCATTTTGTAGAAAATTTAATTATAAGAACTTTGGAACTTTTAGTTCTTTTTTTTACAAAGAAAAAAAAAGTTATGGCCGAAATACGAACTTTGGGGTAAAAATAAAACCCACCAAATCATAAACTGACATGTGGCGAGGAGAGAGAGTATGTGTACGAAAATGACCATTTAAACCTTACAAATTTTCTTTTTACCCCCACTATTTTGTTAAACTTAACACAAAACCCCATAACCTTCTAACATTGTTACTTTTCTTCACATTAGATCCTAGTCATTGATTTGTTTGATCCAAGGCCCAGATTTGTCCTCGCAGTCCTCACTGGAAAAAAAGTCCTTACTCGATCCCACTTCTATATATATATATATATATATATATATATATATATATATATATATATATATATATATATATATATATATATATATATATATATTACAGAACCCATTTTAGGCTACAGAACCCGCAGAACTCAATCTAAACCATTGAATTTCAAAATGAAATGATCATGGAACATACATGAAGTGATTTAACGAGGGACCCCCATGCATGTATGTTATTGATGCACGGAAACATATATGTTTTCGTGCATGTATGTTTTCATGTACATATACATAAGTGTTATTTTTGCATTATTTGAACATATACCAGTATTTTTGATGTTTTTCTTAAAGTATATGCTTGATTTGGGTTAAATGTTATTGTTTTGCATATTTTTTTTTACTAAATTCTAATATTCTTAGATGAGTTCTGCTTTGTTCTACGCAAAAAATGGATCTGTAAATAGCTCGCCCCTATATATATATATATATATATATATATATATATATATATATATATATAAACATAAAGACTAAGTATTGACCTGTACCAACTCAATACTGACCAATGTCTCAAACGATTTTTTTAAATATATCCTCTTATGGCCAACATAGTTAGCCCAATGCTATTATGCAAAATTCATACACTAAGAACAAATGATCATTGTCAGTCTACAGTTGTCTCAACACATAGAGAGACAATGGTGGTTGATGTCACACTGACACCCAGTGGTGCTGCTTTTATCATGCTCAACTTATTTTATGTTGGATCACATGATTAAAAAAATGATCACAAACCCTAAAGAAGCCACTATCCAAATACTTACCATGGGGTTTAAGCCACTTTACTGTTATCACTCTAACATCGAATGATAAACATTGAAAATCAAAAGAAGCATATCTTAGGCTTCGATTCCTAAACCCAAACCTTTTCAGAAAAGGTGACTTACCCTACACTGAGCTACTAAAATATTACACTCACTTTTACTGAAAATTTTCTTACATATGTTATGCACAAGTCCACAATATTTCATCATAAACTAGAAGAAATATAGACTTCAAAAACATTGTTTAAATGATTTTAAAATTCAATAACAAGAAGATTCTATCTGATAAGTCAACAATACTAATCAGTTACTATTTTTGTTTCTTTAACACCATATGTGCAGGGTCCTTAGGCTACAGTTGCAGAAGTTGAACAAGTTACCCTGCAAACAATCATGCAGCAAAGCAATGCAAAACACAAAGAATACTATCCTAGCTAGGATGGACACTATGACCAATGAGGTTGACTCACTAAAAGAGTCAGTAGCATTACTCCAAAAACAACAACAACCTCCACTGACTCCACCATCTCAACACAGTGGAGATCTTGAAGACCATGGTGGGGATGATGATACTAAGCCTATGTCATCACCCACACATGAAGATCGAGGTGGTGATACTGATGCTGCTGCTGAACCCCTGCCATCTCCTACACACGAAGAAACTCAAGGAGACCATGGAGGTGACACTGAACCTCTTCCTTCCCCCATTTAATGATAACAATAAAGGGGAAAAGAGACAAAGAGAATATGAGGTTGATCAACCCGAGTCATCTGCTCAGTGGGGGAAAAGAAGAAAGTTGAATGAAGATCAACCTCAACAACAACAAACAATGCAAATTCCTCATACTGAACCAGTCAGGTTTCGTGATGAAAGAAGAACAAGAGGAAGGTCGGTACTAGACCAACTTGAACAAGATTAGTCTGAGCCATTGTAGGGTTTCACATAATCTGATCGATCACTTGGGTCAACCTCCTACTTCACTTGGTTCGAACAATTACTGACAAGAACATGAACTTGTTCTTGCCGGTTAAACCAACTAGCTAGTTTAATCCCTAAAGCGGAACTGAGATTAAACTTAATCCTTAAATGCTAAAGGATTGGGGATGTTGGAAATTTAAACTAGATTAACAAGAAAGAAACCTTGTACGAAAAACTAAAACACACACAATGCTTGTGTTTATTCATCTACCACCAACCAAGAACCCTAGGGTTCTTGGTAGTCGACTTCGAACAAGAGGGGGAAGGGAAAATGGGTTTTCAAAATCATACCTTAATCTTGGTTAAGTAAGTCCACTGATGATGAACACAACGAGAGATATTCTAGTTGATCTTAGCAATGAATCTTGATATTCAAGTAATGAAGAACACGAAGAACGAATGAAGAACGAAGAACACTTGTGTTCTTGTTCTGTTCGGCCGAAGCAAAGGGGAGGAGGGGCTAGGGTTCTTTTATTTATAATAGAAGGACTTTCACTTAGGGCCCTTCTAGTTTAATTAAGATTAACTTTTTAATTAAACTTATCCTTTTACACATTCAACCCTTATAGTTTATCTAGTTATTATTGTTGCAATTAATGATTAAATGTCTATTAATACACTTTTATATTTTGGTATATAATACACGAAATATATATGCTTGTATTTAGACTTCTAATAATTAATTATGTAATAATCTTTATATAATTTAGACAATAATATTATCCAAACACTATATGATTTAATTGCTTTAAATCATATTATGGATAATCTATAATTAACACATTTTATATTTACTCAACTAGTAAATGTACAAATACTTGTATTAATTAGTTAGTTAAACTATTCTAGTAATAAGTTAAACTTAACTTAATACTTAACTGACTCATAATAATTATTATGAATCATTCCTCTTCCAAGTATCATTACATATCTTACTCGTATTACATGCATTCACCGGTGTGAACCTTAAGTGTTTCATAGTCATGGATGTACCAGCATAGGTTGGCTAACTGTACACATAATTCCAACAGACTCCCACTTGTGCAAATTTGTAACCATAGCTTGATGACACTGGCTGCAGTGGCCCTCTAGATAAGCATGCAGGTAACCAACCCCATAGAAACAACTTTGTAACCCATGTATAGTTTTGAAAAACTCTTTAATAGCGTCGTCTAGTAAAGAACACTCTGTATTTACTTCTTTGGCAACGTGTTAGGTTTATCCCTTGCAACATGATATTTTTTATAACGAATACGAGCATTGTAGAATGTATCAACTCCTGTATTCGAAATCATTTCTTGACTTCTTGATTTAAACTGTTGTGATAAACGACAAAGAACAAATCAGTTCGTTGGGGCATGGCCATGCACTATATCAGTTTTTCCATCATGTCAAGGGACCCATAAATATCTCTTCCGAAAAGGAGGCGCAATTACCATCTTGTTAAATTTCGATTTAAAATACAACTTCCTCTATACCCACTAAGGCCTCGTATGACAATCACATTTCAGATTTGTCTAAGACGAATCAAAGTACATTAGTCATTGTATCTCAAACCAAATACCTCATGCTTAAGGACAATCCTAGTGATTAATACTTTTGAACTTTTTGACCACGAAGTATTTATCACGGTGGTCAATCCAATATTAGTCGATACAAAAGAATATAACCGATATTTGGTTTGCAACAAAACTTGTGCAGCTATCTTCGAAAAACTTCGAATCTTCCACCAAATACCGTGATAATGTTAACGACCCATCAAGGTTCCCACCAAGACGAGTAATCACGGATTATATCTTTTTGAATAAAAGACTTTTATTCATGGATATTGTAAAACTTACAAAGTCTGAATAATAATGTTACTAATGCATGTATCGTTCCTCACTGGACCAGGATACCGAATTATTACTGGATCATTACTTATACCTTTTGTTCGTGTTGATTAAGACAAGTATTTGGAAAAAATACTGTTACTTTTGTCTTTGCTAGATTTTGTTCTTGCAAATTTATAACATATTCTAGTCTTGCCTTTTATGAAAATCGGTAACATAGGAGAACTGGAAATTAACTCCTTTGTTTCTTAAATTCATAAAATTTGCCTTGTAACTAAATCTCTTTTAGTTACTTGATTTGTAGATATATCATTACTAGTTAAAGAAATATCCTTAAATGATTAACTTATTCACTGGAGTGTGAATATCCTATTATATTTGAAATAATAAATCACAAGACTTGTGACCGCGCTATTAGGCTTGCAATAATCTAATTAACCATCATTTATTATTTCTCTTAAATCTTTGGCTAACGAATTGGTAATATCTTGTTGGTAATATCTTACTACATTCAATAAACCTTTAATGAATATGTTAGTCATAGCTCCCACTAACTTTTATGGAATATAAGCATTACTTAAACTATCACTTTGACTAAGTCAAGACTTTGACTTTCTTTGTCAAGAACTTATAGTTTAATCTTTTAAGAATTTATCAATTATTAAAGTCATCCTTTGGATTTGCGAATATCCGATATTCCTGTTTAGGGAATTGTGACTTTCATTGATCACTTTATCTAACAAGTGTGAAATACTTCTAATGATACTTCCAATTCTTAAATGATGTAGTATCTTTTAAGAACTTCATTTAATGCCAAAGTCATTTCTTGGATTTCATAAATATCCAATATTGTATTTGTTACAAGTATGAAAGACTTGCATTAATACCTTTAATTCTTAAATTTAATATAGTTTTACCTTTTAATAGTTTATTTAATGTATAAGTCATTCTCGTGGGATTTTGCGATTATCCATTTATTCCTATTCGGGAATCATGACTTCATTAAATTTCTTTATCACAAGTGTGAGATACTTGTAATAATACTCTTAAAGACCATCTTGATTATTTCCAATATAATCATACTATATTAACACTAATACTTTTAAAACGTACTATCATAAGTAATGATCATTACTTAATATGTTTTAACTAAGTTCAATAACTTTGAACCTTTTGTTTCCATAACACTCTTGAATACTTGTATTAAAAAAACTTTCTAATTTCTAGTATCTAAGTAATTGAGCTTCTAAGATATCATCATTCACACAACAATCAAACAAATATAAAAATGAGATCATTAGTAAGTCAAGACTCGACTTATAATCTAGTCATAAAACTTGACTAGTATAATCATCACACATGCACAACCATAATATAATTCAACAATGGATTTAAAAAAAATGATAAACTTAAAAACCCAAAAATTTATCGTAAAATAAAATTGTAATTTGTTCAAACAAATAAACTAAAAATTGTTGTAACGAATCCAACGGAAATACTGAACTATAAACTATGTGCTCGTGGAATAATCTCCATCTCATGCCGGACATCATCAGTTTCCATTTCCTCCTACAATAAACGATTGCAAAAGTTAGATTACTCGTAATGTACTTTACAAGCATCTTAAATGAATAAGAAGTTTGGTCGTGTTACCTGAGGAACTAGCAAGTCCTACACTACTGACATCCTTTGGACAATTTCTTTTCCAATGCCCGAACTCGCCACACTTGAAGCACCGATTCTCGGTCCTCGCTGTGTTAGGCTTCACCTTCTCGACCTTTTGTTTGACACCTTTACCATTTGGCACTCTTTGGTTAGGATGGGTTTTACCCTTCCCTTTACCACCATGCCCTTTTCTCTACTTCCCACCGGCATTGCCATTACCAATCATCTAAACATCCTTAGACTTGGATCCCAAACTCAACTCAGCGGTCTTAAGCATAGAATGTAGCTCATCAATGGATTTCTCCATATTACGCATATTGTAGTTGACCACAAAAGGCTTGTAGTCATCAGACAACGAGTTGCGTATAGTGTCTGTTGCCATCCGCAACGGTACGGGGTGACCGAGTCTATTAAGGTGATCCATGTGCCCTTTCATTTTCATGACATGGGCACTCACCGATGTTCCTTTGACCGTTTTGCACGAGTTAAAAGCTCGATTGATGTCAAACCTCTAAGTGCGAGCTTGCTCTTGAAATGACTCCCTTAATTGCTGGATCATCTCAAATGCTGGCACATCCATAAGTCCCGCTTCTAACTCTGGACTCATGGTTGAGAGCATCAGACAGCTCACATCGAGTGCATCACTAACATGCTTATCATAAGATTGCCTCGTTTCGGCTCTAGCATTCGCGATAGGGACATTCGGCACAACTCTCTCCAAGACATACCCCTTTCTCTCATGCCTGAGCACAATGCGAAGATTTCGCTCCAAGTTGAGAAAGTTTGACCCAGTCAACTTGTCCTTTTCTAGGATTGATCGAAGCGAGAGATTGTTGGTACTTGTCGTTGTGGTTGTTGCTGCCATCTACAAATCATACCCAGTTTAATTAGTAATCATCAATAAACATTTTCTAAAGTATATTATGAACCCATAATTAATATTTTAGGCCTAGGATCCATATATCACATTCTCGCCGCAAGGTTTGGGCACTTCCCGACGAGACATGCTAATTCTGGTAGGTAACATACTTACCAATCGTACCAAAACTTGACACGATTCTTAGCGGTCGTAGAATATATAGACTTTTAACTTACTACAACTTTGTACAATCTAATTGCACATTTCTAATTGCAATGAAGTCTAGTATGTTTATTATACTCAAGTACTTTTTGGGCCGGGACTCCCGATCATCACCAAAGTAGATCATACCATCTAAGAGAGTGCGATGCCGGGACTCCTGATTATCACAGAACCTTACGCACCCTAACACTCGCAATGATTTGAATCCATATCAAAGGTTCTTTCTCCCTACAATATGAATATCGTTGAACAAGTGAGGTGTTCCATTAGTTGCGTAGTACTTAGATCTAAGATTTTCTTGGGTTTGTTTAAGTCTTAAACTAAACTTAACCTTATTCCAATTTTAATCGTTATTTAATATGTGCGATTTGTGTATTCAAGAATTTCATAAGACGCCTTTTTAAAATTTCTTTTAAAACTTATGATTTTAAATTTGTTCGATTTTATATGTATACCTAAAACGAGGTGTACAAAATGTTTTTACTAAGTTTAGTGAAAAACTGTTTCTTAATAAAAGAAACTTGTTTTATTTACTTGAAAAACTTAAACCTTATGTTAAACTTTAGGGTAAATTACACGAATAGTCCCTGTGGTTTGCTTAAAATTTTGGATTTGGTCCCTAAGTCCTAGAAATTACATGGATAGTCATTATATATGGGGGTTGGTCACGTATTTGGTCCCTAAAATGGATGTCCGTCAGATTTAGCTGCTAAATTTTTTTAAATGCCTAAAATACCCTTGACCTTTATTTTTCTCATTTTTAATTAAATTTTAGTTTATTTAATTCTTTCTCTCTCCCTGAGCCCCTCTCTTATCTCTCCCCTCTCTCTCTCTCTCCATATATATCACCACGCACATACACACCAGAAAATACATCCAATTCAATTATGAAATTACCCAACAGAATCATCTATGAAGTTGCACCCATTTTCTTTTTACATAACTTCTTTTCTACAAGAAACTTTAATAATTACTTTCTCATCTCCGCAACACCCAACAATACAGTAACATCATCTCCGGCGACACCCACCTCCAACACTCACTTCGTCTTCTCCGCCAACACCACCACACCGGCATCTCCACCACCTGCAAAACCTGCATCATCGTCGCTAACACCCACCTATAACACCCACTGCCATCTCCGCGAACACCACCCATCTCCGATGGGGTTTTCGAAGGAAGGTAAAGAAAACGAACAAATCTACAACTACCGGTGCGGTCACTGATCTAGGTTTTAATTTGTTTGAAGTTTCACACATTTACACCCCCATTGGGTTATATTAAACTGATTAGTTTAAAATTTCACACATATACACACTCCACTGGTTTCTTGTTTATGATTCAAGGGGATTATTTGTTTAAATCGATTTGGAAGAGGCTTTTTGGTTATGATTTGCTTGAACTGATTCAGATTGCTTGAATTGAGTAATGATACTTTTAGATGGAATTAGGTTTGTAAAATCTTTCCTATGTATAGTGTATGTCTGTTCAAAAAAATGTATTGTGTATATGCGTAGTGAGAGAGAGGGGGGAGGCCGAGAGGGGGAGATGAGAGAGTGGGAGAGAGAAAGAATTAAGTAAATTAAAACTAAATAGAAATATGAAAAATAAAGGGAAAGGGTATTTTAGCCATTTAAAAAATTTTAACAACTATTTTTGACAGACATCCATTTTAGGGACCAAAAGCGTGATCAGCCCCCATATTTAATGACTATCTATGTAATATCTGTAACTTAAGGACCAAATCCAAAACTCTAAGTAAACCACAGGGACTATTCGTGTAATTTACTCTAAACTTTAAAATAGAGATTTTAATTCTTTATAACTCACGAACTTAAGTCATATCCCTAGTTTAACATATCTTGTTTTTCTTTCTGAAATAATAAAATTAAACATTTGTTTTAACTTATTAGATTCGTCAAAACTATGTCCTAAGGACATCTAGATAAACTTTGCGATTTTCTTGTATAGCTCCCACTAACTCCAACAAACATGATAAAACTTAAGCAAACACAATCAACGGTCTATACTTAGTGAATGCTAATAAACTTATTATATAAAAACTATATATAATAATTGTAGTTTGTTTAATCCATTCTTACATTTAACTTAGACTAGTTAAATATAGGTTTTACAGTTCTTATGTTATTTAACTTTTGATCATTAATCTAGTATCTTACGTAACTCATAATATACTTGTATTATACTTGTATAATTAACTAGTTATAATAACTTATGACTTTATCCAATCTAATTATAATACTTATAACTTTTGTGTTATCTAATTATAATAAAACTTTTATCTTGTACAATTTCTAGTTGTTTACAACTTTGTACATTCTAGTTTTATTATAACTCATACAAATTCTAGTTATATTAGTATTATAACTACATGATCAAAATAATATTTATATTTAATGTTGCATCTAATCTTGTATTTTATATATATAAACACATTGTTTAATTTAAAAAAAACTAATAATATTCTAATAAGAATACTACACTTAATGTATCAATATGTGTTTTATCTTGATATAATTAAAATACGTATAAACTATTTTATCTTTTAACTGATTGTAAAAATCTCAAAAAATAATATATATATATACATACATATATATATATATATATATATATATATATATATATATATATATATATATATATATATATATATATATATATATATATATATATATATATATATATATATATATATATATATATATATATATATATATATATATATATATATATATATATATATATATACATATATATATATATATATACATATATATATATATATACATATATATATATATATACATATATATATATATATATATATATATATATATATATATATATATATATGTACATATATATATGTATATATATATATATATATAGGGTTGAATTCCATACAGAACTCATATTATCTGCAGAACCCGTAGAACTATAATAAAACAGATCTTGACCGTTAAAATTTTTAATCTAAGGCCTATAACCAGGATGAGAAATTTGTAATATTACTTAATATAAAAACGTGTTTACTAGGATATGAAGGGTAAAATCGGTAAAGTAGAATAAAAGTATAATAAATAGTAGAGAAAAATCCGGCAATCATCAAATATATGTAACTGCCCAAAATCGCATCCCTTAAAAATCGTATCTTCAAGAAAGGAGATTATATCCAAAGATATTTTCAAGACGTATGCTATTCGGTAGAAATTCACAAAGATTTTACGATTAAACTATATAAATTGTAGGAGATTAGAAGCGAATTGGGTTAAATGGTTTTGTAAATTGTAGGAGATATATAAACTGTAGGTAAATACATAGATGTTATCATGTGGTATGGTAAATACATTAATGTCATAAGGCCATATAAAAAAATAGATGTTATCATGTGGTATGGTAAATACATAGATGTTATCATGTGCTGCATGGATGTGGTATGGTAAATACATTGATGTCATAAGGCCATATAAAAAAATACCTCATTTAGGCATCTTAGAAGTAAATTTCGTTGTAGTATATTGGATGTGTGCTAAACACATTATCATCCATACATACATGTATGTATGTAGGCTAAACATACATTTGTGTTTAATATCAATTCGTAACATATTTACATAACATTAATATAGTACATGTATCTATTCTCAAAATAACGTTCTATAAGATTCTACACATATGTATGTTAAACACTACATCTACGACTCCAAAACATAAGAATATGGAATAGGAAACTCTCTCCTTTCATAGCTCTCGGGCCTATTCTATTCATTGTTTTCAGTACATACATGAATGAAAGACAAAACATTAATGATTAATGCCATTTCGAGAAGTGAAAATATTATATTTATTCATAAAACAACATTGTTGTAATGACACGTCTATGTATCTTACACTGTTTTCGATCATATGAGGGGGAAAAATAATGCAAACAACTAATATAATCACAAAAAAAAATCTAATTGCTGATCTATGTTATCTACAGATTCATATGTCCGATTTTTCGTAGCTTCATCGCAAAAATTATGCCCATGTATGTCAATAATCTTGTTGCATTTTGGATGATCTTCATTAATTCCAATGTCATTATCATTCAACATTTTCTCTGACAGGAGTGGCGATTCTTACTTGAGAATTGGATGAAAGTCTCTGCAAGCTTAGAGAATATCGAGAAAGGAGATGAACATTTACCAGGGCTTTAATTTGGAATATTAGATATGTATGAACAATGGAATATTAGATCGGTATGAAATTAGAGAGAGGATTATGGAAACCACCAATGCTATAATTTAGGAATGTATTTAATTTCATTAATTTACCGGATATAAATTGGTTTAGAAAATACCTATACTGCCCCTTTCAAATTAACTAAAGATAATTAATAAAAATAATTTATCT
This sequence comes from Calendula officinalis, assembly GCA_963853835.1. Classification (NCBI taxonomy): domain Eukaryota; kingdom Viridiplantae; phylum Streptophyta; class Magnoliopsida; order Asterales; family Asteraceae; genus Calendula; species Calendula officinalis. The sequence goes on from OY970823.1 coordinate 17,147,344, forward strand.
TAAACGTGATTGGTCCAAAAAAGTTCTATGAGTTCTGTAAATAAAACTGGTTCTGTATGGAATCCTTTACTATATATATATATATATATATATATATATATATATATATATATATATATATATATATATATATATATATATATATATATATATATATATATATATATATATATATATATATATATATATATAATACATCTTGTTAATTTTAAACCCTTAAAATTAACACTTCATTTTTATCCTTATTAATTTTAATTAATCAAACCCTAATCTTGTTCTTGATAAATTAAAACTAGGTTTGAACTTTTTTTGATCAAAAACATCTTTTATTGAAAGATTAATCCTAATCAATCCTATATAAACAATTATCTTTTTTTAAATTCTAGGATAGTTTACAACTTTAATAAATTTATTTAAACTTTTTAATTTAAACCTTATAGACAAAAGCTTTGTCTAAATTTCTAGGTTTAAAGAATTAGTTTTAAAAAACTTATTAAAATAATAATCAAACCTTCTTAAACATGAATTTGTTTAATTTTATTAGGTTCTAGATTATAATTTTAATTAATCATCTTAACCAATTAAACTAAACTAGTTTAATGTTCTTGGTCCTAGGGTTCTTTAGGGTGTCGAAAATCTTAAGGCTAAGAATCTTTTTGACCAATTAAACTAAACTAGTTTAACATACTTGGTGTCGAAGTTTCTTCTAGATTTCGGAAATCTAAGCGGTATAGGATAGAATCGTTTTGACCAATTAAACTAAACTAGTTTAATATTCTTGGTCCTAGGGTTCTTCCAATTTTTTTTAAGAACATGTATGGGAAGAATACTTTTGACCAATTAAACTAGACTACTTTAATGTTCTTGGTCCTAGGGTTCTTTCTACATATTTCGAAAATCATGGGGAGGGAAAGAATCCTTTTGACCAATTAAACTAAAATAGTTAAATAAATAAATACTTTGAAATTAAACAAACAAAAACTTTGTTAATTTTGTTTAGATTTCTAAACCAGCGTTCTGATACCACTGTAGGGTTTCACATACCCTGATCGACCACTTGGGTCAACCTCCTAGTTCACTTGGTTCGAACCATTACTGACAAGAACAAGAACTTGTTCTTCCCGGTTAAACCAACTAGCTAGTTTAATCCTAAAGAGGAATTGAGATTAAACTTAATCCTTAAACCCTAAAGGATTTGGGATGTTGGAAATCTAAACTAGATTAACAAGAAAGAAACCTTGTACGAAAAACTCGAACACACACAATGCTTGTGTGTATTCGTCGACCACCAACCAAGAACCCTAGTCGACTTCGAACAAGAGGGGGAAGAGAAAAAGGGTTTTTCAAATCATACCTTAATCATGCTTAAGTAAGTCCATTGATGATGAACACAACGAGAGATCTTTTAGTTGTTCCTAGCAATAAATCTTGATCTGCAAGTACTGAAGAACATGAAGAATGAAGAAGAACGAAGAACACAAGGCTTGTTTTCTTGTTCTATTCAGCCGAACCAAAGGGGAGGAGGGGCTAGGGTTCTTTTGTGGACTGTCAAGCATTAACAAGGGAAACCCAAGCCTTCTATTTATAATAGAAGGACTTTCACTTAGGGCCCTTCTAGTTTAATTAAGAATAACTTCTTAACAAAACTTATCCTTTTACACATTCAACCCTTATAATTTATCTAATTATTATTTTTACACTTAATTATTAAATGTCTAGTATTAATACACTTATATATTTCAGTATATATTACACGAAATATATATGCTTGTATTTATACTTCTAATAATTAATTATATAATAACCTTTATATAATTTAGACAATAATATTATCCAAACACTATATGATTTATTTGCTTTAAGTCATATTATGGATAATCTATAATTAGCACATTGCATATTTACTCAGCTAGTAAATGTACAAATACTTGTATTAATCTAGGAAGTTCATCACGTTGAAAGTCTTTCGCCGGTGTAGCATTCGGCGCCACAAATTGAAAATTTGCCATTGTTATCTGTGATTTACGAATCGAAAAGAGTATGGCTTGCAAAAAAGGAGTAGAATTGTTAATCGCAGAGAGAAATTGAAGAAATTTAGAATGAATAACTGTTAAAAGATTTAAATGAAAGGAAAAATGGTTATTTATAGTAAAAAGGCAATAATTACGGTATTAGGAAGTAAAAACGGCTGAAATGACAGCCTTATCATGTTCCAATGATAACTTTCTTATTAAGAAAGGTTACCGTTGGGAGTATGAGGGTTAGAATCAGTTTTAACACTCCAGGACGTCCAATACCGAGTTAAAAAAATTAAATTAAAAAGAATATAAAATTATAAAAACATTTAATTTAAACTATAAATTAATAAAAAATAAAAAATATTTAATTTTGATAAACCAGACGAGTGATACTGAGCTGGTCAGTATTAGAACTAATACTGAGCAGAGATTATCAGAAAAAATTTAAGAAGATTTAAGGGTTCAGCATGCCTAATTGCCCTAGTAGATACATAAACCTTTCTTCAGAGAGAGGTTTAGTAAACACATCAGCCAATTGGTCCTCTGTGGGAATGAAATCTACCTCAACCTAACCCTTCTCCACAGATGGTGCTAAAGAAACAAAAATAGAAAACTGGATGGTGTATTAGAGTGTTCTGCATGGACAAGATCTGCTGCATGATTGTCTACAGAGAGACTTGTTCTTCTGGAGCTTGTGATACTGGATGACCCTGCAAAGATGGTTCTAAAGAAACAAAAATAGAAAACTAGTTATTAATGAATGGTTTATCAAATAGAATTGTGTTGTTGTTTAACTCTATAATCATATAAACAGAATTTTGAAGTGTGTATTTCATCTGGTTTATGATGAAATATTGTGGACTTGTGTAAAGCATGTGTAAGAAAATTTCAGAAAAATGTGAGTGTGAATATTTAGTAGCTCAGTGTAGGATAGGTCACATTTGTCTTAAAAGGTTTTGGGTTTGGAAAGTGAAGCCTGGGATATGCTTCTTTTATTTTCAATGTTTATCACTCGATATTAGATTGATAACAGAAATGTGGCTAAGACCCCAAAAGAAATATCTGGCTATTGTGGCTTAAGGGTTTGTGATTACTTCCTAAATCATGTTATCCAACTCAAAATAAGTTAGACATGATAAAGGCAGCACCAGTGGGTTTCAGTGTGACATCAACCACCATTGTCTCTTCAAATGGTGAGACAACTGTAGACTGACAGTGATCAATTGAGTGCTAAGTGTATGAATGTTGCATAGTAGTAGTGGGCTAACTATGTTGGCCATAAGAGTATATATATTTGAAAGTTCGTTTAAGACATTGGTCAGTATTGAATTGGTACAGGCCAGTACTTAGTCTTTATTTGGGATATATATATATATATATATATATATATATATATATATATATATATATATATATATAAGTTTTAAAGTTTTATAGGAATTCATACCTGAAACTTTGTCAGACTCCTTTCTTCCATATGCAGAGCTCGGTGCTAGATCATTAGTGTGTTGATTTGAGCCTCCAGCACCTTCTTCTCCTCTATGCTGAACACCTTCCAGAGTGTGTTGCTCATATTCAATCTCCACATCAAGGGAACATGAGGCTCCTCAATTGGTTGAGCAATTTGTGCAGGTTCTGGGTCTGGAAGGTTTGCTGTTGCAGCCATCAGATTTTTCTCTTCAACTGATGGAGTTAGTGTTGGAGCATGTCTTTGCTGCACTGAGTCTGATGATAGAGCTCCCATAATTACTGGAGTCAAACTTCGTCTTCGTCTTCTTCTTACAATCAGGGGTTGCTGAAGTGACTCGGTATCAGTATCTGATGCAGTATGAGGAGCATCAGGATCTTGTTGAGGTTGTGGAATGTTTGGTTGTATTGGTTCTGGTTCTAGTTGAACATCCACCAATTCAACATCTTCATCATCATCATCATCATTATCATCATCAGAATCATCTTCATCATCATCTTCTTCATCGTCAGTATCATCTTCAACATCATCATTGATGTGAGCCTGTACAGTAGCCCACATAGACGGACTTAACAAGGGTTCTCCTTCCCTAGGTCTATTAAACTAGATCTTCTCATTGAGAGGAGGAAGATCGACTCTGGTGTAGGGTTTCACTACGCAATATGCGACTGATCTACCACTTGGGTCGACCTCCTAGTGTACTTGGTTCGAACCATGACTGACCAAGAACATGAACTTGTTCTTGACCGGTTAAAACCAACTAGCTTATTTAATCCCTAAATGCGGAACTGGGATTAAACCTAATCCTTAAACCCTAAAGGATTGGGATGCTGGAGTTCTAGATTAGTTTAACAAGAAAGAAACCTTGTACGAAGAACTCGAACACACACATTGCTTGTTTGGTTCGTTCGACCATCAACCGAAGAACCCTAGGGTTCTTTGGTCGAATTCATCCAAGAGGGGAGAACGGAGAAAAGTGTTTCCCAAAACATACCTTGTTGATTGCTTAAGATAGATCCATTGATGATGAACAAATCGAGCGATCTTCTAGTTGATCTAAGCAATGAACTTGTTCTTCAATACTTGAAGAACACGAAGAACACGAAGAACACAAAGGCTTGTGTTGTGTGTGTATTTCGGCCGAAGCCAAGGAGAGGAGGAGGGGGTGATTTTCGTAGGGTGTTAGGAACAAATAAGGGTTACCCTAAGCCTCTTATTTATATTCAAATAAGTTGCGCTTAGAACCCTTCTAGTTTAATTAATATTAGATCTTTAATTAAACTTTCCTTTTAACATTTCCATCCCTTATAGTTTAACTAGTTTATTATTGTTTCACTTAACTATTAAATGTCTAGTATTAATACACTAATAATTCGGTACCCATATACACGAATTATATACTTGTATTTATAATTTCAATAATTAATTATATAATAAACTTTATATAATTTATACAACAATATTGTCCAATTATATATGATTTAATAGCTTTAAATCATATCATGGATAATCTATAATTGACACATTGTATATTTACTCAACTAGTAAATGTACAACTACTTGTATTAATTAGTTAGTTAAACTAATCTAGTAAAAAGTTAAACTTAACTTAATACTTAACTGATTCATAATGACTATGATGAATCATTCCTCTTCGTAGTATCATTGCTTATCTTGCTCGTATTACATGCACTCACCGGTGTGACCGTTAATTGTTTCCTAGGCATGGATGTATCATCATAGGTTGACTAACTGTGCACATAATTCCTTCATCTGGGACTATTGAATTCATCTTAAGTATGTGCAGCCATGGAATTCTGGAAGATGAGGGATAAAAATCTACAGAATGGAACATTGATTTCTCTGGTTTGAGCCCGAACAAGAGGAGCTAGTTCGTTGAAAATCAGCCTAGCATAATCAATATCTCTATTGTGGGTCATACACCGAATGATTATAGAAATGAAGACTCCCCACATTGGACCAAATTCATTTCTTATAATGATGCCAGTTGTAGTTCTGCGACCTATAAAGGGCAACACTGATCTGGCCTCTGCTCTATCAACAAATGGATCATACTAAGCGTGAGTAGGAAGGCGTAGTGTCTCCCGAAGCAATAGACACAAAAACTCGTCTTTGATCACGAAAAACCCAGACTTGATCATGTCTGTAGAATCGAGTTGTGCAAAGTACTAGAATTCACACAACATTTCTGGACATATAGCCCGAGGAGAGAGTTGCAGAGCTCGAGCAATCGGACTGTGCTTCATGTAAGTGACGATGTATGTGAATTCAGGGCAGGCCCAAGCTTGAAGAATATTGAAGTTTGTTGTAATGTTGTTCCTCGCAAACTTGGGCACATCATCGTTTCGAAATTGCGTCCCCGGTGCAACCTCTGGTGCGAAAAAATGATAGTTCGCCATTATCTGTGATTACGATGGAAATTTGCTTGCAAGAATAGAGTAAAGTCGTTAATCGCAGAGAGGATTTGTAAGAAATTGAAAGAAAATAATTGGTAAATAGAATTTAAATTAAGAAAAAATTGTTATTTATACTTAAGATGACAATGATTACGGTATTGGGAAGTAAAAACGACTGAAATGACAGCCTTATCGTGTTCCAACGGTAACTTTTCTATTAAGGAAAGTTACCGTTGGGGAGTATGAGGTTTACAATCAGTGTTAACACTACAACACTCCCAATACTGACTGAGTATTAAAAAAAATTATATTAAAAAAATTTAAAAATTATAAAACATTTAGTTTAACCTATAAATTAATGATAAATAAAAATTATTTAAATTTGCTAAATCAGACGAGCTATACTGTGCTGGTCAGTATTAACTCCAATACTGAGCAGAAAGTGTCAGAAAAATTTTAAAAGAATTAAGGATTCAGCATACCCAATTCCCTAGTAGATACATAAACCTTTCTTCTGAGAGAGGTTTAGTAAACACATTAGCCAATTGATCCTCTGTAGGGACATAATCTACCTGAACCTTACCCTTTTCCACATTATCTCGGATAAAGTGGTGTATGATATCAATGTGCTTTGTTCTTGAATGATGGATTGGGTTCTCAGTGATAGCAATAGCACTCCTGTTATCACAATGAATGGGTGTCTTCTGAAAATCAAACCCATAATCCATGAGTTGGTACTACATCCATAAGAGTTGAGCACAACAACTTCGTGCAACAACATATTCTGCTTCTGTTGTGGATGTTGCTACTGAATTTTGCTTCTTGGATGACCAACCAACCAATCTTCCACCGAGGAATTGACATCCTCCACTTGTGCTTTTCCTATCCAACCAACAACCTGCCTAGTCTCCATCTATATACCCTTCAAGATCAAAGTTTGAGTCTTTGGGATAACAAAGACCCATGTTTGGAGTACCTGAAAGATATCTAAAAATTCTCTTAACAGCTTTCATATGTGATTCCTTGGGATCAGCCTGATACCGAGCACACAAACATGTTGCAAACATGATATGAGGTCTGCTAGCTGTTAAGTAAAGTAAGGAACCAATCATACCTCAGTATTTGGATTGACACACTGGCTTACCAGTCTCATCCTTACTAATTTTATCATGAGTACTCATAGGGGTGTGCATCGAAGACAAGTTTTAAAATTTATATTTATTCAGCATGTCATGCACATACTTACTTTGGTTTATGAAAGTGCCATCAGGCTTTTGATCAACTTGTAAACCAAGAAAATAAGTAAGTTCTCCCATCATACTCGTCTGATACTGATCTGACATTTTCTTGGCAAACCAATCACACATGGGCTTGTTAGTGGAGCCAAAGATAATATCATCTACATATATCTGAATGAGTAAGATGTCAGACCCTTTTCTTTTTGAAAATAATGTTTTATCTATTTTACCTCTTGTAAATTTATCATCAATTAAATACTCAGACATGCTATCATACCAGGCTCTGGGAGCTTGTTTGAGCCCATATAAAGCTTTATCAAGCTTGAAAACATAGATAGGAAATTTAGGATCAACAAAACCTGGGGTTGTTTAACATAAATTTCCTCTTGCAGTTTTCCATTTAGGAAGGCACTCTTGACATCCATCTGATAAACCTTGAAGTTCTTGAAAGCTGCATATGCAAGATACAACCTAATTGCTTCAATCTTGCGACTGGTGCAAAGGTTTCATCATAGTCAATTCCTTCCTTTTGCCTGTAACCCTGAGCAACCAGTCTTGCCTTGTTCCTGATTACCACTCGATCTTTGTCCATTTTGTTTCTGAACACCCATTTAGTACCAATAATAGTCTTGCTAGAAGGGGGTGGTACTAAGTTCCAAACTTTATTTCTTTCAAACTCTGTAAGCCCTTCTTGCATAGCTTCTACCTAGTCATCATCTAATAAAGCTTCATCAGCTTTCTTTGGTTCCATGGTTGACAAAAAGCTTGAAAAGAAACAAAAATTGGCAGTAGCTTGGGGTTCAAAAGCCAATCTTCTTCTGGTTTGGACACCTTGTTCAATAGGACCAATGATATTAGAATGTGGATGATCTCTGTGCTCCCTTAGATTGTTTCCTAAGGCAGCATTTGAAGCAATGTCAATAACATCTTGTTGAACTGGAGAGTTGTCTGTCTGATACTGATCTATGTTCTGTTCAGTATGAGATAGTTCAGGTTGCTGGTCTTCTTCATTTTGCAGATTTGGGTAGTAGTGGTGGTAGTGGTGGTGGTAGTAGTGGTGGTAGTAGGGGTGGTAGTAGTAGTGGTAATATTAGTAGTGGTGGTAGTAGTAGTGGTGGTAGTGGTGGTAGTTGTAGTGGTGGTAGTAGTAGTGGTGGTAGTAGTAGTGGTAGTAGTGGTAGTAGTAGTTGTGGTAGTAGTGGTAGTAGTGGTAGTAGTAGTAGTGGTGGTAGTAGTATTGGTAGTAGTAGTGGTAGTAGTAGAGGTAGTAGTAGTGGTAGTGATAATGGTAGTAGTAGTGGTCGTAGTAGTGGCAGTAGTAGTGGCGGTAGTAGTGGTGGTGGTAGTAGTGGTGGTGGTGGTAGTGGTGATGGTAGTAGTAATACCATTATTTCCATTGTTAGCAGCACCAGCGTCATTTCCGCTTGCTGCATTCATTTGAGCAATCGCTTCAGCGATTTGGCGTTCCACCATTTGTTCGACAGTTTCTGCATTTCCTCCTCGAGCCATTGATGAATTGCTGATACAAGTAATACGATTCAAAAAAAGAATTAAGAAAAGAATATTATAGAAGGATTATAAAGAAATGACACAATTAAAAGAATCAAGGAATATATATACAATAGACGTAGTAGTAGTAGACGACGTAGTAATAGACGTAGTAGTAGTAGACGTAGTAGTAGTAGTAGTAGTAGTAGTAGTAGTAGTAGTAGTAGTAGTAGTAGTAGTAGTAGTAGTAGTAGTAGTAGTAGTAGTAGTAGTAGTAGTAGTAGTGGTAGTGGTAGTAGTAGTATTAGTAGTAGTAGACGTAGTAGTAGTAGTAGACGTAGTAGTAGTAGTAGACGTAGTAGTAGTAGTAGTAGTAGACGTAGTAGTAGTAGTAGACGTAGTAGTAGTAGTAGACGTAGTAGTAGTAGTAGACGTAGTAGTAGTAGACGCAGTGGTAGTAGTAGACGCAGTGGTAGTAGTAGACGCAGTGGTAGTAGTAGACATAGTGGTAGTAGTAGTCGTAGTGGTAGTAGTAGTGGTAGTGGTAGTAGTAGTGGTAGTGGTAGTAGTAGTAGTAGTAGTAGTATTAGTAGTAGTAGACGTAGTAGTAGTAGTAGACGTAGTAGTAGTAGTAGACGTAGTAGTAGTAGTAGTAGTAGTAGTAGTAGACGTAGTAGTAGTAGTAGACGTAGTAGTAGTAGTAGACGTAGTAGTAGTAGACGTAGTAGTAGTAGACGCAGTGGTAGTAGTAGACGCAGTGGTAGTAGTAGACGCAGTGGTAGTAGTAGACATAGTGGTAGTAGTAGTCGTAGTGGTAGTAGTAGTGGTAGTGGTAGTAGTAGTGGTAGTGGTAGTAGTAGTGGTTGTAGTAGTAGTTGTAGTGGCAGTAGTGGTAGTGGTAGTAGTAGTAGTGGTAGTGGTAGTAGTGGTAGTGGTCGTAGTGGTAGTGGTAGTAGTGGTGGTGGTAGTAGTGGTGGTGGTAGTAGTGGTAGTAGTAGTAGTGGTAGTAGTAGTGGTGGTAGTAGTGGTGGTAGTAGTGGTGGTAGTAGTGGTGGTGGTAGTAGTG